>OY796897.1:10197398-10797398 GCA_963680785.1 Diplosoma virens
GAATTTTGGCCCTGTGATGCATTTCAGTTGGACATGGCTGTTTTAAACCAACACCATGTTGATCGCTATCCAGGTGCTCTTAACCTTTCAACCATGCTTTTTATTCAACAGAGAGATTGTTTTTGATCAATTTTTGTCAATGAAGGTTTATGAATGCATTAGATAGCCTGGACATGGCTAAAAAAATTTTTTAAAGGGGTTGTAATGTTACATTACATTGTGAAAGTGGGGCACAGTATGAAAAAGGTTGAAAATTACTGTACTAGATTAAAGCAACCACAGATATAATAGGAAATATCTGGTAATTGCAACATTTTTTTGCTCAAAAACTGCACACATGTTAACTACCTTAATGCAAAGAATAAATTAGAGGAGAGTCTTTACAACACTAAACTGTAAATTACTGAATTTGTAGCACATTAGTAAGGATTCCTGTTAAGAAATTAATGCTGTTTCAGTCAAACATACTCGTATGTTTAAAACTGAAACATTTCTTAGCCTCACTTCTTTGTCTGGAAACCACTATTGTTCTAAGTTTGTGGCTGCTTCTTGTATCAAGCATAGAAGCAAACGGTGCAGTCACACAGCTTCTTTAGCACCACAAATATAGTCCAGCTCTTTGTTTACATTTCAGGTTTAAAAATTATGCTTTTGAAACTGCTTTTGTGTATGATATACAGCATCAAGCTCTTGAGTGAATGAGCAACTTTTGCATAATCTATGAATATGTAACATGCAAATTGTAAAAATTTAATGCTGATCTAATAGACCAAATTTATGCCACCTATTTTTGATATACTGACTTGTAAATTTTTACATCAAAAAATATCCCATATACCAAAAACTTGATGATGCAGTGATAATACAGATCTACAAAATGTAATAAGATTTGAAATTAAAAATGAAAGTCATGCATTATTGTTAATTTATAAGAGCTGAGTTTAAACACTGTCATTGGTTTTGTTTTAAACAAGTCAAATTTTTCAAAAATTAAGTTATCATTTTTCTTTTGATGCATGCAAAAGCATAAATTAATGGAAAACTGTGAACACAAAATCATACACTAAGCAGTAAATGTGGCCTATATTAACTGGTTGGCTGTTAGAGACAAAATAACTTGTCTATTAATTTCACTTCCATTATGCCAAAAATGAGATATCTTGTCTCTGGTATGATAATTGTTGAATACAACAAAAACACTAATTTTTTATAATATTAATTTTACAAAATGTTTTGGTGTAATGCACACTACCATATTGTGGCAGGGAAAGGGTTGAGCACATATGAAACAAATACTTTGAACAAAACATTATGGCAATAGCATCTTCTTTGTTTAAATTGCAGGGTTCAAAACACAAATATTTTTATGATGACACTCCAGCAATAGTGTGCTATTACAAAGAGATTCTGTCTTTTTTAATATCTTTTTCAAATACTTTATGTCTTGGCAAAAACTTTCACTCTGTTCTTTACTAAATATCCCTAGAGTTTTCTGGAAAATAAATCAGATGGCTATAGAATTAAATATATTTCAACACTCATGCTACACTGTAGATTATGAAAAGTTTACAAAATATTCTCAACAAGTTATCTAAAATTTTGAAATTAAATGTGGTTAAAAAAGTTTTTAACAATATCTAAGAGTCCTTTTCCTGTATTTAATTTTTCTCTTTTTATTGTCAATTTGTGGTCTTTCATCAAGTCCTGTGTCTGCAGTTCATCAAAAATTACTTCTTTGGTTTTATCATAAGTAAATCATGAAAATTTAATGCATAGGTATTTAAAGCACTTTCCCTCTTTGTCTTTAATCTTGACAAACTGCTATGTAGTCCAACTTATTTTGCAATGTGGTAACAGAACTTTCTCTATATTCACTAATAAAATGTCTTGCTGCTTTTTTCTTAAATTAGAAATACAGATAAACCAAATATTTGCATTCCAGATAATTGCATACACTGCTTTATTGCTTAAGGATCAAAAATCCCAAAACAAAACCAAATTATTTGCAAAGAAAAACACTTAAGTTAATTGCATATCAGCCTATTGAATAGAAATTTAAAGCTATTTATTCGATTAATTGAACATTCCTGTACATTAATGAAAGTTACTACTGATTGAAAATGCATAGTGAGCACAAACACACAATGCTCTTGCTTTACATTCATGAGTAGACAGCAGTCAATACAAAACAAAGTTGCTCAGGTGCTACTGTGCATTTTTAAAATATCTGTCATCATCTGATTAAAAAAAAGTTTTCATGTTTCTAACCAATTGAAAACAACACATTAATTGCTTGCATCATGAGAATAGAAAAAGCATAACAACTTTGTGTGAGGAAATGCATCTGGATTCAGACCTTACGAGCTTGTTTCTACTACAAGTGTGAAATAGAGCATTCTTTGTTTGTTTTATTAATTTTTTTTGCTCTTCTTAGTGATCACTTAGATTTTAAGCATGAAAAAATCAATAAAAGAAACAAATGGAGCATTCTTTGTTTCTTTTATTGATCTTTTCACACTTAAAATCTAAGCAAGCATTAAACGATGCAAAAAAACTCAATAAACTCGTAGTGGAATCTATGTTGCTTCTATTAATCTTTCCACACTTAAAGAGTATTCTTTGTTTCTTCTATTGATCTTGCCATGCTTAAAATCTAAGCAAGTGCTAAGCAATGTAAAAAAAGTCAATAAAACAAACAAAAAATAATTCATTCCATGCTTGTAGTAGAAATGAGCAAGACCTTATGTAAGCAATGAAACACTAGCTTGCTTTGCTTTTTAAAGCAATAAAGAAACCAAACATAATGCCACCAAGATTTATAGATATTATGGAATTTAGAAATTTCTATAACTTCCTGGTAATACTAAAATGAGTTTATTCTAAAATACCAGTGATAAATTGATACACATACTGACTTGATTCAGCAACAATTATGGTTAAAAGGGGGTGTTTTTGCTTGTGACCAGACCATTGATTGAACAACACTTGATCAAAACAACATTTGATCAAAATGACACTTGATTAAAGCAATGCTTGATTGAAATGACATTTGATCAAAACGACACTTGATCAAATAATGAAAGAGAAAATTTACAGCTTTAAATCCATGTCAATTTTGTCAATTTTTTGTCCCAAAACCAAAGTGATTTTAAAAATAGTGTGATCTCTAAAAAAAAGTGATCTATTCTGTTTGCATCTGTCTCTGATTTCTGCAGGGGGTCTTCAAGGGCATGGCACAATGCCCCCATAAATAAATGACTACAGTGTAAAAAGAATGCAAAAAATGGCAGCAATAAGTATCTAACAAAACATAACCATTACAAGAGATCTACTTGTTTCCCTCCTAAATATATTTTGCCCAGGAATCTTGTTAAGAAACCCTAACCTTGTCATCGACAAAAAATTATAAAAAATAACAGCAAACTGTCTTCTTACTGATGGCCTCTGCTTTTTATGAATCTAATTTACATGTAGAATAACAAAAAGATCATTTAATCACAGAAACATATACAAAAGTAAATTTTTTTTTATGAACTGTCATTTTCATCACGTGTTGTTTGATCATAGCACTGTTTTTACTACTTTCAAATAAATGCATAATCCGATTAATTGCATAACAAAGCTTGGCAAATTGTCTATGCAATTAACCAGATTTGTCTGCACTTTTCTAATTGGAGATTTTCTGTTTTATTTATAGGGTTTTCTGATCAAAATGAGATATACACTGATCAAAATGAGATTGCACTAACCAAAATGAGGTATGCACCAACCAAAATAAGATATGCACTAACCAAAATGAGATATTATTTCTTGAATCGAATAATGGAAAAGAGAAGTTAAAAATGATATAATTTATTTTTCAAAAAAACTGTGGACATATAAAATTCTTTTTGATACATTACTATAATAATTTTTATATGGTATAATTCATTAATTAAATGGCTTACAATGTTCTATATTGTATATATATTTTTTTAGTTATTTAAGATTTGATTGAATGGTATCGATCAACAAGGATTATAAACTACATATACAGGGTTTTTCAAAAATAAAGAGCAAGTTTTCTAAAATATAGAGTTTTTCAATCTAATTCGTTGCTTTTGCAATCAATTTCGTTTGCAAAAACTTTTATATATATATCTTTGTATAGGGTCTCCAGATAGGATCTATATATTCATATATAGATAATATGGGGTCTCTGTATTAGGCTCCATAATGTATATTGTTTCCATAATTAGATTTCTGTAATACAGTTTCCATAATGTACAAGGTGTTGCAGCTAAATTCAGACTGTTTTCAATTTTAAATATCTCAGAGATGACTTGTCCAATTTATGTGAAACTTAAAATATTTACTTAGGCTTTATATTTATATAAAACAGCATTGTTTTTTTCTGAGTGTCCAACACAATGCCTCAAGAAATAATGAAAAGGCATGCCATCATTGAGGCCCTCTGCACTGACAGGACTGCTAAGGAGATTATTGATTTTTTAATTACAACAAGGACCTTGTTTATAGAATTAAAAAGCAATTTGAAGCTTGTGATGACCCTGAGACCTTCACTGGAGAGAGAAAAACCCACAAGCGACATTCTGATGCCATCAGGATCAAATGTTGTAATGTTATTTACTGAGTTTGTCACTAAAGTCAAGCAGAGGATCCAGGATGACCTCTCCAAGTTCATGGCTGCCTTGGCCTTTGAAATGAATGTCAACAAGTCCACAATCTTCAGGACAGTTGCTAAGGACCTCAACATGAAAAGCTACTGCTTAAGAAAGCGTCACTTGTTGACAGCTGCCCTAATAGAGCAACGGTTGATCAAGGGGACTGCCTTGCTCAATGAGCTAAAACATGGATCATTCAGCCATGTCAGATTCTTTTCAGATGAAAAAAAATTTATCCAGGACAAGCTCTACAACGGACAAAACGATCACTTCATCACTGACAACCCTGAAGAATTCCCATTGTGATGTCAACAAAGTTTCTTACCTTTGTTATGGTCCTGGGCATCATATGGAGCAATGGAGATGTCATGCCCCCTTACTTCTTCCCCAACAGCCTCAGGGTGGCCACTAACAACTACATCAAGGTCCTGGAAACCATGGTCAAGCCCTGGATGGTTGGAGTGGCTGGCGAGAGGCCATATGTCTTTCAACAAAACTCTGCACCAGTGCATATGGCCTGTACAACCCAGGCTTGGTTGTACCAGCAACTATTCTGCCACTGGCCACCAAACCTCTGGCCACCCTCCAGCCCTGACCTTAACCCATTGGACTATTATGTCTGGGGCATTTTGGAGAAGGTTAACTATTGCCCATACAACACCAAGCAGGAGCTGAAGGATACTATGTGGGGGCCATGGACCACATGGACAGGATGGAGGTCAAGAAGGCCTGCTCCACCTTCTGCCATCGCCTTGAGGCCATCATTGAAAAGAAGGGCGGCCATATTGAATAATTTGATTATGTATGTTGTAATAAAGCTACCATATGAATTACAAGTAAATGTATTGATGACAATTGTTTTATTTGAGGTTTTCCTATTTTGTTAAAATTAGTCTGAATTTAGCTGCAACACCCTGTATACGTATATAGATCCATCGGAGACCCTATGTGGAGACCCAATATTACGGAGATTATATTATGGAGACCATATTATGGAGACCTAAAAGTATGAAAACTATATCATAAAAACCTAATTATGAAGAACTAATACAGAGACCCTATATTATCAAAATATATAAATAATATAGGGTCTCTGTAATAGGTCTCCATAATATATATATAGTCTCCATAATTAGGTTTCTATAATATAGTTTCCATAATATTAGATCTCCAAAATATGTCTCTATAATTTAGTCTCAATAATAGATATTAGGTCTCCATAATATTGTGTCTTCATATACGGTCTCCGATAGGTCGGCATACCTATCTATATATACATTATGGAGACCATATTATAGAAACCTAATTATGGAGACTATATATATTATGGAGATTTAATACAGAGAACCCATATTATCTATATATGTATATAGACTCTATCAGGAGATCCTATACAGATATATACATGTATATATATAAAAGTTTTTGCAAAACAAAATTGATTGCAAAAAAAAAAACGAATTTGATTGCAAAAACATCAAATTAGATCAAAAAACCCTACAAAGAGCAAGTTTTTAAAAATATAGAGTGATTTTTTGCTATTGTAAAAAATTCAAAATTTTTGAGTTAAAGCAATTTCATTTATTCATTTTTATTTATATATCATTTTTAACTTCTTTTTTCCATTATCTAATTCAATAAATAAGATCTCATTTTGATTGATGCATATCGCATTTTGATTGGTGTATATCTCATTTTGATCAGAAAACCCTATAAAAGTCTTGTTTTGCTCTATTACTTCATTAGCAAAAGAAGCACAATATTTTTTGTATTCACACTGTTGCTCAGAGTAGATAACACCTTTAACTGTCCATAGATTACGCATTTATACTGTACTTGGCAAATTTAAATTGTAATGATTAGTTTTTTGATTTTGTCACACGTTTCCTTTATTTGAACCAAATAACTAATTAGTATGGAAACAAATTAACATTATGTAAAAAAATAGATTAAAAACATCACGGTTGGTAACTTAGTAGTTGCCAAGAGTTTCCTAGACCAGTGTAATTGCACTAAAGTTAACAAAAAATTATTAAAAGTTATTTCTTTAAATATTTCAATTGTCTTTCTTTACACTTAGAAATGAAAAGTGTTTTAAAACAATATCGCAAAAAAATTAGATAAAAACAAAACTAAAAAGAATAAATTTACAAATAAAGTTGTACATGATATTCACTATTCAATTTCCTCTAATTTAAAAATGTAACTTGCCGTGTTTTTGCAAACATTATACATTCTAATGTAGGACAATAACAATCTTGATCATCATGTAACATCCCAATGTTATGACCAATTTCATGAGTAACAATAAAAGCTGTATCAAGTGCATTTGTTTGAACCTAAAATCATAATATACAAAAAATTACATAAATTTTTTTATTCATTATAAATTTACCTCGTAGCAGTGTTTTATTATGCAAATAGCTTTTGTCTTGTATTTTTTTTATCTCTTTTTTTCTTTCTATTTTTGTAAACAACTTTATAATGATGTGAAGCAACTTTGCTTTTATATGATGCAATAGGTCACATTTTTTATCATTAATTAGCAAGCCACAATGTCAACTCCTTTTGCTGTTTTTTCCTTTTTCTGATGCTGTCTTTCAGCAACTCACAAACCTTTTTAACATTTTGTCAGATTTTGTTCATGTGGCTTAGTAGAAACAAAAGAAACTGAACTAAACTGAATTGAACTAAAACCTTTACAAATTACTTGCATCTTCTTCTTCTTTTGGCTTCTCCCTACTTGGGGTCGCCACAGCGCAACAGTAATCTCCATTTCACTCGATCTACTTTGTCTCCTTCCTAGCTCCAACCCTTTTAATGTCTTCTCTCACCAAATCCATCCACCTTCTCTTTGGCCTTCCTCTTTTCCTTATGCCTGGCACCTCCATTGCCATCATCCTTTTCCCCATGTAGTCTTTTTCTCTCCTTTTTACGTGTCCATACCAACGTAGCCTTGCATTCCAATGTTTGTCTCCCAGCTTTGCAATTTTTGCAGTCTTTCTCACATATTTGTTTCTTATCTTGTCCTTTTTTGTCCTTCCCAGTGCCCATCTCACCATTTTCAACTCTGCAATTTCTATTTTTCCCATCTGTCTTTCCATTACTGCCACCATTTCCATTCCATAAAGCATGGTTGGTCTAACAACACTCTTGTACATTTTACCCCTAACCTTTGCTGATAACTTCCTGTCACACAGAACTCCAGACACCTTCCTCCAACTCATCCATCCTGCTTGAATCCTTCTTCTTACTTCTTCTTCACAACTTCCATCACTACTAACTGTTGAACCCAAGCATTTGAAGTTTTTGCTCTCTTTATCTTTTCTCCTTGCAGCTTCAATGCTTCTCCATCATCCACACCCCCAACCCTCAAATATTTGGTCTTGCTCTGGCTCACTTTCAGGCCTCTACTCTCCAGTGCATTTCTCCGAATCTCCAGATCCTCCTCTAGCTCCCTATGATTTTGTCTAGACAGAACTATGTCATTTACAAATTACTTTAAATTTACAAACATACAAATTACTTTAAATTATTACTGTAACTTATTTACAAATTACTTGCATCAAACTTTTTAAATTTCTATCAATTATGGCAACAAACATAAACTAAAAAAACAAAATTAACCAAAAACATAATTTTTATTTAAAAATTACTAAAAAATGTAACTAAAATTATTGAACCAAAACAAGAAAGTGTTTAATGAGTACTATTCAAAGAAATTGATTAACTTCAACGAATCAAAATTCTCCTTCAAATTATACACTAAAATTTTTCCTTACAGTTGGTTAGTCTTATTAGCTCACAAAGATTCTAAAATTTGAATTTATGTATGAATAGAACAAACACAGCTTAATTTGCAGCATATAAATCTTACCATGGCCAAAACTATCTCGTTTTTGCTTTTGACATTCTTAAAGCACTTAACTTTATGAAATAGTCTGAACAAAAACGAATATGCAAACATCATGTGGAGCCTTAACATAAAAAAACTACAAATCAGTGATCAAACAATCTGAATTACTTCAAAAAACAACTTTGCACATTGCTACTGGCTGTATGCAAGATACAGATAAATCTATTTTAACTGTAGCTGTATTTCAACACAACACCACACGATAGTCTGTGGGCAAACTATTTCCAGCAGCAAAGGTAACCCAAGTACAAAAATCTAGATTAATTTTACTAAAATATTGAAGGAAGTTACTAAAAGACCAGTCTTTGTGAGGCGCAAAAACAACAGTAGAACCCTTTTACAAACCTAATATTCTAGTGTCTGCAACCCTTAGTTTAGCACTGCTTGCACATCTTCTACAGGGTGCGGACAAAGTCCTTGGACAACTTTAAAATGCAATATTTCCATAAATAGTGAATAAAACTACAAAATATTGAAGAATATATTAAACAAGACATTTTTAAACATTCGTACTAAATTTCATTTAACATGTATCCCTTTGGCCTGAATTACACGCTTGAGTCTGCTACGAAAGCCTGCTGCCGCTTTATGCAGAGTTTCTTGAGGCATTTTGGCCCATGCTGTTACGAGAGAGTGCTTCAGAGCTTCAATTAACCCATGAGGAGAAGCACAAGCATCTGCCTCAAAGGGACTAAACACAACAGTTCATTGCCTTCAGGTCTGGTGATGAGTGCAGCCAAACCTCCTTGCTCCAGAAATGTGGAAAGTGATTCTGGCACCATGGTTTCTTTGGAGACTTCCATGTTTTTGGATGTGGCAGCCCACACCATGACAAAAGAAGGTTTCTGGCATATGAAAACCCTTCTCCTGGAATCAGGAACGTCTGCAAAAGATTGCAAAAGATAACTCGATCATTTTGTCAGTTGCAGATTGCCTCAACAGTGAACAATTTCTCATCAGAAAAAATGATCTCATCCGTGTCTGTACATGACCTCATCCATACATGACCATGCTCATAAATGCCTTCAACTTGTTAAGAAGAATCTTCACTTAATCCAGTCTCTTTTCTTTTTGGAGGTCTGTGAGGCGCTGACAAGTTTGCATTTTGAGAGATAGCAACTTCAAATCTGTCTTAACAATGTTTTTCATCATCTTGTCACTCACATTCATATCACAGGCTATTCCCCTCATGAATCTCTTTGGATTGTGCCGGACTCAAGCTCTGACAGCATCAATGATCTGTGGCGTCTTCCAGAAGATTGGAATCTTTCACATTGAGGACGATCTTCAGTACTTTTGAGTTCTCGAAACCTCACAACAGCGTAATAAAATGTTGATCTTGCAGTTTTAAGAAGCTTCACTGTTTCAGAGTTTTGTCTTGCCTGCGTGATGGAGCTCAATAATGGCTGCACATTTAGCACTCATATTTGGTATTAAAGCAAAATTTTTAAAAAATGATGAAATCTGAAATAGGAGGCTTGTTTTAATACATAACATTAAAAACTTTTCATCCTTTCTTTTTTATCAGATGCTTCTTTTTTGGTAATAACAATTTACACTTAGCTACATAGCTACCAAAAAAGTACTGCATGCATGCCATGTGGTGGCTTAGTTAATCATTTTGACTTGCTTTGGGATTAACATCATCTAAGGCAGTGGTTCTCAAACTGTGTGTTGTGACACCCTCATCGTTTTAATTTTCCAAAGAGTCAAACAATAATTTCATTTGAAGCAATACTCAATTGAGCAAATAGTACCAGATTTTAGTGCAGTTTATCACTTCATCAAATAACAGTAATTGTGGTTTTATCAATTTATACTGACTGCTGGCATGTGTTTTAAAATTCTTTATTATGTAACTGCAACAATTGATTACTTAATAAAGTCAATATTCTTTTTGATATTCTTAATAAAGTCAATATTCTTAATAAAGTCAATATTTTTTTTCCACAATGTCAATATTCTTTTTGCTCATACCAACTAAGAATACAACAGTCAGTTATAAAATGGATGTAAACAGCAAGCAAGCTAATTTAAGCATAAATCTGCAATTGAAGATAATAGGCCTAAAAAAAGTCTTGGAAGTACAGCGACAGTTAGTTAGATTTTGGATTCACTTTTATTCTCCAGAAAGGCAAGGAAAAGCCTCAGTGTGTTATTTGCAGCAAGGTATTGGCCAGTGAGAGCATGTTACCTGATAAGCTTAAACATCATTTTAAAAAATCACATCATAAACATCACATGCAGAATTCCTTGATAAACCCAGGGATGCTTTTGCTCAAAAATTAAATGATCTAAAGAGGCAAGTGACCACCATTTCAAAATTTAGGCAACTCTTATCAAAGGCTTTATTGGCATCCTATCAAGTGGTGCACAAAATTGTTAAGTGTAAAAAACCTCACACCATTGCTGAGGAATTAATACTATCTGCTGCAATTGATCTTGCAAGTACAATGATAGAAGCAGCTGCCAAAAAGTTAAAGATGGTGCCACTCTCAGATGATACCATGTATTGTTAGCTTGGTGACATAGCACAAGGCATTCACTACCAACTGATTGATGAAACAAACATCAATAATTCGGTTTGCAATTAGATGAAGCAACTGATGGCAGTCAAGATGCACACTTGATTTATTATGTGCAGTTTGTAGACTTCTCAAACCAAAGTTAATAGAAGACCTATTATTTTGAAAATTTATTGAACTTGGATGCCAAGGTATTGATTTTAATGTAATTGACAATTTTATTTTGACAAACAACTTAGATTGGGAAAAATGTATCAGCTTATGCACAGATGGCGCCAAAGCTATGTCTGGTAGCTGCTGTGAACTGCAAAGTCTAATTGAAGAATGTACACCAATGCAAAATGGATGCATTGCATGATTTACTGTGAGGTATTAGTTGCTTGAGAACTCATTCCTGAGCTTGTTGACACAGTTGACGTTGTTACCAAAGTTATGAATTTCATTAAACATGACCATCAAAGTCAAGAGTTTTTCAAAAACTTTGTGCAGAGATGAATACAGAGCATTCAAGTTTGCTATTTTATCATTTGTTCAGGTGGCTTTCACTTAGAAAATCTTTTGAATGAGTCTATGAGCTGGTGGATGAACTTCAAGCTTTTTTTGCAACAAAAAAATAATAATCTTGCTGATTGCCTAACTGAGAACAAGTTTTTATTAAAATTGGCTTACTTGTTAATATCTTTGCTAAATTGAATAAACTGAATATTTCTATGCAAGAGCCAGATAAAAATGTGCGTGATGTTTCAGATAAAATTGCATTAAAAGCTGTCTTTGTGGAAGATATTGAAAATGTGTCTGGAAGTTCTCAGTATTTTACTTTCCTGTCCAGTTTGCTGGAAAAAAGTATGATGCTCCCTATAAATTTACAAAGTGTATTTTTGCAACATCTATCAAATCTCAAGTTAAAATTCAAAAAGTACTTTCCGCAAAATTTATCCAGCTATGAATGGATTTGCAACCTTTTTGCCCAACCTATCCCATTGTCCTTTACTGAACAAGAAAAAGAAGACTATCTTGATCTTACCTGCGATAATTTCCTAAAAAAGAAGTTTAATTTAGTGAATCCGACAAATTTTTGGATTTCTTTACATGACGAATATCCAGCTTTGACAAAAAAAGCATTATGAATGGTCATCCCATTTGCTACATCCTATTTATGTGAAGCAGAATTTTCTGCTATGGTTGTATTTAAAAGCAAATATAGATCATGAATAAATGTTGAAAGAGAAATGTGGGTAGCAGTTTTGAAAGTTTTCCTAAGATTTAAAAAACTTTGCAAAAATAAGCAGGCCCACACATCACATTAAATAATATGGCTGTTTGTTTCATGAACTTTGATTATAAGCGTCTTTATTATTTTATTTTCAATTATATTTTCACTGGTGCATCGCATGCCCAGCATGTTTTTCCAAAGGAGCTGCAACAAAAAAGTTTGAGAACCACTGATTTAAGGGTATCTTGATAAGTTCAAATAAAACAAAACCAAGCCTATTGGTGCTTGCTTTTTTTTACAAGTAAACAAACAAATACTTGTAGATCTTGCTGTTCATGATAATCTAATTTTTACCTATTTTTATGTTTTTACTAAGACACCTTGTTATAACTTTTAAATTTTTTTTTAATCTGTCTTTAAACAAATATAAAAGTTACATCCAGCTATATTTACAAGTCTTTGAAAATGTTATGGACATACCAAAAAATTTAAAATTCTTTGAAATAAGACTGTTGGCAATTGCATTTACACTTATAAATGAACCATGTTTGATTAAGAGAATTACATGTAATAATACACATTTAAAAATTTCAAATTTTAGTTTTTGTAATAATTTTAGATCTTATAACAAATCATACCATTTATAACTCTTATTTTAAAGAATGTTTTTTATAGCAGCATAACAAATATTTATATCAAATTGAATGATCTTGATATCTATAAATTATTTATAAGTCAATTTTTTAAACTAATTAGATATTCATAAATTGGTTGGTTTTAATCTATCAAACAATTACAAAAATTGTTTAAAATAGACTGATGTTTCAAAAAGTCTTTTCTATCCAGATAAAAAAGGAGCTTTACCCAATAGAGATCACATAGCAGGCAGAAATCAGCCAACTCTTCACTTCATATTTATCAGAGTAGATCACACTTACAACCATGACTTGTAACATTTGTATGACTTGTATCGTAACTATGACTTGTAACAGCAAACACCTCATTTATTAAACTACTAATCATCAAAATTACTTTTCTACATCATAATTCTACATCACAATAATCCACTATCACAAACATGTTGATTGCACCCAAACATTTTACCCAGCTTTTACAAAAAAAGACACTATTATATCCAGAACATTTACAACCACAAAAATTCTTCCATAAGACAATATCACAGTAGATGTCAATGCCCTCTTGCTATTACAGTAATCACTGACCTAAATTGATTGACAACATCCTGTTTAATTCCAATCATATCACTATAAACACAATCACTCCCAACATGTCTACCACCCAATTGCCTATTTCATCAGAAATCACTACAGCTTCAGCAGACTTGCACAAGATTGCATTAGCTGGCAGATCATGCATTCCTTCCTATCAGATCACTTAACATTACCTACTACCTTTTGCATACATAACCAGACCAAAACAACTCCCTCTCACTTCACCACAACAATAACAAACTACCATAAAACCAATTGAACACTATTAAACAATATATTGAGAATTTCATTTCCCACACACCCCACAACGCAAATGTCTATGAAGTGAACAAACACTTGTCAAATCAATACTGGATGCCAACAAACTCTTCATCTTTAAAAAAACACAATCACACAAATCACACTTACTTACTCATGCATATACGCAAGCTCATCCAAAACCATAATCACATTTGTAAACAAAACAGATCAGACCCACTAATCATTACTCTCAACAATCACTGGAAGCAACATCTTGACAAAATTGATCACACACCAATTCTGGATGCTAACAAACTCTTCATAATGAAAATCACAACAACACAAACCACAATCACTTAACCATGCATACCTGCAAGCTCATCCATAAGGTATTACTCTTTTAGACAAATACATAATTACAAAAGAAACACTTGGAAAATACATCTTGACAAAATTGATTACAAATCCAATTCTCACTCCCTTTGAGACACCACAAAAAAATCATCCAACAAAAATCTACCCACAAAATAGAACAGAAACATTTACTTCAGATGTAAAACAGACATACATCACTGACATAAGCAAAAGTTTTTAATATACAATTTACAAATGCAACTTCATACAGAACAATAAAATCAACAGACACTAAACCCTGTGAAATATAATTTGATTAGTCATCTTGAACAGTACAAACAACTCCATTGGACTTGATAGCATAAACACCAATGTCACAACTTTACTATGGAATCTGAAAGGACCATTAAAAATAGATTGCCACAAGAGTGAAATTTACATAATAAGTAGTTCTGGTTAAGTACAAATGGGTTTGCTAATGAACTTCTCTGTACAGATAGAAAGAAACCATGCTTTCTGATTATAAAGAATGTATTCACAAAATCAAAAGAACTTAAGCTTAACCAAACTTTATAGTAAATTCACAACAACAAAAACCGCAAATAATCACACAACAACTTTGTACTGAATAAAGATTGGTTCACCCTGAAAGCAAACATGGAAAAAGTGGAAAGCGTAAAACTTGAAAGCAGAGAAAATTACAATTTCTGCTTGCTTTTTCCATGACTGTATTCACTGTGGATCACACTAAAATGCTTGCAAGAATACACTTTTCACATGCTTTTTTTGTAAAGATTTTCAGAGTGAACTAATAGTCTGTGTTTGACTTTGACTGGCATGGTCAGTAGCTCAGAACTTTTAAAGTTTAGTTGGCTGTTGCTAATTAAATTTTTAAGAAAAACAAAATGCACCAGTAGTTGATGCAATTTTGTCATTTCTAAATGTATAGCACCACAAAACAATTTTAACCTTTAAACAGTTGTATTGAGGCTTGAGAGAAGATATATCCCTGGTTTAAAACTACACATTAAATTAATATTTTTCATCTTTTTAAAAATAAACAATAATCACACTTTCCTATCTTTTTTATTGAACTAAATTCAAGATATCCAAGTAGTTTTTAAAATTTTATCATGCTCTTTTATTTCAAAACCACTTATTTGTAGACAAATACAATAAAGCATACATTTTAAGCAACTACACTCTTTTTAGTACAGCTAATAAATCACAATTAAAAAAAGGAAACATTTTTTAAAATAGTGTCACCTACAATTTTTTTGTGACCAGTAAATTCCACCATAGGTATATTTAAACGTGGGGGTTTGCTAGAGTTACGGCTAGAGTTAAAGTAATAAATGTACTTGTCAACTACTGCACTGATATACTTGTCAATTTAAAGTGTAAAAGGTCAACAAATAATATAAACAATCAACAAGCTTTGTGGTGCAATTGACCTAGGACCTTTTTCTTATGTAGGTTATGCAACAATTGTTGAATATTTACTATATAAAGATGAATAGGCAATCAATTTTAACTCTGCCACTGTTTTAATGAATATGATCAAAATCACTTTTGGCCTGCAATATATTCAACTGATTGAAAAAATGCACACACAGGGGTAATTTAACCTTTTACTATTGAAGCAAATGACACATTATATTTAAAAATACAAAAATTTATTCAATTTTGACCAATATCACATTGGTGCTTTGCTGTTTATGACTACATTGCATTAATTTTCAACAGCCCAAAACTAAAAATCTTTAAAATTGTTGAATAATTTTCATTTTAAAACAGAATGAGTCTAGAAAAAAAAATGTATAAAACCTTTTTATTCATATGTGCAAATACTCATAAAAAATAGCTTTGTTTAAAAAGTATGTTCAACTAATGTTGTAAAATATTGTTTTTTTTTAATAAAAAACACTCATTCAATATAACTAATCACACTTGGCAAAAATCATAACAAGGAAATGAACATAAATGAATCTGCAACTGTGTATTGCCAACAGTAATCTGCAATAAACCGCAATGTTTTACCAACAACATTTCTTGTCAAACATTTAGCAACTATTAACTTCAATATTAAACATCAGTTGCTAAATAAGTTTGATTGAGTTTTCTTTAATTTTTCTTATTGAAAAAAGTAAAAAAATTTTTTGGAGTACTGATACTGTAGGATTACTAATAGGATTATGCAAAAGTTTACTATTGCAATCCAAATAACATATTTTTAGGTAAATATATCCATTGTTTTGAAAAAGCTGAAAATTTTTTAGTAAAAATTAACCACAATTTGATAACATCTTTTTTAAAATTATATCCTTTTTCTTGTAGCAATAAAAAAGATAAGCAAAAGTTCACAAATAAATTATATTCTAAAATCTCACAAATCTTTTAAAAAATTAGTTTATTTATGGAAAAGTTAGCTAAGGGGTTAATGTCCCCATGCCAAAATATGCCAGCTATTTTTGTTTGACTTATTCCTAAATCAACTAAATGTGTATGATTTTATTGAAATTCAATTTACCATCTTAAATTATTTGCCATATCTAGTCTTTATAACATTCAAACCACCTTATCAAATTTTATACCAGTTAATTCTGCCAGCCTTTTGCACTCTAATTGAGTAAAGCAAAAAAAGAAAATAATTGAAATATTTTAACTTCAAAAACTTTCTACTTCAGTTTTTTTGTAATTTCTGCCACATGCTTTGCTTTTTTCATGTATGCTTTCAGTGTGAACCGAACTTAACTATAAGAATAAATTAGCACCTTGATTGGCTACTATTAAACTTAACAGTCTATCTGCCACATAGGCTAAAACAATTTTATTTCATTATAGGATTAACTTCCAAGACATCAACACTGACCCTTAAACAACTTAACTACATCAACACAGGCAATAATAACACAAAAAACAATTCTAAACCTTAATCCAATCGAATGAATAAAAAATTTGACACTATTTATAAATCAGGAAGCATCACCAGATGGCAATTGAATTTACTAGATGGGGCCAGATTTCTTAGATCACTTATTGTATTATGTTTTTTTATTGTCTAAAACAGTTTATCACATCACATTACAACTAGAAGATGTAGTAGTAAACAAGTAATGTAACTTATAATATAGAATCAGCTAAATAAATGTGGGTAGCATCGTCAAAAGCCCTTAAATGTGATTAATATGGTCTTGGTTCAAAACCTACTCATGCTATTCTATTGTAACCTTGGAAAAGACACTTTATGGCACTTTCCTCTGCTTTGTGGTCTTGGCAATCAGTTCTAAATTTTAGTCATATCTCTATAAATCTAAAAAAACAAAATAAAAAAAATTTTAAGTGGACACCAATATCTTGGCATCTCCAGAAGCAGGTCAAGGTAATTGCTTGCAGCATGTATTAGTGCCTCCATCACTTCCTGCAAATTAAAAAATATAGAAAAAAATGAATAATGAAATGAAAATTCCAGTCAACACTTTTTGAATGTTTGAGATATAAAAAAAGAAAAAGGAAAAAATGCATAGAACTGTATCAAATTTCACGATGCTTTATAATTACAGTACAATCAAGTCCATGAATAAAATTATAAAATAATCTTTTTATACACTTATATAATAACTTGCAGACAAAAGTAAATTAAGTGGGGGTGATGTACTGATTATGTAATCACTACCTAACAATCATAAAGATTATGTCATTATCAAAAGCTTAAAAATTATTGTAAAAGACTGAAAATAAATTACAGAGTTATAAGGTTAAGATTAACATTAGGAATAAAATATGGCAATCATACATTTGCATCACCTACAGCCACTTGCCATCAAAAACCTTATAAACATGTACTACACTGCCCTAACCCTAATATCTAATACTACATCTTTAAAAACATGTCACAATCATCTTCATTCTAAAACCAAACAAAGAACACAACATTGGCACAGACTACCAACTCAAACTACTTTTATCACCCATTTCTAAAACTCTGTTACCATACATAACAGAAAACATTCTCATGATTTTTCATCAATATAGATTCAAACACACTGCTCTACACAACATCTGTAACTGAATCACAAGAGACTTTAACAATCCAAGGCCTACAAAACACACTGTAGCAGTAGCTTTGTACATGAGCAAGGCATTTAACATCTTAAACAAACACAAACTTATATTGGGTTGAGGAATATGTTCATAGCATTTTTATATTTTCTTTTATTTTACAATGATTTTTTACTACTTGGCAAAATGTTTTACTACTTGGCAATATTCATTCGATAGAGCTCTTTTTACTGTAAAAAAACTGTGCTGATCATCTTTTTGAGTATTTTGAGATTTTATTATTTGTGAGGCTTACATATGGAATATCCAGGGGGTAAAAAGCAGCATTTTCGACACCTGCTATTCTTTGCTTTTCATCAAGGCCAAAAAGCTGCTGAAGCAGCCTGGAACATTTGCATGGTATACAGGGAAGGTGTCATAGGTGAATCTATGGCAAGAAAATTGTTTGCAAAGTTCAAAAAAGGCAACTTTGACATCGACAACACATCTCACAGCAGAAGACCTTCTGAATTTGATGAAGACCATCTCAAAGAACTTTTGAAGGAGGAAAGTCACCAAACAAGTTGTGAAATGGCCAAAAAAATAAACTGCAATCAAAAAGTGATTCTTAATCATCTTCATGCAATGGGATTTGCCAAAAAATTGGGAGCCTGGGTGCCTTATGAGCTTAGCGAAAACAACAAAGAAAATCATCTTCAAATTGCTTCTCAACATCTTGCTCGCCATCAAGCAACATGCGGTCACAAACAGTGCTTTTTGTACTGAATCGTCACGGGAGATGAGAAATGGTGCCTATATAAATATGAAGCAAAGAAAGGAATGGGTGGCTCCTGGAGATATGTCAAAGCCAAGAGTTAAGCCTGACCTCCATCCAAGGAAGACCAGGATTTGTGTTTGGTGAGATTGGGAGGGCATGGTACACTGGGAAATGCTCAAAAGGAATGCCACAGTTAACAAGGAGCTCTACATAGCCCAGCTACATTGCATGAATGAGGCTATTCGACTGAAAAGACCTCATTGACAAGGCTAAACCATACTTCTTCACAACAATGCCAGGCCTCATGTTGCACAAGTCATCAAAGCCACACACCAAGAGCTCAAATGGGAGGTCCTTCAGCATCCGCTGTATTCTCTGAACCTTGCACCCATGGATTACTATCTTTTCTGCTCTTTGTCGAACCATTTGAGGGGCATTATCTTCAACAATGAAGAGGACCTTAAAAAATGGCTCAACAAATTCTTCGATACCAGGCCCAGAGATTTTTGGCAGAACAGCATCAACAAATTGGTTGAGAGGGGAAGGAGGTTGTAAACAGCAACAGAGAATACATAATTTATTAATTTATAGCCATAATTTTTCATTTTTGTTTAAATAAAAATCTTTGATAAAAACACTACGAACATCTTCCTCAACCTAATACAATACAAAAACTCATAATAACAAACACTCCAAATACCATTATCAAGTTCATAGCTAGCTACATCAAAGGATAACAAGCATGTACTTAATACAACAGCATGTTCTCAAACCCAATCAAATCATCACAGTAGTACTATAAGATGGAGTTATGTCCTCAATATTAATTAACATTACACCTCTGATGTTCCAATCCTTCCAAAAAGACATAAAAATTACAATATATGCCAATGACATAGCAATCACAGTATCTCACACCAAACACTATAAGGCCCAACACTCATTTAACCATACCTTCACAAAATACATGAATGAACCAGCACCAGCAATTTTCATACAAACACTGACAAAACTACAACCACACATTTTACACCAGACTAGTTTAATATGGCACAACTCTATCACGTAAATTAAATAAACACTACCCACAACAAAACACCCAAAAAATCTTGGAATTAATCTAGACCCAAAACTAACATTTTCCCAAGACATAAATATCATCATCACCAAAACATTTAAAAAAACTGTTAACATTCTCACTCACTTCTATTAAATCAAAAAAGCAAAAAGATCTTATTGTCTTTACAATAAAGCCATCACTTGCTCTATATTAAAATATGCAAACACTATATGGAGTCAAATCATATCAAACACCAACAATAAGAAACTTCAAACTATCAAAACACAGCTTTACACATTGTCAGTGACTGCATATGAAACACAAACACTCAACATTTACATAATAAGATCAGTGTCCTTCCAATGGGTATCCTTTTCAAACTTCAAGCTAATCAACTTAAACAACTGACTCAAGCACAAACATGTCCTTTACATGATTTTAATGCACATTCAGATCTGTCAAAAACATAAAAGCCATGATCTATCATTATAATGAACACACTAACATTATCATCTTAGATCCACACATAATATCTGATAAATGTAAAGAATATCTCCAACACTTTCACACTATCATCACCTCAAAGTAACTTACTTTCAAAAAAACAAAAACATAGTACTACTAATAGCACACCTCATGACATTCATTCATCAGAACTAACATTACCACATCATATACCTACAAAATTGGCACAGCTCAGAGCTAACAAATCACAGTTCTTGCATATCTATTGCAAAAACCATATATTAGTACTTACACACAAAATTGCTACTATGTTTAACACACATGCAACATTAATCATCTCTTTAACTGAAGCAAAGTACCAACACAACACATGACCACTTGTCTGTAAAAAAAACCTTTGGAAGTAGCAGGGATAATTCAAGAGTGGAAATCTAGATTGGCTTCTTTGAGAGGTTAATTTTTGGAGAAAGAGCCTACAACAAATTGACTGATTTACACAGTCACAAAAGCTAATAATATAGTTGAAAAAATTATTGTCATATTTTTTGGAAAATTGCAATCTGTGTTAACACTTATTGATATTTACTTGAAGCTAGTAAACATAAAGTTAAATGCTTCAGCTATTCCATTGATTGTCACAATAGGGACTACTTCACACAGTTGTGCAGCAATTGAAAGAGATAGTTAAAAATGTTGAAGTTAGTATATTGTTTTTTGTTGACTCAATGAAATTTATATTCTCTAATTGCAAAGACAATATAATATTTTCTTGTCTGATAAGAGTGGTGTAAAACATTGACAACCAAAAGCATTAACACAGATTGCGATTTACTGCTAATATTTAATAATGATTTTTATTACAACCATAAAATATTATTATAAAGCCTGATAATTAAAATATTAATTATAAATACAATTGTGGACAAATTACAGCCATTATATATTCACTCTTACCGCAATAACTCCCACTCCTTGAGGGGTACAAGCAGCACCTAAATAAGCCACACCAACTACTCCATCATCTCCAAGACTAAACTTGTGCAGTACATGGACAACATCAGCAGAAAACCAAGGAGAAGAAAAACTTGTTTGGATTTGATGTAAACGATATAAATAAAACTGTTCCAGAGTCTTAAAAAGACTAAGAATTTAGTTTCAGTTTATAATGTTACATTATAAAACAATACAAGTTTTGCAATGATTCTTAAAGCTATTTTCATACTTTTATTACTAAAACTTGTTCATCTGTTAGATAAAAAAAGAATTTAATTAGATGTCAAGTGATATATAAGTAGAGAAAAGCTTTGATAACAGATGGATTCGAAACTCTTTTGGATCATTTTATGTCAAGTGTCCCAAAGACCCCAATTTGACTTTCTCCACATTCTCTCAAAATTTTTTAAAATGTTTCATAGCATAATTAAGGCATGTTTTAAAAATTTTAGTGTAATAGGTAGTGTATTTTTAAAATTACACTACTCTAAAGTTTTAGATAGCCCTTATGAAAAATGGCACTCAATTACTCGGTAGCACTTTCACAAATGCATAATCTCCAATATCCAAAATTACAGAAAGTTAATTTTTCATATGTGTACTCAAATTTTGGTATGCTTCATACAGGGTGTCCATAAATTATTGCTACGATTTTCAAAGTTTGTCAAAATTTTATTTTTGAGATATTTTTATTCGATTTGTTTTATGGTGAAGGAAAATGCTTCAAGTTTTTTCTATCTTAACAGGTACTTGTGGAAATAATTAGGTTTAAAATTAAAATTTAATTAGTGATTAAGCAGAATATTTTTGAATTTAGTTGTGAAAGTAGAGTTCATGAAAACGAGAAAATGAGAAAAAGCCCAGTGTATTTGCTGGTTTATAGAGACAAAGTCAGACATCCAAGCACAGCAAAAGATATTGTTTACCAAACCAAAGTCAGAGACATTAATGATTTGCAACATCAAATAATTGAAGCAATTGATACAGTTACTGCAGATATGTTAGCAAAAACATGGCAAGAAATTGAGTATCGGTTGGATGTCATACATGTGACCGATGGTGCAGATGTAGAGATGTACTAAGCCATCTAATGTAAACTTGAAGCATTTCCCTTTACAGTAGAACCTCGCAGTGCAAGTGTCTCCTTGTACAAGAAATTTGCTTTGCAAGCAGCTATTTGTAAAGAATTTTGTCTCATACGATGAGTTACGAGTGATTGTAGGCCCTCAACATCCAGGGACCTCGAAATTTGATTTTTAAAGTTTGTAATTCTATTAAAAACTTGACAAACTTAAATTAAAACTACCTAAAGTATGTACAGTACGTACTAAGCTTTTGAGGCCAAAAATGCCAAAGTAAGTGATGATGATAGAAATATTAAAACACCAGAAATTGTTCTACCTGACATTTCAATGGACAGAGATTTTTCATGACAGACAATAACTTATTCTCAGCTTCACTGTCTTCTACACGCATAGATGGTTTTCATTTAAAGTTTAATAGATTAATAAAACATGATTATTTATTGCATGCACTTTTATTATTCATATCACATGTACAGTATGGTTTATTTTTTTCTGATTGCACCTTTTCTGTTTAAAAAATAAACAAAAAAAACAGACATTTTGGGAAGGGAACGAATTATTTATTTTCATATTAATTTTAATGCAAAAAATTGCTTCATAATATGAGTAAATCACAATATGAGCTCAGCCTGATAACAAATTAAACTCATACTGCAAGGTTCTACTGTACTATAAAATAAGCTGATTGAAAATATTTAAAAAAATAAGATTATGAGAAATTTTTGAAATTGTAATGATTTATGGACACCCTGTATATCTCATGCAACAAAATAGTAATCAAGTATTATGGGGGTTTATAAGCTGTCAAAGTTGCTTTTTTATGCAAAACATAATATGGGTCAATTTTGAATGCCTGTAACTTGCCTGCTTTGGGTGTGGAAATTTTGGACATTTTAGCAAGGCTTGTCTTCACATTAAAGCGGTTTGCAGCTTCTGCAAGAAAACAGTCATCTGCAATCTGTATGCCTGTCTAGATTAAAAGATAACAGAAAGTTTGCAGAACATTTACAGATGAAATTGATGCACAAATCTGATGTTCTGTTTTGCTCATCTATCAAACTATTAGACTTAATGACCACAAAATTATGTTAAAAATTGATAGTAGAGCTAGTGATGCATTTTGCTCTGAAAGGACTTGGCAAACACACTCTACAACCAGTAACAGTTCCGTACCAAGTTGCTGAAGGTAGCTCATTACTGATCATGGGACAGTTTCAATTCAATGCAAGGATTGAAGGAAACTCAACTGATGTGACCTTTCCTGTGATTATCAATGAACTTAAATTTGTTAGGTTGTCTGGCGATGATGAAGTTGAAGCTCACCAACTTAACTGATCATTTCATACAAAACAAGTTGGGCTGAATCTGCTACAACAATAGAGTACATCTCTACAGATGATCCAGAAAACTCTTTACATGTAGCATGTATTTATCAACATTGGGTTGTCTAAAAGATTTTTCATTGGACATACAGTTTAAACATGAAATTAAACCTATTTTTAAAAAGCTAAGATCTGAACCGTTTGCAATCCTTCAAGATTTAAAGGAAGCATACAAAGCAGGAATTAAGAGAGGTGTATAGGAGCTTATACCAGTCATAAAAGTAAGGAGACCAATTTTTTGCAATCTTGGCCTTAGCCTTGTGCTGATGGTCTTGGTCTCAAGGTCATGTAGTCACTGCAATTGGTACAGAATTACAGTGATAAAACTTGTTTTGGTCTTTTTATTGTCAATATTGACTTGGATTGAACCCCTTCTTCCTTAAAAACTTATTATTTGATTCCAAAGTCTTTTTTTTTAAATGAAGCAAACAAGTTCTTGCTGTAATGAAATTTATGTATGCAATAATCTGAACACCCTATTCATATCCTTTTGCCTCAAAGAAAAACATTGAAGGTGCTATACTTAGACCAAGCAATTACCCAACCCTCTTCTGGAAAAGCCAAAATATTGCTGTCCAGTTAAAATTTTTATTTTAGTGTTATAGAGATATGACTGAAATTTAGAACTGCTTGTCAACACCACAAATGAAAGTGTCATAAAGTCTTTTCTGAAGACATAACAGAATTGCATGAGTAGGTTTTCTACCACAGCCATTTTGATCACAATGATCATGCTCTAAACATGTGACCACACTACCCCAACCCATTTAACAACTGGTTAAAAAGTTGTGATCAATAAATACATAGGTGTATGTGTAAAAGGGGAGATGGTTGGGAGTTAAAAACCTCCATGAAGAATGATAATTAATGGTTTATAATAGCACAAAGACAACTTAAAAACTGTTAAAATAAAATGAAGAATTTATTTAATTAAAAGAGAAATAGGGCTAGAAAAAAGTGAACAGCAAAAAATCTTCACTTTATATTACATATGTTGGCAGCATGGTTAAGTGGTTAATAGTGCTGTAATTTATTACAAATGTAATTGAAACTGTTGCAGTTCAAATCCTACTCTCACCATTCTGTTTGTCTGTGAGAAAATCACTTTATGACACTTTCCCCTGCTTGGTGGTCTTAGTAAGCAGTCCTGAATGTTGATCATACCTTTAAATATAACTAAAAAACAAAATAAAAAATTTCAACCAGACAGCAATATTTTGGTATCTCCAAAAGCAGGTGAACATAATAACTTGACAGTTGCTCTATGTATAGTGAATCTGAAAATTTTTTGAGGTAGGAAGTCATGGGATAAAAAATAATATCAACAATAAATAATTTTGATTGCTTTTTTTAATGAATCTTTAAAACACCAGGTCTCTTTTTTTGTAAAAGATATCACAAATTATAGTGATTATGTTTTCAGCTCTCAACCGCCCCCCATAACAAATTTCTACAAACACCAATGTATGAATCTAATTGTTTAAAACAAAATACTAAATTGCTGAAAAGACAAAGTAGAAGAGGAGAAAAAACTAAAAAACTACACTGATTAACCTTCCCAAAAATAGACAAAAAATAAACAGGGGTAATACAAACAGAAAACCAGCAGGTTTTTAAGAAGTTTTTATCTGTTTGCATAATTTGTCATTATTTTTAATCTTATTGAAGTGATTAATTAGACTAATTTTATTATAGGTAAACAAGCCAGCAAATCCAACAAACACAATATGCCAACACAGATAACCAAGCTAATCAAATATTTGGATAAAGTTTCAAACATTTCCATGATGAGTGTACTTTCAGCATTTTTGATTTCTTTTTTCAACATTGTTAACCAGTGTGCCTTGAGTGTTTCAACTTTCTTCTGCTCTAATTGAGCAGATTTTTAAAGCAAGTTGTTTTACAATGCAACCACACTGAGTAAAGCTCTTTTCAACATACTAGAAATGCTTGTTTAATTAAAATGTAATCTTAGATTATTTAAAAAATACAAATTTATTGTTTTGGAAATAATTAAAAACAGACTATATTTTTGTAAAATTTTTTGATCTTGATTGTCTTTGGTTTCTGTCTTGAACCTTAGGTCTTGAAATTTGCCAGTTTCCATCTCAATCTTGGTCTTGGAAAAATGATCAGGTCTTGGTTTCAATGTTTCTGGTCTTGACTACATCACTGGCTACACACTTTAGCTCATAAAGCACTACTGTGGTTTCTATTCAAAAGTTTCCTTTGCCAGGTCAAGCAAAAGTAAGCATCAAAGTTCATAGAGATTATTCAGTCACTGTAAACTCACAACTGGAAGACTGTTGCCAACCAATTCCTCTTTCAGAAGACCTAATGCACAAGCTATGATGTGGTTATTGCTTTAGTAAGATTGAACCAGAAAATAAACATAATCAAATCTCCTTTCTCCTGACAGTCAGAAGAAACTGGCTCTCAGCACTCAGAAAGGAGTAATTTTGGAATCAAATCTGCACCAGGCTATTTCCAAAAAATCATGGAACAGTTAACACAAAATTTGCAAGGAGTTGCTGTGTGCCTAAATGATATTTTGGTAAGTGGTGACAACACAAAAGATCATTTCATGAATCTGCAAGCTTTGTTCCAAAAACTAGAAGGATCTTTGCTGCAACTGTGAAAAATGTGTTTTTGCCCGACATTAATCGACTACCTGGTTCACACTTTATCAAGTCAAAAAATTACAAAAGTGTCCCAAGTAGATGCCATACCAAAAATGCTTGAACCCAAGAACATTTTTATGTTAAAATCTTTTCTAGCATCTCTGCAATTTTATTCTAAATTCTTACCACTGTATTTTTCAGAAATTATTAAGCTGTAGTACAAGTTTACACACAAAGGACAACACTGGAAGTGGAGTGAAGATGAAACTACATCTTTTAAAAAGATTAAACAGTTGCTTAGCACAAATTTTATTCTTGTTCACTATGACTCATCCATTTCTTTAGGTTTCTCTTGTGATGCCTCAGAATGTTGAATTGGAGCTGTATTGGTTCATCACTTTACAGATGGAACCAAGCGTCCAATTCTGAATATTTCAAAGATATTATCTTTGACACAAAGACATTACAGCCAGATTCAGAAAGAGGTGCTATCATTAGTATATTTCTATGCTTTGAAAAAATTTCACCAGTTTCTCTATAATTGTAAGTTTATTGCAGTTACCAATCACAAACCTCTAATGACTATGTTTGCCCCCTCAAAGGCACATGTGCAATGGCTGCTAATCAGCTTGCACAATGGGCATTATTTGTGCATCAATATGACTACACCATAGAATACAAAGCAAAGACCATGTTAATGCCAATGCTCTTAGTGGTTTGTTATTGTCAAGTAGCACAAGTTTTGATGGGAAGTGGAAAAAGCTATCGACAGCATTTGTTTGGTTCAAACCATCAGTTCTCAAATCAATCATAACAATCTATTGCTTGTAGTAAAAAAGCCAGCCAAGGATCCAATTCTTTTTCAAGTGATGCAATTCGTGAAGGAAAGATGGCTGAATGTATTTTTTTAAAACCTGAAAGACTTTAAAAAGTTGGAAAATTTGTTGTCAACAAAAAATGGTTGCATTTTTTATGGCATACTGGCAATAATTTCATCTAGTCTACATAACCTGTTTTCTTGAATAACTACACCTTGGACATTTTAG
Organism: Diplosoma virens; assembly: GCA_963680785.1. Taxonomy (NCBI): domain Eukaryota; kingdom Metazoa; phylum Chordata; class Ascidiacea; order Aplousobranchia; family Didemnidae; genus Diplosoma; species Diplosoma virens. The sequence goes on from OY796897.1 coordinate 10,225,014, forward strand.
CATATGATTGAAACAACTTCCAAGTTTATTGGCCAGGAATCGATTGGACATAGAAGATTCATGTGGCAAATGCACATACTGTGGTCAATTTCAAAACAAGTCAACCAAACCCTTTATCCTTCTCTGGATGATGCCAGAGAAGCCATAGTCAAGACTCAACTTGGAACATGTAATTAACTTTCTGGGAAGAAATCGGTTAGTCGTTGTAGATACTTATTCCAAATACCCTTGTATTCATCCAACAGATTAAACATCTTCCAAGAGTACTACTGACTTACTTGTGACTTACTTAAAGAATTCTCATTTTGATATCCCTACATGTTGATGACTGATAATGCTACAACATTCCAGTTTCAAGAGTTTCAGGTTTGGTGTAAACAATGGGGCACCATACATCTCACTGAAGTGCCTTATCACCAAATAACAAACAACACTGCCAAGTGTTTGATAAAATCCTTCAAACAAACATTGAGAAAATCCTTAGTACCTCCAAAAAAAGCATTGCAAGAGTTTTTGGTGCAGCATATAAGAATTTATTTTTGGCCAAGTATTTTTATATTTCATTTGTGATGTAATAAAATATAAAAATATCAGATAGAAAGGACTAAGTTTGAGAAAATATGGCAGTATGGTAAATTACAGCAATTCAAACAAAAACAAATTCAAGAAAATGGCATGCAAGTATAGAACGATGCAAAATGGAGAAAAAAGTAAAAACCATATATGACCCTCACATTTACAAAAATAAATATTACATCTAATTAGACATGAATGAATAATCTCTATTTAAAGCTTGGTTAATGCAATCGAATTTGAAAATAATTTTTTGTTTTTCTACTTCCCATCATTGTTTGTTTTACCTTTTGTTGTATCTTTGCACGAATACACAGGTTTATTAAAAAACAATAATAAATATTCACAAAAATCACTTAGCCAAAAAACAACCGTATTGAAATAGAATGCTTTTGTTCGTTTGCTGTAGTAGCTTGATAGCTTTGAACTGACTGATGAACCAAAATAAAGGCGCATATTTAACTTGTAACAATTATGCTTGGAGATGCACGTGTCCAATAATTGTTCGAGCAGAAGGCGCTGATTAGGATTAGAAGCGTTTAAGAAAACACTACGTCATCGATTGCACAATATCACAACACCTCCCCAAATAAACTACGACAAAAAATATATATACATATTAGCAACAATATTTTTTTTGGAAGTCTTTTGGTCCTTGCTGATCGTCGTGGATTGTGTCGCCCATACTCGTCTCCGGTTGGTAATCTCGGATTGTTGCGTTGGTTCATCGAAGAAGAACTAGATGCGTGGTCAGTCCCGGCTGGAAGTGTTTCTGTAGACAAAACGCTCGTTGGGATTTCACAGGGATCATCATCTTTGATCATCGAGGTCGAAGTTGATCAAGATGTCTTCTCCAAGTTGGTCCTCGAGGAATGACTCGTACATTGACGCTTCGTGTACCATGGACTTTCGTAACTATCGCAGGCACCCATCGTGGGTCATGATCTCTTCTAGGGCCGAAGTACAGTGCGTAACAAGGGTCTCCTAGTGAGTAATGATGTTCAACTTTCGAAACCACTTCCGAGTCTTCAGCATTTGAATGCTTGCTCGCTTGTTTTGACTGTCTTCCCTGCAGGAGATGCAGAATGGATGGAACCAAAGTGTCAATTTTGGTGCGTATTCTTCTTCCATTCAACAATTCGCTTGGTGACAGTCCTGATGCAAAAGGAATTCTTCTATATTGCATTAGAAATTCTTGCAAAGCTTCCTTTGGAGGTAACGAGGATTTTCTCAATGCCTGTTTGAACGATTGTATCAAACGCTCGGCAGCACCGTTTGTTGCTGGATGATAAGGTGCTCCGGTGAGATCTACAATGCCTCGTTGTTTGCACCAAGCTTGGAACTCTTGAGACATGAATGTTGTGGCATTATCGGTCACCAACGTGTGGGGATATCCAAAATGAGCAAATTCTTGTTCAAGTATAGCAGTAGTACTTTTCGAAGACGTTGAGGTTGTTGGATGAATGCAAGGATATTTTGAATAAGCGTCTACAAGGACTAACCAGTTTCTTCCCAGAAAGTTGATCGCATGGTCCAAGTGGAGTCTTGACCATGGTTTTTCTGGCATCATCCACGGATGGATTGAAGGTTTATCCGGCTTATTTTGAAATTGGCCACAGGAAGTGCATTTGCGACATAAATCCTCAATGTCAAAGTCAATCCTAGGCCAATAGACAGTTGACCTGGCAAGTTGTTTCATCCGTTGCATGCCGAAATGTCCAAGGTGTAATGATTTAAGAATATGATTACGTAGGGTTGAAGGAAGTATTACCCGTAAGCCGTAAAAAACGCAACCATTCTCTGTTGACAACGAATTTTCCAACTTTTTGAAGTCTTTAAGCTCTTCCGAAAATGCATGCAGCCATCCTTCCTTCACAAATCGCATTAGTTGGGAAAGAATTGGATCCTTGGCAGTCTCTCTGACCACAAGCAATGGATTGTCAGGATTGATTTGACGACTGATTGTTCGAACTAAACAAACGCTATCGACATCATCTTCCATCTCCTCCCCATCAAAACTTGTGTCAGCTAAGTGATCAGTTAAGTTGGTGAGTTTCAACTTCATCATCGCCAGACGACCTAGTAAATTTAGATTGGGCACCTTAGTGACAATTACAGGAAAGGTCACGTCAGGTGATTTTCCATCAATACTTGCAGTTGATTGGAATTGTCCCACGACAGGTAGCGGGCTACCTTTAGCAACTTGATATCGAACTGATACAGGTTGTAGAATGGGTTTACCCAGCGTTTGCCACGTCGCTTCACAGCAAAATGTGTCACTGGCTCCGCTATCAATTTCAAACTTAATTCTGCGGTCATTAAGTCTAATAGTTTGATAGATGGGTGAAACAGAACATTGGACTTTGTGCACCAATTTCACCTGTTGTTTCACAAGATTATTATCTCTTAGTCGAGACATGCATACAGATTGCAGATGACCTGTTTCCTTGCAGAAGCTGCAAATGGCTTTGATGTGAGGACAAGCTTTGCTGAAATGTCCAGAATTTCCACACCTGAAGCAGGCGGTTTTCTTTTCTTGCGTTTTGGAAGTTTTGGACTTTGCGTGATAAACTTTCTGCACCGACGTAGAAGGTTGACCGTGTACGGTTTCCTTTGCTACCTTGGCTGCTTCTTCCACTTCTTGAGCCACTCTGATGGCGTTGCTAAACTTCAGTTCACCATCCTTGAGCTTGAAGAGTGTCTTCAAAACTGCTTCGTTGTCTACTGAACAGATGAATTTAGTTCGCAAGGCTTCATCTAAAGGATCTTTAATGGATTGAAAATCACATGTAGCTGCATCTTGTCGTATTCTGCTTGCCAGTTCAGGAATAGTTTCGCCAGGTTTGCGTTTCATGTCAGACCAGAACTTGAAACGTTCTCTGATAACAAATCGTTTTGGGTCAAACTGCTCTGCCATAATCATCTGAATATCAGTCATGGTTAGCTCATGTATGCTTTTGACAGGTTGTTGCTGAGCCGCTAAGTTGCTAAGCATTTTGTAAACGGAGTTAGATTGGTTGGTAAGAAAAATTTGTGCTTGCTTGTTGTCGGGAATAGAGTTAGCAGTGACGAATGTTCGGAACCTTGCCAAATAATCAGTCCATAACTCAGATGTGGAATCGAATGGTTGAAAACTTGCCATCGGTGTTGGAACATTTTCTTGCAGGTTGTTCAAGCTGCTTTGTAAAGTTTTCAGCTGCTCTTGAAGCATTGTCATTTGCTCTTTGTGCTGCTTGTTCTGCTCGCAATGTTCGTCGCGTAAAACTGCCATTTGCTCTTGGTGTTGCTTGTTCTGCTCACGATGCTCATCGCGTAAAACTGCCATTTGCTCTTGGTGTTGCTTATTTAACAACAAAATCAGTTCAGAAATTTCACTCATTTTGACAATTCAAGCTTTAATGCAGATTCAACAAATTTTCTTTTTTCTTTCTTGACGCAGTTGAGTTCCTTGAATCCTCGTTGCCACTTTTGCCTGTTGTATCTTTGCACGAATACACAGGTTTATTAAAAAACAATAATAAATATTCACAAAAATCACTTAGCCAAAAAACAACCGTATTGAAATAGAATGCTTTTGTTTGTTTGCTGTAGTAGCTTGATAGCTTTGAACTGACTGATGAACCAAAATAAAGGCGCATATTTAACTTGTAACAATTATGCTTGGAGATGCACGTGTCCAATAATTGTTCGAGCAGAAGGCGCTGATTAGGATTAGAAGCGTTTAAGAAAACACTACGTCATCTATTGCACAATATTACAACACCTTTAATGTTTTTGATCACAGTTAATCTGAGATTTTCCGAAGTGCTGTCAGGTTTATCAAAATGTTCAGCTACCAGTTTGTTTCTGTTGTGTTTAGTGTCACTGCTGTGTCCATTTATCTGTTGACTGATTGAGTTGCTTGTTTCTCCAATATAGATTGCTTCAGGGCAGAGATTACATGAAATTGTATATACAGTATGATATTAGATGAATTACAGCTAAAATTTCCAAAGATTTTTATAGGGACTCCATTGGGACCAGTTTGAGTCGGAGTCCCAGAGACACTAAGTCCCTATAAAAATCTCTGGAAATTTTAGCTATAATTCATCTAATATCATATATACAATTTCATGTAATCTCTGCCCTGAAGCAATCTATATTGGAGAAACAAGCAACTCAATCAGACAACGGATAAATGGACATAGCAGTGACACTAAACACAACAGAAACAAACTGGTAGCTGAACATTTTGATAAACCTGACAGCACTTCAGAAAATCTCAGATTAGCGGTGATCAAAAACGTTAAAGGTAAAACAAACAATGATGGGAAGTAGAAAAACAAAAAATTATTTTCAAATTCGATTGCATTAACCAAGCTTTAAATAGAGATTATTCGTTCATGTCTAACTAGATGTAATATTTATTTTTGTAAATGTGAGGGTCATATATGGTTTTTACTTTTTTCTCCATTTTGCATCGTTCTATACTTGCATGCCATTTTCTTGAATTTGTTTTTGTTTGAATTGCTGTAACTTACCATACTGCCATATTTTCTCATTACATTTAATGCTGTTGGTATAAATTTTGTTTTGATTGCATTTTTATTCCATTGTACCTGACAATGTGAGCAGTATAAACTTTACTACACAATTTTTTGTTTTTCTCATTTGATTTCAAAAGTTGACACAACTCCCCAATTTTATTCCTTCCAATCCTTCATTAATTGGTTGAGTAAGAATAAGTCAAATTTTTTAACCTTTTTGAAGATGTAAAATAGCAATAAAAGTGCCTAAAGAATTTGTTACAACGAGTACAACATTTTTGCCAATTTAAGTTTATTTCATATTATTAACTTTTAGTAAATACAAATGATAAATAATAAATTGTTTGCGAATCATAAAAACATGCTCTTTCTATGAAGTTATATAGTTTAAGATTCTAATCCATTTAATATTGATAAATCATAATTTTTTAATTTTATAATCACATATTATGTTAAAATTAAGACATTTTATGAAAACATAGAGCAAAAAAACAACCAAAACAGCATATATTAGTGCTAAATCTATTTTTTAAACTTTAATATTACATACTTCTAATGAAGAATTCATTAGATTAATTTGATTTTTATTATTCCAAACTATAAGATGTGACAAAACCAGTTGTATATCAATTTCAAAAAAAAGTGCATTAGCATAATTTGCCACTTCTTTAACATAATTCTCAACATCTTTAAGTGATCCCAAATAAGAAACCTTAAAAAAATTGTCTAAATGTTATATTAATGTATTTAAACAACATTTGTCTTGAAATAAGCATTTACAAATTTTAGATTTGATTCAAGTAACATTTGAAAAAACCTACTTTATTATTGTAACATTAGAATATTTTATATTTAAAACATAAAACATTTTTAATCATCAATAAATATTAAAAATTGCACAAATTGAATATAAAATCAATCTTTGTTCTGCCAATGCTTTAATAAATATGATGAAAATGAGTTTTGCCCTGTAATACATTTAATTGATTAAGAATATGAGACACAAGGATAATTTGACCTCATACCATTGAGGCAAAAAAACATTTTTGTGCAAAAGTACAAAGACTCATTCAATTTCAACCAATATCACATTGGTATTTTGCTTTTTATGACTGCATTGTGCTAATTTTCAACAACCAGGACAATAACAGATGAAAATTGATTTGGTAAAGTGTAATAATCAAGCTAATTTGGTAGAAAAGTTTATCAAGTTATAAAACATTAAAAAGAAAATTAAAAACATAGCTTGCAGACCTTGGTAAAGTGCAATAAATAATAATATTAAAATTGTTTATTAGCAAGTAATCTATACACAAATAATAAAACGTCTTATTCCACATTAAACTAATAATAACATTAAGTAAAATTTACAATATTTATCTATAACTGATTTAAGACTTTTTGCACTAAGAAAAAATAAGTGTTTTTTGTTGTTGATGGAATTGAAATTGTAAATGTAAAACCCAACTATACCAGACAAGTGTTTTATGTCAGAGTTCCATTGTTGCAATAATGAACAAATCTACCGAAATTGATAAGGGTGCAATTGATATCAAAAAACAAGTAAAGATCATATATCATCTACTCAAATGCTTGTTGAAATTTATACAGCAAGAATAACATATGAAAAAGAATACCAGAATGAACACCAGCAAGAATACCAGTATAAAAAATGCACATGTTCCACCTCTTTCCACCTCACCTGTTCATGTCACTTTATCTCAAATATCAACTTTATTCAATAAAAGCATTATGCTTTCAAGATATAAAAACATTTGTCTCTTTAATATTTTTTTATCTACCATTTGATGGCTTTGTTTTGTTCATAGCTTTTAATTACTTTATAAACAGAAAAAATGTCAAAAATTTCACTGATTACTTTCTGATTCCAAAATAACAATGCCTGCACAATTCATGCAGTACATACAGTGCAGTATACAACTAGTTGAAATGGTATTTTAATAGTGTATTCCTTTATATTTACTGAGTTTAACAGCTGACTTCTATTATCCCATAATTTTAGCTGGTGCTTCTCATGAAACGTCATGCAAGCATGTAGTTGTCACATAATAATAAATGCCCAATTGAATTTAAACAAATATATTGATTCTATTTAAATAAGGCCCCACCAATGAATATTTAATCAGGATGAAAGTGTTTTTGTTTTTGTTTTAATAAATTAAAAATTTAATAATGCATTTATTTTTTTATCATTTATAAAGATTTAAGTAATTTTATCTTGTGATTTTACTTTAGCAAAAGGTATTCAATTTTTCAAGCTCATAAATTTAAATTTTATTACATGAACATTTTATAATTTTGTATTATATTTGTGATGTTAAAACTACAAGAAATGATGTTAGAACATTTTATAATTTTGTATTATATTTGTGATGTTAAAACTACAAATTCTGCTTCTGGCAACCCTGTATGAAGTCAAAGCAGTGTGATTAATTCTCTCAAGTCTTCATTTGTTAGACTTGCATGATGTAATGATTTTACAAATTTCATTACAGAGAAGTGAATCTGAGAGAAGCAAGCACTATCTTTGTTTCTTTTATTCCAAAGGTACCAGCGTGTCTCAGCAGGCAAGAAATAAATGAAAGGAAGATAGCGCTTGCTTTGCTCAAATTTTTGCTGTAGTATAAATAATCCTTAACAACAAACAAAAAAATGCTTTATTTTCACACTATAATGCAACTTAGCATCTAATTAGAAATCTTTGTTTCACCAAAATTCAACTGTGAATAACAATTGTACATTGTTCAATTTTGTTATTATTGTTTAGCTAGAAGAGCCTCAAACAAAGGTCAGCGAGGCACAATTTGCCCACCATTGTAGTAGCATGTATAGCAGTGATTGGTAGGCTCTGAACTGTGCCAGTTTTATACATATTTGACATGCCAATGTTTATTCAAAAGATTGAATGTCATTGGGGGTAGTGTTAATAGCTTTATTGTTTTGTTTTGATGATGGCAATGTGAATCTGTCTAAAGTTTTCTTTGCATTCATCATTCATTATTCATGAGTCTAAAATTACTCTTGATGGATCAGATGGGTGGGCACGAGGTTGGGTTTGCCAGGGATGTCACTTGGGACAATTTGTTAAACAGCAACAGGGTGACGATGGAATCATGACATGGGCTGGCATTGTTGGCAATGAGCTTGTCAGTCCATATAAAGTAGAAGATGGCACAAAAATGAACTCTAAAAGTTACTGTGATTTTTTTCAGCGGCATTTATTTGAATGGTTAGATAACCAGCCTTCAGTTAAAAGAAGGTCATTGATTTTCATGCAAGAAAATGCACCACATCATGCATCAAAGTTTACCAGATCATGGTTGCAAGAAAAGGGATTTGTAAATAATTTGTATATGGATTGGCCTCCCAATAGCTGTGACTTTAGTCCCATTGAGGACCTTTGGAGCATTCTAAAGAGAGATATTTATGGCAATGGAAGACAATTTAAGAGTAAAAGTGACCTATGGGAAGCAGTTGCAGTTGCTGCAACAAACATATCACCTGTTACAATTGCAAACCTAATATCAGATGTTGATAATAGGCTTTTCAGAGTCATTGAAAAGAAAGGAGCATCAGTGCAGTAAATATTTAAGACTTTTCTTTGTTTTATGTTGTTTCTGTTAAATCACGTGTTTGTGTGTTTTTATGTTATAAAAGTAAGTAATTAGTTACATTCTTATCACATAACGTTGTGAAGTTATTTATTTCTACAAAAAATTAATATTTAAGCGTAAAATTTATTGTTGCAAATAAACTCTTGACAGCAAAATTGGCCTAATTTGTTAATTTAATAAAAAAATTTCAATTATAACAGCATCGTCTTAATATCACCCGCATCTAAGTTGAGCAGTTCATATAATATGCATTCTTTGGGTAACATAAGAAATAAATACAATTATTGCTAGATTTCAAGATGTTTTATCATTTGCATATAATCTCTGGACACAATTTATATATAAAGCATAAAATTTATTTTATTAATGTTTAAAAATTCACAACAGTCAATTTTATCCTATAAATTGTCAGGTGGTTACTTATTTAAATAAAGCAACCAACTGACAATTTGATTTAAACAAGCAACTATTTGATGATTTCATAGAATGAAACAGACTGTTGTGATTTTTTAAACATTGTTTAATTGCTCTGATCTTTTTATTGACTATTCTGCAAGGATTAATTTACTCTTGCAGTAGAAATATATATATAAATATTCACAGGATGGAAATGTTTACTACCACTCATTTGCTGCTGACAGTTAGCCACTGTCAATTTGGGTTAGGGTTAGCAATGATATTGTCATTAGGGCTCATTTCCACAACAAGCATGGAATAGAGTATTCTTCGTTTGTTTCATTAATTTTTTTTGCTTGCCTTGTGCCAAAGCATGAAAAGAAGTAAAAAATCAATGAACAAACAGAGTATGCTCTATTCTACATTTGTAGTGAAAATGAGAGCCTTTTTAATTATTGATGGTTGGTGACAATTTGCCACAGACAATTTACCACCAACCCATGATTATAATTATTATAAATACAAGGTGTGTTCAAAAAGTAAGAAGATTGGTGTTATAAAAACTTTATTGAAAAATATTGAAATATACCAAAGTCAAATTCCTTCAAAGTAATCCCTTTCCACTTGAAAACACTTGTGCATTTGCCTTTATCACGGTTCAAAACATTCTTGGAAGGCATTTTCTGGGATCTTTTTGAGCTCTGTTGTTGCAGGTCAAAAAAATGGGTTCCCCTTCAGAACAGATTTAATCTAAGGGAAGAGAAAAAAGTCACACAAGGCCAGATCAGTGGAATATGGGGGTGTTCCAAAGTTGCAATGTTTTTTTCTGCAAGATACTGATGAATACTCAGGGCTGTGTGAGCAGGAGCATTATTGTGATGGAGCGCCCATGCATGGGCTTCCCAAAGACTCTGGCTCTTGTTATGCACTGATTTTATGAGGCACTAAATAATCTCTTTATAGCAGTTTAGTTCACTGTTTGGCCTTGGGGTAGAAATTTGAAATGAGAAGAAATTCTTCAGCACCTGGTAAGATCAGCTGTGTGAGCAGGAGCATTATCATGGAGCACCCATCTTACGAGGGCTAAAGAATCTCTTTATAGACAGTTTGGTTCATTGTTTGGCCTTGGGGTAGGAATTCGAAATGAACGATGCCTTGAATATAAAAGAACACGATAAGCATCACTTTTACTTTTGACTTCAACCTCCTTGCTTTCACTGGCCTTGGGAATCCATAACTTTTCCATTCATGACACTGTCTCTTCATTTCTGAATCGTATTTGAATACCCACATTGCAACTTTGGAACACCCCCCTAGGTTCCCCCAATCTGGCCCTGTGTGACTTTTTTCTCTTCCCTAAGATCAAATCTGTTTTGAAGGGAACCCATTTTTCTGACATCCATTTCATCAAAATGGCTGTGATGACAGAGCTCAAAAAGATTCCAGAAAATGCTTTCCAAGAATGTTTTAAATCGTGGAAAAGGCAAATGCACAAGTGTTTTCAAGTGGAAGGGGATTACTTTAAAGGAATTTGACTTTGGTATATTTCAATATTTTTCAGTAAAGTTTTTATAAAACCAGTTTTGTTACTTTTTGAACACACCTCGTATATATGTTTCAAAAAAGAAAATGTCTTGTTTCATATGCTCAGGTGCATGCTCAATGATAGTGAGGTATATAAAAAAAAAGGAAATACATGAGTAAATTAAAAATCATTTTTAAGAATCAAAATTTTCATTAAAATTTTTTCAATTTCAATGCCAATTTCAATTTCTACAAATTTTTTGATTCTTGATTTCAATTAATCATCCCATCACTAATAAGAATACTAAATAAATTGGTCATAAGCATGAATAAGATATGTCACAAAGTGTTCATGGTAATGGTTAAAAACTATACTAGAAAAGATGAACAATAAATAATATTTAAATGCAAAAAAAATGTATATTTAACAAATTAATAGATGAAGATGACTTCACTAAAACTTTTAACAAAAATTCAAAACAATAGCTAAATTTATTAAATATGTAAAGTTAGATAAAAAAAATTTAGCTTACAATTTCTTTAGAAATAACAATCATAAGTTCCAAAAACTTCAATTGCTTATCTTGATTGTTTATTGGCTTATGAATTTTTTGTTGTTGATACAAAAACTTTCGAGGCATAAATTGGAGGGCTAAACAATACTTATATTCAACATAACTGAATTAAATGATAAATTAATGTAATTAAACATTTAAATTAGATGCTTAATCATATTAAAATTTTTATAGGGCACGTTTTAAGTACGTAAAATTTTAAAAAAACAGCCAAACAAAAGATAGTTGTTGTCACCAATTGGACCATGATTGTTGGTCAAAATCAATTTTTTAAATATTTTATCTAATTTTCTAATTAACTCATAAGAGAATTTTGGAGGCATTAATGTTTGAGTATTATCCCAACCTGCTTTTGAAACTGCCAAGATCTATTTGTTCAGTTGAAAGTTTTATGTATAGCAATATATTTGCAATTTAGAACTGCCACTGAAAAGAAGATTTCATAGAGTTGCTGGCTGACCTTGGTCAGACAAGAACTGGAGCAGCACACTAGGCATACTATAAATGGAACATGGAGTCTTCCAGGCTTCATGCTTTTGTTGCTGATTTTAGTTCCTCGTCACTAGGCATGTGTTTTGATTTAACTTCTTCAAACTGAAATTAGCGGCTTCTGCTAAATAATGTACAGTTACAGTATAGCTCAAACTCTAACATTCTGTAAGTGTGGTGCAGTGAGGTAACAAAACACTATGAGCTAAGATTATGCCTCATAATTGAAGAATAGAATGAACAAAATAAAAGTTGTACAAAGTCAATTTCAAATATGATTGCCATGAAATATGTTTTTAATTACCCTAAAGCACTCCATCAAAAAAGCACTTCTACTAACTTATGATTGAAATACAACTTTGCAACCAATTAGCAAAAATAAATTGACTTTAAAAAATGAATGGTAAGACATATGGTCATTACTAATTTAGTATTTTAGTTGTTAATACAACATTTTTCTTGATTGAATAAAATTTAATAAGAATGTCTTCTGATGGCAAAGCCTAAGAAAGAGTAAAATTGCTAAAGCATGCCATAAAATTTAAGGAACTATTCAAATAATTACCAGTATTGGTTTCTTTGAATGAAATGCAGTTTGATTATGTGTTTGAAAAAGATGTAACAGATGCTCTTTTACAATAAAACTAAACGAAGTATGGCAATAAGAATTGGTTTTTGCAATATGAAAAAGGGAGTAGTAAGAGTACCTAGGAAAGCAATCAAATGGTCAATAAAAAAAACAATGCATCAGTGAAAATAGTGAAAGTTACAATGACTCAATAGATTCCAAAACAAATTCTGGGTCAGATTAGGTTTATCAGAGAAGTTCATGGTAAAATGTAATTCACACTGAGGATCAGTTTTATCACTACTGCTTTTTACAATACATTCAAGTTTTTACTGAAGGTGCTGGAAAAAGGTTGATAAATTAAGTTGTATGCACAAATAACCCTTAAGTCATGGTCTATAGAAATTACTAAAGAAAAATTTGTGAAATAACTTATGGAAATAAAGTAAACTATTGAGAGTGAAAAAATAAGATTTACACCAGTAAAATAAAACAAATAATTAAAAGATCAGAAAAAAGCATTTAGACTTTTGTGGAATATGGAAAAAAGTCATCACAAGTCACAAATTGTGTATATTAGACACATGGAAGCTGAGCACAAAAAAAGTTAATTTCTAATTTATCACAACTTTCATTTACAAAACTCAAAAAAAATAAAATTGAGGAAAGATACAAATCCTTAAAACTTTCTGTGAAAAAGTTGACAGTAAAAATTTTGCTATGTGGAAGACAAATTGATTGCCTATGTTGAAAATTAAACAAAAGAAATAATAAAGTTGGATGGATTTAATTCAGAAAAACACTATTTATTGAATATTATATTTTCTCCCATTAGTATTATTATAGACCTTTTTGCACTTGTAGCACACTTTGAGAGCTTTTCAAAATTTGTGGCACACTTGGACCAGATCTTGATTTTCATTCCTAAAAGGAGTGTTCTCTAAAAAAAAGTTTTCACTTTGAATATGTCTCGGATTTCTTTATTTTTTTTCTTAAAAAGTAGTGTCTACTAAAAAAAGGTTGTAGAGTAATGGCCTAATGTTTTTTAAAAAGCTTTGCAGCACCCTTGGAAATCTCTCACAGTACACTGTGCATGGCACACAGGTTGAGAACCCATGTCATAAACTATAGAATTGGCATTATATTTCCTAGGCTTTATAATAAAATAATAAATGCTGCAACAAACAAACCAATTATAATATACTATGAATTGTCTCTTCTGACTAATACAATTTAATATCAGTTAAATAGTTTTTACTGATTTAAAATAAACAAGAAATTTGTTAAATCATAAAAATATACTTAAAAATTAATGATTTAATTTAAGTTAATTAGTCATGTAAATACTTTATTAAGTAATACTTTATTTTGTTTAGTAATTTTCGATTCCAATAAATTGTGTTTTGATGTATTTTTTATTTTCACATTAATTAAATAAAAGTTATCAAACATGAATGTTCAATATTAAGATGATATTCCAAAAAATTGCACATTTAGCTTTACAAAATTAAGTTGAATACTAACTATAATGACATTGTTTAACTAAAAATGACAGGAAAAAATAATAATTTCCAAGAAATATGATTTGGCTTAGGAGTATTGAAGCTTTGAATCAATGCGGGTAAAAACCTGCATAATATTAAATATTAACTACAAATATTTACCTCTACTCTTTTGCTTGATATGTGAAAACTGACAATATGTAAAAGAAGAATTTGTTTTATTAGGGCGTTTCAGAATGTAAGTGCCATTTTTCAAATATTGAATCAGCAGAAAATCATCATTCAACCAAATAGCACCTCTAAGAAGGTTGAAAATATGAAAAAAATTGAATAAAAATCTTTAATCTATAAACAGGCAGCCATATCTTATGATAACAAAAAAGCATAAATAATTTAAATTTTTATTTAAACAATATGGTATATACAGACAAATCTAGACAATTGCATAATCCACTTTATTGCATAAGGATCAGAAATCCCAAACCAAAATCAATCATTTTCTAAGAAAAAAACTTTGGTTAATTGCATATTAATTTATTGCATAATCCAGTTAATTGAATAGAAATTCAAAGTTATTTATTCAATTAACCAAACATTCCTGCACATTAATGAAAGCAACTGCCAATTGAAAACACATGGTGAGCACAAACGCACAATGCTTTTGGTGTACATTTATGAGCAGATAGCAATCAATACAAAGCAATGCGAGATCAAAATTTCTCAAGTGCTACTATGCATTTTTAAATATTTCTCATCATCTGATTAAAAAAAACAGATTTAACATTTCTAACTGATTAAAAATAACACATGCACTCAACTTTTTTCTTTATTTTACATCACTCACTCACATTATAGGAATAGAAGAAGGTAAAACAAAACAGCTTTGTGCAAGAAAATGCAGCCTTTTAAGGGTTCATTCCACTACAAGCATGAAATGGAATATTCTTTGTTTGTTTTATTGATTTTTTTGCTTTGCTTGGTGCTTTCTTAGATTTTAAGCACAGAAAGATGAATAAAAAACAAATAGAGCATTTTTTGTTTCTTTTATTGATCTTTCTGCACTTAAAATCTTAGCAAGCACTAAGCAAAGCAAAAAAATTAATAAACTAGTAATGGAATTTTTGTTTGCTCTATTGATCTCTCCATGCTTATGGAGTATTTTTTGCTTCTTTTATTGATCTTCAATAACTAAGTATAAAAAATCAGTAAAACAAAAAATACTCCTTTCAATACTTGTAATAGAAACAAGACTTTATGTATGCAACAGAACACTAGCTTGTATTGCTTTTCGAAGCAACAAGGAAACAAAGCATAATGCCACTGGGATTTTTAAATATTATAGAATATTGAAATTTCTATAATTTCTTGGTAATGCTACAATGAGTTTATTCTGAAATGCCTGTCATGAATTGGTAAACATACTGACACAGTTCAGCAACAATTACAGATAAAAGGAAGTGTGTTTTAACTACTTCCGAATAAATGCATGATTTGGTTAACCCCTTAATGGATTATCCCAAGTATACTCGTGTGTCACAAGCATATCTTTTTGGAACATAACAAGTAAACTTGGGCAAAATTGATTGTTAATTTTAGGGCGCAAATGATTATATTCAGTTAAAGCTGTTTCATTTTAAAAAGAAGCTGTTTAAAGTTTAGATCATTGAAAACATAATTTTTTTGTGAGTACAATGATATAAAATTTTTTAAAATTTGTTTAAAAACAAGTTTGCAATAAGCAAAATAAAAGATCCCACTTTTTCTTGAAAAAATTTCTTTTTCCCCAATAATTACAACTAGCAGCAAAATAATTTAAATTTTTAAGTTACTACATGTCACTACAGTTCTACTCCATCTGATAGAGAAAGTTTTGTTGTGCTAGAATACAAAATGTGAAAGTTAGGCACTATAATGGTCTCCAAAGATTTACAGCAATGCCTTATTAGTTAGTAGACTAACTGCTTTTTTCAACTTTGTCCAGCATGTGTGCTTGCACACCAATCTTTGCATGCTTGACATTGACCAATAAAAAGGCTTCTGCCTTTTTTTTGTAAGAAATAATCAAAACCTTTGGCCTTGATCAGCAATAAAACATGGTTTCTTGTCACTAAATACATGCTTATGTAACACATTTTAATCAAGTAATGTATTTTTGCTAAAGCATAATACTTACATCAGTATTACGTTCTAGAAAAATATTTTCAAGTGGCTGATTTACAATTAGATTAGAATTAGCAAAGTATTTTCACTTTAGTAAATAGAAATTTATAAATCAATTTTTATGCAAATACAAAAACATTTTTTATGATAAGCAACAAAACATTTTTACAAAAAGAAGGTCACCATGAATATGGCACACCAATCCTTTATTATTTTATGTGTCTCTTTTATTCTGTGCAATTTTTAATGTTTTGTTTTTTTTCCTGTTATGGACTGTGAGTCTGAGTTAAATAAATACCAGTAAATAAATAAAAAAAATTTTAGTTTAGATTCCATATTTATTCTCCCAACACAAGAAAAAGCTTTGTAGATGCCATAAATCAAGCAACTGTCAAGCTAGTATTCCAACCTGCTTCTGAAGGTTCCAAGATATTGCTGTCTTGTTCACATTCTATATTTTGGTTTATTAGTCTTTTATTTAAAGATATGCCAAGCTGCCAAGCACAAGAAAAAACCGTAAATTGTCTTTCTCAAGGACGAAATAATGTGAGTAGTTTTTAAACTGCTACCATTTTGATTACATTCACCATCAATCCAGCACTGTTACCCACTTGGTCATACTGATAACTTTTTGTAGCAAATATGCAATTATAGACACATTATTCAAGACTTACATAGAGAAGTATGATGAAAGGTTGATGCTAAGACAATGTTTCTAAGCCTTTTTGGCCATGCCCCACCTAATCACTTGTAAAATTCTTATGTTCCCTATTTGGTGATACATAGCTGCAAGAGCCGAAAAAATACTTGGGGGACAATTCAGTTTGCCTAAGACTAATAAAAACAAAAAAGTCATCGCTTTGAAACTGTCTGATTTCTCCATTTTTGCCTCAAAATACTAGTGAAAACTAAAAAAAGTGTCACCATTTCTGGCTGGATGTCTGAGAGTATGGGTTAGTGGTCCATTGGAGTGAGAAGCAGGCATCCAGTGACTATGTGCAAGGCATTGTTCAAGACACTGTCTATGAGGTGAGTGTGAGCACTGTGACACCAGACTGATGCACAGTACTTAGTTGTTGAGTAGACTAGAGATAAGGCAGCTATGCATAATGTTTTAGCACCAGCACTCCATCCTGAGACCACAGTTGCCTCAGCAGTGTGACGTGCTAATATATTTTTTTTTGCAATGCCACTAGATGGTGACAAAAGGTGAGCAATCTGTACAGTTTTACCCCAAGATAAGTAGGGGTTGGACAGAACGGTAAAAGTTTACTGTTGTTGTAGACCTTTAACTCACGTTTGACCTCTCGGTTATTTAAGTGAAAGGCTGTCGTCACCACCTTAATGTGACTGAGCTTCAACCTCCAAGTCTGGAGATGTGCTGAAAGTGTAGACATGTCTTGGCTTAAAGTCCCCTCCAAATCCTTCCAGTTTCCAGAAGAGTGCAGCAATGCTAAATCATCAAAATAAGCAAAGTTTCTGGAAATCATGGAAGATCATATGTATGCATGTTTAACCCAAGAGAGCCCTCTGTGGTGCCACATAAACTTTAAAAGTTTCTAACTCTCAGAATTTTAATTTTTTTG
This sequence comes from Diplosoma virens, assembly GCA_963680785.1. Taxonomy (NCBI): domain Eukaryota; kingdom Metazoa; phylum Chordata; class Ascidiacea; order Aplousobranchia; family Didemnidae; genus Diplosoma; species Diplosoma virens. The sequence continues at coordinate 10,242,548 of OY796897.1, forward strand.
AATCAAAACAACTGGCAACACTCACTGTGATCCTCATGTAACAATTCTAAACTGAATTTTATTGGTTTTATAAAGTCATATGACTACAGTTGTTCTTCAAAAATTACTGGTTTCATGATTATCGGAACTTTTGAAAGCGAATAAAATTATAAAAAAATTTCAGTTGGTTAAAGGTAAGTTTACAACTTTTAAATGTTCTAATATTGTTTACAAATAAATAGTCTTTAGTTTCAATTAACTTTTTAAAAAATATTTGATTTCTTACAATTTTTTTATTAATTAATGTTTTATTGTTACACCGGTGTCACATCAGGTCTTTAACAGTACTTTTTATGCAATTTAATGCTTTGATAAAACATTTTATTATCAGCAATTGTAAAGCTTTTTGTGCTTAAATTTTAAGATAGTGTTTTTTAAATAAGGAGATGATGTAACTGAAGTATTGATAGGTAAACATTTTAATTATATTTATTTGGTTATGTGATAATTAGTTATCGTATATGGTTTACAGTTAGTCATAAAAATACTTTATTTTGATAAAGATCTGATGTAATGTTTTGGAGAATGTGACTAAATTATATATGATATAACTTCAAAGAAATTTTATGCCTAGGCTCAATAGTTAGTTAATAGTATATTTTGATAACAATATTTGTAGTTGGTCAGTATAATATGTATAAATAAATGAAAAAATGAACCACTAAAATTTTGATAAACACTTGTTACTTCAGGAGTATTTGGAATAATTTGTTAGTTCATGTGATAATTAGATAAATATTTTTGTATTTAGCTATTATCTTTTTGATTTGAAAATATAAAGTAAATTTAGGTGGACTTATTGACCATGGCCTTTCATTTCCATGTAAGTAAAGAATACGTTTTGGATCAAATAAGTGGCTGGGAAAGTGAAGTTGAAGATTTTGGAGAAAATAGTGACTCAGATGATGATTAGCAACAGAGTTTTCAGGTATACCTGGTTGAATTAATGCCATGTTTTTCTAATAGCAATTTCAGAAATTACTGCATAAAACTTTTTAGTAATGCCAAGCTAAGTTATTATGTATACAATCAAATTTTAGCTTTTTGAGAAAATTCCTAGATAAACTATCAGAATATTTTATTTGTTGTTTTATTTTTTATGCATGTACTTTTGCTGAAGTAAGTTGTCTAATTGTTATCTCTAAGTATGTATTTTTGTAATTATTTTCAGACCATTGATGAAGAGAACAGTGATGATAGTGAGAATGAAACTTTATCCCAACTCCTTCCGCAGGCTGCTCCAATTACTAGCAGTTCTTCAAACAGAGCCAGAAGACCCTATTGTTGGAAAAAGAAAGCTTTTATTGCACCTAATTTTACTTTTTCTGGTTCCATAATACAGCCTCCTGATAATCAAAATCTAAAATCTTCATATGAATACTTTCAACAGTTTGTAACTTTAGACATGATTAACAATCTTGTCAAAAATACAAATCTTTACAGTGTGCAAAAATCTGGGACAAATATAAAAACTAACAAAAAAAAATTGAACAAGTCATTGGTATGTTTTTTCTTATGGGGCTAGTCCATATGAGTGGTCTACGGTAATATTGGGAAAATTGACACTAAATATGAACTTGTAAGCAGTGTGATGCCACGAAATGATTTCAGTAATTGTTGAATCTACTTCACTTTGGTGACAACACAAGAGTTTCAGATGAAGACAAAAAAGATAAACTTTGGAAGATCAGACCATGGTTAACTGGAATGAGAGAAAATTGTTTGAAAGTGACTCCAGAAGAACATTGCTCAATTGATGAGATGATGTGTCAATACAGAGGACAGAGAAGCCCCATAAGACAATACATCAAGAGCAAACCTCATCCATGGGGATTCAAAATATGGGGTAAAGCTGGAATCAGTGGTATGCTATATGACTTTGATGTATACCAAGGAGGTGATGGAAAATGTACCCAACTTGGTCAAGGCGGAGATGTTGTCATAAAACTAACCTCTACTATAGTGAAAAAAAAACTACAAAATATATGTCGACAACCTATTCACAAGTCTTCCTCTTTTAGAAAAGCTCAATGCTGACGGTATCCTGTACACAGGTACAGTTAGCCCAAATCGTCTTCAAAACTGTTACCTGCTAAGTGAGAAAGAACTTCAAAAGAAAGGAAGAAGTTTGTTCGACTACCGTGTGGAAGATGAGCACAACATTGCTGCTGTTCGGTGGTATGATAACAGAGCTGTAACTCTTCTTTCCACTCAAACATGTGTTGAACCCCAATAAACTACCAAAAGGTGGGACAAAAAAAACAGCAAATACTGGTGCCAATGCCATCAATAGTGAGCAAATACAACAAATGTATGAGTGGGATAGATATGTTGGACTCATTTCTTGCCAAATATAGATTCAAAATGTGATCTTGACGATGGTACATTTATTTGTTCTGGCACTTCCTTTGTGTTGCACTCGTAAACAGCTGGCTGCTATACAAAAGACACTACCAATTACTGGGGTTTCCGGTAAAAAAGTTTTATCTCAACGTCATTTCCAAGCTCAAGTCGCGTCATCTTTGACCTTGGTAAAGACTGACAGAAAGTGTGGCAAACTTTCTAAATCTCCAGTTCCTCTTAGCAAATGAAAAGTTTTTAATTTACCATGTGCAGATGTTAGGAAAGACAAGTTTGCACACTGGCCAAAAAAATCTGATAAAAGAGGAAGGTGCAGACTATGTGAAATAAACAATACAAATACAATTTGCTCCAAATGTAATATAAGATTGTGTTTTGTTGAGGGAAGAAACTGTTTTGATGATATTCATAATTAAATTTACATATGCCATAAAACATATTTTAAGATTGTGTTATTTTACTATTTTTTGTATGGTCAGAGTCTGAAACAACTGTCTATAATCATAAAAAATGCTTTTGTTTTATTTTATCTTGTGTTACTTTGTCAAATAAACAAAATATACATAAACACCCAATGTGACATATATGTCACATCCCCAGAAACAATAAAAATGAGCCCCAAGGCAAATTTTGAAAATAGTCTGAAACTTTAGACGACAAAAGTAGTAAAATACATTAAAATCATATTTTTTCTGCAATTGAATAATAGCGTGGATTCTCTGGGGTTAATAGGAAGGGAGCCAAGACTGATCCCTGAGGAACACCATTATTAAGATGCTGTAGCCTGCTTTTCTTGCTGTCACTGGTGGTAAGAGTGAAACTTCAATTTCAGACAAGCTCCATAATCAATCTGACCATGTGCTTATCCAGAAGAAGTCTCAGCAGCTTGCAGGTAAGACCACAGTGCCAGACAATAACAAGCAGCTGTCAGATTGACAAATATGGCACCAGCCTTCTTTTTAGCCTCAAAAAAATCTTTGATGTTCTGGGTTAGCAGAACAACTTGATCTACAGTTGACTTTCCGCATCGAAACCCAGCCTGCTCTTTAGGGAGCAGTGGATTGATTAATGGTTCAACACAGGCATAGATAAGACTATCAAGGATTTTGTAGGGGACACAGAGCAGAGATATCAGTCAATAACTCTTTGAGTTCCCCACAGGCTTCATTGGCATTTGGAGAAGACCACAAGTGCTCTTCTCCAGATCTTGGGAATTTTGAGTCGGCACAAACAGAAGAGAGGAAGTCACGTAACCAGGACTTCAAAGCAGCTCCAGCATGGACTATAAGCTCTGGGTAGATGGAATCAGGTCCCAGAGCTTTACCTGGTTTTAAATGTTGAAGGACAGCATTAAATTATCTCTGTAAAAAAGTGTCAGAGATATTTACTGGGTCTAGTGTTGTGGCTCTTTAAAGGTCAGACACTTCTTGAGAGATAAGTTGTGAAGACTTGCAGTCAACAGCCTCATATATCTCATTTCTAACCAGCAGAGATGAAATAGTATCAGCTGAAATGAGACAGTAATGAGGAGAGTGTCGTGACCTACCAGCAAAGGTTGTTCAAAATACTCCATGCTTTTCGACTAAAGTGTGAGAAGTCAATGCTCTGAACAGCCTCAGACCATCGATCCCTCCGCTTCCTGTCAAGCTTGGGAAGCAGAGCTGTAGCAGCCAAACTTGAGTTGTCTTCCTGAGGAGACTGCAGGAAAATTTTATTGAGGAATTCCCACTCTGCATCCCAACATGGAATATAGTTGTTTCGATACCTGCATGAGATAGTCTTTTTGGCTACTTTCTTAATGGTGTTGCAGAAGTCCTGGTAAGCTGCATCCACATCAAGTGAATCAGGTGGCAACAAAGTCTTTGCAAATATTTGTCAAAGCCATGTAGTGACTCTATTTGGCCTTGCAGAAGTTCCATCGCTTAACAGGCATGCTTGGCACTGCCATAGCAAACCTTGGTGATGTGATAAGCAAAGGTTTATCTGGTAAGCAACTGTTTGGACCTATGCTAGCAAAAGCTAGATCCAAATTGGTGCCAGTGTTCCAGCAGCCAGAGTAAAAACTGGCAGCATCCGTAGCATTATATAGGAGGGCAAGACAATTCACCATCTAAACTGTTATCATCGTAACCCCAGCATGATGACAGTTAAAATTACCAGCATAAAGACCTGGGTGAAGAAACACTGAGAGATCAAGAGATTGCAATCGCATTGGTGGTGGTTTGTACACATTGACTATATTATAACCATCTATGTCCACACACAGCCACTTGATCTCTGATGTTAGTGGAGATTGGTCCAAAAGGGTGTACCTTAGTTGTTCATGGTCAAACATGGCAAGGCCATGCTTCCTGCTTAAAGACCCAGCTAGTTGGTAGTTTGGAAGTACAGACTTCTCGGCATCAATGCAGTGGGTCTCCTGTAGTAAGATGATGAGTGCCTCAGAATGCAGAGCAAGGTGATGAAGAATGTTCATTTTGCTTTCAGTGAGGCCTTCAATGTTCAGCTGAAGAATAGTGGGTCTTTGAACTTGTTGGCACAATGCACTGAAAAGGGCAGTTTTTTTTTCAGGCATTGCCATGTCCTGAAAAAGACATTTGTCAATTAGCAGACCCACACTGAACATCAGAATAGGTGGATACCCTTCCATTTTGCAGGTTTGGTTTTGGCCTGTCATCTTTAACACCAATAAACAGACGTACTCTTGGCCCAAGCTGCAAGAAAGCACCTGCCATCTGGGCCCTCAAAAGTTCTTAATGTAGAGTTTATATGCCTACTTTTTTAGAAACCCACAACTTATAAAAACATTTTGTTTTTATTCCAATCAAAGAATGTTAAAAAAGTAAACAGCAGAATTTAAAATACAATAATATATAAAAATTTTTAAAATCATTATCATCTCACTTTAAACCATTACAAGTACTTGCTATAACTTTACTTCCTTTTACACCTCTAACAAGTCCTTGATAATAACAATTCTTTTTTTCCTGAAAAGTCAAAAATTACTTTCTTTTATTTAAATAAATCAAAAATTGAATGTTTGTAGAAATTTTGGCTTATTTATAAAAGCTGCGAATTGATGAAAATTATGAAAAATAGCATTTAATTTTTTAAAATTGTTATTGGAATCCATTGTAAAGCTTAGTAATTTTAAAGAATGTTTTCTGGGTATAAGGATACATTAGCATTCATATTTCAAAATAAAAAAATTTATAATATTTAAAGAAAAAAACTTTTTAAAGTAAAATAGATGATGATAATGATAATATTTTATTCATCCTTAGTAACATTATTCAGTAATATGCAATGTACTATGAAGCATGAAAAGGTCAGACAGCCATTACTTAAATGACACATTAAACTACCATTACTTATACAATTTTAGTATGGACTGAGATTCAAGCTCACAGTCTGGAGATAAGTGGAAAGCATAATCATGTCTTGACTTTAAGTTATTTTCAAGACTTCTCAGTCTCCAAAAGTAAGCAATAGTGCCAGATCATCAGCATAAACAAATTTTCTTGAGATTTTAATATCGCTTTAAACAAAGTCGATTTTATCAGAGCCATAAGCTTTCTGTGATGCTCTCATCAGTGGCAATCGCATCAAAATGGGATAAACCAGAGAAAATCAAGGTATTTATAGTCTCAACAGTTGGGAGAAAGGTGCTGCAGTCTTGGAAAGGAGAAAGGCACAATTGCACAAAATCAAAAAGTGTGGTGCAGTACAATGTAATCTCGGAAAGGAAAAATGCACTATGTGCAATTACCCAGGAGAAACACTGTTACTCACAACTTCAGTTATTTGAAAAGTTTTAATGTGTAAACAAATTCCTTTTGTTTACATAAAATTGGATGTTTGGTTTTGATAAAAGTTGTCTCGAGTAGACACAGATGGAATGAGTTGCATGCCACAGCAAGAATTTTAAAACATTTGTTATTGTAGTTTGCAGCACATTGCTCGTTATCAAGCAAGTGTTGTCCTATGGCAGAGTCACAATCTGGATTGTTACGTTTTAGCTTACAGGATCTGCCAGGTTGAGATCGAGTAGGGCACTTCGCTTGCTGTTGTAGCCATTTAGGAACATGCTGCTTGATTCTATCTTGTAGTCGCTGTGATGTTTGTCCTATGTACCTACTGTCACAGTGGCACGAATATTCATAAACAACCGAGCTTTTCAGCGTGGTAGGTAAAACATCTTTGCAGGCTATAGGCAACATGTGTTTGGATGTAAATACAACTCTGGTGGTAATGGAGCCATAGCAGCTTTCAACAGCTGTTTTGACGTTTTTATCAAGACCAATGGAAGCCTTTCCTATCCAAGGAACTCTCAAATATACGGGACACTTCTCAGGACCAAATCATTTGGGCATAGAACACTGAGCAATTTTCTTGGAAATGTTGCAGTCAATAATTGATTCAGGATAACCATTGTCCAATAGAATGTTCTTGATATGCTTAATTTCTTCATTTAGTTTAGATTTCATGCAGATCAACGAAGAAATTAAGCATATCAAAAACATTCTATTGGACAATGGTTATCCTGAATCATGAACCATGAACTTATCTAAACTAAATGAAGAAATTAAGCATATCAAGAACATTCTTTTGGACAATGGTTATCCTGAATCAATTATTGACTGCAACATTTCCAAGAAAATTGCTGTTTTCTATGCCCAAATGATTTGGTCCTGAGAAGTGCCCCGTATATTTGAGAGTTTTTTGAATAGGGAAGGCTTCCATTGGTCTTGATAAAAACGTCAAAACAGCTGTTGAAAGCTGCTATGGCTCCATTACCACCAGAGTTGTATTTACATCCAAACGCATGTTGCCTATAACCTGCAAAGATGTTTTACCTACCATGCTGAAAAGCTCGGTTGTTTATGAATATTCGTGCCACTGTGACAGTAGGTACATAGGACAAACATCACAGCGACTACAAGATAGAATCAAGCAGCATGTTCCTAAATGGCTACAACAGCAAGCGAAGTGCCCTACTCGATCTCAACCTGGCAGATCCTGTAAGCTAAAACGTAACAATCCAGATTGTGACTCTGCCATAGGACAACACTTGCTTGATAACGAGCAATGTGCTGCAAACTATAACAACAAATGTTTTAAAATTCTTGCTGTGGCATGCAACTCGTTCCATCTGTGTCTAAGGCAACTTTTATCAAAACCAAACATCCAATTTTATGTAAACAAAAGGAATTTGTTTACACATTAAAACTTTTCAAATAACTGAAGTTGTGAGTAACAGTGTTTCTCCTGGGTAATTGCACATAGTGTGTTTCTCCTTTCCGAGATTACACTGTATTGCACCACACTTTTTGATTTTGTGCAATTGTGCCTTTCTCCTTTCCAAGACTGCAGTACCTTTCTCCCAACTGTTGAGACTATAAATACCTTGATTTTCTCTGGTTCATCCCATTTTGATGCGATTGCCACTGATGAGAGCATCACAAAAAGCTTATGGCTCTGATAAAATCGACTTTGTTTAAAGCGATATTAAAATTCTGTACCACAAAAAAGCTCTTTCTTGAGATTGTGAAAGGCAGATTATACATACAGATGTTATAAAGGAATGTTTTTAGTTAATGGCACCTACTTGGCTTGCTGCACAGGTAGTAAAATTAAACTTTCTATTTCAAATAAATTCCATGATCATTCTTATATGGCAGAAATATCAGCAGTTTACAGTTTTACTTTTTTATTTTATCTCTATATTTCTCCTCCTGACTCACAAGAAAGCAATGGAGGCACTAATGAATAGGATAAGCGATAACCCCAACCTGCTTCCAGAGATGCCAAGATATTGCTGTCCACTTGTAAGTTAATAGAGATATGAATTTAATTTAGAACTGCTTGCTAAGACCACCAAGTGGGGGAAAGTGGCATTAAGTGTCTTTCCCAAGGACACAACAGAATGGTGCAAGTAGGTGTTAAATGGGACCATGTTGATCACAATCCCAGCAATCTAACCACTCAACCATGCTCCCAACTAGTTGCTATTACAGTGCAGACAGTGTTGTATGCAGCTGTCAGATCTATAAGTACGAAATTATTTTTAGTCTCAAAAACATCCTTGATGTTTTGTGTCATCAAAATGACATCATTTATACTGTAATTAATTTTTCATAGAAAAACTTGATCCATAGTTGACTTTAAACTGGATGGAAAATGCTTTCTCTTATAGCCTGAGCTATGCATACATCAGATTTTGTTGTTTTGCATGACACTCAAAAAGCAAATCTGGCAAAATAAAGATATTTATTATGTCAATGTTTGGCCATAGTCTGCTAATCAGCAAACATACTTATTAGGTTGGGTCTATGTATATAAAAAACTGTCCTTACCAAAGGCACATTGTCAACTTGCTCTTTTTTGCTAATGCAATTAATGTTTGATCAGCCTTCAAGCTAGAGAGAAATGCTCACTGTTGTCATGGCCTATTTATGAAGTGCCATGATATCAACTAATTAATGTTAAACTATTCTAAGCTGAAACAATAATAATCAATAAAATTGTACTATCCTGATTTGCTGCTTTCAGATAAAAGCAGTTCTACCCAAAAAAGAAGTAACCCGGATTCACACAAAACTTAAACACTTGAGCTTATGTTCATAAATCATTTATTAAACTCATTGAACAAAGATGGCAATGATTTAAATAGATGCATGCCCTTAATCAATTTAAATCTTTTTTGTATAACTATATTACCTTATTAGTTTTATGGCAAGCAAAAAATTTACAACAGAAAGATGACTAGAGAATCACTCCTAACTATGCCACTGCTTTAATGAATATAACCAAAATCACTTTTGGCCTGCAATATACTCAACTGATCAAAAAAATGCGCACACAGGGGTAATTTGACCTCTTACCATCAAGGCAAATAACACATTACTGTGCAAAAGTACAAAGACTCATTTGATTTCGACCAATATCACATTGGTACTTTGCTGTTTACAATCGCATTGCAATTATTTGCAACAACCAGAACAATTACTGATGAAAATTGACTTGGTAAAGTGCAAACAATAATCAAGCTAACTAATTTTGAAAAAAATATCTAAACAATGGATATTAGAAAATTGAAGACATAGTTTGGGGGCCCCAAATTTTAAAAAGGAAAAGGTAATCTTATCATAAAACATGAGAAGAAAATTAAAAGTATTGCCTAACTTGGTGCATATAGCCTAAACTAAAAATAAAAAAATACCATTGGGTGGCAAAATCTTCTGCCAGACAGCACAATGTGATGGTAAACAGCAAAGTACCAATTGGTCAAAGTTGAATGAGTCTTAGTACTTTGGCACAGTAATGTGTCATTTGCTTCAATGGTAAGAGGTCAAATTATCCCTGTGTGTGCATTTTCTTGATCAGTTGAACATATTCCAGGCTAAAAGTGATATTCCTTAAAACAATGGCAGAGTTAGGAGTGATTTCCTACTCATCTTTTGGTAGTAAATTTTTTGCTTGCCATTAAACTAACTATCTTTAAAATTCACATACAGCATCACTTTGAAACTGTGCATAAAGGGCAATGAAGGTGTTATGCTTGATAATCTGTCAATAATCCAATTTTGTGGCTCTTTTAGTCATTTCTTAATAGTTTATTTCTTTTTGATGTTTCTAAGAAGATCCCCTTATTGTTATTTTTTTAGTCTAATATGTTCCCTTTCCAAAAATTTTCCCAATAACATCAAATTTCTTAGCACAACTTTCTTGATAATTTTGATGTAAGCTAAAAGGCTATGTCTTTCAGCTACTTTGCTGGCACCTGAAATTCTTTTAACTAATTTTGATAGAATTGGAATATGAGTTAGAATATGAGTTAGAATTCTAATTTTCCAAGAGTTTACAAAGGAATTCTCTTAGTGTTTTAATCTTATCTTCTATTTCTTTGGCATTGCATTAACTTTTGTTTTATTATTCAGATTCTTTTTCAGGGGTTTTTAACCTTTTTCATACCATGGCCCATTTTTCAACTCGAAGGTAACTTGACAACCCACTTCGGTCAACAAAATTTAATTCCCATCAAAATTACAGGGTTTTCTAAAAAAAAAGGTCTTCACCTTGAATCAATCTCTTTTTTCCCTATTTTTCTCCCAAAATTATGATGATCTCTAAAAAAAAGTTTTTGCCTCGAATCAATCTCCTTTCACCCTATTTTTCTCCCAAAATCATGGTGATCTCTTAAAAAAAAAAATCTTCATCTATTTTCATCCTTCGATTTCTTAACTTTCATCCCAAAACTCAGGTAAATTGTTAAATAATAATTATAAATTTGATATTTCCTAAATATTTTACAATAGATATTATTTATAAAAAACTTCTTGCAACCCCCAGAAAAAAACAAAACTACCCACTTGGGTTTTGTACCATGGCCCATTTTTAACCCAAGGTAACTTAACAACCCACTTAAGTCAACAAAATTAAATTCCTGTCCCAATACCATAGGTGTTCTCTAAAAAAAAAGGTACTCACTTGGAATTGCTCTCAAATTTCCCTCTTTTTTTATTTATTTATTTATTTTATTTATTGAAATACAACACAATGGTGCTAAAGTTAATGCTTTAGCACACTAATATGTGAGGAGAAATTAAACACACACAAAAACATGTTAAAGGTAAGGTAAACACATAAGGTGAAGGGAAACACACATATCACAATGCAAAAAAAATCATAATACAAAAATACAAAAAGTAAATCATGAGTACATCATAGTAGTGATGAGGTATAAATCAAAAGCTTTTAAACGTTTCTTAAAAGCAGTAAAAGTAGGAGCAGATACAACACTTTCAGGTAGTTTGTTCCACACTCATGGAACTCTGTGAGAGAAAAAATGGAGTAGGTGGTCAGTACTAGGTTTGGTTAAAGGCTTGATTGCAAAACTGCACCTGCACAAATCATATCCACATTGACCAAACAAAAAAAAATCACTAAAATTTATATCAACAATCCCATGAATAATTTTGTAAGTGAAAAATAAATCAAACTCAAGTCTCCTATATTCCAATGATTTTATGTTTAACATGTGTAGATGATGAGAATATGAAGTGTTAGGTATATTGCATCGAAAATAGATTTTCTTAGTGTAGTGTTTTTGAACAGACTCAATCATAGCGATATCATTTTTTAAGTAAGGAGACCAAAGTACAGTATTATATTCTAACAGTGGTCTGATGTAAGTAATATAAGTTTTAAGTAAAATTCAAAACATTATTGCTGCTAAAACAATATAAAATTTGATAACAACAAATTGAAGCTTTTGAAAAAATGTTACAAATATGTTTGTGCCATTTGAGATTGGAGACTATAATACCTAGATCAGAAACTGCAGACAAAGTGGAAATTACATTGTTACCAATATGATATTGATTATTGTCATTTTTATTTTATTATTTTATTTATTTTATCTCTATATTTATCCTCCTGACTCGCAGGAAAGCGACGGAGGCGCTATACATAGGGTAAGCAATTTTACCCCAACCTGCTTCCGGAGATGCCAAGATATTGCTGTCCGCTAGTAATTTAGTAGAGATATTACTGTAATTTAGAACTGCTTGTCAAGATCACCAAGCAGGGGAAAGTGCCGTAAAGTGTCTTTCCCAAGGACACAATAGAATGGCGCAAGTGGATTTTGAACCGAGACCATGTTGATCATCAGTCCGGTGCTTTAACCACTCGACCACGCTGCCGTCATTATTAGAATGACGAACAATTAGAAGATGTTGACATTTGGCTGGGGCTATTGACAGTTGGTATGAGTCCATCCATGAATTAATATTAGTTATACTTCGTTGAAAATCAATATAATCAGTGCTAAAAAGTTTGGCATCATCAGCATAAAGTAACATTCCACTTAAAGGATGTTTAGGATGGCAGAATATTGACATATTATTAATAAAAATGATAAACAAAAGAGGTTCAAGCACACTGCCTTGTGGAACACCACTAGTGACTGGTAAAAATGATGAAAAAGCATTGTTAATATAAACACATTGGGTTTTGTCTGAGATGAAAGTATGTATCCAATTTAGAGTTTTACTAACAATTCCATAAGATTCTAAAACAGCAAGCAACTTATGATGTGACACTGTATCAAATGCTTTTGATATATCAGTGTAAACAATATCTATGTTTATTCCCAGATCATAACTGTTATACCATTTGTTTAAAGCAGTCAGCAATTGTGTACATGTGGATTGTCCTGGTAAAAATCCAAACTGAGAAGCAGATAAAAGATTATTATTGATTAAATGCTCCATTATTTTATCTGCAATGATATTTTCAAGGATACAACACATAACTGAGGTAAGTAAAACAGGTCTATAATTCAAAGGTTGATCATGAGAACCTTTTTTGTATATAGGCGTAATGATGGCTTGTTTCCTTTGGTTGGGTATGACACCATTACACCATTAGATAAAGATTAAAAATATGAGTCAAAATATCTACAAAAGTAAAACAAACTTGCTTTAAAAAATAACCAGGTATATTGTCTGGAGACCATGACATGGAACTTTTTAATTTGTTTAGAGCCTTTATAACATCTAAAGTTGTTACTTCAAAGTCTTGCAAATGTTTATGATAAGACAGATGAGAGTTTAAGTGCAGATTAACACCATTGTCCACATTAAACACCTTTTGAAAAACTGAATTAAATAACATAGCCTTGTCTTCATCTGTACTTACCAAATGACCATCTTCAGATTTGAGTATGGGAATGGAAGTTCAAACATTCATTTTTTTATTTATGTAACGTAAAATTTTGCATTATTCAGGTTGTTACAAATTGAAGTTTCAACATCTGTATACCATTTTTTGACACATTGATCATATTCTTTGGATTTTGCTTTATAATCTGAGACTAATGAAAAATCATTTTTGCTTTTCTGATAAAGACTTATGGTAATTTCTCTTTCAGAAGTTCTGATAATTGACTAGGTTTTATAATGGATTCAGATGAAAATTCAAGAGGCACATAAAATTGAATAGTGTGAGACAAAATTTCCAAGATGTGGTCATATAAAGTTTGGACACAGTCACCACTAGATTCCAAAACACTATTCCAATTGATGCAACTTAGCACTTCACATATAACTTTGTAGTTGGCTTTTTTGAAATTATGGTGTCTGGGTTTGGTTGTGTTGGTTTTGACTGTCCATTTCAAATGGAAATGAATGAAGGAGTGGTCGCATGAACTGCAGAAAGGCATATCAATACAATAAAAAATTAAAAGGCTGCTACTAAAATAGTTGCAGAGTAAAAGATCCAAAATATTTCCATTAGAATGTGCAGGTTCTGCTATTAATTGATTCAAGGAATTGTTAATGCAAAATTGAACAAAGGCTTAATGGTTCACACCACCATGACTTATAGGTACACTCCAGTCAATATAAGGTAGGTTAAAATCACCAAATACATAAGTGGGAAAGCTGACATTAATGCAGGATGTTAATATCTTGCAAACTTTGTCAATATTTTCTAGACTGGCAGCAGCATTAGGAGGAAACACAAACCTGATTTTGCTCTTGTTTCTGTAGAATTGACTAGAACTGTAGAATTCTGTAGAATTGACTAGAATTGACTTTACTTCTAGAACTGTAGACTTCAGTTAGAAGTAACATCAATCACAATGAATGCAGCAAAATCTAGAGTTAACTGAGGAAAGACATGATTAACATTCACAGTTAACACCACCTCCTCGTCCAGAAACACAATCATTGCAAATACAACAGTAGCCAGATGGGCAAAACAAAGAGTCAGGAGCAGATTTATGGAGCCAAGTTTCAGTGATAAAAAACATATCAGTGTTGGGATATATGTTAACTATATAGCTTTGTAAAATATTTAACTTATTCGTAATTGATCTAGCATTAAAATATGATACACCAAGAGTAGAATCACAACCACTGTAGCTTATTCTGTCAATCAAATAAGTTGGCCCAGAAGCTCTGGGCAATTTTACAAAAGAGTTCATTCATACTGTTTTCAAAAGCTTTAATAACTATTTTGTTGTTACATATAGTTAGGTTTGTTTCACCATTTTGTTTACGTTCCTTTAATGCCTTGATGAGCTTTTTTCTTTCATCTCTTTCTTTTGTAGTATGGTCTGGAGTAGCCCAAATTTGTACACTTTTATGATCTTGATGAAATTTAAGATTTTTGGAGGCTCGAAGAAATTCCCATTTTTTGTTTTCATTTGTGCATTTTAGCAATGGTCAAGTTTTATTAGAATTATCATTTTTTAATCCAAGACACACAACATTTACAATGTCATTTGAAAATAAATTTAAATGATCGTCATGTAAATGTTTCACTTTGCTATAATCATCCTTGATACAAGTAGTTGAAGAGTCTGATGTACTGTACATTCTGGTAAACCAAACAGTATGAGATTGTTTTTATGCTTGTTTTTATCTTACTCTTCCTGTTTTTTGGAAAACTGTTGAAAAAAAGGAGCATCAGCCAAATTATTTTGGATAATAGTAGCAATATCATCAAAAGTTTCTTTGCCACATTCTTTAATGAAATTAGGACCAGATTTAATTTTTTGCCCAATAACTGAAGTAAAATGAAAACAATCTTCTACCAGTGCAACTGAAGTAAAGTTATTAAAATCTTCTTTGCTTACTAAATTTGTTAGTTTCACTTTTTGTTTTTGTCTGCATTCTTGATATTTCACATCAAAACTGGAATTGAATTCAAATGATATTTTTAGTTTTGCTTCTGATGCATTTGGAAAGACATATTTAGCATGAAGCCATGCTGGACATAACTCACATCCATATGCTTTATATCCACAGTCTTTCATAGGTTCACCACATATACCACATATATTTTCCATTGTTAAACACAATAAAAATCAATTCAAAATTAATATAATTTAACAAAATAAATTAATAAACCTTATTCAAATAGAATCTTGTCCCAAAATCATAGTGTTCTCTAAAAAAAAAAGGTCTTCATCTACTTTCTTCCTATGATTTCTTAACTTTCATCCAAATGGTCCTAAGACTCAGGTAAATTCTAAAATAATAATTATGATTGCCTAAATATTTTATGTTATATATTATTTATAATAAACTTCTTGCAATCCCCATAAAAGAGCAAAACAACCTACTTGGGGGTTGCAACCCCCAGGTTGAAAACCACTGTTCTATTTAATTTCAGCTCTTACTTTGATAGTTAGGATTCCAATTTACACAAAAATTTTTTCAGTTCTTTAATCTTCTCTTTTCGAATTTTTAACATTCTGTAAAAATCAAACCATCATTTCAGTCTTTTGGTCTTCTGATTTTTGACATTTGCAAAATCAAATGATCACTGATGAGACTTCAATAGTTGAAACAGCTGGATAGCAAAGGATTTCGCTTCCCAATGGTATTTTTATTCTTAGTTTAGGCTATACACACTAAGCTAAACTATACTTTTAATTTTCTTTTCATGTTTTATAACATGATTACCTTTTTTTTTACATTTTGAGCCCCTAAATTATGTTTTCAGTTTTTTAATTTCTCATGTTTAGATATTTTTTTTTAAAATTAATTAGCTTGATTATTATTTGCACTTTACCAAGTCAATTTTCATCAGTAATTGTTCTGGTTGTTGCAAATTATTGCAATGCGATTGTAAACAGCAAAGTACCAATGTGATATTGGTCGAAATCAAATGAGTCTTTGTACTTTTGCACAGTAATGTGTTATTTGCCTTGATGGTAAGAGGTCAAATTACCCGTGTGCGCATTTTTTTGATCAGTTGAGTATATTGCAGGCCAAAAGTGATTTTGGTTATATTCATTAAAGCAGTGGCATAGTTAGGAGTGATTCTCTAGTCATCTTTCTGTAGTATATTTGCTTGGTTGCTGTATTCTATCTCATCATTGGCATTATTATAGGTAAGCAGCATGCTCACATTAAAAATTTGTTGAAAATGTCTTTTCCAAGGGCACAATCAAAATCAGTCAAATAGAATGAGCATTAAATCTTTATCTTTTTCTTATAATTTCTGTTATTGCACTAAGCTATTTTGCTGACAGTTGAATAAATTTATGCTAGTAAGTTATCTGTTTAATTAATAAATACTTCAGATTACATATTTGGTGCAACAATTAAAATTTGAGTTAAAAAGCCACTAAAAATGTGCAAAATAAACCATTTTTACAGAAAAATCCAGTTTTCTAAATACAAGCCATTTTAAGTATAGTTTATATTTCACACATAAAATTACAAACAGAAATAAAATTATTTTCTATCATTTTTCATTTCTAAAGTTTTAGAACAAAACTTTTATAAAAATCTAAAAATATCTAAATTTTTTTAATTAATAATTATAATTTGATTTTGTTCCTTACATAATTAAGGCAACATAAACAAAGTTAACTTTGCAGTTGAAAGCCAATCACAAAAAAAAGTTATCTATCTCTATATTTATCTTTCTGACTTGCAGGAAAGCATGGAGATGTAAGGACAAAGGTCAAGCAATTATCCCGACCTGCTTTCAGAGATACCAAGATATTGCTGTCCAGTTGAAATTTTTTATTTTTATTTTTTTAATTTTATAGTGATATGAGAATTTATTGATTTTCTTTTGCTTGTGGAGCTGAAGGTCAACGTTTTTACCACTCTGGAAGCACCCAGAGTTTATCATCATTTTCCTTGTCATTTACCAGTTACTGGGACTTGCCATGTGGAGGTTGATGATTAAAACACACACAATGCCTCTGCCCCATTACCGCCAATTCAATTGCCATGCAATTGGTTGAAAATGGAGTATACAAAACCATGAGTCAGCCAGATTTGTCGCTAAAAGATTTGTCCCAACTCTGGTAGATTCAACACTGCATGACAAATGTATCTTGGAAGATTTTTCTCCTAAACAATTTTCCTATGTCTACCAGCTATTAAAGTCTGGAAAAGCTCCAGACCCTGATTCTCCATGTGGGCTCTGCTTTAAAGTCCTGGTTAAACTAGTTCTTGTCTTCCTTTATGCAAAGGAGCAGACACCTGAGCATGTAATAACATCTTGCCCCATGTATCACCATCCAAATGAAACCTGTGCTCTCTCAGATGTCAACAAGAACCTGTTGACCTGGCTGACAAAAACATGTCTGGCCATTTAACAGATGGTCCAGTTCCCATCCCACCCAAACAAAGAAGAAGATAGAAATATGACTGAAATTTAGAACTGCTTGCCAAGCAGAAGAAAGTGTCATAAAATATCTTTCCCAAGAACACAACTCAATGTTGCAAATAGGTTTTGAACCAAGACCATGTTGATTACAATCACAGCACTTTAACCACTCAACCATGCTGCCAACTAAAACAAATAAAACTAAAACAAAATTTATTATATTAAAACAAATTTGTTACCATTAAATTTACATTGGGTAGCAACAGTTTTTAATACCACTAAAATTAAAATAAAACAATAAAATCAAACCTGATGATTTGGTTTATATGTTTGTTGCCTATTAAACTTGGAAAATGTTGTGATGCCAAAAGAATCAGAAAATAACTCATTTGTTAGAATTAAATCAATTGCATAAGTTTTATTCTCAAATTCAACAACAAAAAAAGCTTTATTCAAGTATTGTCCATGTTTCTAAAAAAACTAAATCGAATTATTAACTCCTAATTAGTGTTTTAAACAATGTTTCTCAATGCTGGCCCAAGAGCCTTTTAACCCATTAAGTGCAGAATTAAATTTTCGTTATCTAAGTTAGTGCGTAATTAATTTCACATCTCACTGTTTTTCTTGTCTCGATCGATTATAATTGCTGCTTGTGCAAGAATATAGCAAGTTCAAGAAGCAAAATAATCCACGCTGTGAAAAGCTGCAACGATCAAGACGTATATATCCGTCATGCACACTGAGAGAGCATTTGGCCTTGACGTATATATACGTCATGCACACTTAACAGGTTAAAATAGTTTTGGAGTTGGTCCAAACTAGGTTGACTATAAAAGTGTGCATAAGCCAATACTGCTTTAGTTTTTTTTTAATTTAAATAATTTAAAAATTATTTAACCTTTGAAACCCTGTCCAACTAAAACTGACTGCTTCAATTTTTCCAGGTAGCAAGACTACTTTCTGCTTTTATCTGTGAAAATTCTTAATGATTTTTTTTTAAAAAAATTGTTTTTTTATTGTTGTTTGGACTACATATAGCTAAGGTATTTAATGGGAGCTAATCTGCATTAAATATCAAATAAAGTGTTTATGACAACATCGATCAAAATCGAGGTTCCTTTACAAAAAATTAAATTCTAAATTTTTGTTTGTGACATCATATGACAACTGGATAAGCCAATTTTTAGACATCAGGCAAAGTGTAGTCACTAATAAGAGTCTATATTTACTAAAACATTTTGCATTACAATCCAATACAGGCATAAAAGCAAACAAATCTTACATTATCAACCAAAGTGCTGATCGAAAGCCTCTTATGCTTGTGATAGTAATCCTTAAATTGAAACACATTGATAGTAGTCTCAGTTTCTAAAATAATATATATACAAAACTTTGTACTGAATAATACACAGTTGTTTAGAGTAATTGAAATCTAGATTTTTCATGAAGATAAATTAAACGGCTTTAAAGTTAAGATAGGCTTGATGCTCAATTGTTATGTGAAAGTTACAAGAAAATAGTTAATGATTTGATTAATTCTACAACAGCATTATACAATAGCTTATTTTTTTGATTAATTTTTTAGCATTGACAGTAGAGTCTCAATGACAGAGATAACCGCCAAGACTTAAGACCAAACATTGTCAATTTGCCTTAGAGACTTTTTCATCCAAAAATTTCTTAAAAGAAAAAGTGCATCTATTGTTCACTAAAATATTAAGTGTATCAAAGAGAAAATTTAGAAAATATAAACTGTGACAGTAAATCCCTTGGATACAATATTTTTCCAGACACAAAAATTTTGCTACTGACTGGTCAAAGCATTATCCTTTTTTGAAGAAGCAGTTTGTATTATAAAAAAAAAATTAATGCCACGTAGAATAAAATTGTTGAGCATTTGCTGACAATAAGTAAAAAAATGCTTGTTTTTCTAAAAAAGGTTATATTTTCCTGATATGCCAACATATTTTATAGGTGCACAAGACTTTAAGAAATTGATTAAACAGTGCACATAAATTGAACCTAAATATCTTTTACTAAAACATTTTCAAAAGGTTTTAGTAATAGCAGAATTTGAACTGACATTTCTTGAAGGTATAATAATTGTAGCAGAATTTTATCTGACATTTCTTAACAGTATTAAAGGTATCTTAAAAGTATTATAAACATGATTATAGTAACATAAAAGCTTTAACAAAAAAATCTATTTCACAAAAAGTCATTGCATTTTATGGTGAAGTCACGTTTTAAAACAAATTTGCTCCCAGTTATTTATTTAAAATAAAAAAAAGTGGGAAAGTTGTGTCAATTATCAAGATCAATCAGAAAAGAATAAAAAATGTGCCTTAAAGTTGGCTGATTTGTATTAATCTCCCAAGCTTTCATAAATTACTGCTCACTTGATCAAGTAAGGTAGAATAAAATAAAAATGCAACCAAAAACAAAATATACACCAACAGCATTAAATGTAATAGAGACAAATAGTGATGAAATGGGATATAAAATAGGTTAAAAAAGATGGAGGTTATTAGAATATGGTAATACAATAAATTAAAATAATTTTAAAAGATATATGTGTGTGAAAAAATGGCATGTAAACATAAAACCATGAAAAATAAAAAAAAAAGTCACAATTGATACTTGTATTAATACAAATACATATATTATACAAAATGAAACATGAACAAATAATCTTTATTTAAATCTTCATTAATGCAATCAAATTTGAAATTTTCTGTAAATTTTTTCACACACATATGTTTTTCAATTATCTAAATTTATTGTACTATGTGACATTCCATTAGTAATGAAAGGTTTATATAAGAATTGATATAAAAAACATCAAGAGTTTATAGATATAGTTAATGAAAAGTATTACTT
Organism: Diplosoma virens; assembly: GCA_963680785.1. NCBI lineage: Eukaryota > Metazoa > Chordata > Ascidiacea > Aplousobranchia > Didemnidae > Diplosoma > Diplosoma virens. The sequence continues at coordinate 10,262,969 of OY796897.1, forward strand.
ACCAGAAACTGTATTATCACCACCAAAACCATATGCTGCTTGATTGTATAATACAAAAAAAAGAAAAACAGATAAATCACAATTCATTAACATATATACCAAATATCTTAATAACTGATATTCGCAATCTTATTCTTCAACCAAAATTTTTCTTAAAAATCAATTTTAAGTACAACTAACATTTTTTTCAAGCTGCTGGTATTTGTCTTGATACAAACATTTATCACCTGTACATATAACTAAATCCAAATTTTTATTGTGCTGCTATTTAATAGTCTTAAAATTCTTGATACAAATTTATAGTAATGTTGTCCAAGATTAAATAATTTAATAATTTTAACAAAGTCTTTAAATTTTTCCAAAACTAGGAGTTTGTTCAATCAGTTTGATAATAAATTTATTTTTTATTTTATTTTTATTTTATCTCTTATCCTCCTGACCTGCAGGAAAGCAACAGAGGTGCAAATATATAGGGTAAGCAATTACCTCAACCTGTTTTCAAAGATGCCAAGATATGACTTTTAATTCAGAACTGCTTGCCAAGACCACCAAACAGGAAAAAGTGCCGTAAAGTGTCTTTCCCAAGCACATAACAGAATGGCATGAGTACATTTTAAACCGAAACCATGTCAATCAAAAACACAATGTTCTAATCACTTGACCACACTGCCAAAATTAAAAGCCTAAAAACAAAGATTAATGATTTGTGATACACAGCTTCAAATAGTCAAGTTTGTAATCCAGAAGTATTGCTCAATAATTCGTTGGCTGTTGATGCTGTTATTTTATTTCTGAGTATGTTAAACTGCACTAATAACATACTGGTATACTGCTTTACTGTCACAAAATATATTTTAAGATTGCCAGTTTTGATATTGGTATTTTCTATTTTAGGTCTGTTGTAAAAATAGAATGAAAAATAGAAATCTAATGTGCAAAAATAGTCATTATGTAAAGATATAATTCTAAAGGCTTTAATCAATTGCATATAATGGAATCTTTAATCATAACTAACATATAATATAATTGTTTACATGACATTGATATGAGAGTGCTTGTAAATCTGTCAAGTAATCTGTAATGTTACCATTTTTATTGCCACAATTATAAAATTGCTTTTTTCATTTACAACTTAGTGTTAGCAATTTTCTAATAGCAAGATATTTTTTTTATTTTGTTTGATTGCTTTTATCACTCTTGAATAATTTTTAAAGTGCTTTTAATTATTAGTATAAGAATGTTTAATCTTTTTTGCTTCTACCTTGCTAATCTTTTTATCTATTGTGTAATTCTGAAATGCAAATAATGCTTAATCTATTGTACATAGCAAATCAGACTGCATTTTAATTTCAATTATTTTGTTTTTGTAAGTTTAAATACAGTTCTTCTCAAAATGAATGGTTTTATTTCGATAAAATTAATATCAAAACAAAAACTTATAATAAAACTATTAAAAACAATTCTATAAAATATTATTTTAATATGTTACAATGTAATTGTAAACCTTTTGTACAATAAATTTAAAGATTTTCTAACCAAAAGAATTTTAGAAAATGTAGCTGATTACAAGTTAACTCTTTGTTTCTCTGAGCAAATTCAGTTATACATACACTGTAGTTTTTAGTGGTTTCAAAAACTTTAGTTGTCACTAATGATATTTACAATGTGTCAACATCTGAAAGGAGGTTACATTATTTAACTTTACCTAAAATGCTATTTGCTTTTAATTGTCATTTATTGGCAATGTGGCCAAGTAGTTAGAGCACCATGATTGTGATTGACATGGTCTTGGTTCAAAACCTACAAGCACCATTCTGTTGTGTCCATGGGAAAAACATTTAATGGCACTTTCTTTTGCTTGGTAATCTTGGTAAGCAATTCTAAATTTCAGTCATATTTTTATAAAATTAAAAAAACAAACTAAAAAATTTCAACTGGACAGCAATATCTTGGCATCTCCAGAAGCAGGTTGGGCTAATTGCTGGATTTATGCATTTGCACCGCTGTCACTTTCCTGTGAGTCAGGAGAATAGATATCTAAGTAAAAAAATTAATTTATAAATAGTAATTTTTCTGACATTTCAAATGTTTACATAAGTATAAAAGTGTATGATCTACTTTATAAGCTATAGTAAATATAATTGTAATTAGCAAGTCATCAACTTATTTGCATTTTAATCAGTGCAGTAAAATAAATCAAATTTGCAAAATATATACTAAACTGATCAGATTATACATACTGCATTAAAAAACTTTATCAGAATCATTCACAGACTCACACAGAAAGTTATCACTATTAAAATATACAAAAGAAAAAATTATTGAGAGTGCTAATATAATCAAACAACATCTAATACTGTTAATTTGGCAAGCAATAACCATGTACAATCAGTAAAGATTTTATAAACATGACTGCCCATCAATAGTTGCTGCTGTTTAGCTAGCCTCTAAAACAAAAATTTTTTAGCATTAAATTTGTCAAGAGCATCATTTTTTAATGTAATAATATCATACTTGTGGAACATAGATCCTTGTAACAATTGAAGGTGTTGCCCATACATACTCATTTGTGCATTCTTGTAATTAAACAAGTTTGCTTTTTAACTAATGATATTGCTTTATTGGTAATTAAAATTATTTCAAAGTTTTTATTTATTTTATTACTTAATTTTAATGTTTATATTTTTTGAAATTCTTGAAAAATAAATACAGGGCATTCCATGTCAAATCAACCAAAATAATTTAAATTTTAATCCAAAGTCCCAGATTTTGTTGAAATTAAGTTAAAATTAAAGAGAATTAAATCCTGATAGAAAAAAATTTAATTCTAAGTGGTTTCATCATCATAGCATTTTTAAAATAATCACTTTTGTGTTCATTCAACCATAACATTGTAGTGACTTTGATACAACTCATTTTGAAACAGACATGACTTTTGATATTAAAAAAGATCAGACTTGAAATTAAGTTCTTCAGAAAGTTGAGTACGGTAATAATCTTTATCTTACCACAAAATTTTTATGTATTTACTCAGGGTCAAAGGTCAAATATGGCAGCAAAGATTAAGTAGTTTTTAAATCAGTCAAGCATGACAACAGTTTAAAGTTTAATAACTCAATTCTAAATGTTTCAATTTTATCAAATGAAGTATCATATAAAAGGTCTTTTTATGTAGAATTTTTTCTAAATAATTTTATTAGTGATATTGTATAATATTTTGTTTATTATAGGCTAATTAAAAAGTTTACGCTTAAATAACCAAAATAGCAGTTAAGTTCTGTACAATATTATTAAAGTAATTATTAATAAATTTTACTTAAGTGCCTCAGCTTTTCAGAAGTATGCCTGACAACCTCATAATCGGAAAGAGACTAATAAAGTTGATTTTATTAATCACAATATTTCACAACAACGATCACATTAATATGATCATCTCAGAATGGAACATCACATATAAAGAATGTAAAGAAAACCTCAAACACATCTACACTAACATCATCTTTTAATACCTTAGCTCCAGAAAAAAACAAAGTTACCAACACCATACCTCAAGCATCCATTTATCAGAACTAACCTTACCACATAATATGTGTACAAAACTGGCCCAGCTTAAAACCAACAAATTACCACTCTTGCAAAGCTACCTACACCATATAAATTCAAATGTTTACACACTACAATACCCACTACACTTGAAGCACACACACAACACCAATCACCTTTTCAACTGCAACATAATACCAACATAACACCACACCAGTAGTTTATGGAAAAACTCCTGAAAGCAGCAGAGCTTATCCAGATTGGCTACATTAGAAGAGTACAAGAAGGCTCCTCCAAGATTGTCCTTGGAAGAGTGGTAAACGTTACAATAACACAAAAGTGAAGAGATTATTCAAATCTATGCAATTTTACTCAACCAAGTATTAGTGATTGTTATATATCTTTATAATAATGAATTTTTTTATTAGCATTCTGAAGGAGAGTAAGTCAAAAATTACTGTTTTTAAATGTTGTCTTTAAAAGAACAACACTATAACTTTTTCTTCAAAAATGCTTGCCATGCTGCAGTAATTTTTTTAGAAGTTTTAAAGGAAATCTGATATAGCCTTTGGTTGTTGCTAGTGTTGGAGGCTCAATACAACACAATATGTGCCCAGTGGAAATCCAACATTCATTGTTGTTTTGGAAAGTAAAATGAAGAAGCTGGTCCTTTTTGGTGCAAAAAATTTACTTTAACATTTCCTTTATCTATACCAATCTCATACACAAAGCCAATGTACCAGCACTTATCATAAGTAGTAACAATATACCCTCTTTGTTTAATAGTGACACTTGGGAAGCTTTTTGTACCTAAAAAGTTTTTAAAAATTAAACACATAGCTATAATCTTTATCAAAATTTATTCTTTTAGTAGCTATTCTTGATAGTGACAGTGGCCTAAAATTTTGAAAACTCCTGGCGCCTTTTATTGTGGAAGCATACAAATCTCTTTGTTGGAGCCAGTTTCTAGTTTTTTCCAGTACTTGTTGATCAATTTCTGGGAAATGAATTTTTGGAGGTATTTGGACAGTGCTCTAACATTGGTTTGAAATTTAATACCTGATTTGTGACTGGTCTTCTGAGGCTTTCCAAAGCTGTTGATTTTTTTACCCTACCTACAATTCCATTGCAAGACGATTTACATTGGCTGGTAGCAAAAAAAACACTTTGCACAAACACCAAAATCTTCTTTATGTTTACAAAAGTTTACAAAATTTTTGCAATTTTTGTATTGAGACACAAAACCATCTGTAAAGTATTCAACTTTTGTTATTGATCCCAATTTATTTTTTGTTTAATATTTAGTTTAATCTTATTTTTTGTTCCAATTTATCCCAATTAAGCAGATTGTTTCTTTTTATATTTTATACACCATCCCTACATCATGATTTAAATCATTTAAAAGAAAGTACATATTGTAGTGTTGTAAATCACCATTTATTACTGTAATAGCATACCACCAGATGTACAGTACAACTATTGTGGGTCCAATGATAGCCTTGAGCTTCAGCTTAAACATGAAAAGCACAATTTTCACTGAAATCGATAAGGCATGTTACTGCTCTATTTTCAAAAAATTGCTTACAATTTCTAAAAAATTTAATTGTTGTTTGGCAATAAAAGAATGTGGAAGAAGTTTTATCAGTTTGGTGATGACCAATTTAAGGTGTTCATTGACTGGAAGTGTTTGATTAATTATTTCTGTTCTGTCTGTTGTTATCCACAAGATACTTTCTTCATTAATATATTCAAATTTATCTTTTAAAAAGTTGCTACAAGGTCATCTCCTGGGACTGTGATCGACATGGTCTAGATTCAAAACCTACTCGCGTTATTCTGTTTTGTCCTTGGGAAAGACACTTTACGACACTTTCCCATGGTGGTCTTGGCAAGCAGTACTAAATTTCAATCACATCTCTATTAAATTTCAAGCGTACAGCATTATCTTGGCATCATTGTCGGCAGCATGGTCGAGTGGTTAGAGTGCCGGGATTATGATCGATATGGTCCCGGTTTGAAATTTACTCGTGCCATTCTGTTGTGTCCTTATGAAAGACACTTAACGGCACTTTCCCCTGCTTGGTGGTCTTGCAAGCAGTTCTAAATTAAAGTCATATCTCTATCAAATTACAAGCGGATAGCAATATCTTGGTATCTCTGGAAGCAGGTCGGGGTAATTGCTTATCTTATGTATTAGCGCCTCCGTCGCTTTCCTGCGAGTCAGGAGGATAAACATAGAGATAAAAAAAAAAAAAAACCTCCGGAAGCAGGTTGGGGTAAATGCTTACACTAAGCATTAAGGCCTGTTTCCACTACGAGCGTGGAAAAGAGCATTCTTTGTTTCTTTTATTGATCTTTCCGCGATGAAAATTGAAGCGAGCGCTAGGCAAAGCAAAAAAATCAATAAAACAAGCAAGGAATAATCTATTCCACGCTCGTAGTGTAAACGGGCCTTTAGCGCCTCTGTCGCCTTCCTGCAAGTCAGGAGGATAAATATAGAGATAACATAAATAAAATAACTAAAGTCAACTTGTTATCAATTATGATTTCCAAGTATTTTCTTTGATTTACTTATTTAAACTTATTCTGCCTATTCTGCCCCATGAAGATCTCAAAAGTTTTTAGGAATGCTATCTGTCATGATTCGTGTATGGCAAATGCGTGATTACAGCATGCCAAATTTATGGTTATTTTTTATTAATCGTGGGCCTACTTTGCTTCCCATAATATTTATCGTGTGAAATTTCGGATAATAGATTTTTGACTTTCCAATTTTGTGCGACTGCGTTTCTGTGTCTCACGATCAGTAATTCAGAACTACGTGTAGATTTTTTTCATGCTCTCTGTATAGGCTACAGGGTGTCCCACTTAAAAGTAGCCCAGAAAATGTAGTAGAGAGGAGGAACATTCTTTAATTGTTTAAATTACCAGTAGTGTAATAAAAGATTGTTTTGTTTACCTGTAGTGTTATAAAAGATGCTGGAAGTGCTCACCGTTGACATCTATGCATTTCTGGGCACGTTTAACAACGTTTGCAGATACTGCCTGTAGCTCTTCTCTGGTGATTTTCCTGATAGCGTTGGTAATGTTCTCCTTTAGTTGGTCTAGATTGTGATGATTATTAGCATAAACTTTTTGTTTTAAAGTCCCTCAAAGATAAAAATCACATAATGACAAGTCCGGGGAACGTGGTGGCCATAACCCTTTGCTGACTGTTCTCTCTTCCATAAATATGTCATGAACTCGTGTCAGTGATCTGTGAGACGTGTGGCATGTAGCGCCATCTTGTGGGAAAAAGAATTGCATTTTGTTTTGTGGTGTCAGTTGGCCGTTAAACTGTTCCAAAATATGTAAATAAACGTCAGTGTTCACAGTTGATTCAAAAAAAAATTGGGCCGACTATTTTAGTTCCTGAAACTGCGCACCAAACACCAATTTTCAAGTCATGCTGTGACGTTTCGTGAATTACGTGCGGATTTTCAGAAGACCAATAGCGCGTGTTCTGGGAATTCACATATCCTTATAGGTGAAACCATGCTTCATCCGACATAAAGTACAGCAGTGAATCCAAACGCCCTTCTTCAACCATACTCAGCAGCCACCTGCAATATGAAGACGTTTATCTTTGTCAGGCAACTTCGGCTCCTGAACACATGTTATTCTGTGTGTTCCCATGCTCAAAGATTAAAGTACACGCTGACATGTTGTTCGTGATAAACTGACTTGCTGGGATAGTCTCCGAGTTGACTTTTGTGGACTTCTTAAAATCCGCTGTTGGATATTACTTACAACTTCTGGCGTTCGGACTAATTTAGATCTTTGCTTTTTTACGCTTTCGAAAGAGCCTGTTTCGCGCCATTTCTTTATCAAGCTCTGAACAGAACGTTTTGCTGGTGCTTTTATCTCTGGGTAATTTTCCGGGAATGTCTGTTGCCTGTCCTTAATTGATCCAGTGCGCAGATAGGCTTTCAAAACCACTATTCTCTGCTGCAGCGAAAACACCATCCTTAAAAAATTTTAACTGTTGATTTTAAGACATTTGGAGCCTTAATCTGAAAAAAAATGGATTAGAGAAAGATAACATATTTGGTATATTGGCCTACAGCCTATCGAGGCCATCAACTACATCAACCTATCACCTATACAACCTATTGAGAGATCAGGCTACTTTTAAGTGCGCCACAACCTATCGAAAGATAGGGCTACTTTTAAGTGGGCGACCTAGGGATTTTAGATATCGGGATGTACAACTCCGTTTTGGATCCAGTTTTTGGTTTACGCTTGTGGGGTCAAGCTTTCAAATCAAAATTAAAGCAAAGCTTCATGTTAGTCATTATTAGAGTGAATAAAAAAATTTTTATGTAATATTCATTAATGGATAAAGATAAAACAGTTTTAAAGAATTATGTCCTTTTTTTATACTTAATAGTTATCGTCAAGATTTATTCAAAAAATTATTGAAAAACAGGTTACTTGGCAGTTACTCAAATTACCAAATTAAAATCATAAATTTTAAGTAAATTGATTAGAACAAAAAAAAAAAAATAATAATGGAAATTTATCTAGCTATAAAAACTAATGAAATTAAGTAATTTTAAGTGACTTGGTTACCTACTCTGATATTTCTAATAAAACAGTTATTTTTAAAAAATTTAAGTATTATAGTCAAAAATTAATTTTAGCAAAAGTTAAGTTTTTATTTAGTTGATCTAATAACAAAAGTTTTGAAATATAAAAAATTTAGTAATATGAGTTGTTTAGGCAGTCATTAAAATAATTAACAAAATAATAAATTAAAAACCTGAATTTCCAGCATTTTAATTAAAAAAAACTTTTCATTATTATTTTTATCAAATTTTAAGTGACTAGGTTGATTACTCAAAAAGACATTTATTTTTTAAATAAAGTATGGTAGTTAAAAAAATAATTAAAAAAAATTTTTGTGTTTAATTAATAGATCAAAGTGAAAAAGTTTTTTTTTATTTAAAATGGCATGGTGAGAAAATTGCCAATTCTACAAAATTTTCAAGTTAGTTATAATATGTTTTAAAATTTAAAGTGTGTAGTTAACAATTTGGTTATTCAAAAGTGATTTTTTTGATTAATAAAAGATTAGTGTTGTGAAATATTTATAATTATTGTACAATTTAATTTTTTGTGTAATTACTCATATTTTCCATGGTATGCTATTGAGTGTAATATGGTATTGAACAATTCAAATATTTATTTTTATATTTCATATAAGTATAAAAAATTTTTACTTTCACTGTCAGTGTTTTTCTTAAATAAATTCTATGGTTTTAAAAATACTAAATTTTTATGTAAAATTAAATGTTATTAAATTTGCTGCATTTTTTAGTTTAGGTAATTGAATTTTGAGTAACCTACTACAGAAAGTTTTTAACAATGGTGAACACTTGCTGTGTGCCAGCTTGCAATTCTGGCTATAGGTCCAATAAGAATGGAAAAAAAGTTGCATTATTTCAATTTCCTATAAATTCTGAGCTTCGTGATAAATGGTATAGGGCTATCCCAAGGCAAAACTGGAAAGTATCAAAGTCTCATAAAGTTTGTGCACAGCACTTTCATGAAAGTGATTTTAAAACCATCTCAACTGATACTTGTAGTACCAGACGTAAATCTAGAAGTACTCTAAAACTGCAAAGAGTGCATCTGAAACCTGATGCTGTTCCTAAAATTTTTCCTTCTTTGCCAAAATACCTTTCATCACCTTTACCAACAATGCGTGCAACCTCCTCTACCAGTTCCTCTTTTAGACGTGAAAAAGATAACATCATTTTACAAAAGCAAAATGCTGATTTTCTCATTCAAGACTCTTTTTCGGATTTTTCATCCTTTAGAAGCAAAATGAAAAATGCAGTTCTTCCCTTTGGATATACTAGTGTTTATTCAGCTTCATCTGCTCAATTCTATTTTGTTAAAAATGATGATAGTTATAAAGTTGCTCCAGAACTTGTAGTGTCTGTGATAATTTCAAGTGAGCTACAAATCAAAGCTTTTGTTTTTTCTAATTTGATACCAAAAGATCAATATATGCATTTGCTTTCATGTGGTTCTCTGCAGACAGTAACTAAAGTATCTAATATTCTTGCCTGGTGTAAAGCTTTAGCAGACATGTCTAATTTTGTTTCTAACAATCAAAAATCAGCATTAAAATTAGCTATATCTTTGCTAAAAAGTTACCTTTCTGATGAAGCAGTTGTAGCAGATTTATCACAATCTAGCATGTCTTTAGTTTGTTTTATAATAGAACAATTGAATTTGCTTCAAGTTTCCAAACATGGCAGACGTTATTCTACAGCAACCATTATTTCTTTATATATGTGGCAGTTGACAAGCACTGCATTGTACAAAAAGCTGCAAGAATTTTTTATTCTGCCATCAATAAACAGGCTTCGACAGCCGTCTGTTGGAACTACTGTAGAAACTGGTGAAATTACATTGAACTATCTTCATCAAAGAACTGTAAATTTAACATCTGAACAAAAAATTGTTACTTTACTTGTTGATGAAGTTTACACTGCGCAAAGAGTAGAATACAGTAATGGTTCCTTTGTCGGATTGACTGCAGATGGTGCCCCAGCAAAAACTGCATTAACTTTTATGGTAAATTCTACATGCAGTAATTATAAGGATGTGGTTTGCATAATTCCCGTCAATAAATTGAATACCAAAATTTTGTGTTCTTGGTTTAAAAGAGTCATGTTTGCTTTGGACAAATTTTTTTTGGTTATTGCCGTTTCTGTCGACAATCATATATGCAACAGGTGTGTTTTTGTCAGTTATTTCTTTGGTAATTTTCTTAATTTCATAAATATAATTCTACATTTAAACGTAAATTCTCTGTTGTTTTTAATCCTTTTTTTAACTTATTTTGCAGAAAGATGTACATAGAACTTGGGGGTGGTCAGTTGAAACACTGCATTGTGCATCCTACTCGATCTGATGAAAAGCTGTTTCTGTTGTTTGACACGACCCATAATTTTAAAAACATTTTTAACAATTTCATCAACAAGGGTAGATTTAATATTCCTACACATGCGAATGAAGACATTCTTGGAAAAACATGTTCACCCTGCTTCTCACATCTAAAACACGTGTACGCGATTGAGGAGCACAAACCTTTAAAAATCGCACATGCTTTAAAAAAAGTATCTTTAAATCCCAGTGGCATTGCACGGACTTCACCACAACATGCATTTGGTAAGTTTTACTTACTTTTAGATAGCATTTTAAATTATTATATCAAACCTAATATTTTCGGTAACTTTTAAAAAAAAATTGGCTTTTAAATTGTATTGAATATACAGTAGTGTGTAGTACTCAAACCACAATCAAGTACGAGATATTTTAAATTGATTGCTTGTACTGTATTCAGGTGTTTTTCATGAATCAACGGTGCAAGCATTAGAGTTTTATAGTAAAGAGCATCCAGGATTTCTAGAAACTTCTCGGTTTTTAAAATTCATCAACACAATTTGGAAAATTTTACGGGTTAAAACACCGTTTGAAGGTAATTTTTTGTACATAGACAAAACGTGTATCACACTACCTGCGTTTAGATTAATCTCCAAAATTAGTTGATTTTATTGTTTTACCCATAGCATGATATAATAGACATTGATATATTATATTTTTATAGAGTTAAATGCCAAGCTTGTAATCACTATCTTACGTTCAATGTATTTTTTCAGAGATTAGAAAAAATGATGAATTGTGTGCACCTATACGAGTTGATGAAGTAAATTTGAAATATCTTGAAGCAGCTTCAAATATATTTATTCGGTGGAAACAATCAGGAAATGCTGGTTTGACTCACCAAACCTTTTGTGCGTGTATACAATCAATGAGTGCTATTCCAGAACTTGCTGAACACTTGAAAAAAAAACATGGTTTTGTTTACATACTTCCTGGAAAATTTACTTCGGATCCAGTTGAAGGTCGTTTTGGCTGGTATCGCCAAATGAATGGTGGCAATTATTTCATGTCGTTAAAACAGCTGATGCAATCAGAAAAAAAAATCCGTGTATTATCCTTAATGCAGCAGCATGCTCTTTTATCTGGCTCTTGTCTAAAGGAATTTGATGCTCTTCCTTTATTAGAAACAAGTTTTGATATTGGAGCTGAAGAAAATGATGTGCTTTGGCTTAATGATGTTTTTGCTCGTGTTTCTTTGGATGATATAACATGTGCTGATGCCAATATAACATACTATGTAAGTGGCTATGTTGGCAGAAGCATATCTCGCCGGCGCAAGTGCTCATCCTGCAAAGAGTTGCTCATTGCAGGTGATGATTCCTTTTCAATTCACCACTATCTTCCAGATGAGTACAAACAGTTGTTTGAAAATGTAAATCGCGGGGGCTTGTCGCAACCATCCGAATTTATTTACACTGTGACAGCGCTGGCAGTGCAACATTATATGGCCATTCTATCCACTGGAGAACCGACAAAAACCAAGTTTTTATCCATGAGCAACCCACGATCTGTTTTTCTAAAAGCATTAATTAACATTGCCGCAGCAACTGAAACTCTCAGTAACCTATTGTCCCAGCAATGTTCTGCCGGTCATTTGAATTTCAAAGAAGTGGTTAAATCTACTTTTAATTGCTTTGCAAAGAATGAACTTAAACGGATAAATGCATTTAAAGTTGAAATGCCAGAAATATCAGTCAAAAAACTGCGAAAATTAACTTCAAAAAGCTCCCAGTTTTAATTGTATAATAGTTTGTTTTTTGTTATTTTGATAGTTTTGTTGCTTCTTGTTGCATTTTAAGCTTAATACTTGTTTATTTTTCTTTCTTGGCAAGCTATTTTTAGTTTTATTGCATGCTATATTGTTAGTTAGTTTTACTCTTTTCGCATGTACTAGTTTATTTTTGTTTTCCTTAAATAACTTTAGCCAATATATATTTAGTATTCTTAATGTGATATTGCTTAATGCCTTTATCGAAATAAAGATTTCAATTTCTTTGAACAAATAACCGTCAAGAAATCTTTAAACCATAACTAAAATACATTTAACCTTCAAACAAAAGATTTCGAAGGTTCGTATGACTTTTGACGCTATTTTCGCAGTAGCCCTTCTAACGTAAATAGCCAAAATGAGTTGTTGATCCCGGTGTTCTAATATCCCTAGGGCGACCCTATATATATTTACGTGGCTGCAGTGGTGGGCACGGTACTTCTTAAAAGTACCGCGGTACCGGTACTCGGTACCTTGCTAAATGGTACTGTGGTACCAGTACGGTACAAAAACAGTATCGCGGTACCGGTACTCGGTACTGGTAATCAGTACTTTTGAATAATACAATTTAATGGTAATGACTAAAATTCTGTCATACATTGGATTTCATTTGACGTTTTAAAAATTGTATTTAACAAAACGAAAACAATATCCTATGTACTCAACTGTTGACTTTCAAAAATTAATTATGTTTTGGATGTAAAAAACGTGCAGTGAATATGTTTTCAATTTGATTTTTTGGATAAATTATGTCCTGGACATAAGAAAAGCCTAATAAATATGTTGTCTTCTGGTTTGTTTTTTGTATGAAGTAAAATATTTTTCTTCCCAAAGCTTTTCATCTAACACTCTTCAGGGGAAATCGTCAGAATGAAGCAGAATTGAAAGAAGTTAGCCAATGAGAACTCTGCTTTCTCCTTTATAATTCAGTTCGGTTTCAATTCTGCTTCATTCTGACGATTTCCCCTGAAGAGTGTCAGATGAAAAGCTTTGGGAAGAAAAAGCTTTTATTTCACGCAATCTTCAAATTCTGTACCACCAAACGTCTATTTGTTTTTTGTGTTAAAAACAGTTTTTCAGGAATCGTACTAATTTCCATATAACCTATTACAGTGGTTTATTTAGAGTTTCTCAAACTTTTTGGGCCACCGACCTCTATTTGCAAATATTTTTTTATCATGGATCCCAATCTTATGTCACATCAATTTTCTGCCCAACCAACGAGGAAAGATAAAACAAACCAAAAAAAAACACAAAATCCGTTAAAAAATAAATGCTTATAAACAGGCATACCATATTTTTGTAGGAGCAAATCGGGACGCTCGTTTATGGCAAAATTTTGTCCCTAAAAAGAAGTGTTCTCTAAAAAAAAGGTTTTCACTTCTAAGTTAGAAATTCTGAATCATTTAAAATTTCTAGCTTCAGTATACAGGAAACCCACCTTCACCCGCCAGTATCTACGTTGGAACTCTTTTAGCCCCCAGAAACAGAAAATCAATCTAATTGTTACTCTTGTTCACAGAGCTTATATGATTTGTTCTAAAAGCAAACTGGACTCAGAGCTTGACAAAATTCGTTCAATTTTTTTAGAAAATGGCTACCCTGAACATGCAATTAATTCGGCTTTCAAACGAAAACTTCAACAACTTCTAAGCCGGTTCATACAGTAGAAAAGTGCCCTGTCTACTTACACATCCCATGGATTGGAAATGTCTCGATGAAGTTTGAAAAGCAGATTACGTCTGCTGTGAAACGCTGCTTTTTCTCCGTCGAACCACGTGTTATTTTTAACACCCGACAGCTCTTACCAGCGATTAAGAAAGACGTGTTGCCTTCCCATCATCACAGCAATGTTATTTACCAGTTTGTGTGCCACTGTGAGAGTCGGTACGTTAGTCACACGTCTCAACGCCTAGAAGAGCGAGTTAAACAACACGTTCCTAGATCCATCGCCAATCCTCCTGCCTCGCCTAACCGCCTTTCCCGCTCTTGCAAGGCCAACATACGCCCACAACAATTTCACGAATCCTCCATTGGTCAACGTCTTATTGACAACGCCCAATGTGCTCTTCACTACAGTAACGAAAAAATTTTTATTCTCGCTCGAGGTCGCTCTTCTTTTCACCTTTCTGCTCTTGAAGCAACTTTCATTAAATCTCTCAATCCCCTTCTGTGTAAGCAAAAAGAATTCGTCTACTCTTTAAAAATTTCTTAATCTTTTCTCTCATTGGCTAACTTCTTTCAGCCAATGACAATACTGCTTTCCCCTTTATAACTTAGTTCGGTTTCAAATCTGCTTCCCTCTGACGATTTCCGCTGAAGAGTGTCAGATGAAAAGCTATGGGAAGAAAAATTTTTTACTTCACGCAATCTTCAAATTCTGTACTACCAAACGTCTATTTGAATGTTATTGTAAATTTCTATACTTTAGCTTGCAAAACAACAAAATCAGAATTTCATCAAGTCCCTCTCACTTTGCTGAGAATATGAAATCTGGTGTTTAGTGGATTTTTGATTTTATGCAAAACAATATTTCCATTTTTATAATTAAACAACTAGAATGTTCCTTTTGCAATAGCCTACCTTCATAAAATAAGAGAAGATAGCTATCCACTTATTTATTAAAGTTACCTTTCAAAAAAGCCAGCATGTCACAATGTTTGTTCGTTAGTCCAGCTTTTTTTGGGCCTGAGAAGGTCTTTTCCTATAGAGAAAGATGTTCCACAGCCGCATTAGATGGCAAAGCAATGTTGTAGGCTACTTCATGAACAGATATCGTAGTTTTTCATGCAATGTAAATGAGGTCAAATTTTTTTAGCGTGGGGTTCTTCTAGTTAAGCCAAGCGCAGAAAAAAGAAGTCTTAAGTTCTAAAACGTGGTGTTGTTTGCAAATTTAAGCCCATAAAATGTAACTGCCGAGTGCAAACTAATCATAATTTTCAGACAAAAATTGAGAAAACGGAGACAGAAAACTAAAGACCTTTTTTTTTAGAGATCATTACAAAAATTGAAAAATTAAAGTTAGATTCCGAGTAAATACTTTTTTTTTTTTTGGAGAACAGTTTTTTATCGACGAAAATTAAGTTTTGTTTGTGGTTTTTTTAATTTTGGGTTTTTTTATCTTAATTTGCTTATTTTCAAATTTTAAATCTGGCAACTTTGCGGTCAATTTCATCTGCGAATTCTGTAGTCACTTTACTGTTAGTAGTTACATCGTTATGACAGATGGAAAAAATGGAAGTTGCAGAGTTGGAAATGGTGAGATGGGCACTAGTAGTGACAAGAAAGGACAAGATAAGAAACGAATACGTGAGAGGGACTGCAAAAATTGCAAAGCTGGGAGACAAACTTTGGAATGCAAGGCTACGTTGGTATGGACACGTAAAAAGGAGAGAAGAAGACTACGTGGGGAAAAGGATAATGGAGATGGCGGTGCCAGGCATAAGAAAGAGGAGGCCAAGGAGAAGGTGGATGGATTTGGTGAGAGAAGACATGGAAAGGGTTGGAGTTAGGGAAGGAGACGAAGTAGATTAAGTGAAATGGAGATTACTGTTGCGCTGTGGCGACCCCGAGTAGGGAGAAGCCGAAAGAAGAAGAATTTACATGGTTAAGATCAATTTTTTTTTATTGAAAACTTTAGCGTAACAATCAGTATAGTTTTAAAATCTATAGTTTAAATAAAGGCGTAGGTAAAGAATACGGACCCCCTTGTAAAAATAATTTAAAATAACAAAAATAACCCTAACCCTAACCCTATTCGGAATTATTTTATTTTTGTTATTTTAAATTATTTTTACAAGGGGGGTCCGTATTCTTTACCTACGCCTAAATAAAATTAAAAATTCAAAATGGTGTAGAAATATATAAATATTTAATATTGTTTTTTGCAACTCTTTGATTTAAGTATGTAGTGCCCATATTAAAGTTTTGCTACTCTCTACCAATTATATATTTCAAAATCCAATTTAACAAATTTTTTATAATTATTTAAAAAGGCAATTATTAAAAAAATAAACCAAAAAATAATGATGGGTTTTGACTAAGTAATAAAAATCGATAAGCCTAAATGTGAACACAACTGTACAACTTGTACAGAATATGTACAAGGGAAGTAAAACAGTGGTGAGGTGTGCAGTAGGAACTACAGAAAGTTTGAAGGTCAAGGTTGTATTGCACCAGGGATCAGCATTAAGTCTGTTCTTGTTTGCAGTGATAATGGACAGGCTAATGGATCAAGTAAGGATCACTGTGGACGATGTTGTTTGCTGATGATATTGTGATTTGTGAAGAGACCAGGAAAGAAGTAGAGTGGATACTAGAATCTTGGAGGTATGCATTAGAAAGAAAAGGGATGAAAGTAAGTAGGTCAAAGACCAAATATCTGTGCATAAATGCAGGAAATGACAAAGAAACAGTGAAGATGAAGGACACAAAAGTGCCAAGAGTAAAGGAATTTAAGTATTTGGGATCAACAGTGCAAGAAAGTGGTAGTTGTAAGAGGGAGGTAAAGAAAAGAGTGCAGGCAGGATGGAACAGATGGAGAAAAGTATCGGGAGTAATCTGTGACAGAAGGTTACCAGCTGAAGTAAAAGGAAAAGTGTACAGCTCAGTGGTAAGACCAGCAATGGTGTATGGACTTGAGACAATGGTCATCACAAAGAAACAAGTGAAAGGGATGGAAGTCACAGAGATGAAAATGTTGAGGTTTGCTATGGAAGTGACAAGAAAAGACAAGATTAGAAACGAGTACATCAGGGGTACAATTAAGGTAGAACGATTAAGAATGAAGATGAGGGAGGGCAGGCTGAGGTGATTTGGACATATCATGAGGTGAGATAAAGACTATGTAAAAAGAAAGAAGATAGAAATGGAATTACCAGGAAAGAGGAAAAGAGGGAGATCAAAAAGATTTTTAAATCTAGTAAAAGAAGATATGCGGGAAGTTGGTGTGAAAGAGACAGACATTGAAGACAGGACAGTTTGGAGGCAGATAATACGCTGTCGCTACCCCTGATTGAAGGGAAAGGCTGAAAGGAGACAAAGAAGAAGCCTACATGTGACCAACTATGTTATTTAGCAATAAGATTAGAATATTAGGCAACAAAAACATTTTAACAATAGTAATTTTAAAAATTTGCTATTGAGTATTAGTTTGTTATTAAACTTGGTCAAGTATTGTTTTTTTATTAGTTTAAAAATAATTTTATTGTTCATCACATTATTGACTGATTTAAATTGTTTTAAAAATTATTGATTTGGCATAATGATAATCATAAAGTGGTTCTGTCTCTTGCTTATTTATTTTAACGTGGTAATTTGTGGCATGGAATATTTAATTGTAGAAAATTTTTTTATAAATGTTATTTTGTGTTATAGCCTATGTAATTAATATGTAGTTGGAAAATGTATATTTCATATTTGTTTGTTTTGTTAATGTCATTATACTATGTGTTATCAAATCAAGAAAATAAAGTCAACACTAATAATAGTAAGTGAATTTTTGTTTTTTTGGTTTTTTTTATCTTAAAACATTTTCTATTAAAATATGTTTCATTTCTAAACAGAGATAGATGATCACATTTTATTTTTAAGTTAAATAACAATACTTTTGTTAGCTTAATTCTTGCCTTTAACTGTCCAAAAAGACAGTTTTATTTGTTTGATTATTTACATTTCTAGACAGAGATAGATGATCACATTTTATTTTTAAGTTAAGCAACAATGCTTTTGTTAGCCTAATTCATGGCTTTAACTATCTAAAAAGTCAGATTTATATGTTTGATTATTTTACATTGAGCATCTGAAAACAACCAGTTCTGGTGCAAATTTGAATAAACACTAATGCAGTAAATGCCCATGATCTAAAATTTTTGATTTGGATTGGTTTGTATAAATCTGTTTTTCTGCACCTAAACATGTCAAATAAAAAATATATACTTGCTAGATCTGGTAAAAATCTGACTTTATTTGAAAAACCAGATTAAAATACAAAAACTTTGATTTGGCTTGCATACCTAGCAAATCTTTTCTGGAAATATTGTGGCTTGAAAGCCTGATTTTTCTGTTATAACATCAGATTGAAACAAGATTTTTTAGGTGTTGTTTTTGTTTGCTGTTACTAGCCTTGTAAGCTTTGGAGATTCCTCAAAATTTTAAAGTGATTGATCTAAAATCTACAAACTGTAAATGAAAACTGATTTTTCTGTTTGTTTAAGCTTAATTATTTAGTAAAATGCTATTTAAATTTGATCAAACATAACTCTTTTGTATTTGAAGAATTATGAGGATTTGGAATTAATTTTTAAACAAGCTGCATAAAGATGAGAAACACCAGACTCGAGTTTTGCTCTTATTAAAGCTCATCATCTATTTGAGCACGTCGTATTCCTTGTTCAGTAAATCTTGCCTTGTTCAGTAAATTGCTCTTATTTATCATTCTTTGTTCAGTATCATTCCTTGTTCAGTAATTTGCTCTTATTAGAGCACGTTGTATCATTCCTTGTTTAGTAAATTGTAGTATCATTTCTTGTTAAGTATCATTCTTATTAGTAATTAGTAAATTGCTCTTATTAGAGCACGTCGTATTTCTTGTTCAGTAAATCCAGGAATAACTTATAACAGCTGCTTTGAGTCCATCTGTCGTCTGGGATCTGTGGTCTAGTGGTATAGTAACCTGCATGGAAGACTACAGGTCCCAGGTTTGATTCGTGGTGAGATAAGCATCACTGGCAAGCTTTAATAAGAGCGAAACTCGAGTCTGGTGTTTCTCATCTTTATGCAGCTTGTTTAAAAAATAACTCTTTTAATATGGTGATGATTAGGGAAAGTTTTTATTGACCTATAAAATTTGAAAACTTGCTCTTTAAAATTATAAAAATTGACTTTTTATTGACCTATAAAGTTTTATTTTAAGAATAACCAAAATAAAATGAAAAAATGCATATACAAAATGTACTGTATACATCCACACATTCACAGACAGTACATCCACACATTCACAGGCTGCCTCTTGGTTTCTGAGAGAGCTGTTTGGCTGTGGCTGTCCATGAAGAACTTTTTTGAGCATGTAACTATGCATTCACATAGCTTGCAAAATAATTCATTCATCAGGGTTTTACTAAACTCTGCAGGAAACTCATTCACGACATTGTGCACTTTTATGTGCTGCTGAACTTTCACTTTTGGCATTCTGTTCACCTAACAAATCTAATATAATTTGTGTCTAAAAACAGTAACATAACATTTTATCACTACAGGCTTGAAATTGTATACACTAAAAAATTGACTTTTTATTGACTTTATAATTTTTCCCATATGGCTTTATAACAAAATTTTTTTCATTTCTGCATATTTTGAGGCTGTAATAACAAATTGACTTATTGACAAAAATTTGCCCTAGTGATGATTGAAAGCACTTGCCAGTAGTACACATTTATAAATCAAATTGTCAATCTTGCTACATGATTGATGCCAGATCTAAAAATTTTTTCTTGTTGTTTTTAAGTTTTTTTGTTGACATTTTATAGGTTTGTTGAACTTTCCTTTTAGTATTTGTTTTTGAGATTTATGATTTGCTTCTGACAAGCCTAATAGAAGAAACAAACTGTAAGAGCCAATAAATAATAATTAAAATAATTTTCATGATTTGGTAGTTGCAGTATAAAAACTGTTATGATTTAACTGTCATTGAGTATTTTTCTGATGCACCATGCATGCCAACCAGAATAGATTTGAAGAAAAAATTTTATATACTGTGCAATACTTTATTATGATGTCATTAGTTTTGTACACTTGCAAAACTTGAAACCTATTGTCTTTGTAATATATTGTTGTACTTTTTCGTAAAAAAATCAAAAAACTATATTAATTTCAATCTGCTAACAATATCAAACTAAATTATTTAGGAGTTAGGTTTGTCTGATATTAAAACTTGACTTTTATCCATTCTGTGAAAAGATAGTATTGAACATTTTCTCATATACAAGGTAAAAAGAGGTCATTGCAAACTGCCAGATTGCAAAGATAACCCTTGTTTGTTTTGTTAAAAATGGAAGGTACACCTTTGTATTTATAAAAATGAAAACTGTTTTTTTTAATTTCACAGAGACATTTGACAAACTTGTATTCACAGTCATAAAACTTGATAAAATGTCATAAAACGTAAAACTTGTGCCTATTTTAAATTTAACAGCTTTTGCTAAAATACAGGGTGTCCATAAAGTCTTTGAACAATTTAAAAAATTTATTGCAAAGGCAGTTGATGAGATGTCTTATATAGATTTGTTTTATATTAATCAGTGTTTATTAAAGTTTTTAGTCAAACTAAAATTTTGTATTTCAGATTAAATTTTTATGTGTTTAATGAATGTGTTAATAAACCCAAGCAAAATGGCTACTCCTCAAGAGAAGGCACAATTTTCCCAGATGTTCACCAACTTCTAACTGTATCCAACACTGACCTTGTCTCTACAAATTGCTTGTGCCATCGATAAATTGATGGATGTGATGGTGGATCTCTTCCATACTTAGTTCTCTATTTTTGCTGAGTCTGAACATCCGATTTTGTGTCAATAAATTAGGATACACATTATGTCTTCTCTTGAGGAGCAGCCATTTTGCACAGGTTTATTAACACATATATTAAACATATAAAAATTTAATCTGAAACATAAAATTTTAGTTTGACTAAAAACTTTAATAAACACTGATTAATATAAAACAAATCTATATAAAATATCTTACTGCTTTTGTAATAAATTTTTTAAATTATCCAAAGACTTTATGGACACCCTGTACAATTAATAAAGAAATTAAAATATGACGCTTTAGAAAGTACAAAACTCTTTAATAAAACCCAGCATTTTAGTCAATTTAGTTGCTTAATTGACCATCATTACAAATTTGTATAGTTTAAAAAATGAGGAAGTTTAAAAATTTTTTAAAAATTTTGTTTCAGTTGCATTCCTAATGCAATTTCAATTGCCAAGCACACCAAATATATTTTTTTCATACAACACATAAAAGTGGATGATAGAGGGTCAATGATTTTGTTAAAAATTTATTAACAAACATGATTGCAAATAACCCACTAAAAAATCATCTGTAAGCTTTTCATCCAACATTAGTCAGGAATTAAACACTGCAATGAAGGAAAAAAATTCAATTGATTGTCTGATAAAGCTGAACAAAGATGATTGGCTGTTTAAAAAAGACATCAAAACATGTAATCAGTGCAAGATTTTTAAGCTGTAAACAAATTTTTTTGGCAACATAAAATTGGAAAGAATTTGTGTACAACTTGAAGATCTTGTGCTGATTATGTATTTTGATGCCTTTTTCAAACATCCAATCATCTTTGTTCAGTCTTATGAGACAATCAATTGAATTTTTTCCTTCATTCTTACATCTATTTTCTGATGAGTGTCAGACAAAAAGCTTAGAAATGAGTTTTTTGTTGGCCATTTTCAAATTCTGTACCACAAACACTTGTTTAAACATGATTGCACTGTAATTCTCTTTCGTTTAGACTAGTACTTGTTGTATTGTTAAATAAATTTATTGCTAATTTATTCCAGAAACTGCTAATTGCAGAACTACCATTAATGCAATCAGAATGGTTTAAATTTTTGCATGTGTATAAAATTTCATCACATAAGATGGCATTTATGACCAGCACATAGGTAATAAATAACATTGTAAATGCAAATTCTTACAAATTGTTTTGTTCAGTTGTATTATAAAAGATTAATTACACACATGAAAACAATTCTCTTGCTAAATTCTGCTGTTTATCTTTATCCACAGCATCATAACTATTAACTATGATAGCAATAAAACAAAAACTGGTAAATTTAAATCAAAATTAGTTTTTTTTTTGTCAAATTGGTTTGATGACTAATTTGCCCCACCAACTAGTGTCATACCCCTTCAAATCAACCAGTGATTTGGAGTTATTTTTGTGGGCTTTAACTTAGTATCATAAGCATAATATGCATTGTATAAAAACAATGTGGACAAATGGTTTGTAAATTTTTTTGTGGGCTCAGCTTCAAGCTTTCATGGACTTATATTCAAAAAGACTCAATTTTTAGTGGAGACAAACTCAGAATCAGCTCAAGTGTCTCGGCAAAAGATTTAAACTCGACTTGGACTTGAAAATTGTTTGATTTGGACTTTAATATCATCTTACTCACAATGTATCAGTGGTGTATATCTTTAAAACTCATGACTTTGCAATATTTTTTAAACTAATAAATTTAATTGTACTACAAAATGTCTACAAAAAGTATTACTTTTTTTCTTTTTTTTTTGTGACAAAGTCTGATCTTTACCTTTGTGGGTAAAAAGCAACTACAAATTACCTGGTGTTTAGTAATTTTTGCAACTAAATTTGAATTTGAATTTTCATGCTTATTTCTTAATTGATTTTAAAAAAGTAAACAGTGTCAGTTTCCACCCCTTTGGAAGTTAAAGTATAATAAAAAGTGAAATTGTAAAACTGCTGCATCATGTTCAATAATGCGAAAAGAAACTAAATATTTGGAAGTCTATTACCACTGCAACGATCAATATGTGGACTTTGGCGACAATGTGGAGGACCATGTCAGGTACATTTTTTTGAGAAAACACATGGCTGCAGTGATGTTCCTCCGCCCAGTGTGCAGCAACAGTGAGGTCTCACCCCTGCTTTATTTGATGGCGGCTACTGGCTGAATGTCAATGGGTACATCAACGCAATGACCTCGACCATAATCCCCTGGATGAGGAAGGTGGCTAGCAAGAAGAAATATGTTTTCCAGCAACATGAGGCCCCGCCCACATGGTCAACAAGACTCAGGCCTTCCTCATAAAAAAACATTGACTTTTGGCCCAAGTCAATGTGGCCTCCCCAGAGTCCAGACCTTAACCCCCTGGACTACAGTGTGTGGCAGTGAGTGGAGAGTAGTGTGTGTAAGATTTGGTCACAAAACGTCAAAGAGCTGAAGGCCTGCATCACTGAGAACTGGGCCAACCTCGAAAAGGTGCACATTATCAACATCTGCCACACCTTCAGAGGCCACCTAGAGCACATCATTGAGGCTGAGGGTGGCCACATCAATTAATTATGAAAAGAAGAGTTGATTTAATCCAGGGCTTCTTAAACTTTTTTGTTCTGCGACTTAGTTTTAAAAAATAAAATTTCTTGTGGCCCTAATTAGTGGTGGATATTTAAAATTAGGGGCTTGAGGCAAGAATTCTCATGCCAGTCTTCACTTTGAATCAATATCCTTTTTCTGTATTTTTTTCCCAAAATCATGCAGTTCTCTAAAAAAAAAAAAGTCTTCACTTTAAATTGATCTCCTTTTTTCGTATTTTTTTCCCAAAATCATGGTGATCCTTAAAAAAAAGGTCCACACTTAGAATCAAGCTCCAATTTGTCAATTTTTGTACCCAAATTCTCTGATTTGCTGATTACCTGTATAATAACCATAATTTTTTCCAAAAGTTTCATGGCACTGCTGGGATTTTGCGGCACTACTGAGTTTTGCAGCACAAAGCACAAAATGCCAATTTGTTTCACGACTCCAAAATTATTTTAGGCAACCCCATTTGGGGTTGTAACCCATACTTTAAGAAGCCCTGATTTAATCAATTAGTTTAAAATTTTATTAAAATGCTTTAAAAAATAAACGAAATATAGGGGTTTGAAAGACTAGTATCCAAAAAGTCGCAGGAATTATTAAACACCTTATAGTAACTGTTATAATTAATAATTAAACATTTTCTGATCATCATTGTTGTTTGAAAGGGCATCCTCTCCAGGTCAGACACAAACAGGACTGTGGGTGAGGGTTTATCCTTTTACTACCCCAGGTTGCTGTATTGCCTGGATCAGATTCTGGCAATGATGTTGTTAATCCAGCATCAAGTTTTGTCATCCAAAACCATCAGACCTCGTGCTCCATGTGGTGCCCAATGTATGGGGCATGCTATTAAAATGTGGTCTGTGGTTTGTTTAGTAGTGCTGCACTTGCAATTCGATGAAGAAACAAGATCTCATTTGTGCATGGATAAATGGAATTGCTCAACACCAGTCTGCAGGTGATTGAGCTAAACTCAAGTTATTCAGGGCAAGCTCATTCCAACAGGCCTGGCACTGGTCCTGGGTATAAAAGCACAGAATCTGAAAGTACTTTCACAATACTCACTCTGTGTTCCATGTATGGTTTGTCTACTCAGAAGTGCAGATGCCAAGTCCAGCAAGGTTGATTAAAATATTTTTTGCAGCTGGCTTAAATGGGTGTCTGGATCTTAGTCTCTTATGGCAAGCATCTGAGGATCCACTTAAAAGACCATACACTATGATCCAAGTCCAGAGATTCATGGTAAGCTAAGGAGAATGCCCCTCCCAGTCAGCAAAGCTCCAATGGCTGGATGCCTGAAAGTATGGGTAAGTGATCCATTGGAGTGGGATGCAGTCATTCAGTGACTTTGTGCAAAGCATCATTTAAGACACTGTCTATGAGGACAGTGTGAGCATTGCAACACCAGACTGGTGTGCAGTACTCAGCTGTTGAGTAGACCAATAGCAAATTTTCTGATAAAAATGATTATATTAAAATCAAATCAAAATACACTATAATTTATTTAATACTGATTATTGCAATGAAATTCACTTGTTGCATTATTTAAAGTTAGGATACAAAGCATGAACACTTACTAAATGAAATTTGCTTTACAATCTCCAAACAAAAATGACAATTATGTTTGATTTGAAAATGCTGGATGAGGGTGAATATCAGATTATCTAAACTAAAATGTCACTTTGAAAAATGCAAAGTGAGAAAAAATAACTTTAAATGATAACATTATCAGAAGCAATTATTTAAGGCAATAAAATAAAGTAACTTCTGAACTACAAGACATTGGCAGAAACTTCTGAACTAAATAAAGTAATGTCTTAAAATGTAAAATGTAACTTTGACTAAAATCAAGTCTACATCAACACTGATCAATTTACATAGTATGTAAATATTTTAAATTTAGTACCTACCTATACATACAGCAAAATATTAAAAATTTTAGCTGCATATCAAGTTCAATAATGTACTAAAATAAAATTATTCAAAATATGCCAATGTCTACTTCGATGCATAGAAAAAAAGTGAAAGTTTAAAAATTGACATTTTATTGCAAAATATCAACATTCCAATAAAGTTAGGAAAATTAAAATTATATATCAAACTAATATTGCACTTTTACAAACTTTGATTAAACTACATTTTCAAGACTTAAGCCACCTAAAAAACATGCTTAAATTTTAAGCTATTCATATTGCTATTTAAGCTAGGATTAATTGAAATCTGACAAAAGTTGAGATTCTGCAAAACAGAAGTTAGACTTAAACTAATATTTAGCTAATCCAGTTTTAAACTGAGTTCCTGCATACCACCCTAAGACTACCTCAAATTTAAAGAGTTTATCCATACTACTTACAGGGTCCTCCAGCAAAATGTAGACTGTTATATATTACATTAATTTAAAAATGAAAAGGGCAATGAAATTTTTTTTTGAAGAAAATTAAAGATAAATGTATAATCTTCAATATTGAATTTAGTTTATTCAATATATCCGCCTTTTTCAATGATAACACGGCAGAGGCAAGAGATAATTTGGTCACACGTGGCACGAACAGTTTCGCTTTCTATTTTTGCCCAAGATTCTTTCAATTTCTTCTTCAATTTCGACTGCCTTGAAGATGCCAGACCGACTCACAGATCCTTTTAGGAGCTTAAATATTTCAGAAGCTATCTTGCCATCCTGATAAAGTTTTTCAATGGCAGTATTCATTGTTTTTAGATCCTAAAACTAAACAAAGTTTAAGAAATTTTTTGTACACATTAGTAAATAGATATGTAATACTATATATCTGCAAAAAAAACAACAGAGCATAAAGTAATTTATAAACACTTTAGAAATCTATCTAAAAATTAGTCTACACTTGACTCTGTACATTTTCCCTATGTGCTGAAAACCTCATACTTAGAATTAGACTGAATTTTATTTTTGAATAGTAAATTTTAGATGTCTTGTAGATAGTGATAAATTTATTGAATCAGAATATTTTGCTACAGATAAAAAATTTTTTTGTTTAAATAATTTTGCTAGACCGGAATATTTAAAACCATGTGTATAACATCATAAGGTCCAACAACAATTGACTAAAATTTGTCAGCAGTGTGGTCGAGTGGTTAAAGTGTTGATCTTATGATCAACATGGTCCAGTTCAAAACCCACTCATGCCATTCTGTTGTGTCCTTGGGAAAGACACTTTACGGCACTTCCCCTGCTTGTTGGTCTTGACAAGCAGTTCTAAATTTTAATCATATCTCTATTAAATTACAAGCTGACAGGAATATCTTGGTATCTCCGGAAGCAGGTCAGGGTAATTGCCTACCCTATGTATTAGTGCCTCCGTCACTTTCTGCAAGTCAAGAGAATAAATATGGAGATAAATAAATATAAAAATAAAAAAAAACAATTTATCTGGTTAATTTTTCAAAAAATACAGCAATTATTTTAAAACAATAATATCAGCTTACTCAAGCTGAAAGGTTGTTGTTAATTTTTTGATTGAATAGTTGTATTGAATTAAATT
Source organism: Diplosoma virens (assembly GCA_963680785.1). Classification (NCBI taxonomy): domain Eukaryota; kingdom Metazoa; phylum Chordata; class Ascidiacea; order Aplousobranchia; family Didemnidae; genus Diplosoma; species Diplosoma virens. The sequence continues at coordinate 10,289,917 of OY796897.1, forward strand.
TGCAACTAAAGAATCAAAAATTTTTGTTTCAGACTTTATAAATGTTTGGAAAAAGTTTGAAGAGCCCGATATGTTTTCAACTATATTAAAACAACGCCCATCTGCAAAAGTCATACAATATGAAGATTATCAGCTTAAAATAAAAAAACGAAGCTTAAGTACAAAGATGAAAAATGTAAATAACTTAAATTCTATTTGTTTAAATTTAAAATATTTAGCTATTCAATCTATAGTTATAGAAATATTTAATCTTAACTCTATTTTAAAGAGCTGCTATTAAAAAGCAGTGTGGTGTCACACAAAAAATTGTTTTAAGTATCTACCACTGGAATATTCTAAAAGATTGCAAAAGGAAAATAACTTTTCAGTATCACAAGCAGATTTGGAGTTAGACTATTATGAAACAAAATTACTTTTCTCTTTTTTTGAACTTTGTTAAATAGCTTTATTTGGAATAAGTATCAAGAATAAATTCTGGTATTTTTTATTAGTCAGGTTTTTTTTCAATAAAATGCTAAAGAAATAAGTTTTAAAATTTCATCTCTTGCATCATCAAAAGATTTTACAGTAAAAATACTCAATTAACTGCCATTGCTCAATTTTTAAAGTTTCTGAACATTTCAGAATAATTTCTAACTGGGAAAAAACAGTTAGATGCATTGGTCAAATAAACATTGTCCAAACTGCATGAATAGAGCATGACAGTGATTTTGGTTTTAACCATTTATAAATAGACACAAAAATGGATAAAAAAACAAAGATACTAAAAGTGACTTTGATTGCCTATACTTTTTAAACAATACGGTGTTCTTCTCTATGAGATGCATAAACTATAAATAGGTCTCTAAATTAATATATATGAGTCACATATAACAAACCACAATCAATCACTAGCAGGCTGTCAGCACTCTTTGTGTTGTTTTTTGTTAACAATAGTGACATAGGGATAGATAAGAAAAAAGTTATAGATAAAATACATTGGACTATAAGACAAACTGTTGATGTAATATTTTAAGTGCTCAAACATTGCTTTGTTGGTTTCATTGTTTGCTGATTTTTGTTCAATAGAAATTGATTATTGTTAAAATTTTTCAATTGTGAAAAGCTTGCTTTCAACCACATTAAATCTTGTAAGTTAATTTCATTTATATAACCTTGCTATTGTAATCACTTCTTAAAATTATTATCACTACCATTTATAAATATCCCTGCCAGCATTTAGGCTAGGCAGTACTGCAGCCTGGAATAGTTTAAGAAAAACTTTTTAACCCATTTTGTCTGTGCTGATATTCTGCAATACAGCAACAGTAAAGATGATGAACTAATTTGAGTACAATCAAAAAATTTTATAATCAGATAATGCTGTAGATAATATCAATAAATAAGGCAGTCAGTTACTAATATTTATAAAGACACTTGTGCAATAAACATTTAAATGTTAAACAAAAAAATCATACTTGCTAAGAGATGTAAGAGTCAGTGGCATGTGGTGACCTTTGAGACTAGCCATGCAATTGGCATGCCAAAATTGGGTCATAAGATTGGGTTTATTCAAGACCAATTTTTGTCCTAGATTCAAGGCGATCTCTGAAAAAAAGGTCATCACTTGAAATCTTTTCTAGGTAATGCAGTTTTTGTCCTTCAAATCCAGTCATCTAAAAAATAAAGTCATTGCTTGAAATCGTTCCAGGTATTGCATTTTTTGTCCTGAAAATGCAGTGATCTCTATGCCTTAAATCGTTCTGGGTAATGCACTTTTCACTTTGCCAATACAGTAATTTTTGAAGAAAAAACAGGTCATTACTTAAAACCGTTCCAATAATGCATTTTTTGTCCTGAAAATGCAGTGATCTCTAAAAAAAAAAGGTCATGACTTCTAACCAGTCTCCGATTTGTTACTTTTTACCCTAAATTCTCTAAAGTAACACCTCCATCTTGGATCAGCCTCACATCTCATCCTAAACAAGTAATATTTTTCATCCAATTCAACAATATCCACCTCATCACACAAAAGTTTGTCACACAATTCCTAAAAATTTGGTACTTGCATGCCCTGACTGCACACCACTGGTAAGAGTTTAAACTACACCTTATTTCTTAACTGCACTTGCTTCTACTAAAAAAACTTGTTTAGTTGTTTGACTTGAAGAAGAAAAGATATAACAAACAAAAAAAGGAGTGGTATCTTTACAGTTATTTCAGAAAATGTTTCAAAAGTTTGCACACATACAATTTTTACATTAATACAGCTTTTGAGACTTAACTGCCAAGTATGATGATGATATTATTTGTCTTTTAGAAAAGTGAAGTTCATAAATTTGATACATATTTCACAATTGAATTTGAAGGGAAAACGTATGTAATTGATTTAGCCCTTAATACAGAGTTGCTTCCAGATAATTATGCCATCACCACTTTTTCTGTGAATGGCAAAGAAGAAGTTTATAAGCCAAACTTACAGGTATTTATTTTTTATTTCCACAATTAAATTGTTGAATAGTTAATATAATTAAAATTTCAAGTTCAAGAATTAAAAAAAAATTGTGCTTATCAAAATCAGCTTTAATTTTTTAATTTTATAATAAATTTTTGGAACTTTGACATAGACTTTGTTAAATTGCATTAAATTTTTTGTCTAGACAATTTTTTTATTTAATTATATGAATTTATGTTGTTTAACTCTTTCTGCCAATGCTAATTTCATCCAACTAATGACAAGAAAGTGTAAGTTAAGGTATGGCAAACTCAGGACTCATATGTCACCTAGTAAAGTGACTGCAGTTTTTTTTATGGTATTTGCAAATTTGATTGCAGTTGTTTTTCTTCTAATTTTTGTGTGTGTACAAGTAATTAATAAATGACATAAGTGAAGATAATGCTCTCATGTTATATGCAGTGATAAAACATAGAGCGAGTGTAGGCTTAGATCTTGATATATTGATATATTCATTTGATCTCTCTCTTATTTTAAAATGTGTGTATGGCTTGGATATGTATATAATTTTATTTTTGTTGTTTTCCATTTCTTCTCAACACTGAACTGCTTTTTTGAAGTTACATGTACTAACATATTTCGATTAGTCCTGTCCTCTTGTTCAAATTGTTTATTTCTATTTCTGCTATGAGTAATTTTGGAGTTGATTGTGAGAAAAATAAATATATGACTGTTGTTTTATACATTTTTTATAAAAAAATTTCATAAAAAAGTGCAGCGCTCTATATAATTAATAGTGCAGGTTGATCCAATTTAAAAAGTTTTATTTTTTATTTCTACAATATGAACCAATTTACTTGTTTATTTTTTTGTTGTTTGATATCTTTTTTCTTGTTTTTATTCAATTGATCAATCCACAGTATTTTAAATTTTACTCATTTCTATAAAATGTTGAATTTGATTTGAAATTGATTTTGTAGAAGTTAAAAATTAAATAGTACTGTTAATGATAGTAGACAGTGTCACTATTTTGGCTTATAGAGCATCATCAGTTCTGTGATGACCAGTACTTGTTTAGAACATTTATTTAGAGTATAGTATTAATATGATATCTAATTGCAGGAAAAAAGACATTGCTATTATCAAGGATCTGTGAGAGATGTTAGAGAAAGTAAAGTTATTGCCAATACCTGCAATGGATTAAAGTAAGTTTTTTTTTTTTTTTCAAAATCAGTTTTGATACTAAGTTTTTACATTTAAAATCTATCATAATTCATCATGTACTTTTAATACCAACGTAATACTTTACAATTAAAAAGCAAGAAGTTTTTTTTGATAAAGTTTATTGGGTCATTCCATGACAAATCACCATAGATTTAACCACTACATCTCTGATTTTAATAAAAATTGGTGTATGTGGTTATCTTATAAGCAAAACCCACTGGTGCAAATATTACGTTTCTACAACTAATACTTTTTGAGTTAAAGGGGGCAAAGTTTTGGAGGAGCCAAAAAACCTTTTTTAAAAAACACATATATCTTCCTTAAGATATGTTTAAATTATAGCATGTTATATATGGTTGAAATCAGAAAAGAACAAGGAATTCAAATATAATATCAAAAATTTTATAAATATTAATATAAAAAAGTTATTAAAAAAAATTTTTTTTTTCACCACCACCCCAAGAATTTGAAAAGCCCTCACTAAAATTTTTTTGAAAAAAAAATTGATTCATAAGCCTTAAAAATATGCAATAAAAACAATGAGTATAGACCATTTATTATGCTTAACACTCAATACAAATGATTCTCTAAAGCAATTTTTAGGAAAAATTTTACTCAATTTAATAGATTTAAAAAAAAATTTATCCATTAAGTTATTATCTCAGTCTGAAAAACATAAATATGGCAATACTTTCAGCATTCACTTGTTATTGCATTAATTGATACCAAGTTGCGAAACTTAAGATTAAATGATGTTAGGCCTACCTAAATATAGAACCAATGTCTCCCTTATTTTGCTAAATATACAATTTTGTTGATCAGCATTGGTTTCATTTTAAAGCAGGGAGTTGCAAAAGTAACTTTAATGTTTAGTAGGTATTTAGTTCATAATAAGTATGATTTTTAAACATTTTATATTTAGCAACCATCTGTAATAAACTACTATCTAATTTTAACAACAACAACAAAAATTTACATGCTTGTGTTTTTAAATCTAAGCAAGGCTTTCGACACTATTAATCATGATCATGATATATCAATGGAAAAAATTTAATATATACTTTGGTTTAAGAGGCAAGGTTGTATTTATCATAAAATCATACCTAAGTAATAGAATTCAATGTACAAAAATAAAAAATCTTTCATCTGATTTGACTACACTTAAATATGGAGTACCACAGGGTTTAATTCTTGGACCCCTGTTATTCCTACTTTAAATAAATGATCTTTCAAATGTATCTAATATGAAAATTACTCTATTTGATATCTGTGCAAAATAATGTTAATAAAGAATTGTCTGTAATAGATGTATGATTGAAGTCAAATAAACTATCATTAATCTACTCTAAAACCTATTTTGTACTATTCAGTAACAAAAGAAAAAAAAATTTTACTAATCCCTTTAATATTACCATCAGTGGTCATTTTATTGAAAGAAAATGTAGTTTGAAGTACCTTGGGGTAACTTGAAATGAGCACTTAACAACTTTCTAAAGTTTGTGTCATAGTATGTAAACTCAGACACTGTGCTACCCTAGCGACATTAAAAACTATCTATTTTGCATTGTTTCAATCCAAAGTCTAAAACTCTATATTGAATTGGAGAAGAGCTAATAAATCAATGCTGCCTCCTATTCAAGTCCTTCAAAATAAGTTCATTTGCTCTTGTTTATTTTTACCAAAATCAACAAATATAAATTATCTCTTTCATAAATTTAATGTCTTAAAAATAAACAATATTATTAAATTTACTTATGCAAAGTTCATGTTTAAGTATATGCATAATATGCTACCAAAAACTTTTTCAGATTACTTTTAATAAATGTTCAATGAACAAATTCATAATTATAATACTCACCACATAAAAAATTGGTTTGTTTTTACCAGTGGTGCAGAGCTAGCAATAAAATCTATAGCTCCAGCTCCTGCTCCAGCTCCAGCATTTTAAAATGACTGGCTCTGACTCCAGCTCCAGCTCCAGACCTTAAAGTTTCTTCCTGCTCCAGGTTCTGGCTCCACACCCATGGTTTTTACCAACTGTATGTATCTTCTGATTTTAGTAGAAGATGTTAAATTTCAGTGGTGTAAAGATATGGTCTAAAATTCCTAAAAACATTAAGGGAAACTCATTTCATAATTATAAAATTAATTATAAAATTAATTATAAATCATTTCTTATAAACAACTATATCAGTAATTTTTAACAATTTACAGAATTCTGTTTGTAAACTGTAATATGTAATGCATTTGAATTGTTTTTAATTGTGTCAGTATGTTGTAATGTGCAACGATTTGTAAATTGTAATGTTTTTAAATTGTTTTCATTTCTATCAGTATATTTTTTCATGACCTGACAGTTGATCGAATGACACTTGATCAAACAACACTTGATTGAAACAACACTTGATTGAAACAACACTTGATTGAAATGACATTTGATCAAATAATGAAAGAGAAAATTTACAACTTTGAATCTGTTTTAATTTTTTGTCCCAAACATAGGGATCACTAAAAAAAGTTTTTACTTTGACTCTGTCCTGGTTTTGTCAATTTTTTGTCCCAAAAACATAGTAATCTCTAAAAAAAGATCTTTCCTTTGAGTCTGTCTCTCTTATTTCTATAAGGGTCTGCAAGGGTGGGGCCATCACACAATGCCCCCCCTAAATGACTGACTACAATGTAAATTGAATGCAAAGAAATGGCAGCAATAGGCATCTAACAAAACATAACTATGACATGAAATCTACTCGTTGCCCCCTAAAAATGCTTAGTTCAGGAACCTCTTTAAAAAACCCTGACCTTGACATTGACAGAAATTAAAAAAATTAACACAAACTGTTCTCTTACTGATGACCTCTGCTGTTTATGAACCTAATTTACAGTAACAAAGACATTGTTTAATCGGAAAAACATACAAAAGTAAATCTTTTATCAACTGTCAATTTTGATCATATGTTGTTTCAGTCAAGTTTTGTTTCGATCAAGTGTTGTTTCAATCAAGTATCATTTTATCAAGTGTCATTTCAATCAAGTGTGTTTGATCAAATGTCATTGAATGAACTGTCATAACACTATATTTTTTGATGATTAGCCTTGATAAATATTTTTTTTTATTTGGTTTGTCTTTGTTTATATTGCAATTTCATTTTTTATATGTATGTATAGCATCTTATTTTGGCAGCAATTGCATTGTACTATATACATGATTTTTTACTTTTTTGTATGTGTCTTTTTATTTTTGTTTTTGTTGTCAATGAAGAAAAAAATATGAAAAATATATAACTTGTATATGTATTTGTGATGTATAATTCTATTACATTAACAATGGAGTTACAGCTAGTGTTGCTTAATGGCTATACAAAGATTTTAATTTATTACTGTAATACCTATACAGTACAGTCATATTTATCAAAGGTATTTAGTTTGCACATTCCACAATATCTGATACCTACCTTAATCCCCATTAAATGTTTGTTTTTTTAGATATTATAAATTATTTTAAACTATTTAGAATCTAAAATGACAAGAAAACATTGCCAAGATCCTCAATGTTGAAATTTAGGTATATAGGAAAATCCTTCACATTTCAATTGAATTTTTGGAAATATTTGCCCTAAAAATTGCTTTAGAGAATCATTTGTATTGAGTGTTAAGCATAATAAATAGTTCTATACCCATTGTTTGCATATTTTTAAGGCTTATGAATCAATTTTTTTTTCAAAAAAATTTTAGTGAGGGCTTCTCAAATTCTTGGGGTGTGGTGGAAAAAAATTAAAAGAAAAACTTTTTTATATTAATATTTATAAAATTTTTGATATTATATTTGAATTCCTTGTTCTTTTCTGATTTCAACCATATATAACATGCTATAATTTAAACATATCTTGAGGAAGATATATGAGTTTTTAAAAAGGGTTCTTTTGGCTCCTCCAAAACTTTGCCCCCCTATAACTCAAAAAGTATTAGTTGTAGAAATGTAATATTTACATCAGTGGGTTTTGAATATAAGATAACCACATACACCAATTTTTATTAAAATCAGAGATGTAGTGGTTAAAAAAATTTTTGTTGTGGTAACTTGTCATGGAAATGACTCATTACTAAAGTTTTATGTCTTATATGCTACATTCAATGACACTTGATTAGAAATAAATATGTTATAAAAGAATTCTAAATATTTTAGTTGTTGATTTATGTAATGTTATTTTGTGATTTACTTTATTTCTGATAAAGTATCAGGTGATGTTGCACACATAATGTCCAATCACACCCGTTTTTGTTTAATTTCTTGTTTTTACTAATTTTGATTTTATTATATTCAAAAATTATAGATCAAACCTAAAATGAAACTATTTACAAGTTATTCAATCTTATTGTTTGCTAATATTTATTTGTTCTTGTGAGAGATCAGTGGTTTTTAACCTGTAATATATGTACCATTAATGGTATGCAAGACCTTTTTAAGTGATACTTGAATAGTTTTTAGATTGCAATAAAATCCAACACTCCAGTTTAAATTGTATTTTGTAAATAGTCATTGGTTTATTCTAATAAATGCATTTGGAACTAATTTTTTTCTTTTCATAAGTTAACATTATCACAATAATCAAAGTGTGTACTTCAGTGTTAAATTAAAAAAAAAAGTATGTAAACACTTGTGCTGCAATTATTTTAGCCATTTTCAAAGTGCAAATGTGAGTTTAATCAAAACATAGTATCTGTCATGAAATGGCTGCATTTCTATTGTTTGCATTCAAATGTACAGTGATGTTATAAATACCATAGATACTCAACTATAAGTTGATCTTGAGTATAAGTTGTGGTAGAAAATTTACTAGATTTTGAAGAAAACTTGTTTCTTTTTATTTTTTTTTATTGACCCATCTATAAGTCGAATTCATTTTATCTGTCAAATTTTTCTGAAAAAAACCTCAACTTATAGTTGAGTATCTACGGTAATATAAAAATAAATGCTATCTATGTTGGCCATCACCAAGGATGTGGAATGGCTATTTTGTCAACCGCTTCCACATCTATCGCTTCTGGTTCCACTAACAAAAAACTTTGTAAAATCTTTTTTAGTGATGGTTGCAGAAGCTTTTCAAGTACTTTTTTTTTAAAAAACTTGTCATAGTGCTTTGTCCTTTTTTTTTGCAACTTTGTTTTTTTTTGTAACTTCAGAGTCTTTTTCCTCAACTGTGTCAAATACTTATTGACGATGATGTTTTAGATGCCTCTTCAGGTTAGCCAACCTGCTTCCCTGTTTTAATTTTGGATAACTAAATTGCAGGTGTGACATTCATCTAGCATAACTTTGCAACAAAAGGTGCTGCCTTCTTCAAAAAAATGTTCATGTACAGCACTCCATTTGTTTCAGGACATGATAATGTTATGTAAATCAACAGATTTTAAGTACAATGGATGATATTAATATTATTTTAATGTATTTAGCTATAATAAAATACAAACTTGTGAAAAAAATGTACAAAACATTAACTTAATTAAAAATCTATGGATTTTAAGTACAAATAATTAGCTAATATATATATTTAAATTAGAGGATTAATTTAGATGTTTGTAATAGCTATAATTAAATACAACCTGTAAAAGACCAAGCAAAAAGGCAAAACTGCAATGAATCTACCTAATTTAAAAATTTTCCAGCATCATCATACTTTTGTAAGCCTTTGCTCTGTTGGGGTAAACTGAAAACTGTATTTTATTTACACAGCAATTTTCAAAAACTTTAAAAATTTTTTAAAACTTTTATGGGTCTGTAGCCTGCCTTCTCCTACACTTTATCATTTTGAGGAGACAAAAACCTATCCATATATTGCTCTTACTTTACCTACTTTGCTTAAGCTTATTGTTCCAAACTACTCTGTGTTTAAAAAATTTTTTGCTGGTACAAAACTGTAAAATAATTCTTTAAATCAAATGTTTCATATAAAACTCTTTTGTTAAATGAGTAGCCTTAAAAAAGGCTGTTGTGAAAAACTCCAATGTTTTCATCTAGCTCTCTTCAGGAGGTTTCACTGGAATAAATTGAAGAACTGAATGTAGTATTTAAAAAGTTTTAAGATTTATTCTGATTAGCTAAAAATTAAGGTTAGTAACAGTTATCATAATAATTGAAAATATTTAATAAAATAAAACCATGTTTCATGGGCATAAAACTTTTGGTAAAAAAAAAGAAACAAAACTATGCAAGTTTTGTGTTAAAATTTGGAACTAAAAAAAAATTTTTTTACACGTATACTAACAATTTATGTTTGTAAACAAACTTTTTAGTAACAAAATACACCAATTGTGTAGACAGAAAGATATGACAAACATGAATACGTGTGCCCTGCAATAGTCAGTACATGGGTCGAATGTCTCAACATTTGCAGAACAGAATCTGCTGGCATGTGCCAAAGTCTATTCAGAACAAAACTGGTCAAGAATAAAAACAATCAGAACACCCAGGTAAATCAACTAATTCTATACTGCATTGTGACTTGGTGATTGGAAATCATTTGTTACACAACCAGAAATGTGCATCTCACTATAAGGACAATCAATTTTTTATTCTTTCTAAAGCACAATCCAAATTCCATTTATCAGTCTTAGAATCTATTTTTTTGTAACCTAACTTGTGTAGACAGAAAGAGCTTGTTTACAAACATAAACTCTTAGTATAAGAGTAAAAAAACTTTTACACTGACAAAACGTGGTTTTACTTTATTAAATATTTTCAATTATCATGATAACTGTTACTAAGCTTAATTTTTAGCCAATCAGATTCACTCTTAAAGCTTTTTAAATACTACATTTAGTTCTTCAATTCATTCTAGTGAAACCTCCTGAAGAGAGCTAGATGAAAACATTTGAGTTTTTTAAAACAGCCTTTTTTAAGGCTTGATTTAACAAAAGAGTTTTCAATGAAACATTTAATTTTAAAAGCTATTTTACTCTGTGTTTGTTTTTTCTTAGATATTAGAACTCATGTTGAATGTAGAATAGTGCTCTTCAACCTTTTTGTCATCATGGAATCCCTGACGTACTTTTGCATTTGTTACAAAACCCCTGCTAACAGAAATTTAGAAATCATGAATTGCTTGTAAGAAAATCAAATATTTCATTACTATACTTGAAAAAATAATTAAACACTTCAACAAATAAACAGTTATTGCAAGTTCCTTCCTTACTTACAACCACTTTTACAACACTTAATTTAATGCTTCTCAGATCTAAACAGTATGACCACATATTACAAGTCTTGACAATAACCTGTTGTCACCACAACAAATTACAATAATATAGCGTGGATTTTCCCTCTTTATCCTTAACTAACTATGACTTTGAGTTAACTCTAATCATCAATATGGACCTTCTGTCTGTCCCCACAACACATATTAACTCTAATCGTTTTAAATAGTGAAGTGCGAAATTTCGGTCATATATACAGTATATAAAGTAAGGAAAATTAAAATTATAGACGCGCTGTTATGTAGCAAAGAGAATTAGCAAATTCAGATGTTCTCAAAGTTGTAAACAGGATTATGTCACAATCTGCAACTTTCTATCACAAGATTCCATTATTAACTATTTATATACATGGAACACCACTACATATAAGAAATCAATAAACTAAAATAAAAAATAAATAATAGTAATAAACAAAAATCTTTGCAGTCCCACATGGAACCCTTAAAACTCACAGAACACAGCTACATGTTTTGTGGAACCCCTGTTGAAGAGCACTGATGTAGAATGATCAAGTTGTTTCAATTGTGAGCAATTTGTTTTTCAACGTTTTCAACCCCCTAACCAAGGTCAGTTAAGTTTAATCAAATCATTATTTTATTGGCTATGTTTCATTGTCCAATCTACCTTTTTCTTACCCATAGTCAATATAAAATGTTATATAAAATAAAATGTAGTTAGTTATACTTTTTCTTGTTCTCTCATGCTGCTGGTATTGCACGTTCATTCAGACTTATAGTGCAACTTCACCATTTAATCCACATCGGGAAATGGACAAAACTTTTTTGCCAAGTTACTCTTCAAGTCAAATATAACCTATGTGGAAGTGGAAGCAGTAGAATTTTTGCACTTCTGATTCCATTTTCACTTCCACAGAAAAAAGGTTGCTTCCACATTCCTGGTCATCACAAAGAAATATGGTAAGAAGAGTTTTTGAATTAAGAAAAGAATTGCTCCAATTTTACACACAAAGAAATCACTGTTTGATTAATTTGAAGTTTCTCTTGCAATGAGCTACTTATCAGATATTTTTGATACTCTCAACCCATGAATTTGTTTTTCAAAGTCAAAAAAGCTCAATTGCATATCTTGTTTCTACATTTTTTACATGTTTCTACATGTTTCTACATTAAGCTTCTCTATGGAAACTAGACTTATGTCCAATGAACAAAGAAACCAAACAGTACCAAATATTGACCCACCTTTTCTCATTGTAAAAACAACTCAACAAAAAGTTATTTCAAGAAATTGGCTGCCATCTAACATTGTTTAAAACAATGTTTATGCATTATGTTTCAAGCATAGATAGTTGACAATATATTTTTAATCTATTTTTTCTTCATCATCTGACCTACATGTAGGAACAGCAGAACAAGGGAAAATGTTTGATATCCAATGTGATGAAACAGCTAAAATCAAGCATAAAAAGTTCTTCACCACCAATATTTGGCTTTGGGTAACAACAGCCTTTACTTACCAACTCCAACTTAAAATACTATTTCTTAAATGTTACCATGGTATTCTCCATCACATGATAGCATAAGTAATGCTCCTTTTTAATGATGGGTATTAAAATTAAAAGTGGGAATCGTTTTACATTGCCTTTCCATGATTCGTGATGTGGAGTTAGTGCAAAAAGTCTACACATAAAGCAACTCAGGCAGGAAAAGCAGATACAACCGCCACACTAAACCTATTACCATATTTATCAAGTAAATCTGAATAATTAATTTTTTTATAAACTTTGTGGAACGTACTGCAAAATAAATAAATAAATAAATGGTACATGCTAGCAAAAAGGTTGAGACTCGCTGTGATAGATCATAGAAATCAATTCAAGCTAATCACAATCTTCTCAATCATTACTGGTAATTCATTTTAGAATTTATTTTTGTTTTTTAGGATTAAAGATAATAATAAAGCTTAAGGTCTTGTCAACACTAGTTTCTCAGCGTAAAAGTGTTTATTTTACTATATTTCTATGCCAGCCATTGACAAAGTTAAAAAATAGTTATAAAAAGTACAAAAATTTAAAAAATAAAATTTTATTTAATTTTTTTAGAGGTTGCATCATTTTGCCTGGTGACTTTCTTTTAATTCAACCTCTGGAAAATGGTACATATGATGTATATCGCCCCCAAGCTGTCAAACATAATATCTTTCAAAACTTTTGTGAAAGCAAAAACTCAATTAAAAGAAAAACTTATGTAAATTCTACAAGACGTTCTTCAGGTTGTTTTTGTTTTGAAAGTTTGTAGATTAATTCTTTTTGTTTATGGAAGAGGTGGTCTGAACCAGCCAAACTGACATAGTATTGTCAATGGCTCACCACTGTTGTAATGGTATCATGTAGAAGGTTGTCTTAACTAGATGCAAAACACTCACTTATTAATTGGTTTGGTTTATTAAAGAATTATCATTAAATAAGGTATATCTGTATAAAGTATATTTATAGTAACAATATTGATCATTAAAATTTTTTTTTCAGGTTTACGTAAAATTTTGTAATTTCATACTGAAAACTCAATTACAAGATACATCTGGTTTTAGCTGTTTTCTGTGGATAATTTTTTATAGATGTGTCTATTTAAAGTTTATTTAATGCTTAACACATAATTAATTTAATAGATTAATTGATTAGTTTTAATTATAGAAAACATCTATTTCATTGTTGTGTCACATAGGTTGTTTGTTCAAGCACAATAACAGAATTATGGATGAAGTTGAACCAAGATCATGTTAAAAGATTGTTGTACACTAGGCCATGTTCTTGACTAATAACAATGACTCTAGTTTTAAAAGCTGTACAAATGTAAGACTTAGCAATGCTAATAATAGCAAAATATCTATAATAAAATAATTAGGATTGATAATTAATTAATATTGTACAGTAATGGTTATATAAATAAATATCTTTGTAGCTCTTTACCGATACTTTTTATAAATAACATGAATGTTGTCTCCTGCGTGGAATAGTGGTGTTGTCTCCTGCATGGAAGTCCTCTCACGTGGTCTAGTGGTGTTGTCTCCTGCGTGGAAGACCACATGTAGCGAGTTCGATTCGCAGTGAGATATGCATCACTGATGAGCTCTAATAAGAGCGAAACTCGAGTCTGGTGCTTCTCATTTTTAAGCAGTTTGGTTTCTAATACGATACTTTTTACTATTAATCCCTTGACAATGACAAACAAATGTTTATTACAGAAGAAAATACCTTAATAACGGAATTTAAATTTTGTAATGGCTCTTGTATGTCTTATTGGCAATATTGGAGTGCTCCGTGACCTATGACAAAATGTTTTCAAAAAACCATACCATATAAAAAAGTAAAACATTTATGTGGGTTGTTTTTGCCTTCAGTACAAAGGGTTAGATTATTGTCCATATCAAATGAAAGTTTTACTGAAATGAAAGACAGTGATCAGAGAATCCCTTTGCAATGTATTGAAGAATGTAAGAACATAAAAAAATTGACTGTATTAGTGGAAAAACAAAAGTTTTTAGAACTTATTTTAAAATTGCCAGTGTTGTTGCCTTCAAATTATAGAAAAAATATTGATTACAATTTACTACTTATACTACAACATAGAAATTACTGGTAGACCTTAAACTTTTAAAATACAACATCAATACCCTCAAGAAAAATACTTGAAGAAAACTACTGTTTTAGCTACAACACCAGACCTCTGGATTCTAAGGTAAAAGGAAAATTTATTAACAAATACAATTCGTTGTATGCAAAACAAAAGACTTTACGCAGAGATTTTGGCTCAAGAGGGATTCAATACTTGAATATCAATAATAACAAAAAATCTAAAAATAAAAAAATTTTCAATACTACCGCAGAAGAAAAAGGTACAATAATATAAAAGAAAGATTAAGCAAGCTGAAGATACGACATTGAATCATTCCTCTGTAGACATTTAGATCAATGACAAACTACTATTGTTAAAAGGACTAAATTTTATGCTTACACTGAATTGATCTAAATCCATAGAAAATTGTGAATAGAAAAACTTACATTCACATATAAGAGGAATCGAATGGGCACATATTTTTCATAATGATGTGATAGATGAAGATCAAAGTTTAGAGACTTCTATACCAAAAAAATTGAACATTCCCAAATCATCCAGACCAGAACCAAAACTATTGGATAACGAAACAAAGGCATTTTGCAATGCAATTATGCGTACTACTAAACTTAGGAACTTAAAACCTAAAGTAATACAAAATTTTCACTATCATAACAATTTGACAACAGATATGCAGAAAAGCCTAAATAAAATAAAAGATCCAAACAGATTGTTATTTGTAGAGCTGACAAAGACGGGGAAATCCTAATTATTGATTATGACAAATATGATGCAATAATGTTACAACAACTCAAAGCTTTTACAACACTGAAAGATATCAATATGAACAATCTAGTTCAAAATTTAGATACACTTACTAATTACTGTAATAGCCATATTATTCAACTCCACAAACTAAATTATATTGACAACAAACTTTTATTTCATACAATGGGTCTAAAATGTAATAATAACATGTACCATAAAACATCTGGCCTTACAGCTAAATATTTCTCTTGTTATGTACTGGCATATGCTTACCCACTATTTAAAACACATAAATTAACAAATGAGGAGCCTACCAATGGCAGTTACAGAATTTCCTATCAGACTTTTACAATCAGCTAGAGACATAACTACATCCCACATTACAACTTTTTTGAAATTACTATTGAACCCTATTAGTGAGAGTTAATGTCAAAATTCCATAAATGAACATTGCTAAGATATAAAAAACTACCTTTTGGAACTAGAATCCAAGAATTCTAGTCTAGAAACCACTTATACAAAAAATTGGATTATTAACACAGCTGATGTACAGGCATTATACCTAAGTATAAACACAGATTTGGTTAAAAATTCTTTATGGCATGCATTAAAACAGGGGTTGGCAACCCCTGGCATGCGAGGTGATTTTATACGGCACGTGGCGTCGTGAATATTTTTCAAAAACATGTTTACAGACCTTTTTTTTTTTTTAGAGACACCCAGATTTTGGGAGAAAAATAGGGAAATCAGAGATGAAATCGAAGTGAAGACTTTTTTTTTTTTTAGAGAACATCCTGATTTTGGGAGAAAAATAGGGAAATCGGAGATGAAATCGAAGTGAAGACATTGACACGCAAACATATATTTTGACATTGAATTTTACAACTTGGCACACTGGAAAGAAAACGTTGCCAACCCCTGTACTATATTATCAAAAATAGTTTGGCACGCGCAGCTAACAAAATTCAAAAACTGGCACACTGTGTTGAAAAGGTTGCCGATCCCTGCATTAAAACATCACTCTAAATTCAACTATAAAGCACTAACAATCTTGGTTGATTTGACTGTATATTGTTTAAATAATGTGATCTTACAGTACAAAGAAAAATTTTATAGGCATACTAATGGAATAATTACTGGGGACAATTGTTCAGTGTCCTTGGCTAATATTGCTATGAATTTTGTTTTGTTACCTATATCAAAAACTTTAAATAAAGCTCCCATTTTCTTTTTATTGATGATATTGTTTGGATAGCAAGTAATCCCAATAAATACTTGATAATAAAAGCTCTTGCAGAAGAATTTGCAAAACATGACTTAAAACTAGTCTTTAAACAAATTGATACATCGGAACCAGATAGACAATTAAAATTTCTGGATGTTTTGGATGTGACGGACCAAACTGCTAAAGGAGGATTTATTATAAAAAATTTTACTAAAAATTTCTTTGTGGAGGATGTTGGCAAAGCTCAATAAAAGATAGTTTCGGTGAAGGAAGAATTTTTTTATCATTTGACCCAACCCACATTGTTCAAAATATTTACAACAATTTTCTACGGAAATTTTCTACGAAAAAAAAGTATTTTTTTAAAATGTCTATGCTATCACCAACCTTGTCACCAAACCTTACAGCAAAGTTTTAATTGAAACTTTTAATTTAATTTTAATTTAATTAAAAGTTTTAATTTTACTAAGAAAACAGCCCAGAATTGGTGTTTTTTAATAATTCTTCACACCACCCCTTAAGTGTTTACAAATCAATTGTATTTGGAGAGGCAGTCTGACTGATGAGGTTGAATGAAAAACAAGAACATTACTTTGAAAGTTTGGAATGCCTAAAGGAAAAATGCTTCTGGTCTCATTTTAATAAAAAATTAATCAACAAGATAATTAAAGTAGCTTCAGGGTGGAGAGATCATTTCCACCCAAAAGTTATTAACAATAAGAAAGCTATTAGTATAACAGTGTGGACCACACCTTTCCCTAAACTATTAAAACTCATAAGCGAAGAAAAATTACTAAAACTTAAAGCTACAGTAACATATAGAAACGTGCCAACTCTTGCCAATAACCTACAAAATTATAAACAACTAGCTTTTTAGACTAATCACGATAGACCAGGTTCTTTTCCTTGTGGAAACTATGGGCAACATATTAGCATGGTACAACACACTAAAGTTATTTGATGTAATAGTAAATATCAAAATTTAAAACAAAAATTAAATTGCAAAAATTATGGAATTTATGTGGCAGAATGCCAAAACTGTAATGTGCAATATGTCAGACAAACTAAAAATGAATTTTCTGTTCGTTGGACTGCACACAGATTGAATTGGAACAAATTTAAATTTGAAGAAAATAATGACAAAGCTGCCCTACTAAAACATTATGCTAATTATCATGAAGAAATTTTAGTTAATAAACCATGTATTTCCAGTTGTTTTAGAGTTATTTTTGTTGAACAACCAAACAAAAGAAATTTGGACTGGTGTGAAGACTGTTGGTTTTCAAAATTGGATGCCAAAATTAATATAAACAAAATGATTTTACCTAAAATTAAATAATCCAATTTTCTACCATTTGCGATGTTTGAACTCATACAATTATATATATCTTTCTCAATTTACTATAGTAGTGTAGTAGTAGTAGTAGTTTGTTTTTATTCACACCCAAAAGAAACAATTGATAATAATTAAAGACAAAATAGAGCAAAGGTTTCAAATAGGGAGACGGCAATTAAACGATATACATTATAACATGCACAAAAAATTGTGCATGGTCACCGTACCTGTGTCTTAACATTCAAAATTTAAAAGTACATTTACAAAGAAAAAAGAAAAGTATAAAAAGTTACAATACATTTCTACAGGTCACAAGTCATGAGTGCATTGCTTAATTAAGGGTGGGAGTGCAAGCACTGGTGACTCCAAAGGGTCGGGCAGGCAAAGAAACCCACCAAAAGAAATCCTGCCGTGGGTCAAAGACCATTTTAGTAACTGGTGACCTGGGTATAACTCTAAGTTGGTAGGATGTATCAATACACAAGAAAATTATCACTTGTCAAAACTCTGATTAAATAGAATCAAAAAATCAAAGCATAGTTTAATTGATTTCGAGGTTCTTGCCACTCTTCTTATGCTTGGTTTTAGAATTAGATTCGGATGTACTTTCAAATCTGCAACAACAAAGAAAACCAGCAGAAACCACAGAACACTAATTTATATGACTTAAAAGCAACAACAAGAAGTGTAGTAGATCTATGTAGGCCACGTACTAAGAGTGTAAGATATGACGTTTCAGCTCTTTTCGAAATTTTTTGTAAGTTTTTTATTCTTTAATTTTTAATGGAATTTTGTTCCAGACAACTGGTCCTCTGTATTTAAGACATTGTTGTGTAACAGTTAGTCTACAAAACAATGGAAAATAAGCGGAGTTGCTTCTTGTCTTTATTTTGTTGTTAGGGTCAACAAGATTGTTTAAAAAGAAGTTGGCAAAGCTATTAGGAAGCAGATTTTTTGAATATTTAAACATGAAACAGGCCGTCTCCAGTTGTTGTATTTTCAAGACTGTTATTGGAATTTCATCCATACCACTACTATTTTTGGGTTTAAAATTGGCCAGTAGTTTTTTTATTTCAAAAGGACTTGCTGGGGAAAGATAAATTGATTGGGTCGTTGATGGTGGCAGACTTGTTTGGATATTTGATAAGTTTTGTCGTAAATTGGATACCAGCTCTTTTGCCACACCTACAAAGTATTCACTGAAATGATTGGTTATTTTAGAAAGATTCTGAACACTCTGACCATTTATTAATAAAGAGGAGCACAATGGTGTTTTAACATTGCCTAAAAGATTATTAATAATTTTCCAGGTTTCTTTTATGTTATGTTTGTGTTTTTCAAATGTTTTAATATAAAAATTTTCCTTCTTTTTTGCAGTTCTCGGTTGTATTTATTCCTAATTTTATTAAACTTAATCTTGTAGTAAAATGTTTTTTTTTTAAGGTATTTTTTAAAAGCTTTATTTTTTTCTTTGAATAGCTCATATAAGTCTGTATCAAACCATGGTTCATGATTATTTTTATTTTTCATGCAAGAAACTAAGGGAAAATTGGCATTGAAAGCTTTGCTGTATGTATCCTTTAGTAATTCAAAGGCATAGTCAAGATTATGTTCATTTAGTATAGGAGTAATGTCAATTTTATTCAGTGATTGGTTAAATTTTTTGATGTTTTGCTGAGTGAATAATCTTTTTGTTTCTGGGCAAGGTAATGATTTATTCATATTTACACAAGCAAAAGTAGGTAGGTGATCAGAAATGGAATGTAAAATAATTCCTGATTTAATTTGATTGCTATATAGATTTGTCCATATATGGTCTAAAACTGATGCATTAGAATCAGATATACGTGAAGGTAGATTAATAATCGAAAAATATGATTTTTCTAGCACTAACTCAGTAAAATTTAAAACATGAGAATTATCATGATTTGCCAGGTTATAATTTAAGTCTCCTACAATAAAACACTTTTTATTTGGCCCAATAATATCTAGGCAGTTATCTTCTTCTTTCGGCTTCTCCCTACTCGGGGTCGCCACAGCGCGACAGTAATCTCCATTTCACTCGGTCTACTTCATCTCCTTCCCTAGCTCCAACCCTTTCCATGTCTTCTCTCACCAAATCCATCCACCTTCTCCTTGGCCTTCCTCTTTTCCTTCTGCCTGGCACTGCCATCTCCATCATCCTTTTCCCCACGTAGTCTTCTTCTAGGCAGTTATGAAGAGTGTTTATAAATACTTCATTTGAATGAATATTATTAGATGGTGATTTATAAATGTTTTCACACAATACGTCAATATTTTGTATGTCAATTTTTATGAATATGGATTCAAAAATTTTTTCATTCATAATTGTTAGTTCTTCAACTACAGAAAAATTATGTATATTTTTTATATATACACCAACTCCTCCTCCTCTGTGAGACTTTCTGCTATTAGAAACAAACAAGTAACCATTTAGATTATAGTATGAGCCAGGGGCGTTTGATTGAATCCATGTTTCTGTGACTGCTATTTGTCTGGTTTTGGTTCTAAATTATGAATAAATGCTTCAAGTTTGCTGAAGTTTAGTAAATTGACAATAGATCTCATGTTCACACATACAATAAAAAATTCATTACCATTAAATGTTAGTGATTCAACTGAGCTGATATCAATATATTTTTCCTGGAAATTGTAAAAACTGGGATAGTTTAAACTGTTGTTATCATCAGTGTTTATGGTATCTTATACCAACAGTTACTGACGTCATGTGGTAACACATTGAAAAGATAGTTGACATCACTTTGGTTTTGGCTTGTATGATGCCAGTTACACGTTTCTTGTTGTGTAGTTAATAGTGTTTTAGTTTAAATTTGTAAAGTTTTCAAAATAGTTTTTTCACGGCAGTGTAATTATTAGGCTCAATTTTATCCAATTTTGTTGTTTTTGTATTTTATTTTCAACAGAATTGATAGAATTGTTAACTGATGATGATCTTGTGATCGAAATCAATTTTAACTTTTTATACAGTCATTGTGCAGTAACAGATTTTTAAGTTTCAAGCTTGTCTTGATTTTGTGCAGGGATAGACAGTGACTACAAATCGTCATTTTTGCTTTTAGTACAAAGGGTTAGATTCTTGTCCATATCAAATGAAAATTTAACTTATATGTAAAGGGTAGATTTGGCAGACCAGTTATTAGAGCTATATGACCCAAGCAGAAAAAAACCATGCATGGTTTCAGAAACTAGGTTTGCATCTCATGAAAATGTTAATGAATAGCTTTTTGGTTTTTAGAAATACTGTTGACAAAAAGATCAATTTTCGAAAATTTCTTGAGAAAGTTGTTGAAGAGCTTTTGCTGTCTAATAATTTAAATGGGAAGAAAATTTTTTGACAAATTTGTTGCAAATATTCTGTGCGCAAGCAAAAAAAAAGTTAGAGAAGGAAGAGATTGTTCATGGCCTAGCATTTAATTCTCAAGCTGAGGGTAGTACTGTAAGATGTCCAACTAAACACTAAAAGGTTGTTACCCTAAACAGCAGCAAACAAGGACACAATGCATTAATGTTCTGATAAACTAGGGCTTTGTTTTCTTGAACATTTTAAGATTCATCACAATAAGAAATCTAATTAAAAAGTTAATGAAAGGTAAGAAACAATGCTAACTTCCTAAATTTGGGTTTATTTATTTATTTTATTATGTTTTAACATTAATTATTGATAACACTGCATACTAAACTATTAATATTTTTTGTTTAATCAAATTTTCATAAAAATTTTAAAAAATTATATTTGGTGATGTAATTTTGAGCAGAAGGGGTAAAATAGATTTAAAAATCAAAATGTAAAAAATTAGATTTTTAAGAAATGTCAATCACTTTTTAAAACCACTTAATGTTTGGCAATTTGTACAACAGTTCTTGTCAAACTTTTTAAAACTGGTTCACTTGAAATTGCTCAATAAAATTATTTTAGTTACACACTAATACACATGTTTAACTCTGAATTTGTTTTGCTGATGACTGTGGGTGATTTTTTCAGCTCAAATTTTAAACTAGTCACAAGTTTAATCATAAATTTAGCTGCATCTTTAAATAAACAATTTTAATTAATAGTTAATATTTTAGTAATGTCATTATTGATTTTTATTTGATTAAATTATTTTATTACTGTTGCTATAATATTTTGATTTTAGAAATAATTAAATTTCGTGAAGTTGTTTTGAAACAAGAAGGAGAAAATGAAAAACAGTTTGTGGAACTTATGGTTGTTGCTGATAATGCTGCAGTAAGATAATGTTACTGAAAATTAAATTAAAAAGTTTACTTTTTAAAATTTGATGACTATTTACAAACAAACAAAATTACAGGGTGGGGCGTAAGTATGGAAACAAATTTTCAGTATTAATTTTCTCTTCATAATAGTTGTTATTTTTCAAAATTTTATAGTTTATAGATTTGATAAGATATACTCTATTGTCGCATTTAAAAAAATTTTTGGAAATTTTTTAGCCATTTTGAAAATGACAGAAAATAGAGCAGCTATAGTTGCATTACACTGTGCTGGAAAGTCTAACTCTGATATTGCAAAGACACTTTCAATTGGGAGATCAACTGTCTGGAAAACACTAAAGCGGTTTAATGAAAGAGGTGATCTTTCTGATTGCCCTAGAAGTGGCAGACTGCGTTCCCAGTGGTCAAAACTGATGATCAAATGCATTTGAGAGAAAATTAGGAGAAATCCGAAAAGATCAATTAGAAGGCTAGCAAAGACATTAGAAATGAGTCCAAGAACCATGGAAAGATTGCAAAAACAGCATTGCTATGTCATTTTAGTCTTAAACTAAGGTTTTGTAATTTTTTTATAAAATTAATGACACATCTTAGGTGTGCTCAGTGTCCTGAATCTGTACGTTGAGCAAAAGCTAACAGGATTTGCTTTATATTCCATATAAACTGTTAGGTAACTTGGAAAAGCAAAATATGGAATACTAGTGTATGTGTGTCAATTAATGTTTTGTGGAAGCATAATTTGTAGCATATAGAGCCTCACTCTAAAAGATTATGACAGCTGATTAGAATTGTCATAATTACAACAGGAAATATTATATCACTGAAAGTAGCTTTTATTGCCTTGGTTTAAATAAACTGTAGGAAGTGAAGTAGGCTAACATCGTTTTTTGCTTAATTTGCACTGCTAATTGAATTTGTCAGATTGAACAAAGGGTGCTACTATAGCGTGCAGTCTACCACACTATAGCATGAGGTCTACCTCCCATTATCACTATACCGTGTGGCCTACCACTAAATCATTCATCACTCATTTATGTATAGCTATAATAATTCAAAACACCACATATACATATCATACATAAAGGTAAATTTATTTATTTTATTCTAGCAATACACATTCTATAAAACTTTTTTAGCAACATTTTGGATTGCGCTATCTTAAAAAGTCGAGTGCTGCTTCTTCTGTCAAGATGACTCTTCTATAAAACTCCTTCAGCAACATTTTAAAGTACCCTCAATAAATAATATCCTCCTCTGTCATGCTTTCTTTTTTTCCTGCATAATGGAACCACATTTATGGCATGGATCTTGCACGATTAATCAGATTAATGTGTGAATTGTGCTTTACTCTGATTTCAGAGTTCCAATTGTTTGTTTTTATTTGAGCAGTTATGTGGTTTGTGCGAGTCATGCGATAGACTTCACTCTGCCACTTGGTAGGTGACATATGATCGCACACTATAGTAACATTGAACAAAGTTTTCAATAAACACATCTGTGGATCTTTATTTAATTTATGAATGTGCTTTAAGAAGAAGCAGAATTAAAATGACTCATAGACTTTAAGTACCAGTATGGGGCTATATCCCTAAATAGTGTTAGCCCTATATGGCATGAATTATTGCTTTGCAAGATAAAAATTATTTTGTGGCTTTTATATGACTTAATTTACACTTTTGGTGTGAAAGGACGTAGATTTACATCTAAGAATGGGATCTCGTTTATTGTTAGCCATTACTAACCTCCCAAGCTTTGGGGATTTCCCTAAAATTAAAAAATTAACTAAATTTGGCAAATGGTAAACAAAAGCCAAATTGGTTAACCTTCTGCACCAAAAGTGTTAAGATCGTTAAGTAAAATGGAATAATTAGTTATCTGAAAACATTTCGCCTCAACACAAAAGCTGTATGGACTACGGATATGTTCATTTGTAGTTTGAAACTTGTATTCTAATTTTTTTCTTGTAGTATGCATTTATTTTCACTGAACTAATTAGTTCACCTATGCCATTTTTTTTTGTTTTTTGAGAAAAAGGCTTGATGGCACTTTCTTCTGCTTGGCGATCCTAGCAAGCAGCTTTAAAATTTCAGTCATATCTCTTATAGAAACTGAAAATCAAAATAGAAAATTTTGACTGGACAACAATAAGCTTTCCAAAAGCACATCGAATTAATCACTTTGCAGTTGCCCTGAGTATAGTGTTTACAAAGCTTTTCTGTGAGTTAAAAAGATAAGTATAAAAATTTTAAAAAAATAAAAAATAGCTGCTTTGTTATTCTCAAACAATACTCAACTATAATACCCAGTCTGGTTTCTCAACAAGGCTTTTTTTGAAAACTACACAAAGAAATTGCCTTGAATTAGAGAAGAAAATAAGAAATCTCTCAGAAATTTTTTTGTGAATAGACAAGCTACACAAAAAAAAACAATGTTAAAATGTTGCCTTGAATTTTATTACTTCAATACTGTTTTTAAATAAATAAACATGTTCATTCATATGATCTAGAACTTTTTTGTATTAAGTTGTAGAGTAAAGCTTGGTTTCTAGCATTGCGCAGATTAATATTTTTTGCAAGCAAAATCATCTTGCAGTTTCTTTCCTCTCACTATAACTTATTGCTTTCACCCTGTGCATGAAATGCTCATGGGCCCCCAAAATCACTGTATGGACCCCTGGGGGCCCATGCATTCTCGCTTGGGAACCACTGCCCTAGTGATATAGTCTTAAAACTGGTGATGAGATGATAATTTTAAAAATTTTTCATAAATTTTCAATTCCATTTCTTGCTATTCAAAATTCACTTTGTTTTTTACAATAGACTAACAAAAAGGTTTTTTTAAAACAAAAATCTTTTTTAATCAGTTGTATAATGGATATGATGCTTCTCCCAAAATTGTTTTAAATTGTTTACCATTATCCATTGTAAAGTAAAGATTATATGTATTAAAATATTGTATTGTAGTGAAAGTAATTGATGAAAGGATCAGAGCAATATTTTAATACAATGCTTATTTAATCATTGTTTAAAAAAACACAACAGTCTGTTTCATTTTTAATCAAATAGAATCTTGATCCTTATTTAATTATAAAGATTTTAAAAAGTTTTTATATTGGTACAAAACTTCAAAATAGCTTTTAACAGCTAATGCTTCATCTAAAGCTCTTTTGTTAAATAAGTAGCCTTAAAAAAGGCTGTTTTGAAAACTCAAACGTTTTCGTCTAGCTCTCTTCAGGAGTTTTTGCTAGAATGAATTGCAGAATATTAGCATAGTATTTCAAAAATTTTAAGACTGATCCTGATTGGCTAAAAATTAAGGTTAGTAGCAGTTATCATAATAATTAAAAATATTTAATAAATAAAACCACGTTTTGTCAGCGTAAGAAATTTTGGCAAAAAAAAAGGAACAAAATTATGCAAGTTTTGTGCTAAAATTTGGAACTAAAAAGAAAATTTTTTACAATTATACTAACAATTTGTGTTTGTAAACAAATTCTTTCTGTCTACATAAATTAGGTTTTTGAAGAGTGATAAAAATTGATTTCAAGACTGATAAATTGAAATCGGATCATGCTTTAGAGAGAATAAAAAATTGATTGTCCTTATAGTGAGATGCACATTTTTGGTTATGTAACAGATGGTTTCCAATCGCTGAATCACAGTGTGGTATAGTTCAAGTTGATATATAGTTTGATAATAAATAAAACTTGTTTATAAATATAAAAATAATAATAGATAAAATAAACAAAACTGTTGTTTGAATTTTGGAAAACAGTACAATTTGATATCATTTGGTAAATCTAGCCAAATGGTTGATCCAATGTATTCCAATGAGTTTTTACCAGTTTCAGTTTTTTTCTTTGTAAAAAATAATTGTTTTTTGAAAGTCTGGTATTATACGTGTAAATTGGTTTATTGGTTTTAAATTATGCATGTAGTTAAAGTCAAGAATATTTTTTAGTTTGAACATAAATTTTGCAATTTCAAACTTGCATAGATCTTCAATTTTAAGAATATTAAAAAAATAAAATAGAGGTGATAAAGGAGTTTGTCTTTTAGCAAACATCATTATTCTTATTGCTCGCTTGTGCAATATTTTCAAAGGAGCAAGAGTGCTAGTAGATGCAAGTCCCCAAGAGGATATGCAGTATTGTGAATATGAATGGATAAGGTTATAATAAACAGTTTTTAGAGTTGCTAGGTCTACATAATTTCTAAGTTTTAGTAATGCCCAGCACCCTTTGCAGAGCTTAGAGCATAAGTGCTGGATATGCTCCCACCAAGTTAAACTTTTGTCAAACACAATACCTAAATATTTTACTTGTTTTACTTGCTGAAGTTTGTGATTTCCAATAGTTATAATACACTTGTCAAAATTTTCTTTTTTTTGGAAATAAGCATAAATTGAGATTTTTTGTAATTAATTGTTAATTTGTTCAATTTCATCCAATTATCAATTTTTTCTAATTCTATATTAGTTGTACGGGTTAAAGTATTGATTGTTGTATTAGTTGCAGTTAAAACAGTGTCATCAGCAAATAATTTTGTGTTTAAATTTGATACTAGTGGTAAATCATTTATATACAGTAAGAATAAGAGTGGTCCGAGTGTGGAACCTTGTGGTACTCCACAAGTTATTGGTGCGAGATTTGATGTTGTCCCAGCCACAGAGGTGAATTGGAGCCTATTGTCTAAATAACTTTTGATCAGTTGTTGGGGTAAACCACGACTACCATAATGATCAAGTTTTTGTATTAATATTTTACGATCAACTGTATCAAATGGTTTACTGAGATCAAGAAAAATGCAGCATGTTATTTGTTTTTGATCAATATTTTGTACCAATTCATCATCTAGCTGTCTCACAGCTTGGCTAGTGGAGCAGTTTTGTTTGAATCCAAATTGATTAGGTGCAAGTATATTGTATTTAATAAGGTAAGAGTGTAATTGCTCATAGGTACATTTTTCAAAGATTTTTGAAAATGGACTGAGAAGAGATATAGGTCTATAATTACAACATTTTTCTTTTGGTCCATTCTTATACAGGGTGTCAAGAAAGTTCCCGATCCTAAACAAAATTATATAGGGCTAATGACAGAAGGTTAAATCAACAAAAGGTTTATTGTGGTGATAGAACAAAGCTCCATGAACATAAAACAATCTGGTTTATTCAAAATGACCCCCATCTGTATCAATAACACATTGGAGCCTCTGTCGGAAATTCTGACAAGCAGCACGAAGGGCATCTTGAGAAATTTTCTCCCATGCTCGTTTCAGGAAAGCTCGAAGATCCTCCAGATTGTTATGGGGTGAAGAACAGGCTTCTTTTTCCAGAATACCCCACACACAGAAATCCATAGGATTGAGATCGGGCGAAGATGGTGGCCACAAATCTTTGGTCCAGAATGAAGGAAAGTGCTCTTCGCACCACTTCTGCGTCTTCTTTGATGTGTGAGAAGGCGCGCCGTCTTGTTGGAAGGTGAAGGACTTATTTTTGAACTTTTCCTTCATCGATGCGAGGGCAGGGGTTAAAATATCATTGACATACGAATCTGTATTCACTTTGACCCCCTCTTTAACAAAAATGAGGGGAGATTTTCAAGATTTGGAGATCGCACCCCATGCCATCACAGACGAGGGTTTCTGTCGACATGAAACGAATCGAAGATGATCAGGGAGGTCCTTGGGCAACTTTTCGAGAATCCTGTCATTCTGGGTGTTGAACTTCGCCTCCACCGAGAAGAGTTTTTCGTCTGAAAAAAACTGAAGTCTGAAAAAACGATTTCGCCTTTCTCCGTGCCTCCCTTCAGACGGTTCAGCAGAATTTTGGCCCTCTCCTTTCTTTTTTGCTTCTGGAGGTCAGTTAGGAGTTGTCTTGTCCTGATTTTGTACGGGGACATTTTGAGATCCTGTTCAACAATTGTTCTGACAGACTCATGGCTGATATTCATGTCTTTAGCCGTTTTCCTCAAGGATCGTTTGGGGTTCCTCCGAATTCTCTCCCTGAGGGCCTTGATCTTTGCTGGAGTGCGAGCGGATCAAGGTCGTCCACTCCTATCCCGATCCTCCATGGTTCCAAGTTCTTGGAAGCGCAAGATTGTATCGCGAACAATCGATTTTGGTGCTTTTAGCAACTTCATAATTTTAGAATTTGAATGTCCCGCACGATGAAGTTGAATGATTGCAGCTCTTTTACTCATTTTATTATTATTTTAGCCAAAAAAATTTGAAAAGTGTATCTGAAACATTGAAAAGGAGGATTAAGTGGAAAAATGACATACAGAACTTATCATAATTCATTGAAGTTTTTGAATTACATTAAATTTAAAAATCGATCGGGAACTTTCTTGACACCCTGTATATTGGTACAACTTGTGCAATTTTCAAAATACTTGAAAATGTTTCTTCAATTATGCACTGATTATATAGTTTTGCTAATAAATGTGCAATAATATTCATGGACATTTTAATATACTTTACAGGTATTTTACAAGGTCTGAACTTTTTACAGGATTCAAATTATTTATATGTTTTACAATATCATATATGGTTATTGGATTAAGAAAAAAAGAAGTCATTTTATTTGAAATAAATGAATTACAAGAATAATTACAGTTATTGGATGGTTTATCAATTTTGCTAGCTAATTTGGAACCAATAGTTGAAAAATAAGTATTAAATGTATTTGCCATTTCGACAGGATCAGTGATTGTTTTGTCTCATCATTCACAATCTCTTTGATTGATTCTTGTTGCTTGCTATTAAATTTAGTGATGTCATTAATGGTTTTCCATAACAATTTTAAGTTATGTTTAGAATCAGTTGAAATTTTCTGAAAATAATCTTTTTTATTGTTTCTTAATGTGACTAAGTTTGTTTCTATAAACTTTGTATTGTTTTATATCTTTAGATTTTCCATTTAAACTTAGTTGAAACAATTTATTTTTTATTTTACTCGATATTATTATACCTTTAGTAAGCCATTGTTTTTGCATGATTATTTTCTCTTTTTTGGTTTGTTTCCTCATGGGAGCATAAGTATTTAATACATTTTCAAACTTTGAGATGAAGTTGTTAAAGTGGTTGCCTACTTAACCTTCTTCACAACTTAAATTTTTTAATGCTTCCTCAAAGTCATTTAAAAATTTTTCAGAGTTAAAATTTTTTGTATCACACATATGGATTGTGCATACATTTTTAGCTGTATTTTTAATATTGTGTAATAAAGTAAGAACAGGTAAATGATCAGACAAGTCATTAATAAGAATATGTGTGGTGTTTTTGTGAAGTATATTGTTAGTGTATATATGATCAATAAGTGTTGAAGAAGTATTAGATATAAGTATTGGAAATTTAACTAATGGAAGACAACCCAAACTAAATAACATGTCAGAGTAATTTTTAATGTTACTGTTTGTTTCATTTTGAAGTAGGTCTATGTTTGTGTCCCCAGGAATATAATAAGTTAATTTTTGTTTGTTTAATATTGTCAAAGATTTTCCAAAGACTCTGAAAATTGCACAAGATTACTTTTAGGATGTCAATATAGTACACTAAAAACTTTTGTTGAGTAATTCATATTAATTTTAATCCACATCTCTTCACAGCTAAGATAGTTTAGATTATATTTATCCATTACAGTATAATTAATGTGATTTTTTATAAACATTCCTACTCCACCAGCTTTATTAGATGAATTGTTTTGTATAAAATTATATCCATTAAGACAAAAATTGAATTTAGTTTGTTATTTAGTTTCAAAGATAGCAATTATGTCTGGCAATTTACCAAGTTCAACCAACAATTCCTCAAGTCTTTCTAAATTTTTATTAATACTTCAAATGTTAATACGTAATAAAAAAAAATCAGATCATAAGGTGCACTTAAAATCCTTAAATTTTCTTAAAAATTAAAGTGCACCTTATTCTCTAGTGCATCTTGTGTATGGATCAGGTTGTGTTTTATAACAAAGCTCTGAAACAATTTTATGTTGCAAACAGATTATTTATTTATATACCAGTAATTGGTATTTAGTCATAGCTTAACTATGAGACCTACATGTGTCTGATTTCCAAGATTGGCATTTGTGTACTTAAAACCATAGCAATTGTTTGGTAAACAGACCATGGTGTTATGCAATAAACTTGTTTGTTCATTCAATCGTTTCTTTTGAATAAAATACAAGTAAAATAAAAAATGAGTTTTTGTTTCATTTGGTGCGCCTTATAACCCAGTGCATCTTATGTATGAAAATAAAAGCATTAGAAGCTGTTTATTGATACTGCACCTTATAATATGGTGTGCCTTATGGTCCCAAAAATACAGTAGTTCTGCAAAACATAGTTCATTAGAGGACATTTCAAAATTTTAAATCATTTCTAAAACTAAAAATTATTATTTAAACTTTTCAAATTTTATGCTTCAAAGTATGCAGTTTGTTAAACTAATCAAGCAGGTAATACAATTTCTTTGAGGTCATATAGCAAAAAATTGCCCAAAATACAATAAATCCATGTACAGAGAATATGCATTCATATTAAGGCAGCCTGATTCCCCTTTTCTTACCTTAATATGAATGAAACAGATGGATTTTATTGGATGAAACAGACTGTTGCAGTTATTTAAACAGTGATGGAATAAATTTGGTATTAAATTGGTCCAATCTTTTGATTTGGCACTCTGCAATAAAGATTGATTTACTCATACTATATAGAACTCTTGCAATATATATAAATTAGGAAAGATTTATCACCATGTTTTTGTAAAGTGCTGAATGAAATTCAGAACATATACAGGGTGTCAAGAAAGTTCCCGATCCTAAACAAAATTATATAGGGCTAATGACAGAAGGTTAAATCAACAAAAGGTTTATTGTGGTGATAGAACAAAGCTCCATGAACATAAAACAATCTGGTTTATTCAAAATGACCCCCATCTGTATCAATAACACGTTGGAGCCTCTGTCGGAAATTCTGACAAGCAGCATGAAGGGCATCTTGAGGAATTTTCTCCCATGCTCGTTTCAGGGAAGCTCGAAGATCCTCCAGATTGTTATGGGGTGAAGAACAGGCTTCTTTTTCCAGAATACCCCACACACAGAAATCCATAGGATTGAGATCGGGCGAAGATGGTGGCCACAAATCTTTGGTCCAGAATGAAGGAAAGTGCTCTTCGCACCACTTCTGCGTCTTCTTTGATGTGTGAGAAGGCGCGCCGTCTTGTTGGAAGGTGAAGGACTTATTTTTGAACTTTTCCTTCATCGATGCGAGGGCAGGGGTTAAAATATCATTGACATACGAATCTGTATTCACTTTGACCCCCTCTTTAACAAAAATGAGGGGAGATTTTCAAGATTTGGAGATCGCACCCCATACCATCACAGACGAGGGTTTCTGTCGACATGAAACGAATCGAAGATGATCAGGGAGGTCCTTGGGCAACTTTTCGAGAATCCTGTCATTCTGGGTGTTGAACTTTGCCTCCACCGAGAAGAGTTTTTCATCTAAAAAAACGATTTCGCCTTTCTCCGTGCCTCCCTTCAGACGGTTCAGCAGAATTTTGGCCCTCTCCTTTCTTTTTCGCTTCTGGAGGTCAGTTAGGAGTTGTCTTGTCCTGATTTTGTACGGGGACATTTTGAGATCCTGTTCAACAATTGTTCTGACAGACTCATGGCTGATATTCATGTCTTTAGCCGTTTTCCTCAAGGATCGTTTGGGGTTCCTCCGAATTCTCTCCCTGAGGGTCTTGATCTTTGCTGGAGTGCGAG
This sequence comes from Diplosoma virens, assembly GCA_963680785.1. Classification (NCBI taxonomy): domain Eukaryota; kingdom Metazoa; phylum Chordata; class Ascidiacea; order Aplousobranchia; family Didemnidae; genus Diplosoma; species Diplosoma virens. Next base: position 10,321,767 of record OY796897.1, read on the forward strand.
CGGATCGAGGTCGTCCACTCCTATCCCGATCCTCCATGGTTCCAAGTTCTTGGAAGCACAAGATTGTATCGCGAACAATCGATTTTGGTGCTTTTAGCAACTTCATAATTTTAGAATTTGAATGTCCCGCACGATGAAGTTGAATGATTGCAGCTCTTTTACTCATTTTATTATTATTTTAGCCAAAAAAATTTGAAAAGTGTATCTGAAACATTGAAAAGGAGGATTAAGTGGAAAAATGACATACAGAACTTATCATAATTCATTGAAGTTTTTGAATTACATTAAATTTAAAAATCGATCGGGAACTTTCTTGACACCCTGTATATTAATTTTTTATTTATTAAGAAAAAACAACCCTACAGCCTGTTTCATCCATTCCTTAATTTCTTAATCAATTAAAATAGGCTGTAGCTATGTTATTGTCTTTATAAATAAAATAAAAAATTATATATATATATGTATAAAACACCAAATTTATTTTATTAATGTTTAAAAATCCACAACATTCTGTTTCATCCTATGGAATTGTCAGATAGATACTTATTCAAATAATGCAATCACTTGACAATTCCATAGGATAAAACAGAATGTTGTGGTTTTTTAAACATTGTTAAATTGCTATGGTTTTTTTATGAAGCAGTCTGTAAAAAAGATTGATTTAATTGTACAATGCATATATATATATATATATATATATATATGTGCATATATATTAGCAAAAGTAATTGGACAAAGCCTGGTTACCACCATAGCTGTCAGAACAAATGAGATGCGAAAGCCATGTCTATTGTAAATCAAGTATAATAAAGCGTTTAAGCCATGATAAGGCCCTGTTTTGCTCTTATGGAGCTCATCAGGTAACTGACACAACAATAAAGTACAAGTGCAGTATTTACGTAAGTGGGACGCAAAAAGGTAAATTACATACACAATAATACATTAGTAAAACCAGATAGAGAACCAGATACAATCATGCAGCAATGGCTCAAGATATAGAACTGAACACATTGCAATTATTGGTGTCTATAGATACAAACATAAATGCAGCATTGAAATCCTGAACAAATTCATCGAAATGTTCAGTACTGCAGTAATATTTATACACTATAAACTGGAAATCGAGGGAAAAGCGAATTGAATCATCATGCCTACATATTAAGCAAACAGTGTGGCAGGCTGGGCTTCAGCTGTTTCGCATAAGCTCATCAGCAATCGAAATAGAAAAGTGCTCTAGCCATGCAAGGCACCGAAGGCGAGCTATATAGATATATATATACAGTAGCAGACAAAAGTTTGGGACAAACTACAAAAGTGCATAAAATATGAGTTAAATTATTTTACAAAAAAATCCAACAATAAATATTGAAAGTGTGTGTAAAATCACTTATAAATTCACCATTTTAAAATTAATTTTTGACTTCTTAGGTAATTAAAATTTAATTTATTCAATTTTGCTTAAAATCGAAACGTCAAAAGTTTGGGACAAAAAGAAAAATATACAGCATACTTTTAATATTTCGTGGAACGCCCTTTACTTTTGATCACTGCTTTGCATCTTGAAACACATAATCTTATTAAATTTTGACATTCTTCAATTTTGAAGTTATTCCATTCGGCTTGGAGTAGTTCCCACAGTTCTTCTGTATTTTTTGGCACCTTACTCATAACCCGCGAGCCTAGAATCTGCCACATATTCTCTATTGGATTCAAATCCGGGCTTTGGGCTGGCCAATCAATAATTTCAAAGTCCTGATCAGCCAAGTAATTTATAACGCTTTTAGCTTTGTGGCATGGCGCATTACCCTGCATAAATACAGGATTTTCAATTAAGGACCTTTCTATTTGAGGGATAACATGGTGGGCTAAAACATTTTTGTAAATTGCTGCATTAACTTTACAGTTTAATCTTACTAATGGGCTTGTTCCGTTCCAAGAAAACATTCCAAACACCATTACACTACCTCCAAATTTTACAGTCTTTTTAGTACACTTCTCCTCAAACCTTTCCCCCTTCTTTCTTCTCACAAATGTTTTCCCATCTGATCCAAAAAGATTAAATTTACTTTCGTCTGAGAAGAATAGTTTTGACCATTGGTTTGCATCCTATAGAATATGGTTTTGGGCGAAATGTAATCTCCTCTTTCTATTCTTTTTGCTAATTAGCGGCTTTTTTGCAGGAGATCTTGCGAAAAGTCCGATTTCATTTAGTCTTCTTCCTACGGTTTTGCTTGAAATTGGGGTTTGCCTTGCAGAGTTAATTTCTCTTGTTATTTGCGCAGTAGTTTTAAATCGGTCTTTAAGAGCTATTCGTCTAATAATTCTATCTTCATTGGGAGATGCCTTTTTGGGTCTACCCATAACCTCTTGTTTTATAAATTTTCCTGTGCGATTGTACAATTTCGAAATTCTACCAATTCTACTTTTTGATATTTTTAGGCTATTAGATATTGCCCTAATTGTTTTCCCTTGTTCTAATAGGGACATAATTTCTTTTTTGCTTTTAGAATCCAAATTTTTGATTACTGATTTCGCCATTGTAATAGACTGAAACAATTTTAAAATATTTTATAAAATTTATTATTATTAAGTGTAAGTTTCTTAAAATAATTTATTGACTGCAAAAAAATGGTATTTAATTAGATTTTACTATTTAGATTCTATCCTGTAGAAATAGTCATAAAAATATTAAAAGTATATTGTATATTTTTCTTTTTGTCCCAAACTTTTGACGTTTCGATTTTAAGCAAAATTGAATAAATTAAATTTTAATTATTTAAGAAGTCAAAAATTAATTTTAAAATGGTGAATTTATAAGTGATTTTACACACACTTTCAATATTTATTGTTGTATTTTTTTGTAAAATAATTTAACTCATATTTTATGCACTTTTGTAGTTTGTCCCAAACTTTTGTCTGCTACTGTATATATATATATAAATTGGCAAAATCACAAAAATTAAAACAAAGCTAAAACCCAACAGACTGTTTCACCCATAAAAGGGATCATCAGAGGTATCTAAATAAAGTAAAATAAAATAAAGTTAAGATAAAATTGTCAAAAATTCAATTAGAATTGAAAATTGAAAAAAATTGAAAAAAATTGAAAAAACTGAAAAAACTTAAAGACACTTATTAAAGTTGGAACATCCCATCACAAACACTGCTATGCTAAATTGATTACAGATCAGATATAAGCCATCATGCCCATTGCACGACAACTGCTGCGACATGGCAATTGTTTATCAAGTGACTATTCAAACCAAGGATCAATCTAAAATATAAGGTATAAGATCTAAAATATAAGATCAATCTAAGGTCGGGGTAATTGCTTACCCTATGTATAGCGCTCCGTCGCTTTCCTGCGAGTCAGGAGGATAAATATAGAGATAAAAATAAAAAAAAATAAAAAAAAAAATAAAAACTATTTCAGACTGTGCAAAACTGAATTTAAAACAAGATACTACAACCACAATCATTCCTTCAATTCTGATTCCAAAAGAAATGCAACCGAGCTTTCCAAATTCATTTGGTCCTGCAAAGATTCTGATTTAAATCCTATTATTTCCTGGAAAATAGTTTGCCATGCCATACCTTATCAACACGGGCAAAGTATGCAACCTCTGTCTGGCAGAAAAATATGCAATCCTAACTGCTAATGATGTTGCTTTGTTAAACAAATGAACTGAATTGGTTAATAAGTGCCAGCATAAAAATAAATACAAATTAATTCAACATCAAACTTAAACTTTGATTTATGATATATTTTTTCATTTTTTGCTGTCTTTTTTTGCTGTTTACAACGTCTTATTTTAGCTGATACTTGAACCCATTTTAAAATTTTGAAATAATATTTGTATTTTTCACATGTCTTTTCTACTTCTTGTATTTTCTCACAGATCTGTAATCAGTTTAGCATAGCAGTGTTTGTGATGGGATGTTCCAACTTTAATAAGCATCTTTAAAGTTTTTTCAGTTTTTTCAATTTTTTTCAAATTTTTTCAATTTTCAATTCTAATTGAATTTTTGACAATTTTATCTTAACTTTATTTTATTTTACTTTATTTAGATACTCCTGATGATCCCTTTTATGGGTGAAACAGTCTGTTGGATTTTAGCTATGTTTTAATTTTCATGATTTTGCCAGTTTTTAATTTCGTGCTCTAACTTTGTTATTGAGCACTTTTAAAGAACTGATTTTGTAACATTGTTATATATATATTTTAAAAATATTTAAAAATATTTTATATTTTAAAATATTTTTAAACTTTTAAAATTTAAAATTTTATTTTATTTTATTTGTTAATTTATATTTACTTTATTCGTAATATTATTACTTTTGGTTCTTAACTATAATAATTGGCTTTTTCATGTGTTTTTTTCTTAACTATATACTTTTCGTCTGCATTTAGAATCACCCTGATGAGCCGAAAAGGCGAAACAGACTGTTAAGATTTTAATAAAAATCTCTTTTGTGGCTTCTGTAATTTAAAATATATTGCAGGAGTAAATCAATTTTCCCTGCAGAGTGCTCAATGAAAAAATCAGAGCAATTTAATACAAAATTTATTCAATCACTGTTTAAAAACCAAAACAGTCTGTTTCATCCTTAAAATCATCAGGTGGTTACTAATTCAAATAGAATTGAAGTTGAATGTTTTATTTGTATATTAAAAATAACAAGAGCAAAATTAAGGGACCAAATAATATAATTTCTTAAAACTAATTATTTAATAACAATTAACAATTTAATCTATCTTTTTTATTACTTCTGCACATTGACAAGAGCAAGATTCTATTAGTTTTTTACACAAATTGGCATCAATTTTGCTCCATTCTTCTTGCAATTTCAGCCATAATCCTTCAGTGTTGGTTGGATTTTTTTCCATAACTCTTTGCCAAAGATTATTCCACAAATTTTCTATAGGGTAAAGGTCAGGGCTTTGAGCTGGCCAATCAGCAGTTGCACTTTTTTCTCCTTTAAAAAGTTTAAAATGCTTTTGGCTTTGTAGCATGGTGGATTGTCCTGCACAAATATGGGATCTTTTACATGAAAATAATTTAAAACTGTTAACAAATGACTTTCTAACAAGTTTTTAGAGCTTAAAGCATTAACCTGTATATTTAAACAAACAAGTGGGGTTGTACCTTGGTATGAAAACATACCAAATATCATAATGCTGCCACCTCCAAATTTAACAGTTTTTTCATGCATTTGGCATGGAAGTTTTCACGTTGAAGCCATCTTATATAGTTTATCCCATCACTTTCAAATAAATTGAACTTACTCTCATTGCTGAAATACACCTTATTACACCAATTTTGAGGTTTATTGACAAATTTGTAAGCAAAATCCAATCTTTTACTTTTTATTCTTTTAGCTTATTAAAGGTTTTTTTGTAGGCCCTCATGCAAAAAGACATATCTCATTAAGATATCTTGAAACAGTAAATCTGGAGACGTTTATGTTATCAGTATTCTTTATTTGCTTTAAAATGGATGCTGCAGATTCAAAACAATCTTTTAAACCAGATCATTGAATGGTTCTATCTTCTCTAGAAGATGTTTTCCTTGGTCTACCTCTTTTATTTATTTTTTGAAGCAATATGCTGTATGTTATAAGTAAAACTTGCTCTTTGTTGTTGAAAACTTGCTTTTTATTTTTGAAAATTTGCTTTTTCAGAAAACTTGCTCTTTATTTTTAAAAAACCCTGTAGATTCTGTTAATTAATATCTTAATACTAATTTTGAGTTTTAAGAAATTAGGATAAACAATAAACATCTTAAATTAACATTTTATAAAAATTTTCCTTAAATTTGCTCTTGTTATTTTTAATAACAAGAGTAATTTATTTTACATATTTCTTTTATCATCAATTTTTTTAAGTTCATATTTTTAGATATTACAAGGTATACAAATATCTCTTTTGTATTCAAATTTAGGGGTTTAACAAACCTTACATTTAAAGGTACAGTGTTTTTAATATTGTGTCCCCTATTTTTGCTTGCATCTGTAAATACACATATATCATGATGCTCTGTAAAACAGGCCATGACAACAGCGAGCACTTCTCTCTAACTGAAGGCTTGACTGAACATCACATGCAATAGCAAAAAACACCACATTTCTAAATGTACCTAATTGCTTTCTTTATTCAGTTTAAATTGCAATTGAGAAAGTTTAGCAAAGTTAATAAAAGGAAAGGTTACAAATATTATCACACTATTGAAATATAAATTAATACAGGATTAGTTGCTATATTTGTAAATTACTTGTTATATATTGATAACAAACTTTCTCAAAAATTGTTTATCTTTAAAAATGCAAGTGCTAGAAATTTATCAATCGTTTTCTAAAAGAGTATGTGGATGTTGCCTTTTGTATTCTCACTATTAAATGTGTATTGGACAACATGCAGTTTTGGAGGTAGAGTAAAAATTATAAATACATTATATTATGTATTCTGAAAAAATTTTTAAAAATTAACATCAACTTTGTGGCTGAAAAAACCCAACATAACTTATGCAATAGTGTAAATGTCAAAAACTAGAAATACCCAAATTACCCAAATTGTGCTAAATTTGTCTAATTCAATTAATAAAATAAACATTTCAGGATAGTTTTAACTAAAATAATGCCTTGAAAATGCTGTGTGCTTTGCTGTAATAGCATTTATGATTCCACAATCAAAAAAAAAGAAGTTTATAAATTTCCCTCTAGATGAAAGTGAAAAGGCATCTTGGATTAAAGCAATTCCAAGACAAAGCCTTTAAATATTATTAACAAAAAAGGTATTACTATACAGGGTGATGTTATTGTGAAATGGGGTAGTATACTGTTTTTTATTTTTTGTTTATACTTGTTCCAAAGTATGCCAATGATTTTTGATTAAATGCTTTTTAAAAATACCTGACCCATTGGAGACTTTGTATGTTTTCACAGAATGACATGCTCATACGAGGTGTGTTTAAAAAGTATCGGGACTGTATGCTTTGCACAAACAACACTTGCAACAGTGATAAAAGCTTTGTTTTTTAAGATGGCGCAATGTCTTGTGGTTGTAAAAATGTAGTTTCAGCATTCTGTGACAACCATATGCTTTTTTACAGGCTTTTCTTGAAAGGCGCTTTACTGTAGTTCGTTTTGGGATAATTTATTTAGTAAATATTTTTTTCTTTTTTTTTCTTCTTTTGTTAACAAATAATGAGCATTGAACAAAGAATCAACTTGAAGTTTCTTGTTCGACTTGGAAAAACTCCAACTGAAACATTCAATTTGCTCCAAGAAGTTTACGGAGATGCTACGATGTCAAGAACTCGGATTTTTGAGTGGCACAAGAGGTTCAGAGAGGGAAGAGAGGATGTGGAAGATGATCCTAAGAGTGGAAGGCCAACAACAAGCAGAACAAACGAAAATGTTGAGCGTGTGAGAGAAAAAGTGCACAGTGACCGACCGCCGCCTTACTGTTAGAATGATAGCAGATGAGTTGAGCATGAATAGTGAGAGGGTGTGGAGGATCATTACAGAAGATCTGGGGATGAGGAAGGTTTGTGCGAAAATGGTACCAAGGTTGCTGAATGATGGGCAAAAGGAAAATCGTGTGCAAGTGTGTCAAGACATCCTGAAACAACTTGAAATTACACCAGATCTGCTGAGTAGAGTTGTTACCGGTGATGAGTCGTGGATCTTCGAGTACGATCCACTCACCAAACGGCAGAGCCTTGAATGGAAGAGTGCATCCTCACCAAGACCCAAGAAAGCAAGGCTGTTCAAGTCCAAAATTAAGGTAATGCTGATTGTTTTCTTTGATGTTCATGGAATTGTTCATCTAGAATTCTTGCCACAGGTCCAAACCATTAACCAGAATGTTTACAAAGATATCTTGTGACGTTTGATGCATTCGGTAAGGGAGAAAAGAAGAGAATTGTGGGAGACAAAGTCATGGCTGCTTCATCATGACAATGCTCCTGCTCACAATGCCTTAAGCATATGACAATTTCTTGCAGAAAATAACATTGCCGTGCTGGAGCAACCACCCTACTCACCAGATCTGGCTCCCTGTGATTTTTTCTTGTTTCCTAAGCTCAAGGGAGTCATTAAAGGAACCCGTTTTCAAGACTCAAAAGCCATAACAACGGCCGTAACGAAGGAACTACAAGCGATCCCAATGAAATCTTTCCAGAAGTGCATAGAAGCATGGCAGCAGAGATTAGAAAAGTGCATTCGAGCTCAAGGAGATTACTTTAAAGGGGACAAGTTGTAATTTTTACGTGGCATTTCAAATAAAATAATTATTTACACAGTCCCGTTACTTTTCAAACAGCCCTCGTACATTGGCCAACTTTTTTTAAAAACTTTTTAGCTCAGATTAGTATTCTTAAAAGCTATAAAAAATCTTAATTAAATGTTTTTTAAAGCAAAAAGCTCTAAAAAAAAAAATATATATCCATTGTAATGTGTGTGATTAAGATGTAATAAGTTGTTCAGTGTTAAGGCAAAAATTACAGTATTTTTGTATGATCACTATGATTTTTTTTTATTATTATAATTTTAATAGTCGTTGCAGCATTTAATAGTTACCATAAGATACAAACTTACTCACTTTGTTATTGTACATTATTACTTAGTGTCTTTTATTCAAAAAATTTGTGCTATATTTTGCATTACTTTTGTCTTTTTCACTATTGTGAGTGACATTCAATCAGCCTTCAGTTAGAGAAAAGTGCTCACTGCTATCATGGCCTGTTTAACAGAGCACAATGATATATTTACAGTACATATGGAACAGCATTATTTGCTGCCACCAATTTCCTATCAATAGTTAGCCACCTCCAACTCAGGTTAGGGTTAGTGACAATAATGTTGTTAAGTAAGTGATGTGTCAATTTGCCACCAACCCATCATTATAATCGTTATTGATCTATATATATTGTTCTAAAAAAAAATGTCTCTTTTCATATACCTGTATGTGCATGCTTAATGATAGTGAGGTATATAAAAAAAAGAAAAATGCATGAAAAAATTAGAGATCAAAAAATTTTTTTGATTTCAATGCCATTTTTGATTCCTAAAAATTTATTGATTTTTTTTATTCTCAATTCCAATTAATTGTCCCATCACTACTTAAAACTTCTTTATACTGGTGTGTGTGTATGCATTTATTAGATTCTTTTTAGATGGATTACATGCAAATGCATGACAAATAAGTACTTTGTTAGCAGCTTTAGTGTCACAATAGCAGCTTAGGTTGATTAAATTTGCAAGTTTAATTGCAAGCATGTAAGATTAAAGAAATCTTTAATAGGCCTATAATGTTTTACAAATTGTGTTTTTTGAATAAATTTAATTGTTAGAAAATGGTGACATTTTGTTCCATTACAATTTTAATCCATTACAATACAATACAATTTTAATCCAAAAACCATGTTATCAATGAAACTTATTACTTTATTTCAGGTATCATTACATAGAATACATAATTTCATCTACTTACATTAACTCACTAGCAGCCATTAGTTATAATTAACTCAGTAATACAGATAACAACAAGAAAAAAGTTGTGCATTCTTGTACTAAGTTATTTAACAAATTTTATTTTTTTATTTTTATTTTAATCTCTATATTTATTCTCCTGACTCGCAGGAAAGCGATGGAGGCGCTATACATAGGGTAAGCAATTACCCCGACCTGCTTCCGGAGATGCCAAGATATTGCTGTCCGCTAGTAAGTTAGTAGAGATATTACTGCAATTTAGTACTGCTTGTCAAGACCACCAAGCAGGGGAAAGTGCCGTAAAGTGTCTTTGCCAAGGACACAACAGAATGGTGTAAGTGGGTTTTGAACCTAGACCATGCTGATCATCAGTCCGGTGCTTTAACCACTCGACCATGCTGCCGACATATTTATTACACATACGACATAACAAAGTTAAAAATAATTATCATAGTCTTAGGATTTGATATTTTTCTATGAATTTGTTTCACTATTTTTCGTGCATCTCCATTTCTATAATTTTTTCACTTTACTGGTTTGGCATGCCATCTTTTTAAAACCAGGCTTTTTATTTGACCCACATGACCAATTTTTTGGTATAACTTATCACCTAGAAGGTCGTTTATGATGTCTTTGTTTTGCCACACAACAAGTAAGTTACCAAACAAATTGTGGCAATTTCAAGTAGGCTACAAAATTGTTATTCATCTAGACCTATATAAATAAATTGAAAATTACAATCAAAGTGCCTATATAAATAAATTGAAAATTACAATTTCAAGTAGGCTACAAAATTGTTATTCATCTAGACCTATATAAATAAATTGAAAATTACAATCAAAGTGTCACTATAGAACCATTTAAAAATATAGAACCATTTAAAATAAAGCTCTGATTCAGGTTCAACCAATTTAATTTTTATGGGTTTAGCTCCAGTTCAGCATCAGCAAATTTTGTTTTTAAAAGTTTAGTTCAGGTTCAGTAAATTTTATTTTTCTGGATCAGTTCCAGTTTAGGTTTAAAGAATAATGATAGGTAATACAGTTTTACTGAGCCAGTTCAAATTCAGTTTGATGCCCTAATTAAAACATTTTATCATAAAATAATGTCTTCTCAAAGCTTTTTGATTGATCTTCATCAAGATAAACATTAGAATAAAAGAAAATTAAATTGATCAAAGTTAAATTTTCAAAACAAAAAAGTTTGATTAGTATACTTGACAAAAATTAGAAAAGGACTTCAGAGTAAAGAATAAAGATTTTTTTAAACAATTTTAATACATACAAGAAAATGATAATATTTACAAAAAAATTCATTAAAATATTTTGCTATTTTTACTGTGTTTAGTTTCTTATTAAAATCTTCAGTTTCCAATAAACAATGTGGTTGGTCATTCTGATATTTATGAAAAACACAGCTATCATCATGGGTCATTATAGGGTTTCCCAATTAAAATGAGATTCTTTGCAACCAAAATGAGATTCTTTGCAATCAAAATGAGATTTATATTTGTAATAAGTTTGTGGAGATTAGTTTTTGGTACAAAAGACAATTTTCATAGACCCATAAAAGAATAATTTGTTTTTGCTCTGGATTGAGTTTTGAATAACCCCAACTTGCTTATCATTGCCCTGACCTTTTGCCTCAATCCTGCCAGTACTATTAAATATCTTGATTATTCTAAACACAGTTTTGTAATTTATGTCCAGAATTATTGATATATCTTTAGCAGATATCTCTTTCAAACTCTTATCAATAATTCTTTTCCTTATTTCATTAAAAACAGCTCTTCTCGCATTCCCAACTATTGTACAAAGCTATTCAATACATTGAAATTTAATCTGCACAACATTAACTTACCAACAGCTGCTGTAAAATGACTTGAGACCTGGATCATTTTTGCACGTTCTCATTGCCATTGAGTATTATATATATAAAACCATTTTTTACAAGACAAAAATCTTTTTTTGCTTACAGTAGTTCAATTATGATTTTCAATGTGTGGACAATGTGCTATTGTTAAAAAATAAAAATGCTTCAGGGTTTTGAGTTTTTCTCAAAAAACTAATCAGGTCTCGAGTGATTTTGCAACAGCTGTAAGTCTCATTTTTATTGCAAAAAATCTCACTTTTATTGCAACGAATCTCAATTTGATTGCAAAGAATCTCACTTTGATTGGGAAACCCTATATATAAGCTTCATTGATGGGAGTTTTATAGTAATACACTCATATTCATAAACTGGCAATCAACCAAGAAATAAATACTTACAAAATATGTACAATCAACCAATAATATAACTATTTCTTGGTTGATAAAAATTTTCTTGGTGTTATTTAATCCTCTAACATTCAAAACATCTGGAGTTGAGACTTTTTATACTTTTCAGCCCTTATCTTCATTTGATATATTTTAACATAAAATATAAATTAAACTAATTTACTTTTTTATTGAAAACAATTTTTTAGTTATTGTGCACTTTCTTGTAAACTGTTTATTTTGAATTTATTATTAGATTAACAAGTTTTTTTTTTTTTATTCCATTTTTTTTCCTTGTAAACTGTTTATTTTTATTGTTTCTAAACTGTTTGGTTTTAATTTTTTATCAGTTCTACAATTTTCTTTATTCCATTTTTTTATCCTTGTAAATTGTTTATTTTTATTGTTTCTAAACTGCTTATTTTCAATTTATGATCAGTTCAACAAATACAAAACCAAGCAAGCTCTTGAGAATCATATTAAAGAAATTGCAAATTATGTTGATGGTTATTATCGGGAACTTGGTATAAGAGTAATTTTATCGCATATAGAAGTGTGGAATAATGGTGATCTTATACCTTCTACATCAGATGCACAAGTAGTAAGTTTAATACATAATACACTTTTCTTACAGTGGACCAATATTAACTCATTATTGCATTGTGCTTACAAGAGCATAAAAAGGTATAGTATAGTCAGAGGTGGAAAATCTTTTTGATATTGGAGTTCATATTTTATAATTTTGAAGAAACAACATTGCATAAGTTGAAACACCTAAAGAAATTGCATAATCACTTTCAATCCATTTTAGTTTTTTTGGTTTTCATTGCCAAAAAAAAGTGATCTCTAAAAAAAAGGTCTTCACTTTAAAATTGACTCAGAATTCTTGATTTCTGCCCCTAAAAGTAGTGTTCTCTAGTTTTCAGCAGTAGTCATTGACACACAATTCTATTGTTATGGAGGCTACAGGTTTCCCACCTCCGATATATATTTGCAAAATCTTGCTCAAACTACTTAACAAGTAATTTTATTTCTAGGGTTATAAAAAAAGTACCGATTTAAAAAGTCCAAAAATTTATTTATTGCTTAGTTTTAGTGTTCAGTATAAAACAGTTGACCTATTTGACATGGTTATATGATATGCTATCAAAAATTAATCTAGATAAAAAAACTTCAAATATTCTTCCAGTGATAATACCACACCAAAAATTAGCAAGGTATTTTTATTTAAACTGATGTTTCATCAGTCAGAAATAAACCAACATCTTCAGAACTAAAATGTCATGGTAACAACTGCTAAAAGCTTGTTGTTTGAGATTGCATGCATTTTTGCTGTTACTGTGAACATTTTATCTCTGAAGATGTCAGTTGATTTCTGACTGACAAATATCAGTTTAAATAAAAATACCTTGCTAATTTTTGGTGTGGTATTATTACCGGAAGACCATTTGAAGTTTTTTAGCTATATTAATGCCTGGTGAGCAAAACCATTGCATTTTTAAAAATTAATCTATTTGCATTATCGGAATCAGCAAATAGCACATAATGTATGATTTAAAAATCTAAATATACACACTGTTTTGAATAATTTTTTATTACAAACAATTTAATAATCTGTGTAGATATTTATTTGAAACAATAAATACTTGTTTTTTATATTTAGACTGTGCAACTGTTAAAAGTTTGGTTTGTCTCTGCATGGATGTATGGGCACTTGGTTGCACATTCAAAATAAATAATAGTTTGCCAAAAATTCTTTTGTATTCTCTTCAGAAACTAGTTAACAATTACTCATAACTACTTGATTTATCTTTTTTAAACTTTTGTACCTGTATAGATCATATAGGACCAATATTTAATTCAGAGAATACATTTTTAAAAAAATTTTAATTTATTCTGATGTGGTTGTAGTTGCTGAATCTATTTAAAACTATTTGTATTTTCTATGTAAGAAACACAATTTTGCTAAGATTTCTAAAAAAAAGTAAAATAAGATAATAATAATGTTTCATATGCCAAAGATTGAGCACATTAGATAACAACAAGCCTTTATCTGTGGAAAAATCATAAAGTTCAAAAACAATCTGCTTGAAGAATTTCATATTTCCTGTTTAATGTATAGTGAATTTTCTTGCAATAATTTAGGAAATGTAATATCTAACTTTAGTGCTAAATGGGTAGTTTTTAAAAAAAATTAAAAAAAAAACAATAAAAGCACTACAATTTTATGACAGATAATGATTTTTTTAGAAGTTTTTATGAATATGTGTGAGATTAAAATTAAGCTTTGATTATGGCTGAAATAGTTGTGGCACAAGCATTTCTGTGACTTTTTCAGAAAACTTACACTGTAAATGCTTGAATTGTACTAGTAATGTACTCACCTCTGCTTGAAACATAATAGATTTGATAATTTTGCATTAGAGATTTAATTAAATACTCATTTATTTTTAAAGCCACTGAGAGCTGCCAAAGAGAAATTAAAAAGCCACATCTGGTTCCTAATCTGCAGCTACTGATCTATGCATTAAGATTTTTTTGAATGATCCTAGACTACTATTGCAATAAAATTGGCTTGTTGCAATATGTAAAGTTGGGATAAAAATATGTGTACCTTGGATGGATACAGTTTATAATGAAATCTGCTTCACAATCTCCAAACAAGAATAATGTTTGTGTTTGATTTAAAAATGGCCCATGAGGGTCCAACTTTTTATACTAAGATAACATGAGTAGAGAAGTGGGGCAAAAAAGCAACTTTAAATGATGTCATTATCGGCAAGAATTACATAATGCAATAAAAATAAAGTAACATTTGGTTTACAAAGTATTGGCAGGAAAAACTAACTTCTAATGATATTATTGTTTAAAGCAATTACATAAGGCCAAAAAATAAAACAACTTATGATCTAAGAGATATTGGTGGGGAAAGAAAACTTTAGATGATGTAACCATCGAAAACAATTACATAACACAACGTAAATAAAGCAACCTTTGATTTAGAGACATATGCAGGAAAATCAATTTTAGTTTAAAAATTTAATCTCAACTGAAATTGAGTTTGCATTAACAACTACAACAAAGCATAATGTAAAAAGCTGTTAGAAAAGTTAAAATGCTTAAATAATGTTTTAACTTAGTGTGTTTAGAAATAAGATGACATAACAAGAAAAAAATAGTCATAAAAATTTGTACAAAAATGACTTATTTTTATTCAACTTTGAATATAAATTTAAAGACAAATTAAAAAGGATATTCGTATATGATTTGGCTTTGAATTAGTGTTATGGCTTCTTTATCTAATTGATTCACTGTATTCTTTTACTCAAGCAAAGACAAACTTTTCTGTTTGAACTAAATCAGCTAGTAGCAAACACATTGCCACACACTGCCTTGCATGCATGCATTTGCCTTTATTTTGCAAAATTTATTACAAGTGTATTTTTGCATGCTGTATTTCACTTTAATAATGAATCACTTTTGCAGCACTTATCGGCTCCTTTTGTAACCATTGCAGCGCTTTTCCACTTGCTGCACAGCAAGGAAAGTTATCACACCTGGGAGAGGAAGTTCTTGGAGTTGAGAAGAGCAGGTGATCTTGAATGTCATAGAGTTGCAAGATAAAAAGTTGAAGATGCTTGTTGGAAGAATATCGTTAATAACCCCTTCTCAGCAGTGGAACTATATATAGGCTCTATCACTTCTAGAACAATTTAGCAACAGGGTTGTATTTATTTTTGCATTTATTTTTTTCGGATACTAACAAGCAGCAATGACTACTAACAAGCAGCAGAACTAACAATACTAACAAGCGGAAGTGTTTTTTTTAGATGACTAATTGTTAAGAGTGCTGCTGAGAAGGGGATAAAGCAGCTGAAGTCCAAAGTTGAGTTGCTGCTCATAGGAGATGATTGTTAATGATGAAAATTGGCAATTAAAATTCTTCGAGTGACTTCTTGATTTTGTGAAGACTTTAAGCATTGACCAGGTTTGGGTGCCAATCTTCCTTTAATCACTCAGGGCACCAATGTAGTGTGAGTGATTTTTGGGACATGAGCAAGCTTTAACATCTTTTATTAAAAGAGGTATGAATTTCAAATAAACAGACAAAACGATATTAAAATTTCAGAGCTATTTCAACTATAAATGTTCACTCAGCAGCATTGCAGAAGTATGAGTCTCAGTTAAGTTAAGCTTCAGAGGTCACTCTATCAATTCAGTTATTAGTAGTCAGTTTTGTTCTATTTTGCTACGTCTCTGTCTCAGTCTGACCTGTGACTCAGTCCAGCCAGTATATACATAACGTCAAAATAATTTTATAGATTTACTATTATGATGCCTGACCCTTTTTTACAGGTAAAATGGTCAGGCTATATCCTATTTGCGGTGTGTTGATAATAATTACACAAATGGCATTGATGCTGTGATCAGCCAACAATCAGTTGGGGGAACAACAGAAAGGTGGTACATAAAGAAAATACTAAGAAATACAAAGTTGTTACAAGCAGTTGTCCTAGGAGCAGGTAAGCGCTGTCAGTAAGCGGAAAAGTGCTGCAAGCTGAATCTGCAGCAAGCAAAATATAATGTGTGAAAAAAATACATTTGCAAAAAACTTTGCAATATCGAACAAATGCATGCATGAAAGACAGTTTGTGGTGATGAGTTCACTACACCATTTTGTACCCAAACATAATTTCTTAGTATTTTCTTATATGTACCACCCTTTTTTTGTTTCCCCCAAATTAACCATTGGCTGATTGCACCATGAAGGCCATTATTGCCTTTTGTTTAGCAATTTTTTGACTTGCCCTAGACCATGCAACATTAGGTCACATGACCAGCTGTTTTCTGTTAATCAAAAATAACTTTAACTATATATATTGGCTGACCACAGTTGATGCAGCAGAGAGAGAGAGAGAGAGTCCATGCAAAGTTAACAGGCATGATCTTTGCTAACTAGTTGTTTTAAAGTTTAAAATTCTGTTCCTGTGTTTGAATTTAAAACTGAGATTCATCATAATAAAGAATTTTGAATTTTAACTTGTGGGCCAATCATACTCACCACAAGCTTGAATGAATAATGCTTTTTTTTTTTATCAAAGCATAACACAAAAAATTAAAATTTATAAAAATGATAATTTTTTTATGTACAAATAACATAATCAGACAATGACATTCTCAGGTTATTTTTAGACAGATATAATTTTAATAAAATGATTAGATAAAAAAGAATAAATGACAAAATAGATGAGATGACAAAGTTGTTTAGAAATCCCACTAAATAATTTTATTTAATCTAAAAGTTTTGTTGTGAAATAAAATTAAAAAAGCAACATTTTTTAAGCCTTTAAACAATGTTTTGATTTATAAATTTATCCTTATAAAAGTAGAATTTGGTTAAAAAATTTTTTTTGATTTAACATTTATCTATAAATAATTTAAAAGCTTTGTGACTTTATAATTAAAATATAACTATGTATTTTAAAGATTCTTGAAAATTTAAATACCTACCGTGCAAAACGTTTAAAATTAGATGATTCATCATCTCCTTGGGTTTATGCTGATACAGTTCATTTATTGTATGGAGGAGATTTCGATGGATCTACTCTTGGTATAGCTTATGTTGGTGTAATGTGTCGTAAAGATGCAGTTGGAGTTGATCAGGTATTGCTTTTGTGCTTAAAATAATTTGCTTAATGGCCTTAAAGTATTGTGCATTTAAGATTTAAAAATAATTTTTATAACAGTTTTGCCACATGACTAGTTTTTATATTATGCTTCATGTGCTTGAGTATTTTTTTATGAAGCAAAAACATAAAGCATTTTTAGCCCATAGTTGTTAATTTCAAATTTTTAAAATATGATTTATACAGATTTTAGCATTTTTGTTTTTGGTGTTTGAAATCTTGGCTTAATTTGTAGGTTGCTAAATCTTTTTCCAGTTTTTCCAACAGCTTGTTTTATTATATCAGCATCTTTTAATTGGCTTTCATGCCTAAGTGCAATGTAGCAGAGATTGGCACTGCAAACTCATTACACACTTTGTTTTAGTATCTTAATTTTTAAAATAATTTTTTTAATTAAAGCATTTTACAAACTGAAGCAACTTTTAAATATAACTTTCTGGGTTAGTAATCAATTGCAACTATTACTATATTAAATGCTTGACATTTCTGAATTGTAATGATCCACACAAATGTAGATTGTACTATATACTCTGGTTTAGTGTTTCCCAAACTGTGTTCTGTGGAACACTTGTGTACTGTGAGCTTCTTTAAAGTGTTCCACAAGTTTCCTCAAAGTTTAACTCTTTTGTTGCCAAATTTACAATAATGCAAAGGCTGACAGACTGTCAAGTTTGTGTTTATACAAAGATTAATTCATATAAATGTTTGGCAAATTGGAAATTCACATTTATGCAAAGACAGGTTATATTACGTCACAATAAGCTTTTTTCTTCTTGCATTTGCAGATAAGAGATTGAACACTTTAAATGTTTACAAGATTGGAAAGGTTTTCCAATTAATTGCTTTAGAAGTTCATTGAGTTATTTAATTGCTTACATGTGTGCATGCAGTGTTTATAGTTGTTATATTTTTGAAAACCAATCAACTCCCGATGGATTGTGGTTAAAAATTGTAAATTGATAATTCTGTTGTACCATTTACTAATGCTGAACAAATAAAACTTCTCAATGATAATGGTTTTATGGAAAGCAGTGATAATTTGCCAGTAAACAAAACACTGCTGTACAAGCCACTGACTCTAAGCATTTTTTCAATAGGTGTGGTGTTAAGCATTAGTATGACAAAGGTTACCTGGGTTTGGTTTGCTTGGACAGATTCTGAAAACTGCCCTGATGCTCTTTGTGTCATATGACAAAAAAATTTTATGGGAATCACTCTACCTTAGTTGGAAAAAACATCTCATTTTCCAAGTTCAGATTTCTCAAAATAAAAAGCATACACAGATTTATGCATTCAACAACCACTTTAAGCAAAAAATGACTGGAAGTATCTGGAGAAATATTATGAAAAACTGGAGAGTATTCCTTTGTCAAATAATACAGTAAGCTGTCATATAGATGGGTATGTATATAAAATCTGAGGTATACTCCCATTTACAGCAGATTGATATTTTTTGTTTTCAGATAGATATGTCAACAGATGTAGCAGGATTAGCAGTGCTACTTGCATTTGTTCATTATATCTATGATGCAGACATTTAAAAAAATTTGCTTTTGTGCAAAACTTTAACCACTTTTACTACAGAAGAAGAAATATTCAAAATTTTTGATTTATTTATGAATGAAAATGGAATTCCATGAAAAAAATGTATGGATGTATGCTCTAATGGAGCTAAAAGCATGATGAGCTCAATAAAAAGTGTCATGTCACGAATTATAAAAGAAAATTTAGAATGTTTCAACTTCCACTGTGCTATACACTGTCATCAGCTGGCTTCTAAAAAAATGCCTTCTGGCTTCAGCAGTGTTTTGAATGACATAATAAAAATTGTCAATTTATCAAGTCAAAACTGCTGAAAGCCAGAATCTTTTCCATTAGCTGCAAAGATATGGGAAGTCTTCTTTGCAACTTATAATTGCACACATCTGTACGTTGGCTGAGCTGAAGTAAGGTGTTCATGAGAGTTTTTAAATTACAGAAGGAGCTATTGACATTTTTTGAAGAAAACTAATTTAGTTTATCTTGCCGATTGCATGAGCCAAAATGGTTGCAGTGCATTGCTTATATGACTGATATATTTCACTAGTTGAATGAGTTTAACTTAAGCCTAGAGGGCAACTACACTTTTGTTCTTTCAGTCAAAGATAAAGTTACAGTCATCAAACAGAAACTCAAATTTTGGTGTGAAAATGTAAACATCAACAATCTAATTTGCTTCCCTTTGTTGCAAAACTTTCTCAAAGATAACAATCTTAAAAAGGACCAATTGGTGAAAAGTGATATTGTGCAACACTTGCAAGAACTTCAAAAAGCTTTTCTTCAATATTTTCTTGAGAAAACAATCATTTGCAAATAAGTCATAATCCATTCAGTTGTTCCACTGCTCCAATCACCAAAAAAACTATGGAAGAATTTATTAAACTCTCAAGCAATGGCAATTTGTAATTGCAATTCACAAATCAACTGCTGAGCAAGTTTTGAATAAATGTTTAAAATGTGCATTCTACACTTGCAAGAAAAGCTCTGAAGAAATTTTGCTTTTTGCAACTGCCTACCTATGTGAAACAGGGTTTTCACACTATGTGTCAACAAAAACTAAGTACAAAAGCAGATTGAATACTGAAGCAAATATGTATATTCAACTGTCAAGTATCACACCAGACATTAAAAGTATTTTCACTTTTTTGCAAGCTAATGCTTCACATTAAATATGTTAAATTTTTTTGGACAATTTTATAAAACTTTACTTTTTTACTGTTGTTCCATATGAGAGAACTGCAATTATTTAATAACATCATGCAAAATTGAAATCCAGTTCTTGACAAGCATGTGTTAACCAAGTTTTTGACTAAGTGTTATGCCAGCTAAAATGATATGACATAGTGTTCCGTAACCAAAAAGATTCAAAAAGTACTTGCTCCAGTTAAAGCATTTTTTGTTAATGCAACTAACTGAATTATTATAATATCCAAATTTCTTTTCAAAAATTTCTGTTATAACTATCTTGGTTAATAGATCCAGTTAATGCATGAGCTTTTGACTTAATCAACTCAAGTTGTTGCTTTTTGCATACAAACAATTTTTTTGTGCATGTTTTATTTATTTAAACAAATCACCTTACATTTAAAAATATTGGCAATTATAAAGTATCAGTCATTACACCATGTAACACAAAATTTGTTTCCCTGTTAAAACCATATTTTTCTGTTATCTTATGGTATGAATAAATAGAAATGGGCATTCACAAAGTTCAAACTTCGGTTTTGAGTTCAATAGATCACTTTGTTGGATTTTTTGCTAATTTGCATTTATAGTTTAAAAAATTTTTCACAGTACCTGCACTGAAACGATATAATTTTTGTTTAACATATTATTAATGTTATTGTCACTTGTGAATGTGTTACAGTAACAATATAAAACATTTCAGAGTTGGCTATAAAAATATAGCTTAATTAAACTGGGAACGATTAAGCAAGAAGGGGCATGCGTGGCGGGGCTGAAAATGCTAAACATGGTAGCCTATGGCAATTCTACCAATGCTGAATGTTGATTAAAGATATTCCAAGAGAGAATGTTGCAACCTATTACAAAACTAACTGAGGTGATTAAACAATATAAACGAAATTAACCTTCATACATCACAGCTTTACTAAAAAGAAGTTTTCTTGCGTGACTGCCGATTGTATGTCAGCTTGCTTTCACGCACAAGGTTCCAAATGTAGTCTCCCATCATACTTTCATTACACTGGTCTTTATAGCGTTCCTCAAACGATTTGACATCTTGATGAAATCTTTTGCCTTGCTCTTCCAAGTAATCACCCATGTTATCCTTGAATTCATCAATATGAAAGTGCAGAACATGGAGCTTTAGTGACATTCTGCAACCCATTTTCTCATATGCATCCACAAGTTCCTCCACAATATTTCTAAAGTTATCTGCCTTGTGATTTCCAAGGAAACCTTCAACCACAGAAACAAAACTTTTTCAAGCTCTCCTCTCAACTGCAGAGGGTTTCTGAGAAAAACTGTTGGACTTCATAAGTCACTTCACTTGAAGATCCACAAATATTCCAGCTTTGACCTTTGCCTCAGATAACTTTGGGAACAACTCTTGGATGTGCTTAAATGCATCACTTTCTGGGTTCAACTTCTTTACAAACTGCTTGATGAGGCCCAGTTTGATGTGTAGAGGTGGCAGAAGCACTTTTTTTGGTTCCACAAACGGTGTATGCTTTATGTTGTGAGTTTCAATATCATAACTAGACCTGGGAGGCCAATTTCTCTTGTTGTAGTAAAAGTTTGTATTTTTGCTATCCCAGAGACAGAGATAGCAAGGGAACTTAGTAAAACCTTGTTGAAGCCTCATTAAGAATTCGCCATCTTGAAGTAGCCAATGACCTCCCAATTGTATTGGTCATACCGGAGAGCGCTTAGCAGCATTTTGATGTTCTCATAATTCTCTTTCATTTGCACTGAATGAGCCAAAGGAATGGAGGGGCACTTGTTTGTGTTGTGCAGTAAAACAGCTTTGAGACTTTTTGATGAGCTGTCGATGAAGAGTTGCCAATCTGAAGTATTGCGGGGAATCCCTATAGCTTCGAAAAGTCCTCTTATATCATGGCAATAGCACAAGCCCTCCCTAAAAGAGAAAAATGTTGAAAAACCATGATGCTTCTTCCTCTGAGAAGTAATGCGGATGCCTTCATCAAGTAAATCTCATTGCTTCAGTCTGGATATTAAAAGTTCAGCATTAGAATTTGTCAGTGTCATCTCTCGAATACGATCATTGATATCTTCTTGATTAGGGTAATAAGGACACCTTTCATCCCCAACTCAACGTCAACGACAAACAATAGATGATGATGATGATGGCACACCTTCCTCCTTTTTGGAATCCTCAGAACTTGTCT
The DNA here is from genome assembly GCA_963680785.1 of Diplosoma virens. NCBI lineage: Eukaryota > Metazoa > Chordata > Ascidiacea > Aplousobranchia > Didemnidae > Diplosoma > Diplosoma virens. Next base: position 10,344,115 of record OY796897.1, read on the forward strand.
CTGCAGAATAAGGTTGATCTCTTGTGGGTGGTTGTGGCACAGGCAAGTCGGTGGTGTTATGAGGAACAGGGGCAATAGATCATGGAATGTTAGGATACTCAATTGGAGGTGCATTTTTTCCCTTTCTTCATTTTGTTGGATCCACCATGCAGAAGTAACAATCAGTATAATGATTTGAAGGCTCACACCAGATATGAAAAATAGCAAAACGCATAGCTCTTTTTTTCTCCTCTTAGCCAACCTTCAAGAGTGCAACGACAGTAGTCACAGATGACATGTGGTGCCCATCGTTTATCTTGATCACCAACTGGCATTCCAAAATAATAAAAATAGGCTTCTGGTGCACAAATGCAGTTGCTCAAACAGTGTTTTTTTGCTCTTTTGGCAAAAAATTCACCACATACATAGCAGAAGGAATGGGCTGAATATTTGCAACCACGAGCAGTCATTGCACATTTTTTCAAGATTATGTTACAATAAATGAAAACAACTTAACTTATAACTCTAAAAATATGAGTTTATTAGCTGTATTAAATGAATCTAGGTAACGAAAACAATTGAAATAATGAATAAATATATGAAACTCAACAAATTGTTGTATTCTTTATGAACCCGAAGTTTCAAGACAATAATAGTTATTTTCCAGTGTTTTCAAGCACAGTAAATCAGAAACTGGAGGTTATTTCTAAGAAACAAAAGAAAATTTTTTTTTGTTACATGGTGTTATAGGTGGCTGCAAATTCAAAAGTAAATGATCATCTCTAAAAAACATATTTAAAAATATTGTATTGCATGGTTATTTTTTTGCTGTGAATAGATATAAAAGTTTCTTGATTTTTACCTATTTTCCTGGTATTTAGTTGGAATTCTGGAAAAACTAGTTATAACATATTCAATCCTGAGGTAATTTGAATTTATTTCATGTTACATTTTAAAACTCTTGCTGCAGGAAAGCATCAATGAAAAGTATCTGTAGTTGAATAAAGTATTTTTATTGTCCAAAAAAATGCATGCTTTTGATTTATTAAAATTTTGCTTTTTGTAAACTTTTTTAATAATTTCTTTTTAAATATCTTTGTTGCTTAAGTTAGTTATTCTGTCATAAGCTAAATATAATTTTAAAGATTAAATTTAGGTTGTTAAGTGTTAAAAAAATTGTTTTTTATTTATAAAGTTTGTTTAGTGCACACCAACTATAGCTGAAAACTGCTGTAAGTTACATTTCAAGAAAATGTAGCTTCTACAGGGTGAGGAAAAAGTTCCTGAACAAATTGAATTGACAATATTTCAATTATGTAAAGGAATATTAAATAAATATATTATAATATTATTACTAGGATTATCACAAAATAAAATATGTATCTATATTTCAATTTGTCCTCCTTTAGCTTTTACTACTCTCTCAAGTCTTCCTCTGAAACTCTCAACTGAAACACAGAGCTTTTCTTGTGGTATTTTGGCCCAGGCTTTCTTCAGAAACACCTTCAAACCTTCAATGGTTTTGTGTGTTTTAGCACAGGCTTCAGCCTCTAATATTGACCAAATATTGAAGTCCAGAGGATTCAAATCAGGTGAAGCACGGGCCACATTTCCTTGCTCCAAAGATTCAAAAAACTGGCTCTGCACCACACTTAAGTTTTTTACCACACTTGAGCCATTTTTCTGATTGATCATTTTGGATTCCTTCTGACCCTCTCATGAGCTGCCTTGATGATCTTGGGTGTACAAGCTGTGCAAGGGCATCCACTTTTAGGATGGTCTTTGTCATCACCTAGCTCCTTAAATTTTGCTACAGTGTCGTACACAGTTGAATTTGGTACTTTAAGCTGCTTGATGATCATTGAATTGGACACTCCCGCATGATGAAGCTCAATAATAGCATGACATTTACTCATTTTTTACAAATTTTATGGCAATTAAAATTAAAAAACCAAACAATGAAGAATGATAATACAGTTTTTAATTGATTATCAATTTATGCTTTAGAGCAATTAAAATTTGTTTAAATTTAAAGCTTAAAAATAATTCCAGGGACTTTTTCCCCACCCTGTATATACTATTATAACTTCTAACTATTTTTTTAAAATTTGTTTGAATAGATTACCACTTATTTAAGTTAATATATTTATACAACAAAATCCATCTTCTTATATATAATAAAAGCTGATAATTAGAGAAAATTTTATTAAAAATAACAATTATTTTCTGAAGCCCTAATCAGAAATGGTATAGAACAAAAAATACAAGCACCAAACATTCATGCTGTTATTTTAAACTAAACTTACCAAGTATTTTTTTGTATTAGGACAATAGCATTGCTATGAATGCTGCTTCTACTCTTGCTCATGAGATGGGCCATACATTTGGAATGGAACATGATGCAGATGAATGTCAATGTCCAAAAGACAATGAGTGTCTTATGGCAACCTCAACATCGTAAGTATGGTGGCTGCAGTTTTTAATTGATTAGTTGTATGCATAAATGGCAATCAGAAATTTTTTTAAAATAATTAATCAGCATCTTTAATTAGGCATGTTGTTTTTAAAGCAATGAATTTTGCTATTTTTTTATTAAACATGATGTTAATGTTTTATTTGCTTGTTACTTTGTGCATTTCATCTTGAACTTTCAATTAATCATTAAAGTTTTGTTTTTCAGGATTTTATTCTTAAATCTTTGTTTTCCTCAAGTTAATGTATATCTTTTATTTAGCAGTATTCTTATTTTCACTCTATATAAGTGTTGGCTGATCATAAAATTATTGTTATTGCAGCTTCTATTGCTTAGTTTATCAGCATGTATGTTATCAAAAATATGTAAATAGGGTGATTTTTGTTTAAAAAAATAATAAAATTTCACTAAAAAAAAAGTGGCAGAAATGTGTATATATAGACAACACACAAAGATTTTCAAACTGAAAGGAAAATAAAAGCAACTAGCAATTCTTTTTTTGTATTGAACAATATTATAGTTTTTTAATTTGCTGACTATTTTGAAAATAAACTGATTTTTAAAAAAAAGTGTGAGCAGACAAACTTGCTACTGTACAAACTTAATTAAAAAATTGTGCATAAAATAACGTCTTCAAAACCGTAGTATTTCGAGCATTTGACATTTTCACTTTTATCATATATTTATAAGCATAATTTCTCAAAATAAATTTTGCAGTTTCAGTAAACCAATGGCTTGGTCTTCATGTAGCCGAACTGCTTTAGTGCAAAATTTAAATTTGGGATTGGGAAGCTGTTTGTATAATGTTCCTGATCCTACACGCATGGTGTCTGGACCACAATGTGGTAATGATATTGTAGAACAAGGTGAAGAATGTGATTGTGGTTTTCCTGATCAATGTAACAGGTTAGGTATTCAATTAGCCATAAGTGTTTAATAATTTCTGACAGTATTGCTATTCAATTAATTTTCAAATAGCAATAAACAAGAGATGAATAAATATGTTTTTTGCACACTTGAACAATTTACAGAAAAACTAACATAAAATTCCAAAACAATGAAATCAATTTTGTTTGCATTTTTAAAACCTACTCATGACCTCTTAAAGATATGGCCTGATTTATCACATTTTGCAGGCAATTGCTAACAATCTGACCTTAATTGTCTTTCTTTTTACCGCTACTTATTCAAATTCTGTACTTTAGTTGCAACTTTATGCAATTAAATACCTAATCGACGCTAAAGTTTAAAAGTTCAAAAATTTAAGCAATACTGAGAGACCTCGGTCTACAAAAATCCAATTCGAGGAATTTTCGACTCAGTTTACAAACAATGTTTTGGTCTACAAGAAAAGTTTTGCTAATTATTAAAAGTTCAAAAAGGCCTTGAAATGGCTGCCGAGTGTCATAAGAGGCTCTCAAGCAGATAGCAATGCTCTCTTGTGTTCTTAGTTTGTGGACACCACCGCTAGTTGGCACAGATTAAACCTATTTCAGTTAATTTAAATGAGAAAAATTGATTCAGTCTACAAGTATTTCTGTCTACAAGCACACTCCTGGAACAAATTAATCTCGTAAACTGAGGCCCTACTGTATATTATTTAATATGCAACATTATGAATATAGGTTTTCCAATTGTGCCCAGAAAGCAATTTTTTGCAGTCAATAAGTTTTAAACTTTTGCCAATAGCTATCTTCTACCTGCATGGCACAATTTTGACATTGTGCAACAATCTAAAAATTAATTAACTAGTTATAGATAAAAAAGTAACAAAATTATGAAAAATTATGCATAGTTTTTATGTTTGATAAAACTTTTATTAAATATTTAGATTCTATAAAGTTTGGAAAACAAAGAAAATTGCAATTTAAAAATTTTTTATAAACTTAAGGTAGCAAAACGTACTTATGAACAATTATACAATAATATCATATGATATTAATTAATGATAAAGACAAACACATAGTTTTAGGTAGTGCTTTTCTCTTAGGTTTCTTTTAAATCCAAAAATGCTATCTTTAATAACAAAATCATTCACAATTTTTTATTTCTTATTGGCAAAAATATTAAATATTGAATAAAATTTCCAATCCTTTGCAAAAAATTTGACAATTGTCTAAATGCTATTTAAGCATGCACAGTGCACCCTCACAAGTAGAAACATAAAATTGGATGTGAATATAATGGCCATGCAAATCCAAAAAAGCAAAACTTTGGCACATCAATTCTATAAGAGATGCAGAAGAAACAGTCAACTTGCCATGGGACAAGTCAAGAAAATACAGGCAATCAGTTGAACTACTAATAAGATTACTATTGCATGCAGTGCAAGACAATTGTTTTTTCAGCTTTTTGGCAACATATCTTCCAATAACAAACCCCACTTCTGTACTTTTTGTTGAAAGTTCAAGAGTGTCAATGTTGCATGTAGCTTGCTCATTTCATCAATAATTTTTTTTTACTGAAACTATTAAGGTACGAAGGCAAATTTTGCAATGTACTTTATCTAGTAACCTTTCTATTTCTTCCATTAACAAACCATGATGAAAGAGGCACCACTTTACCATTAAGTTGAAGCTTTACATTTAATTTCTTATGAATCTTAATTGCCTCCTTTATAGACAGAAAACCACTTTCATCACAAAAACAATATTATAATAAATAGGAAAATTATTTTTTTTGTTGGCATTGATTCTGCAAATTTACAAATCTGATCATAGAAAATTGGGGTTATTTTTAAGCATCAAAAGATTGAATAACATCTTTATTTTCAAACTGCTCTAATTCATTATTCTGAAATACTCTAGGCTTAGGTAATTTCAGTAGTAAAGCAATAATAGGAAGTGTTGAAGGTCTTTTTAAGGCTTGACTACTATATACTGTGAACATTCCCATTTTATTTATTTATTTGAGCATGAATAATTAGTTCATTTTTAAAGTGCTTGATACACATAACTAAGCTTTTTGAAGGTTTCTAGTTCAGTCAATTCAAAAACTTCAAGTTCAGTCAATTCAAATTATTTGTTTCACTAAGTCAGGTCTGTTGGAAGCAATGAAAAAATACAAACACTTTTTCATAATGATTATTATAAACAGACTGGGTCTCATTTACAAATTGTCATGGCACCATTTCAAACTTTTAATTTTTGTGCCTCCAGACTTTTAGCCAAAAACTGCACATTTATTAACCTTTACACAACTTGATTGTTAAGGTTACACATCAAGATGAGCTGAGAAATTAATATAATTAAAGAACCAAATCTTTAAAACTTTAACTGTTTGATTTATTTTAATTACGTAGAATACTAATACAATCTATTGAAGAAAAAAAAAACGTTAAACTTAACAAACTTTTTCAAACGATTTAGTCAAAACAAATACACTTAATCAAGGTATTTAAACAACATTACAAAATTTTTAAACATTTTAATTACTTTAATTACTAATAAATTTAACTTAGCTCACTACAGCTCTAAGTAAATATAAATTTTATTTATTATTTCCTAGTTAGAAACTTGATACAACCTCCACTTTCAAAAAAAACTTCAAAATGGCTTTTTAACAATACCTGCTTTGTCTAGCTGTAAGGAGAAATGCACTTAAAGCAGACTGTTAGCAACCATCTGCAAAATGTGACAAATCAGGCTGTATCTTTAGAAGGTTATGACTTACTCTATATTGATTTGTCCTAACAGAAGAACCATGTGAGTTTCTATTTTTGAATAAGTTTTTACAAAAGTTTGAAAAAATTACATTATGAAAAGCTTTGTTCTAGCTTTATTTCATACAAAGATTGGTCAGACATAGCTTATAAATTCTCAAGCACCCAACCTTAATTTAGAGTAAGATTTTTTAATGTTACCAAATCAATTCAGTTCACTTTTTTTAATGCAAATTTGAGAAATAAAGCATGGTTTTTATTTTTTAATCATTTTTTAGTTTGAAATTATGTAAATATAACTAATTAAACTTGTGTTATGTTTAGTAAATGTTGTGATCCACGATCTTGCCGGTTTTTACCAGGTGCAGTTTGTGACAGTGGTATTTGCTGCAGTAATTGTCAGTTAGTGTCAGCTGGTGCACTTTGTAGACTTCCTGAAAATGAATGTGAGCTTCCAGAATATTGTTCTGGTAATTCACCTCATGTGAGTTGATTTAAATTTTTATGACTTTTGACTTTTTTGCACATCATAGCATAATATCACTATTGTTACCACACTCTATGAAATGTTTACTTTGCATTCAGCATTTTGTTCTGTACAATTCTTAATGTAATTAATAGTATAAAATTTAAAATATAGGTCAATTATATGAAGTTTATTTTTAAAAGCAGATTTGTAAGTTTTGTATTGGACTGTACATTAAAAGACTGTTTAATATAGTAATTTATTAGTAAGATTAGTTATTGCCGATGAAAATAGCTTAAGATTAATTGTAGTAGTATTTATAAAGATTAATAACTTCAGTGTCCACCAAACACTTACAAAGAAGATGGATCATCATGTTTGAATGGCAGTGCAGCTTGTAATGGTGGTATCTGTTTGACGCATGAAGTTTTATGTGAAAATACTTGGGGCTCTGGTGAGTGTTGATATATTAATACAAATATTGTGTTAGATTTTAATAAAGCTAAGAATCATAATTTATGAGTTTTAGGTTTTAAATTTAAATGCATATCATGTTAATTACATTGATTATATTGTTAATTATCTTTATTTCCGTTAGAAACAGTTTGATCAAACACTATGTGTTACATTTTTTAAAAATTTTTTGCATTTTTGCTTCAGCTTACCATCAAAGCATATTTAGGTGCAACATCAGCTGAAGAAATATGTTATTCTACAATTAACACTAGAGGAATAAACCATGGTAATTGTGGGTATGATGAAAATGGAAATTATGCTAAATGTGCTTTAAAGTAAGAAGCTTTAAAAGGTTCTGCATTTTCAAATCTCTTTAATAATTAGATAGCACTTGAAATTTATATAATACTTGATTCTTGGTTTTTTATGACAAAAGGCAACTGCTTTCAAGGTGTATACACAGAGTGTTTTTTTTAACATTTAGGTGTTATAATCAGGCTTTGTTTTTCTTTGTATGATTGTATTGATCTTGGTAGCTCCTTTTTTGAAATAAGTCATTACTGTGTGTAGCCAGCTTGACCCTAATCAAGATTTTGTTGTGAATTCCTTTTCTCTAAGGCACAATTGAGTCACCTAAGAAGGGTCAACATTTTCTTGCCTTAGCAACCCTTTGCACCTGAATTCGCCGTTTCATTTTATTTTTATTAACTACTTACATTTCACTATTTTTAAAATCCTCCTCCATCTTCATGTTCCACATTTTCTTTAAGTGTCCATCTTTTATCCCATTATTTGAAAATACAAATGCCTTTTTTCAAACTATTGTCATCTTCTCTTCTTATGATATGCTTAAGCCATTGCATTTTATTAATTTTTGCTAAACTAACTGATAATACTTTTAAGACTGATATGTCTATCAACTCTGTAGCAGTTTTTCTTTCAAACATTTTAATGACACCCATGGCTTATATTATAGCTTACAGCTTTATTCAAAATTGACATGTCATTTTTCCCTAAACAAAAAAATCTTGCTTTCATAAAATATTAAAGATTTTACAAATTTTTGGGGTATTAATTGTATCTTCAATAAACATTGCTAATTTAAAGTTAGATTTTGTTTTTAAAAATCATTTTCCAATTTGTTGCTTATTACATCTGAAGATGGCAGGTGCAGGTTTATCTATTTTCTGTTAAAGGCAATCTATTTGTAGTACAGTGTTCCATAGACACTGAAATTACTTTGGATATAAGAATTGTCCACATTTAAATACCTCAACTTTACTTTCATAATTTACTTAAGAAAAATCTCTAGCAAAAAATTTTACATTCTTTGCTTTTGTTTGCTTCAATAAAAACATCTAACACAATGCTTCAATAAATGCTTATGTCTTTCACATAATTTAAATAATTTTTTCTCAGAGATATTAAATGTGGTAAATTGTTCTGTTCTGGAGGCAGTAAGTTTCCTTTGGTGGGCACTTTAGCTGTGACACTCACTATAGCTAAAAAGTACAAGTGCAAGACTATTGGTACTGCTGAAAGTGAAGGTGAAAGACTTAATGTGGGTTTGGTCCGAAGTGGTACTACATGTGGTGTAGGCAAGGTAAGCCATTACTATTGGAAGTATTATTTAGTTTTTAAAGATAGTTATGTAATTTTAGATTTGCATTGACAGAGCATGCCAGCCTTTACCTACTTCAAATTGTAGTAAGAATTGCAACGGAAATGGAGTATGTTTAATTTACTGTTTACTCATAAACCAACACATAATAGTTGACTTATTACTTATTCTCATTACCACACTGTTTGTTAATAACTTTGGTATTGCCAAGTAGTCAGCATGTTTCAGATAAAGAACACTGTTTCATTATTAAATCAGCCTCTATTCAACTTTTTTCATTATTATATGATGTTGTTCTTTTAAAAAAGGTGTTTGAGTTTCCTTTGTCGCCTTAACAAAAAGCTTTAATTTACAGTCATATTCTTTATAAAAAAAATTAAAACAACAATTAGGTCATAATACCATATATACTTGCACATAGGTCACACTTTTTTAACCAAAAATTGTGCCAAAATTAGGGATGCAACTTATCCATTTGACATAAATGCAAAAACACTAGTACTCTTGTCTAGGGATGTCCATCAAATCAAATCTGGTTTGCAAAGGATCCAATTCTGTCGCGTTGATTCACATGATTTGAAATTAAAAGATTATTATTAGTTTGCATACTTTAAACTACCCCAAACAAAACCCAATCTTTCTCTGAACTTCTGCATTTCACTGAACTTGCATGTGTGTGCACTCTTGGCATGACTCATGCTATTGCAGCAAGCCAGCAGCAATCTGACAGCATGATATTTATAAGTAAAATTTTGAAAAAAAGTGAATATTTGATAATTTTTGTATTAGAATGGGCCATGTAACAAGTATATATGGTATGTAGTAGTTTTGCTCTAACATAGTGGTCATGAACTTTTTTAACTTCATGGACCACTAAATCTGTAGTTTTTTGTTTGGCAGACCACTAATACAAATTTAGAAAAAAATGCAACTGTGAAGACAAAAAAAAAGAAAAGTTTTTCACTTTTAAAAGTTTCTATTTTTTCATGCCCAAGGTTCAAAAATTTTTTAAATCAAAAGACTCAAAAAAAGCTCTGCCCTTAAAATTACCTCAAATATGAAGATTTATTGATATAATTCAAAGATTGCAGGATTTGAATAGATTTGAGTTTTTTAACTGGTGTTGTTCAATAATTCTTCAACAAGTCTTGCAACTCTGATTTTTTTTTTTTTTCTTTTTGTAACAAACCAAAAATTTTATGAACCACCAGTTGGCAAACACTGAATTAACATATTGCCTCTGCCATTTTCTTGCAAGTCAGAAAAATGAATACCTAATAAGGTGATGAATACACTAATAAGTTCTATATCATATCACAATTAGTAGAATGATAGTCTTTTACATAGGTCTGCAGTAGGTTGTAAGAGGTCAGCTATTAGCTGCTATCAAATTGCTGTACAAACAGTAAGAAGTCTGTGTTTGTGTCAATGACATGAAAATAAAAACTTTTCATGTCAGTGTTGACTATGACAGGGGTATGTTTTTTCTCTTCTCCTGTTTATGCAGATGGAGAAAATAAAGAGAGACAGTTTTTTCAGTAGTGGCATCACATTTGGGGAGTGTTATGTTTGGTGCCTGCTGTTTGCAGATGATCTTACATTGTTAAACTCAAACAAAAATGATCTCCAATATACACTTGATTGGTTTTCTAATGCATATTTGGATGCTGGGATGAAAATTAGTACAACTAGAACTGAGATTATGTGTTGGTCAAGGCACCTTGTCCAGTGTTCTTTCCAAACAAATGGAATACCACTTTAGCAAATAGATAAGTTTAAGTATCTTGGAGTTACATTCTCAAGTGTTGGTAGACAGGACAATGAATTGGACACCCATATTGGAAAAACAAGTGCAGTAATGCGGCACCTTTACCCATTGGTTCTACTGAAAAGAGAGTTGTGTACAAAAGCAAAGTTTTTTGTTTTCAAATAAATTTTTGTTCATATTTTCAACTATGGTCATGAGTGTTGGGTAATGACAAGAAAGTGAAATTTGTGTACAGGCAGCTAAAATGGGTTTCTTGCGAAAAGTCAGGGGTTTATCTTGCAAGCAAAGTCAAATAGCACTGACATTCTTCAATCTTTACATCATACCACTGCTACTTTGCATAGAAAAATCACAATTGCATTGGTATGGCCATGTGAAACAAATGTTTTATGAACAATCAGCAAAGCAGCAAATGGATGCTCTTGCAAGTAGCAAAAGGCTTAGAGAACAACCCAGAACTTGCTGGCGGGATTATGCAGAAGATCTGGCCAGGTCTTATCTTGGAATTCCACTGGCAGAATTGTCACTAGTTGCAAAAAATTGGGATGCTTGGTGATCCCAACTCAAGCTGTTGCCTCTGCAACCTCAAAAGGACAAGTGGGAAAAAGAAATACACTGAACTAATTCATTGTTTTTCCCGAAAATAATGATGATTATAAGAATCTGAAAATTACTATGGTCATTTACAAAAATTGAGATGTATAATTCAATATCAATTACTTTGAAAAAATATGTGATCAGAAGTACAAACAAATATTTTTTTAAATCCTTATTTTGAATGAAAATTGCAAATCATTAAGCCTGTTTTGCAATTAAGTCTTTATGGCATTACAACTGACATTTTTGGTGTAAAACTCACAAATTGAAACTTTTGTAGATTGCTTAAGTTTTCACCTTACTCAGCCAAAGTCAACATGGAGCTGTAGCGTCTTTATAAATTCCTATAACCTCAATTAACTAATTTCCTTGTATTTAATGTACCAATTTCACCATAGCTTAATTTCTCCCCTGCCCCCCCCAAAAAAAAGAAACAGGCTTGCAATACTTGCTTGATAATTGACTTGACTGTTTTTAATTATTTTACATTAAGGTATTATAGTTAATTTGCAAATTGTAGGTTTGTAATAATGTTGGCAAATGCCATTGCAATTCTGGATGGGCAAAACCGAATTGTACACAATATCGAGGAACAAGTTCCACTTTTTCAGTACCTGGTTTGTTTTTATTTTTTCAATTTTTTAATACTGCATCAGCTGGAGTGTCTTTGTTTTTTTGTTTTAACTGTTGTCTTTTTCATACTTTGACAGTAGTTTTACCTAAAAATTTAATCTTTCATTTTTGATAATGTAAATTTTTTTTATTTAAAAATTGCTTTTTAATACAGATTCAATCTCTTCTCAAGATTTTATTTTATACTACTGATTGTTGATAGTGGTGGTCACATTAGTTTAAAGCTTTTTTACATGAATAAAGCAGTCTTAAATTTCTCCCATTCAATCTCTAAATTTTTTTTATTGAAGTTTTTTTAATATCATTTTTAGGTAAATAAGTTTGGGAGTTGCAATTTTACCTAGTGGTTTCCAATACAATACTATTTATTTTAAGATATAATTAAATTTTACATGTTTTTGCAATATACCAGTTCTTATTATTTACAGCATTTTGATGGAACTTCCAAAAATTACCAAGAATATTGTTGTCTTGTGACTTGTACTTTATTACTCAAATTGCATCATATGGTTTAATTAGCAAAACTTAAAAAATGGCATTAGAAATTTAAGATAGCAATTTATTAATTATGGCATAATATCGTGTTCAAAATTAAGTTTATTTTTATCTAAGTGTGATAGTCATTTCTGAATTTTTAAATTACTCTTTGTGATGTAACAGTGAATCTAGTAAATTGCAAAAGATTCTGATAGCCTTAAATGTGCATTATTGGGATTTTGCCCTTTATTTTCATTTCATCTCTATATTTATCCTCCTGATTCACAGAAAGCATCAGAGGCACTCTACATAAGACAAACTATTATTCTGACCTTCTTCCAAAGATGTCAAGATATTGTTGTTCAATAGAAATGTTTTGTTTTTTTAGTTTCATAGAGATATGACTCAAATATAGAACTGCTTGCCATGACCACCAAGCAGGAAAAAGTACTGTAAAGTGTCTTCCCAAGGACACAACAGAATGGCATGAGTAGATTTTGAACCAAGGCCATGTTAATCATAAAACTCTTAGCCACTTGACTATGCTGCTGGTATTCACTCACTCATTCATTGGCAATTACAATTCAGACAGAAAAAAATTTAAAAGTTTGATTTTTAAATTGGTGTCAAAATAAGTAAGGTCTATAGAGTTATTACTTTAAGGTCTTTCTTTATCTCCAGAAAAAAGAGGTTTTTCTGGCTTCTCAAGAAGTCAATTTTTCAGTTCATCCACATGGATGATCAAATTACTGCCTTTTGGGGGTGGTATACACCCAAACCCAGGACCACAAACATACAAATGGGCTTGTGACATTTGTCCTAAACTATCAATAAGTATCAAACATTTATTTTATGTAACCACTCAAAACACTGAATACACTTGAAATGCTTTTTAAATCCCAACAACTCTTGATATTTTACACTTCACAGCACTTTTAATCATAGAACACAATCAGCTGCAACATCAACACAAATAAACACAACATTACTAAAAAACTTATTCAAAGTTTTTTAAACTCGATGCAAATGGCATCAGCAACAAAGCAGAGGAAATAAAATAAAGCAGATGTCATTACAATACAAGAGTTAAAACTTAATTAATCTTTAATTTAATATATACAATTACCTACATATAGTGAACCCTAAAACTTAAATACCACAATACCCACAATGCTTGTTTCACACACATGACACTAATTACCTCTTTAACTGTAGTCATCTACCAACACAACACCACCAGCCTGTGGAAAAAGCCTTTAGAAACAGCAGAGGTAATCCAAGAGGGGGAACCTAGATTGCCTTCTTTGAGAGATTAAGGGATGGCTACTCCAAGATATCCATGGAGGAGAGGCAACAACAACAATAACAACAATAAACTTAATTAATGTCACAAAACACCAAACATTCCTCACTTCTCACCAAATCAGAACAGGTTGTACTCACAAACAAGGAGGAGGCTTTCTAACTTACATTAAAACAACATCAGTTTTTCACAACTTGAAACACTAAATACCTCACACATTGAACTATTAGGTTTTCAAAAAATCCTTGCGGTTTTTGACCTTTAATCCATTTATTGGCTCCATTTAAAGGCACCCATTTATCGAGTTTTTTCATTTTTTCAATCTTTCTCAAGTTGGAAATTGTTGTATATGTTACGTCTAATTCAGAGGCAAGCTCTCGAACAGTTGTGCATGTATTGGCTTCAACTAAGGCTCTTAAAACCCCATTTCCACTATGAGTGTGGAAAAGAGCATTCTTCGTTTTACTGATTTTTCTGTGCTTAAAATTGAGGCGATTGCTAAGCAAAGCAAAAAAATCAATAAAACAAACAAAGAATAATCTTTTCCATGCTTGTTGTAGAAACAGGCCCTAATTTATTGTTGTCAACATCCGTTTTTGTATTTAATAAATGTTGTTGTTACTTTACTTCTTAGGTTTAACTACTCGTTCAACTATTTCTAAAACAACTACAATTGATAAGACAAGTACATTCGATTCTTCCGTGGATGAAAAGCTTCCGAGTAATATCATCGAATTGTTTTCTAGCTGTAAGAAATTTTTTGATCTTGTTTCAAGTCATAAAGCTTTTTTAAAATATTCTGAAATTATCGCAGACTAACAGGCAAAAAATTTAAAGTTGTTTTAAAAAGTTCTACTGCTTCAATGCAGACATCTCACATTACCGGTAAACGACAAATTAGCTCTTTTTCTCTTTGAACTTTACAAATTTCGTGCGTTAGACTAGACTGTACTTGCTGGGTTTTCAGCATTAGCTTGTCAAATTAAAACTTTAGTGTGGCTAAAACAGCAAAATTGATGTTCTGTTGTTCTGTATTGGTAGCCGAGTGAAGCATACGTAAGTTACCTTTGTACTGGTAATCCGAATGACTTGTGCTTTAACTACTTGCAGTGTCCACCGGAGAGTCCACACTGTTTGCCGTTTCGAATGCAATCACTATCATCATTACCGCGTCAGCTATGTTTGTGTCATTCAAGTTGTACAACCGCCTTTGGAATCAATCCGGTTCGAGAAGGTCTAGAAGAAAAGTAGTACGCTCTAGACACTCTCTCCGCAGCAGATGGTAAGAGCGAAGTTTTATTTGCTTTTTTTCATAATGCTTTGTTTACAGTATGTTTATACGCATGCAAGAATAGTGTAGCCTTTAACAGTAAAGTGCAAGTGCAGCATGATTAATTGATCTTAAAAATTGTAAATATAAATTGTTTAATTTAATTTTTTATCCCCATATTTATTCTCCCAATTTATCTCTGAAATTTAAAGCTGCTTGCAAAGACCGCCAAGCAGGAATAGTGCCATAAAGTGTTTTCCCTAAGAACAGAATAAAATGGCGCGAATAGGCTTTGAACCGAGATCACATCAATCACAATCACGGCGCTCTTAACTACTTACCACGCTGCCGGCAAGATAATGTACTTCAACATAAAAACGATAAAATCAATCAATATAGCTCTTCTATCTGCTTGGCCGCGTACCGACATATGTCCGATTATTGTGAAACGCTATTCAATTAAAAAGCCATCGTGTTGATGGCGAACGCGATCAACGCGATCGCGATTCAAAACCTGCCCATGTCATCCTGTTCCGTCCCTGGAAAAACGCTTTATGGCACTTTCCTCTGCTTGGCGGTCTTAGCAAGCCGTTCTAAATTTCAATCACATCTTTTAAATCAAAACTAAAAACACAAATAAAAGGTTTTAAATTGGACAGCAATACTTTGGCATCTCCGGAAGCAGGTCAGCGTAATTGCTTGAGATTTGCTCAATGTGTAGCACTTCCGGCCCTTTCCTGCGAGTCAGGAGGATAAATATAGAAAAGGAAACGAAATTCGCAAACACGATCACTTGACAACAGTGCCCTGGAACCTAGGGATTAGCTCGATTTTATTGTATTTGTATAAATAAGTATCTAACAAAATCTCTTTGTACCTTCTGTTACCACTAAAGACCCGTTTCCTTAAGCGCGGAAAGAAGTAAAAAAATCAATAAACAAAGAAAACGCTCGTAATAGAAACGAGCCTTATTGTGTTGATTGAAAATTCAATTAACTGGGTGTTTTGGGTGATTCGTTTATCGTAACATCACCGTACATGCTGGCGTAGTTTCAAAAGTTTTAATTACAGTAAACTAAGTTTCGCATTGTTCTAAAGCTTTTTTAAAACTCGTTAATTATAGGTATAGAAGATGAAGAATTTTAGCAATTGATGCTATCCACGGTCTATGCATATGTCCCACCTCGTCAAGCTTATCGTGTGTTTGTCACTGTGCCAATTGTATGAAATGTTTGTATGGTGCAATAAAACAAGCAAGCATTTGTTTTAACTGTATAAAAACCCTTACATGTCATTGTGTCGTAAAATGCTAGAAGCTGTATCGTTAAAATTGTTATATTCTTGTTGATCTGCCTCTTTGAACTGTAAATAATAGCTTATAACCAGGGTTACCATTTCGTGCTTATTTCTAAGCTTTGTGCTTATTTTCAGGGACGCCGGAAGCGAGGGGAAAGGGGGAATTGCTTGTGCCAAACGTTTTAAGGACAAAAATGAAGATTTTGGACACTGATTGAAAGTAATGACCTTTTTTGGCGATCATTTCGATTTTAGAAAGAAAAAAGAGAGATTTTAGACATTGATTAAAATTGATGACTTTTTTTCGGGAGACCAAAATAGAAATCCGGCTGTGCCTATTTTTTGGTTATTTCAGATGTAACCCTGTCTCTAATCGGTCAATCGTAATGGGCATTATATCTCAATGTTATAACATTTTACTTGTGAGTAGGATGATGCGAGTTCAATGCTTTGTCTACTTGAGTGATTTCTCTTGTGCCTTCAAGAAAGGCACATTACAACAAATCAAAAAATGCAACAATTGTGACTTAGTTTAAAAAAAAAGCAGCATGACAACCAATACCGCCATAAGAAAAATCATTATAGGGCTCTTGGAGCTTATCGTTCAGTCAGAGCCTGATAACGAAGTTTAAAACTACAATTCTATATCGTAAATCCAAATACATCTATTCAAAAATACCCAAACCAATGATTTTAAGAGAATTTCTCAAAAATTCTTGCCACAAAGTTTTCCTTCCCACCATCACCTACGTGGAGAGGATGTATAGATCTTCCTGTAAAGTAATGACAGGTTGTCTATCATCTACTCCGATCCCTCTACTTCATGTTTAAGAACTTCTTCCTCCTCTGCGCGTCACCCTCACCCACCATTCCTCTTCTTCTTTGAACAAGCTCTCCGAGTACCTTCAACTTTTCCCCTAGCTTCTCTAGCAAATTCTAATCCCCGCACACGTCTCAAAAAAGGCTCATGGAGATCCTTTTCCCGATCACATAACCTTACCCCTAACCTACATCTTGCTCATGAACCTTTAATCCTCTGCCCTCCTAAACCCCCCTGGTCTACCCCATCTACTTGCACAATTTCACTCCACCTCTCATCCCCATGTTCTCGTAAAAATCCCCTCCCTTCGCAACACCACAGCTACCTTCCACCTTTCTTCCCTATCTCACAGCGATATCACTGCCTGGACTGACAGTTCGGTACCTGGCGGGCTGGGGCAGGGTGTTACAGGGATTCAAATCAAGTGTACAAAGTGTGTCACTGCTACCTCGCTCTCCTCAATTGGTCTCTGGGCTACCAGTTACATTGTGCCGAGACTTTTGCCATCCTACATGCCATTGAGAGGTGTATCTCTCACTCCAAGACATGTAACTTTGAATCCATCACCTTATTTTCTGACTTTCTATCTGTCTTATCAACCCTTTCTGCTCCCCTACCATATTTAACCCCTAAATCTCTATCCGATACACAATCTCTCCTCAATTTTTTATCCAAGTCCAAGGTAGTCCATTTGCAATAGATGCCTGGTCATTCTTCCCTTCCAGGTAACGACTTAGCTAACTGGTCACTCTTCCCTTCCAGGTAACGACTTAACTGACTCTCTTGCTAAAGTCGGAGCCTCTCTTGATCCCTCCAAAATATCAGTATCCCTCGCACCCCTTATTTTCTCACAAAGGCTACCCTCTACACCAGGGGTGGGCAATTGTTTTCGCTTGCGGGCTGCATTGCGGCCGTGGAAGCTAACTGAGGGCCGCATTTGGATGTTGAATTTGTTCGCGGGTCGCAAATTACGCTATTTTTCTCCCAAAATCGTAGTGATCCCTAAAAAAAAGGTCTTCTCTTCGATTTGATCTGAAATTTCGCTATTTTTCTCCCAAAATCGTAGTGATCTCTAAAAAAAAAAGGTCTTCACTTACATTCGATCTGTAATTCACTATTTTTCTCCCAAAATTTTGGTGTGTTCTCTAAAAGCATTAAAACATAAGAAACTGAAACTGGGGTATTCCCGACATAATTCTATGCAACTGTGGCTCAAAGTGAGGATATGTATTTTTTAAAAAGAGCTCCGCGGACCGCACAAAACGTCGTCAGGGGCCGTAGTTTGCCCACCCCTGCTCTACACCAATTGGAGACGCAGTGTCCAATCTGGTCTCTTTCAACATCAAATCTCTCCAGTATCTCCCGAGAAACTTACTCTACCTCGCTGTGCTCTCTCCTGTTTACTCTGCAACGGGCACAGCATTCTCCTTAACACTTTTCTCCACAGGGTTGGTCGAGCTGAGACTCCTTCATGCAGCAACTGTGGTTCTGAATCACAGGACTTTTTACATCTCGTGCTAAACTGCCCTGTACTACGGACCATCTACGTCGGGCCATATTTGGCCATTCCCTATCTATTCTGGACTTCTGGTCCCGTCGGTGGAGAGTCGCCCGATTACTGGGACTCCGCGGAGTTGATCCGCGCCCCCATCCCCAGAAATGGGTCGGGTAAACCCACCACCACGATGGTCCAAAGCAATTCGGAGCCAGTAAATATCTCTAAAAATTTCTCACGGAAAGAATTTACTGCTGCCCTCCGACACGTAAGACCAGGTAAAGCTCCGGGCCCTCATTCCATCTGCCCAGAGCTTATAATCTATCCTGGAGCTGCTTTAAAGTCCTGGTTACGTGACTGAAAATATAATGTTGGGACGAAAGGTGGGAAATACAAGTCGATTCGAGGTGAAGACCTTTTTTCTTTTTTTAGAGATCATCATGATTTTCGGAGAAAAAAGTGAAATTTTTGAAAGTCCTTCCCTCGGGCCCCTAAATTTAAATATTTACCACTACATCGAGAAATTCTCTTTTTTTTAGAAGGGAATAACCACATGAAGCCCGAGGTCTGACAGTTTTGGATAACCAAATGCGATGCTGGCTTAACAGCATTTGATCCGGACAATACAGCAGCATGGGGTAGTAAAAAAATAAACCCTCGACCTCAGCCCTGTTAGTGTCTGATCTGGAGTAGATGTCCTTCCAGCACTTCAACAGCAGAATACGAGTTTACTGACGCTATTCAAGGTGGGCCCATATTTCCGTTCACACCCTTTGTTTCTTCCTTTACAGTACTTTTTCCAACGTAATCATTGAAAATAATAGGCTACTCCTTTCTTGACCGATCTCTGTTCCTATTTTCATAACCGTACTTTCAGAGAGAGCAATACCTCCCCCAAATCCAAAAAAATTTGGGCACAATAAAAAATTGTTGGCCAGCGACCAAAAAATATTGTGGCAAAACCAGAATTTTTAGACAGTAATATGAAAAATTTTGACTAAATAACAAATTTTAGAGCAGCGACAAGAAATTTTTTGGGTAAAACAGTTTTTTGTTCATCGAAAATAAACACTAAATGCAGAAAAAAGTTTAAGATTTAAAGTGAAAACTTTTTTAGAGACCACTATGTTTTCGGGACAAAAATCGAGAAGTTAGAGACATCCAGAGAACACTTTTTTTAGTCTTCACCCTAAATTTTAGACAGATTTTTTTCTTAGATCCGTTAAGTCAAGTGAGGTTATTGCTAATTATTGCAGCGCAAACTTAATTTATTTTTATTTCTAATCTATTCATCTTCTTAAATCGCAGGAAATTGTCAGAAGCGTTTTACTAAAGATAACCATCAAGGGATTACATCAAACTGTTTTCCGGAGATGCTACGATATTGCTATCTGCTTGAAATTTATAGGCCTGGGTGTTTTTTGTTTTTGAGAGATATACCTAAAATTTAGAGCTGCTTGCTAAGACTGCCAAGGAGAGAAAAGTGCCCAAAGTGTCTTTCAAAAAGACACTACATTGGTCTACAACTTAAACAACCCTTACTAAACCCCCTCTTGTAATAACTCCCATATCATCTAAGTCTTCCCATTCCACTACCTCTTATTTCACAGCTCTCAATTTCCTGTTCCCGCAATAACCCTTTACACATCCGATATGAAATTTTTCCTGTGATCTTACGTAAGCGGCTAAGGTAACATCACCGTATAGCCTGATGGCTCACACTCCTTGGTGAACTGAGGAAATTTTGAGGAAAAGGATTCATCTTAAATGTGTCAATTGTCTCGTTGCCAACTATCTCTCCTTCTCCATCAACATATTGAAGCTTTGGAAATGAAATCTACACGCCCTCGAATAGTGAAAGTAGGTAACATTGACTGTCTGGCACTTGCACCTCGTTAGTCGTCACCCATTCTCAGACTCTTAATTTATACTATCAATTCTCTTCTCGTCCTCCTGAACCGACACATATTTATCAGTGTCAGAGGTTGTTTGTTTACAGTTATAATAACCTTCTTCGAACACGTCTTGTTACAAGAGAGCGATCTTCGTAAACCGGTGCCCTCTATCAACAAAAACAATTCTATTCTATTTTAACACCAAATTTCTCTGTCTTATGAGAAAAACTCTTTATTTTTCACTCTGCACACAGTGCTCTTTTTTGTTTACGCTGCAACAGTTAGCGTACCTATTTTTCCACAGAATTGGCCAAGCCGAGACTACTTTATGTTGCGAGTGTGGTTCTCAATTACTTTGCACCTTTCATCATGTACTTGACAAGTGCTTTTCAATCGGGTGTATCAAGATTGTATCAGAATTCTTGATAGGGTTTAGTTTAGATGTTCTTAAAGGACTTTTTCTAGTTTAGTCCGAGTATTAAAATGCTTGTTGTTTTATGCTTTTTTCGGCACAAAAGTTTTTTGAACTTCAATTATTTTTCTATTGTTTTTTCACAATTACATTCATTCAAAAAAAAAAAAACTCAATAAAACTTCATTTTTAAAATTCATTCATTATTTTACGAAAATAAAATTTTAATTACATTTTGTTTAAAAATGATTTAAAAATTTTTAAATAGTAGAACCTTTAATAAAGCCGTGACTAAAACGCCCCCATTTTTTCGTGCCATTTTGCTTTACTCTCTCCAACTTAACTGTGTTTCCGAATACATATTTACCCAAATGTATTTAATTACAGACTAAATTGGCTACTTAAAACATTTTGTTTTTCCGCAAACATTGCATCAGATATGGGACTACGTTTTTTCTCCGAAAACATTTATGTTTGTCTGTTTTTAATTCCAAAAAATGGCTTAAAAACAATGTAAATAATAATTTTAGAACTAAAGACTTCAATCGGAAATAACTAGTTCAGCACTTGGATCGCAACAATGCCAGGCGGTTGGTGGTTCATTAATAATTATAACACTAAAGAAATTAGTAGAATTTCAGCACACTATTAAGTATTGCTAAATTCACGGTTATGTATTAGATAAAATTCTTAATTGAGTAAGACTTGATGAAAACATGAGATTTGCAAAAATGTCAAAACATACATCTCTTTTAAACATAGCAGCCTAGTCATTAAATAAATGAAGCAATTTACAATACAAGTATCAATTAGTTTTGGTTTACTTCTTTATAGATCTTTGATTTCAAACATGGATACCAAACATCATTGAAAAATGCATTCTCACTATACCAACAAGTCTACAAAATTTCTTTGGAAAACTTGATCGTATTCATTTGCAAACAGAGTTACTACGAGTTTCACAACATCCCAGCGCTATATTATTGTTAAAGTTGGAATCAAACCCGTGGTGTTAAGGATCGCAAAAAATGCCATAAGGCTTTACACGTAAATTATTACTTTTGTAAGAGGTCACAACAAATAAAATAACAAAGACCAATATTAACTTAATACGTGAAGTGTAAAAACTAGCCTAATCCGCAGAGCATGTTTTTTTGTATCAACTATTCCAAAACTCTCTGATAGCACGAACCATTACAATTGTGGCAGCTAAAGCAACAGAATTGTGCAGCGTCTTTCTGTACTTATCGTCTTTACGCACTAAAACAACTGGTGATGCGTTGGTGAGATTTTGAACATTCAGCTCCGAAAGTTCTCTACTGTTCACAGTCACTTGATATTTGCAACAAGGATCGAATTGCCACGAAATTCCGTAGAGAGCTGCACATCCCAAACTCAACAAAGCCGCAGGCGCTCCGAAATAAATCGTTGGAAGTGGAAAACCTTCGGGCAACACGTAAGGTAAAAAGATTGAACTTAAACCGGAAATGACGGCAGTCTTGTGCAAACAATTTCCCACGCGGATCCATCGACTCGTTTCTTCACCTAAAAAAAACTTTACTTAAAAACTTAACCGACAGCGAACCAGAAACGCTTGCAACGCAGCTTATGTATCAGATTTGGTCTACATATCCGGTGTTCACGTTTGTCGTATGTTTCGTTGTTCTAGTAAATTCTACCTTCAGCGTATACGGTTTGGGCACGGATCGTTTAACAAGGGTTCGGCGCTTGATCTTTATTTCTTTCCTCATCTACTTAAACGAATGTTCTCTTCTTTAACATCGGACAGACGAAGTTAATCCGATAACGACTCTATTTGTCGTGATATAAAAAACTTCGCGCACTTGAGTTAGTAACTTCTGCATACATGCGATTGCATGTTACCCGAGCACCATTATCAGGGACAATCGCTTTTTGCACAGAATATTTTAAGTGATAACAAAGTTTTGTTTCATTTAGCAAACTTTTTGCATGCTTAACATTCAGTTAGGAGATTTTAGTTAATTTGTGCCAAAAGTGGTGCGTTTCACAGGGTCCGCCATATTTATGGCAACGACAGTTCATTTTAAAAATTAGGATGTTTATTTGTATTAGGATATTTTTGAAAATTAGGATATAATAATCCTCAAAGCAGACCTAAAAACCTATCCTTACAAAATGCAAAAGAGGCATCAACTTTCAAACACTCATGAACGTATGAGACTCGAGATCTCAACACATTCTCAATCTCATGAACGAGGGCATGCTGCCCAATTTGGTGTTCTTCAATGAGTAGAAATTCGTTCAGCAATGCTTAAACCATCAAAATGATAGAGTTTGGAGTAAAGATGGGTCAGAGGAAGCCAGGAAGGTTAGCCGACGCCAAAATCCAATTTCTGTGATGGTGTGGGCGGCAGTCACAGCTCCGGCAGTTATTTCTGTGATGATCCCCCAAGATATGGTGCGTGCCTCCCGTGAAGCTTTCTAGGAAAGATTGGAGTCCGTCATTGAAAATAATGGAGGCCATATTAAATAAATGTTGCTAATTATTGTTAAGCATAAGTATATGCTATAATTTAATGCAATAAATGTTCAATTTCGTTAGTTTTTATTGAGAAACTTGATACAATGTGCGTTGCTATAAATATGGCGGACCCGGTATTATCCAAGAATGTTTACTGTGGTAAAAAATTGTTAGCTACCAGTTAAATCTACTGAACCAAAGCGGGTAAAAAGAATTGAACTGGCTGCCAGAATTGAAACGATTCCAGTTTGACTGGTGACTTTTTGAGAATTTAAATTTAGACTCGTAACTTATCATTTTGGTGAAATTGGACTTTGACTGCGACTCGTGACGCAAGAAGTCGCAGTTGTACAAACATTTACAGATGTTATCGTTTGAACGACCTCATAAGTTTGTTTATATCATCGGCTACACCAAGTCCAAGTAATTTCCGCTGTTCAATTTGAAACTGTAGCATTAGATCAAGTATGCTACTATAAAGTATTTAATACATAACCAGCAACTTATATAGTACAAATATGATGAAATGTTAATGAAAAAAAGTCTTGAATTTCAACGAACAACAGAGCAATTTTTTGTTAATCGAAGTTTAAAAACGCTATATATATTAACACTTTCGGTGCGAAATGACGGAGATCTCCGCCAGCTGATACAATGCATCGGGTGCGAAGCGACGTAGATTTCCGTCAAAATGAAGCATTTCTTCGGTTGGGTGCGGGAATGTATTAGAAGAATCAGAAAAGGACGGATTTCACCGTCAGCATGTTTTACGCGTGACAAAGGCATGATACTTCAAAATTTTTAATTTATCGGCCTATTTTGCTCGTGGTAGTAAGCATAATATTTGGTAAAGTTTTTCTCTCAGTTGTTTGTTTTAGCAGCTTCGTCTTCACGTGCACGTGGTTGAAAGCGGCAAATTTAAAAAAATACAGTAGTAAAGCAAGATTTGTAATAGAGGCCAGTTAGGATGTTCTATTGTAAGAACGTTGTGCTATATAATTAGTCAGCAGTCTCTGTCCAATATCTGGTCAAAGCGATGAACTTGCAGACTCCTCTGAGGATGAAGCTCCTCCAAAAAAGACGCCAAGGTACGATCCCGAAACTTGATTATGTGGCGGATATAAAGCTCATCATATGAGCTTGTATCCTGCTACAAAAAAAATACGCCCAGAGAAGATGCAGGGTTTGCATGAAAAAAAAAGTTCGAAAAGAAACCAGATTGTATTGCAAAGAATGCAACATACCACTATGCAAAACTCCTTGTTTTGGTGACTACTACACCAAAAAACGCTTATTACAAGACTGAAAAAGGCGAAGTAAAACAAACTTCAATCGTTTCTGTTGATTTTTTTCATTTGTATCTGATTTAAATAATGGGTTTTCACATTGTTACTATTTGCTTCTAATTTGTCATTTGTTTCGAGTTGCAGACAGCCTAAACACAGGCCTTTCTGTGAAACAATGTAGAAATAGCAATTTTCTAATGACTGTATGTATGTATAATGAACGGAACAAATCAGTCTTAATGTTGAATCAACGTAATTTTATAGTAAACTGATAAAAGCGCCGCATAGTTTTCAGGATGAGAAACCTTTTAGATGTATAAGGTAAAATTAGACGAAAAAAATGAGGTCATTCTGACAAAACAATAAAGCGTCAGGAAAGCCTCGCCACGCAACAACGCGTGCGAGCAAGCCAAGCCGCAGCCAAAGTGTTAAGATTTGTGGCTTCCACCAAATGCATAGCTGCATTGATAGAAGCGGCAATGCGCATCAGCGCACGCCGATTACCAGATGCTTAGTGCCATCCCTCCTACAACTCACTACATATACTGTATGCCGCAAAGATAAAAGTAAGCATAGTGATTGATAATGATGTGACGAGCGTGAGATCTCGATAAAAAGGGTCGTTATCGAATTATCTGTCCGATCTTAGAAAATGGAATACTGGCTCAAGTAAATGAGTAAGTATGTAAAGATCGAGCGCCAACGTCATTTAACATTTACAGCTCTGACTTTCCACTCCTCCCGAAAAATGTACAGATCACAACACAGCAACAGGTGTGTTGATGATCACTCAATCATCAACACACAGCGTCGATGACAAACCAATCACTGCATATCACGCCAAACACCGTAAGCCCAATAACTCATTCGACCATCTCTTCACAAAATCTATGAATGAGCCATCTTTAATAATCTTCATGCAACACCGACAAAATGACAACTACACCTTTTACACCAGACCCTGCTGAATATGGTACAACTTTATCAATCAAATTAACAATCAAACACTACTCACAATAAAACACCCAAAAATTCTTGGAATTACTCTAAACCCAAAACTGACATTTCACAACACATCAGTATCATCATTAACCAAAGCAAAACAAATGCTAACAGTTCAATAGTCCTCACTTCTACTAAATGGGCTAAACAAAAGCATCTTATTATCTCTACATTTAAAGCTATCACTTACCCCACTTATTGAGCCCTATCATATAAATACCAACACAAAGAAACTGCAAACCATGCAAAATGCAGCATTGCACATTGCTACTGGCTAAACATCAGACACAAACACTCTTCATCTACATGATAAAACAAGTCCTACAGTGTGGACTTTGAAAAGTTAAACACACTACCCTAAATGTTTTAATTTTTTTTACTTTTTATTATATCATAGAGAAGATATTCATTTACAAGGTGGGCAATTATGTTCTGCTATTTGTTATTAATTTTTATAACTTAGCATTATTCATAATTTATATAAAACTGCTTCAATGTTTATACCTGTATAATGATAGCTTTTTAACATTTACAATTAAATTATATACACTTTGTTCATGTTGAATCAAATAATAATAAAATTCAAAGTTTATCATGAATTTTATTCATAAAACCAAGTTTTTATGAACCTTATGACAATTTATTTTAAAGAAACTTTTTAAAACAAAAGTTATAAACAGCAAATTTTAAAAATAATGCAAATAGAAATCATAAAATTACAAATAAATATAGAGATATTTTCTTTACACTTTTAACAAAATCAAATCTAAAAAAACAATCGTTTTTTATACAGGGTGTAAATGCCAGGTGTAGACAATTTAAAACCCTCACAAATATTTTATCATTTAAGGAATTTTATTAAATTATGGGTCAAATTAATGGCAAAGACTAATTTGATTCAATCAAGTTTTATTCAATATAACCTCCTTTTGCATGAATTACATGCTGTAGTCTGCTGGAAACCTGGGAATGCATTTTACGCAAGGTTTTAGCATCTATTTCATCCCAGCATTTAAGAAACATGCATTTTAATGATTCAACGTTCTTGTGGAAAATCGCACAAGCCTTCTGTTCTAATATTGACCACACTCCCAAAGTCCATCAGGTTATATCTGGAAAAGATGGGGCCAAAGTTTCTTTGACCAGAACTGTTTAAAATTCTACTGACAAAATCTCTGAACTGATTTGGAAGTATGAGAGGTTGCCCCATCTAGCTGAAGTGTTATCCCACTGTATCCCATGGTCTTTTCAATCCAGGAAACCACTGCATTCTTTCACATGTCCAAGTAAACTTACTGGTTAATTTTGACATCTTGATTAATAAAGATAAGAGTATTTTCTTCCCACATGATGTCACACTGGCTCATACTCCCATGGATGATAGTTCTGGGCACTAAAATGATGTGTATTGCTCTGCAAATATCTTTTTAATATCATTTTTCTAAATCCAATCATTCTGTGGATTATGAACTGCATGAACTGTAAACAGCTTCATATTAGTCCACAGAATAGTTGGTTGCATGCCATCCTTCAAAGATTGGAGAAATAGTCATGATTTTTTCAGTCTTTTCTTCATGTGTTGGGGCTGACAAAAGCAATCGCTTTACTCTTTTATACTGAAAACATTTGAGATTCTTTTTAAGGCCTTTTTGTATTGCCATATGGCTTACATATGCTTCTTCTTACATTTGATTCTAGCATTATTTAAAAAAAATAATCTGAAATTTTGTCTACACCTGGGGTTTACATCCTGTATATTTGTCCAGTTGCACTTTTTTGAAAACCTATGTGATATTTATCTATATCAAAAACAGATGATTATTTGTAAAAAAATACTTATTGTATTTAAACTTTTTTAAAGTTGGTTTCTAAACATAAAGCAAAAGTTTTTGATGTTTTAAATATATAACTCTTTTATTGAAATTAGAAATTGTCTTCACAACAAACAATTCTATCATGTTTTCAATAACTTTTAAGCATGGTGATTTTTGGGTGGTTTGTACCAGCAGTGGTTCCCAAACTTTTTTGCAGTGGAACACTGCAAGGGTTTTAAAGTTGAAATGAAACACTTAAAATCAGAAAGCAGAGGAATCAATGGTCCGAGGCAGTTCAGAGCATTGACTTCTCACACTCTAGTTGAAAAGCATGTAGTATTTTGAACAACCTTACTGGTAGGTCACAACACTCTCCTTGTCACTGTCCCGTTCAGCTGGTTAGAAATGGGAAATACGAGGCTGTTGATTGCAAGTGATCTTGACTTGTCTCTCAAGAAGTGTCTCACATTTGGAGGGCCACAACACCAGATGCAGTAAATATCTCTGACAAATTTTCACAGAGAGAATTTGCTGCTGCCCTCCGACATTTAAAACCAGGTAAAGCTCCAGGTCCTGATTCCATCTGCTCAGAGCTTATACTCTATGCCAGAGCTGCTTTGAAGTCCTGGTTACGTGACTTCCTTTCTTCCTGTTTGCGCCAACTCAAAATTCCCAAGATCTGGAGAAGAGTGCTTGTGGTCGCAATTCCAAAACCAGCAAAACCCGTGGGGGACCCAAAGAGTTATCAACCGATATCTCTGCTCTGTGTCCCCTACAAGATCCTCGAGAGGCTTATCTACGCCCGCGTTGAACCATTAATCGATCCACTGCTCCCTAAAGAGCAGGCTGGGTTCCGACGCGGGAAGTCAACCGTAGATCAAGTTGTTCTGCTAACCCAGAACATCGAGGATTCTTTTGAGGCTAAAAAGAAGGCCGGTGCCGTATTTATCGATCTGACAGCTGCTTATGACACTGTCTGGCACCGTGGCCTTACCTGCAAGCTGCTGAGACTACTTCCGGATAAGCACATGGTCAAAATGATCATGGAGCTTGTCCGAAATCGAAGTTTCACCCTTACCACCGGTGACAGCAAGCAAAGCAGGCTACGCCGTCTTAAAAACGGCGTTCCTCAGGGATCGGTCTTGGCTCCCCTCCTATTTAACATCTATACGTACGATCTTCCTTCCATGATTTCCAGAAAGTTTGCTTATGCTGATGATTTAGCATTGTTGCACTCTTCTGGAAACTGGAAGGACTTGGAGGGGACATTAAGTCAAGACATGTCCACACTGTCAGCGTATCTCCAGACTTGGAGGTTGAAACTCAGTCACACTAAGACGGTGACAGCAGCTTTACACTTAAATAACTGAGAGGCCAAATGTGAGCTAAAGGTCTACAACAATGGTAGACTTTTACCGTTCTGTCCAACCCTTACTTATCTTGGAGTAAAACTAGAGAGATTGCTCACATTTTGTCACCATTTAGTGGCATTGCGCAAAAAACTATCATGGCACGTCACACTGTTGAGGCAATTTGTGGGCTTGGGATGGGGTGCTGGTGCTAAAACACAACATATAGTCACCTTATCTCTAGTCTACTCAACATCTGAGTACTGTGCGCCAGTCTGGTGTCGCAGTGCTCACATTTGCCTCATCAACAATGTCTTAAACAACGCCTTGCACATACTGGATGCCTGCATCTCACTCTCCTTGGCTTACCGTGGATCTCTGTACCCTGATCATATTTTGTATGGTCTCTTAAGTGGGTCTTCAGATACTCGCCAAGTGAGACTAATATCCAGATGCCCATTTGTGCCATCTGCGCGGAATCTTTTGGATAACCTTGCCAGTCTTGGCATCCGTGCTTCTTAATGAACAAATCACAAATGGAATGCAGAGTACTGTGAAAATGCTTCCAGGCTCCCTGCTTTTGTGCCCCAGACTGGTGCCAGGCCTGTTGGGATGGGCTTACCCCGAGCAGCTTGGGTTAAGCTCAACTGCCTGCAGACTGGTGTTGGGCAATTCCATTCGTCCATGCCCAAATGGGGTCTCGCTTCTTCACCGAATTGTGAGTGTGGCGCCTCTGAGCAAACCACAGACCATGTTCTAACAGCAATCCCTATACATCGAGCACCACATGGAACACGAAGTTTGACGGTTTTGAGTGACGAAACTCGATGCTGGCTTAATAACACCACTGCCAGCATCTGATTCAGGAAGTGCAGCAGTCTGGGGTAGTAAAA
The DNA here is from genome assembly GCA_963680785.1 of Diplosoma virens. Lineage (NCBI taxonomy): Eukaryota > Metazoa > Chordata > Ascidiacea > Aplousobranchia > Didemnidae > Diplosoma > Diplosoma virens. Next base: position 10,373,584 of record OY796897.1, read on the forward strand.
GGATAAACCCTCAGCCCCAGTCCTGCTTGTGTCTGACCTGGAGTGGATGCCCTTCAAACGATGACAATGAAACACCTAATATGCTGAAAATCTAGTGAAAATTAAAAAATAGGTATTGCTTAGAATTTGTATCAGATCTCTCAATTTTTGTCACAATGTTTGTCATGCTTTGTTTTTTTTCAACCACATACAGGCCACATTGAAAAATCTTGCAGGCCACAGATTTTCTACCCCTGTCATACATAATTAGCTAAAGCTTATGGAACCTTTCAGAAATTTAATTGGAACGCTAGAATTCTACAGAATCCACTTTGGGAATTACTGTGTATCAGTTGAAACAAACTACTCCTATTACAAAATAATTTTAGCAAGAGAACTAATTGTGGAAAAATTAAGTTATCAGTTATTATAAAAGTTAGTACTAAAAATTCTGCATTCGGTTCTAATAGAACCTTGGAGCATGAAATTTAGAGCACTTAAATAATCCTATGATAAAATGCCTTTTAATAAACTTAGAAGATGTTTTGCATTCATTTCATCAGCAACTGTAATAAATTAATCAATTAATCATAAATTTAAAATAATTGACAGCAATTTAGGTATACAAAATATTGAACAAAAAAAATTTGAAACAATAAAACATTCATTGTAATATTGTTAAAGTAAAATAAAAAGAGCACCAGGTGTTAAATAAACACAGTGGGATTAATTATTTGTCAATATACATTGATAGATCAAATTTTTAGATGTATAAAGATTTTTTATCAACTGTTTTTGGCAATGGTTTAAAAATCTAAAATTGTACATTTATTAAAGTTGATTGTATGTGTTCAATTTTCAACTTTGTCTTTTTTTACATCACTTCCTTATCAGAGTGATGAATCAATGTTGTAACTGTTGAGTCTTGTGATTAGATTTCTGCTGATTTGTCCAATATACAAAGATTCACAATCACATTTTAATTGATAGATGATGTTGAATTGTTGTAGATGAAGTTGTTTGTCTGATACAAAAATAATTTCTGCAACTTAAGAAGTTGTGTACATATTAAACATAGTTGTATGTTTCTGTTGAAGTTCCAAAAAAGAATTTATTTAAAAAGTTGATTAGAGATTTCTTGAACATAAGGTAATTTAATGTAAACAATTTTTAACACCCATTTTCATCACCATTTTTAAACATTTAAACAATTTCAATATCACACCCCATGACATTCACTCATGAGAATAAACATTACCACATCATATATGTACAAAACTGGCACAGTTCAGAGCCAACAAATCACCATTCTTGCAAAGTTACTAAATACAGTAAACCCTGATACTTACATGCCACAATGCCCACTATGCCATGCTTAACACACACATACATGACACTAATCACCCCTTTAACTGTAGTCAAGTACCAATACAACACAACACCACCAGGGTATGAAAAAACCTTTGGAAGCAGCAGAGGAAATACAAGAATGAGAACCTAGATTAATTTCTTTGAGGGGTTAAGGGATGGCTACCCCAAGATATTCTTGGAGGTGCAACAACAACAAATAATTTTTAATGGTTGATCAAATGCATGTACAGTAATCTCCCGCTTAAGTTTCTTGAATCTGAACAGCAAGTGCAAACTTAGCTGGTAGGTGCAAATTTAAGATTTATACCTAAGCAATTATTAACACCATATGAAAATCAGTACTTCTAAAGTGCTCAATAACAAAGTTAGAGCTTAAATTAACAATAGCAAAAACACGGGAATAAAAACAAGGTTAAAAGCCCTACAGACTGTTTCACCCATAAAAGGGATCATCAGGGGTATCTAAAAAGTAAAATAAAATAAAATAAAACTGCCAGAAAGAATAGAAAACAAAAAAAAAAAAAAACAAACAATAGAAAAAACTGAAAAAACTTTAAATATTTTAAAAATTTTTAAAGTTTTTTCTATTGTTTGTTTTTTTTTTTTTTTCTTTTGTTTTCTATTCTTTCTGGCAGTTTTATTTTATTTTATTTTATTTTACTTTTTAGATACACCTGATGATCCCTTTTATGGGTGAAACAGTCTGTAGGGCTTTTAACCTTGTTTTTATTCCTGTGTTTTTGCTATTGTTAAGCAATTATTACATAACTTGAAACCTGTACTATTATCATTTAAAGTGAAAACCCTCGTCATTTAAGCTAATGTTTTGAGACTAAATGCTGCATTGGCTTAAGATAAAAAGTAATTTTTAGCACTCAAAGTTAATACTATTCACATAATATTGTCAGGTGAAGTTAAGCGATTGAATGAGTCAGAAAGATTGGAAGTAATCTCCAGGTGGATTCAGCCAAATCCTCCTAGTAAACAAAGTATTGCACAAAAGTACAGGATGAGTGAGGCCACTATTAGAAAAATCTGGTCGAAGCATGAAGATATTTGTAAGCGTTCTGCTCTGATGTCTGAAGAGGCAAAAAAGAAAACATTCAAAGCATCTGTGGGTAGGTTTACAGAGGTAGAAGATAAGTTATACCTGTGGATTTATAGCATGCGTCAAGTAAACCTGCCTGTTTCACCTTCCCTCACCATTTTGAAAGCAAAGTAAATTGATGAAGAACTATTAATATTGCAGGATGACTTTAAAGCATCATGGCAGTGGTTTAGCCAATTTAGAGAACATCGTGGAATACAAAAACTTCTTCTTCCCGATGAAGGAGCAGAGGTGGATCGAGAAAATCCTGATCTTGTTGCAGCTTTGGATAAGTTATATGCCATAATTGCAAAATATGTTCCCGAAAATATAAATATTTATATCTCAAAGATATTTTGGATTTCTACAAGCTGGATGAGAATTTAAAAGCTCACAAAAAAGAGCAAGAAAAAGACTCCCTAGAGGAGCAGCAGGTGTTGATGCAATATCAGATGCAACAATAAAGAATGCGTTTAACAAGGCTGAATTAGTAACTTTAAAAGGCAGAGCTAATGAAGAAGTTGATATGATGGCGGATCTATTGTGCAGCTTGAAAGCATTAAATATTCCAATAGATGAAAGCACTCCGGATGAGTTTGTGCATGTTTATGACAAAAACAATGAAGAGTTTTCACATGAGATTTTGGATGATGTCATTGAGGTGTGGAAAGTATACAAGCAACAAATGATAATGAAGATGAAAATGTACACACTGTGGTCAAATCTTGTGCACATAGTCCAGCACCAACAAGAAACATGTCATTTTTGTGGGTTTGAACACATATACAAAAAAGTTTTTAAAGTTGAGGATCAGTTGTTGTGTCCCGATGTGCAAGCTCAAGCAGGAAATTACTATAATGAGCTGACAAATTCTTTTGAGCTTTTCCAGCAATAATTAAGGCAGGTTATTTCGGACAAAAAACGCATAAGAAAATAAAATATGCATGGGCTGACAATTCATGACTTGTTTAAATCACAAACATTTTTATAACTTGTCTGATTTGCTGTAAATATCAATAAATTTTTGTAAAAGCTGAATTTTGATTTTTTGAAAAATTTTTGCGAACTTAATCAGGATGCAAACTTAACTGGGAGATTACTGTAATTGTGGAGTAGGGTTGTTTTGAAAATAAATTTTGTTTAAAAATTGTTAATATTTTTATTCATGAAAAATTTTGGATAACTGTTACATACCATATTAGACTTGCAAAAATATTTTGAATTTATTTCTGCTCATTAACATAAGTGTTGCAAATATTGTGATCCTATTTAATAAAGTTTTGATCAGGTTTTGCTTAAATGAAAATGTACATAAATATTCCACTAAGTATGAAGTTTGGCGTGAGTTGGTTTTCTATATTTATAAATGTTAAATATACAGTTCTTATATGAAGGCCATTCAATATGTATAAGATGAATTTTTCTATAAGAATTTTTCTAGCAAAGTTAAAAGCTTAATTTTTTTATTTTGTTTTTTAGGTATTTGATGTAAACTTCATTTAGTTTGTATTTTAATAGCTTATTGTTTTGCTTTCAATTTTTGAGTTTTACAAAATGGCTGACCTGGAGAGTTGCTCAAACATTGAAGAAAGATCAATGATTAAATTTTTGGTAGCAGAAGAGTGCAAAACAAGTGAAATATTCAAAAGAATGTCTGTTTTTATGAAGAAGCATGTTTCAGCAAAAAAAATGTCTACAAATGAGCTAAATTATTCAAGGAAAGACAAAAATATATTTTTAATAAATACAGGTCAGAAAGACCTACAGGAATGAGAACTCAAACATGATCAAATTAGTTGATGACACCATTCAGTCAGATAGAAAGGTGAAGATGGAAGATGTTGTGCACAGTTGAATATCTCTGTTGGGATAGCACATGAAATTATTCATTAAGATCTTGGTTAATTCAAGGACAGCTGCTGCTGAGTTTCCAAAATACTTACTCAAGAACAAAAACAGAAAAGAGTAAAGTTGTCACAGCAGCATTTCTGTTGCTTTAAAAAAAAGAGTGATAATTTCCCTGAGAGTAATCACTTGTGACAAAAAAAAATTCAATTCTCAGCAGTCTATTGGCAAAGTTATGCTTACAGTTGCAAGGGCTCATTACCATTTTATTTCTTGAAAAATGAACTACTGTTAACAGTGCCAACTACTGTGAGCTTTTGAGACAGGTGAAAAAAGATGTAAAGAACAAATGCAGAAGTCTTTGATCAATCAGAGTAATCTTGCATCAAGACAATGCTAAGCCTCATGCACCAACCAAAACAGTGAAAACCATCAACCAGTTTGATTGGAAACTGCTTCTTCACCCCCCTTATAGCCCAGACCTTTGATTTCCACCTATTTAAGCTCCTTAAAAAGTTTATCAGAAGAACAAAGTTTACCAGCAATAAAGAGATCAAAATCACAGAAAGCAATTGGCATAAGGGTCAATCAAAAGAATTCCATGGAGAAGGCATATAAAAACTTGTATACCAATAGCAGAAATGTGCGACAGTGCAGTGAGATTACATCAATAAAAGTAAGCTCTTATCTCCACTAGAAAAAATTTTATAGAGAAATTCACCTTATACAGGGTGGTTACTAGAAAAGTGAAAAATTTGTCAAACAGTGATTTATTTTTTCAACCTATTAAATGCAAAGAAATTAAAACAATAAAATTTACAACCTCAAATTTTCTACTTTTCTAGCAACCACCCTGTATAATTTTTGGCCCTCATATAAATATAGTTCTATAAATATACATAACTATAGTTCTATATACAGTTACAGTCAAGTTAAAATTAAAAAACTTCCTCTGATAAAGTACATGTATGTTTTACACTGTTTCTATTCTAAATAAAACCTGTCTTTACAAATTTTAAATGCTGCTAGTGCCTTCAAAAGCTTTTTTGTTGCTAACAATAATCAACAAATCATTCTTTATTTTTTAAGAGAAGCTTTAATTCTAATAGTTTATCTGAAATCACTATCAAGTAATTTTACAATTGCCAAAAAAATTTCAATATATTATATAGAAAATATTAACAAAAACTTAAAAGCTGTAACTCAGCTACAGAAGTTTAAAACACATAAATTTTTCAAGACAAAAATTAAATTTAAAAATCTTATTAATATAAATTCAAAACATTAATTGAGAAATCACAAAAATATATTGCAGCAATGTTGCTGTAATAAAAATTTTAATTAATTTTTTTTCTTAATTTGTGTGATCTACTGCAAAATATACCAGTAAACTAATGATGACATTCATGTAGATTATGACATCATATAATTGTGACAACACAACTTATGCAATATCAAAAAAAGATTAACTCTTCATTTTAGATGCACAATTTAATCAAGAGTTTATTCTGTAATTTTTCATCATAAATTAATGTTCATTCTGAACAAAAAGTATTTTACCTTAATAAAGAGACTAATAATATTTTTAATTAAAGTTTTGAGGCATTGCTATAGCAATAAACAAAAAAAATTCTTACCTAACTTAGTTGGTTCAATTACAATGTAATCTGTTTTTGCTTCAAGAGCACATTCCAATTCATATTCAAATTTAGCAGTTGAATTCACCCCATCATATACTTCTTGTATAACTGTTGTTTTTCTTGATGTATTTTTGTCTTCATTGCTTTTAGTACTCATGTTATTACTTTCTAGTATCAATTCATTTAACAGCAGGTTCATAACGAAAGTCTTTAAAATTGCTCATAAATCAATTGGCACTACAATCTAATACTTGATTAAAATCATCATTTTTGCAAAGCATTGTATCTATATATAATCAAATAAATTAAAGCTTATATCAAATTGAAAATTATCTTAACCCTTTGTTGCCTGAATATATCTACAAGCGTTGAAAAAAATCTTTTTATTTCATTTTACATTACTTTTCCTTTAACTTAAACATACACATACAAAAAAAACTAATTTTTTCTTTTTTTTAAGTTATTTTTGGGTTTGTTGCTAATTCGCAACAATAGGCATTAGTGGTAACAATATGCAACAATTATACCCCAAACTATTTTATTCAATTTTAGTAGTAAACACACCAAAATTATGATTATAATGCAATTTCAAGATAAAAAAAATTTTCTATTGAGATAAAATAAATTTTGGGGACCAAAACATTGAGGGAATTTGCACCTGGGAGCTGGTTATTGATGTAATTTAGTTGTTTATTCATGAAATTGAAAAAGCAGTTTGAGTTTTTGTTTAAACACAAATGAAATTGGCATTTTATGCATTTAAATATTGTTTGGCCTGTGGATGATGGAAGCTTGCACCTTTGTCTCACTCCCATGACCACAGGTAAGTGTGATTTGATAGCGACAGAGCTTATTTTGAGCATAAAAACTCAAATTGCATAAGCTAAAAATAGGGTTACACATGTTTTACACAAAATAGTATGCATTAATCAAGTAATTTTTAGACTTACTCCTATCTGTTTGGTTCTTGTACTTTTCATACAGCTAGTCACCTAAGCTGGTTCCACAAGACAATTTCAACCTCTAATGCCTAATGATGCAAATTCACAACAAACAGAAATTTTACAACAGAAACAACATGAAAAAAATTTTTTTTCAATTTTTTCAAAAAACAGTAATATGCCTGTTCAATCTTGTACATATTTTTACAAAATAAGCCAACCAATTTTTTATTTCTAAGGTTTTAAAAATGTGCTTCACACTAGTATCAAAAATTTCTAAAAGCAACAGTTCAAAGCAGTGTTGCCAAATAAAGAACTTAAGTTACTTAATGCGAATCACATAAAATTGAAAGGGAGTATGTGTAGAAATTGCATCAACCGGCATTTGATCCAAAAAGTAACTTAGCATATAAAAAATAAGTGTTTTGTGGTATGTATCAAATTCGCGACAATAGGTGTCAAAGGGTAACTTTAATATTTATCAGAACCAATATTTAAAATACAAAAAAATTAACTGATGTGTTTTGAAGAATGCTCTATGAAAACCTAAAGTCTATTTAATTTTCACATTGATTTTATTCAAATACATCTGTACAACCTGTTTAATCTTGTTTAAAAAAATCATTAATAAAACTTGAATAAGACCCACTGAGGATTCTTTAACAGTTGAAACAAGCCTTAAGAAAGTATTTTAATAAAATAGATTTATATTAATAAATTATCTTGACATTAACCATGAATTGAATGCAACATTTAATTAATTTTGAATAATTTTCAAATAATACTAATAATTTTTCATACAATATGATTCTTTTAATAGATCAAAATCAAAGTTTTTCAACAGATAAAAAAATTAGTTTTAAAAATACAAGCAGTAAGTCAAAAACTTTACACTAGTAGCTATCTTTAAAAATTATTTTATTGTGCATTGTGTACAATTTAATATTATAAAATATCAAGTTATAAGCACACCGAAAATGATCTTTCAAAAATTTAGTAGTTAGTTTATTTTAATGGATAATATTGGCAAAAGAACTTTTACGTATTCATATATTTTTGACATTACTTTTGCACAAACTCAATGATGTACAAGGGGCATTAAAAAAATACGCGGAATTCTCCTGTGACAAGAGTTCCAGCAAGAAAAAATGTATTTTAGCATGCTAGCCATAAAAAGCATGTTCTTTGTGATCGAATAATTGCTATCACTCATTTTGCACTGATAAACAAAGTTGTCAAGAGCTAGTTTATTTAAGGTAGTTTTTTAACCCATGGAGTGTAAGGATTTCAAGGTAAGAACCAACATCAAATTTTTGGTAAAGCTTGGTTGGAAAAGAATGGAGACCATTCAAGCTTTGCAGACCGTTTATAAAGATGATGCTCTGAAGAAAACTTGTGTTTACAAGTGGATTGAAAGATTTTGAGATGGTAGAGAAGCTGTTGAAGATGATGAGGGTCGTGGAAGACCAACAACCTCAAAAAACAATGAAAAAATTGATTTTGTTAGGAACCATGAAAAACAACAAATAAAAGATGGACGATTGACAGTTTATCAGATAGCTGAGACTGTGGGCATATCAGTTGGTTCAGCTCATTCGATTCTGCATGATGATTTATGCCTCAGCAAACTTTTGGCACGATGGGTGCCAAAAGTGTTGTGCCCAAATCAGCTCAATCTCAGAAGTGAATTGTCAACGGCAATTTTGCTCAAAATTGAAGCAGATGAAGATCGCTTTTTTGATTGAATTATCACAGGAGATGAAACATGGGTCTACCAGTATGATCGTAAAACAAAACAGCAGCCAAACAGTGGCTCCCAAGTGGATTATCTGGCCTAATCGAATTCAAGTCTGAGAGGCCTGTCAAGAAGGTAATACCTGTTTTCTGGGACTCTGAAGAAGTTGTGCTAGTGGATTTTTTAGAAGGTAAAAAACTGTTACAGGCGCTTATTGCATAGAAGTTTTAAGGAGATTGAGAGCAAAATTAGCTGAAAAGCATCCAGGAAAACTTCATCGTAAAATTCTTTTCCATCATGACAATGCCCCAGTGCATTCTTCTTGGATCGTAAGAGATGTTTTGAGAGAATTTTGGTGGAAATTGCTGCCACATCCACCTTATAGCCCAGACTTTGCCCCATCTGACTTTTTTTTATTCCCAAAACTCAAAGAACACTTGGAAGGCGTTTACTTTAATGACACTAATGAGGCAAAGCAAGCAGCAAAAACATGGCTTACAAAATGGTCAGCAGATTACTTCAAAAATGGGATTAAAGGATGGAAGCCCTGCCTGGAGAAGTGCATTGACCTTGATGGAGACTACGTTGAAAAGTAGATTGATTGTATCAATAAATTATAAAAAATTATTAAACTTTGCATATTTTTTTAATGCCCCTCATATATCATTAGTTTGCAATTTATTGTCTGTTACTTTTTTTGCATTCACCTTAACAATAAAAGAACTTTTTTTGTTATATTACCGAGTTACAGGTAATCTATCAGTTGCTTTCTTTGATTTAGTGCACAATACAGTAATAACAACTTACAGTTGTTAATAGGCTACTATATGATAAAGGTATTGACATGTGTTATTTAGTGGTTGCTGACTGTTAAAATTGCAAACAATTTTTGGGTCTTTTCAAAAAGTCACTGAATACGATTTTTGTTTGTGAAACTAACCCAGATCTCCCCAATGATTACTATTGCATCTTGAAAAGATCTTTTTCCTTGGAGTTTCTTTTTCATTCCATCCTGGTGCAATGTGAGGATTCCGAGTCAGTTTCACCAAAAAAAAATGTTTATGGTGACTTCTTAAAGAGACTCCAATTTTCATCAAATGATTCATAGATCTAATATACTAAGACAAATTAAAACAGACCTACTGCTTTAATTTTTGTTTATAAATACTTTTGACCAGGGTTGCGGAGTCGGAGTCGGAGGTTTTCAGAAGGAGTCGGAGTCGGACTGTCAAGTAGACTAGGAGTCAGAGTCGGAGTCGGAATATTTTATCCGACTCCGACTCCTCATGTCCACTTTCTTTACCTATTAGTGATGTTAGCCGCGCAACTTACGCGGCCGCGCGCGCCAGTGGAGTGCAGTACAGTAATCTTTTTAAGAGAACCTTGCCGCGTATCACGCGACACAGCGTGCGACTCATAAAAAGTTTACATTTTAATTTGTAAGCAAATAATATTTTGCGTAATGCTATGCTCGGGCAGCCTATTTAGTTGCTTCCCTTTCTTCAAACCAATGACAGGAAGCAAATGCCAGGTGCATAATCAATTTACTATCTTGAGTAGCCTCTTTCTATAATACGTGGTACCTTGACATACGAGTTTAGTTCGTTCCGTGACTGAGCTTGTACCTCAATTTACTCCAATGACAAAGAGAATTTTTCCATTGAAATTAATGTAAATGCCATTAATCTGTTTCAACCTCCAAAATGCCCCCCCCTTTTTTTTATATTTTTGACATGTCTTTAAATAAGTACTTCCTCCAACAGAAGCGAGTGTTGAACATGTGTTTTTATCACTAAGCTTCATCAGAATAGACCAAAGGGCTGCAATAAAGAAGAAACTCACAGAAGCAATTTTGTTCTTACGAGCAAATTATTAAATTAAAATTTTTGAAAATTAAAACTTAGTCTTCTTGCTCTATTCTTTCAAAAAAATATCAACCAAAAGTTTAGAACCAAGGTGAATTTTTTAATAATCTCTTAATATGAATGTCAATAAACGGCAGGGAGCCTGCATGTTCAGTCTTGTACAAAATTACAATAATTGAAATATTCATGAGATAGAAACTACAGACTTCCTTTTATTTGGTTTACAAAATCCGACAAAATTCACATATATATTCTTACTATCAATATATAACCATAAATTTCTGTGAAGAAGATGGACTTCATGCCATCAAACTAATGGCTGAAATTTATTTGAGAGATATAAGGATGAGCTTATTATTGGTATGGAAATGTCAACATTTTTCTCTTGAGTTTCTTTTTATGCAGTTGGTGATTCAGGATAATTCTAAAATTAGTCGCATTTTATTGTTTTTCTTGTAGTCTATAATTGTGTGTTTAAATTTTTAATTCTTTTACATATGGTTTTTTTGCTTCTTTTGCTTTTATAAACTTTTGTTTTCGAATTTTCATTGTCAATAAATTCCATAGTTATTACTAACATTTGTAAAAATTTTTACAAGTATGAAATTTTTATATTTACGTTTTAACCTTATTACCTACTGATAAAAACAAAACTAAGCCACCTAAAACAAAAAGTACCAGACTCGAGTTTTGCTCTTGTTAAAGTTCGTCAGTGATGCATACCTCATTGAATTTCGAACCGACTACATGTGATGCAGTCCTAACACGCAGGAGACAACACTCAGGGTCTAGTCCTACACCCACGCCCTACACAAGTCATTAATTCAGGGGTGCAAAAACACGGTCGCGCACTCGCACCGCGTGACCAGAAGATTTGCTCATGCGACGTAAATCAGGGACGTCCAACCCGTGGCCCGCGTAAAGGTTTTGAGTGGTTCACACAGTATTTTTTGAAGCCCTCTGTCGCGTCAAGTTTGGCAGAAATGGAAAATAGATTTGTGTGAAAACCTTGTTATTTTTTAAAGTTCATTATAATTTTGGGACGAAAAAGTCGGAAATCTGAGACTAATTTTAGGCGAAGACCTTTTTTTTTCTCAGAGATCACTATGATTTTTCGACAAAAAGTCGGAAATCTGAGACTAATTTTAGGTGAAGACTTTTTTTTTTTAGAGATTAATGTATTTTTTTTGGAGATCAAAGTCAAAATGGCCCTGGGCTCAAAAACGTTGGACAACCCTGATGTATGTGCTACTAAAAATTTCTGTGTGCTACTAAAGTTAACAAAAATTTTTGCACCCCTGCATTAATTGTATTAACATTAAGGTTTGTCACGGGTTCGATTTACCATGGGAAAAATAATAACTGTAAAATAGACTAGAGATAACATCATGATTATCCATAAAATACTTTGATGTTCAGAAAATGTGATAAACATTAAGTATAGAATACATATTTAGTTTCGAGTTACGTATGCCATTTCGAGTTAGTTTTCCAAATGTGATTTGTATTAATGTTTCATTCAAACGCAATAAGAATTATAGTTAATGGGTTGTGTATATAATATAATTATATGTATATACGTATTTATCAAAACATAAATATAACAAAAAAAAACATGTTGTATAAAAATAGTTCCAACAAATTGCTTCGCCTGTGAGGCTCAACAATTAAAAAAAGTAATATTATTTACGTTGAAAGAAATAAAATAAACAAAAATTGAAAGCTAAAATAAATTTTTAGGCTTCAGAAGAAAACTCGCATCTTAGAAAAATAACGCTACCAAAAGTTTGGGTTTTTACAATTATTTTACCCAAGTTAGTGATTGATTAGCAAATAATTACTTTTGTTACGAGATATCAAAAGAGGACATGCTGTAATGTTGCGCATACTTCTAGATGTATTAAACTTGGCCAAGTTGCCGAAAAAATTAAAGTGTAGAAAAGTTTATGGATCATTAGTTAAGAGTAAGTGCTATAAAAATTTTTTTTATACTGTATAAAACATTTGTATGGATCATTCATTAAAAGAGAGTGTTATAAAATCATTTTTTTATAAAAAGATTCTTTTATAACACTTTCTTTTAACCAATAATCCATAAATTTTTTTACGCTTTACCGGTAATCTTTTCGGCAGCTTGGTCAAGTTTAAGAATACATCTATGTGCAACATTACAGCATGTTTTCTTTTAATATCTCGTAACAAAAGTAATTATTTGCTAATCAATCACTTATTTTAGTAAAATAATCGTTTAAACCCAAGCTTTTGGTAGCGTTATTTTTCTAAGATGCGAGTTTTAATCTGAAGCGTAAAAATTTATTTTAACTGTGTCCCTGATGAGCCTTACAGGTGAAACAGTCTGTTGGGACTATTTTAATACAATATTTTTTAATATTTGTGTTTTGATAATCAGGAATAATTGTTCTGACTATTGAAGTCATTGAGCACTCTTTTGATTAGCAACAGTAATTTGCAGTTATATATGTATGTACCAGGGGGGCAAAAATTTTTGTTAACTTTAGTAGCACACAGAAATTTTTAGTAGCACATACATCAGGGTTGTCCAACGTTTTTGAGCCCAGGGCCATTTTGACTTTGATCTCCAAAAAAAATACATTGATCTCTAAAAAAAAAAGGTCTTCACCTAAAATTAGTCTCAGATTTCCGACTTTTTGTCGAAAAATCATAGTGATCTCTGAGAAAAAAAAAAGTCTTCGCCTAAAATTAGTCTCAGATTTCCGACTTTTTCGTCCCAAAATTATAATGAACTTTAAAAAATAACAAGGTTTTCACACAAATCTATTTTCCATTTCTGCCAAACTTGACGCGACAGAGGGCTTCAAAAAATACTGCGTGAACCACTCAAAACCTTTACGCGGGCCACGGGTTGGACGTCCCTGATTTACGTCGCACGGGCAAATTTTCTGGTCGCGCAAATGTGTTTTTGCACCCCTGGTATATACATTCATATACATGTACATAATCTTTTAAAGTAAATATCTTTTTATGTATGTAAAAAAACCTGACTTATTTTGTGCAACTAACAACTTAAAAGGATGATTTTTGCTTAGTTAAATTTAATTTAAGAAAAATATTTTGCTCATAGTAGGGAGTCGGAGTCGGAGCAGGAGTCGTAGTCGGAGTTGGAGTCGTAGTCGTAGTCAAAGTCAAAGTTGGGAGTCGGAGTCGGAAATTTAGAAATTCTCGGAGTCGGATCTTAATCTTCCGACTCCGCAACCCTGCTTTTGACACTATTAAACTTTATGGCAATTGCATGTTATACACCCGTCAGTGATGGCAAGCCTAAATTAAAAATAAAAAAAAACTTTATGATTGACCACAATTTAATTTGCTGGAATATTTCATTTCATCTCTATATTTATCCTCCTGACTTGCAGGAAAGCGTCTGTGGTGCTATACATGGCAAGTAAGCAAGTTGGCAGTGTGGTCAAGTGGTTCAAATGCCATGCTTATGATCAACATGGTCTTGGTTCAAAACCCACCTGTGCCATCCTGTATTCTTGAGAAAGACATTTTATGGCACTTTCTCCTGCTTCACTGGTGGTCTTGACAAGAAGTTCTAAATTACAGTCATATCTCTATCAAATTACAAGCGGACAGCAATATCTTGGTATCTCCGGAAGCAGGTTGGGGTAATTGCCTACCTTATGTATTAGCGCCACCGTCACTTTCCTGCAAGTTAGGAGGATAAACATAGAGATAAATAAAAAAATATAAAAAAAATAAAACAATTACCCCAACCTGCTTTTGGAGATGCCAAGATATTACTGTGCTGTTGAAATTTTTTATTCTGTTTTTTTTAGTTTTATAAAAATAGAATTGAAATTTATAACTACTTGCCAAGACCACCAAGTAAAGTGTCTTTCCCAAAAACACAACAGAATGGCGCGAGTAGGTTTTCAACTGACAACGTGTCTATCACAATCACGGTACTCTTAACCACTTGATCATGCTATGCAAACAAAATCAAAGTTAGAACCATTGATCACTAAGTCATGTCTAATTCAAAGAAAACAGATTGGAGTGAGAGTAAAGAAAACAAACTAGTTGCTCTAAAAGGTAAAAAGAGAAAAAAATGTCACACAAATCATTCTTGCAGGCCCAAAGTGGGCTCAAACTTTTCAAAATTTTTAAGAATTTGTCAAGATGCTCAGGAAGAACTTAGTTTTTTTGAACTAACTACTTTCTCTCTAAAACTAACCCTGTATTTCCATAAAACTAACTCTCACTCCAATCTATTTTTCTTCGAATTAGACACAACCCGATCACCAGAGATGAGTGAAGTCACTTTTTTTGGGGTCCAAATCCAGTCTGGCTCTATTGATTTAAACTTTAACTCCAATCTGACTCCAAGAATTTTTTCTAAACCATGATCTGACTCTAATTGAACTCCATGTTAATAAAATTTCATATATACGAACAAAAAACAAAATCTGGTAACAATAAGTAAGTCGGTTGTAACTTACTAATTAATCAGCCATGATATAGCAGCAAATGCCAAATAATTGCAGCCAATTACTGATAATTATATTTGTGCACCCCTGCATATTAAATTTAATGTTGTCATGACATACATGATAAATATTTATTTTTATACAAATTGTAGGTATGTATGTGTATTACATAACGGCAAATTTATTCAAACAAAATGATATTAAGTGATGCTCATATGCTTCCAATTTATACAAGAACAAAGCTAGCATATGATTATAAGACAATGCAGTTGGCTTTAATCATTGAACTGGCTTCTTGCTGCAATTCACCAGAGAAGCCAATTATTTAAACAAAACATTTGATAATTACAGTATTTGCTTAAATAATAGAGCAATACCAAACTAGAAAAATAAAGATCATACTTGCAATAATAATAGAAAAAGGTAAGGTATAAACAGAAAAATGATGCAAATACTGCGATTCCTTCCAAAAAACTTTTTTTTTAAACTGATTTAGGGTTATCTAACCCAAAAATGACAATACTTTAGCATTGTTAAAAACTTTTGTGTTTACTGAGCTAAACCTGAAAAAAATTGAAGATGTAAAAAAAATGTGCATGAAGATAAAAGAAACCTAAAAGTAAAGATCTAATGAAAAGAAAAAAAGTATAATTTCAAGACACTTATGTTACACCTAAATTTTCTGGCTGTAGATCCACAACAATATTGATATTTACTCTAACAGTTATTAAGTGCTATACCAAACAAACTCAAAAACCAACAACACTGCTTAACAACTACACTAGCATCAGTATAATTAAACTTTAAAAGAACATAAAAACAATAGCCACATTACCCTGATAGCTTTTCAGCTGATTAAAATTAGCAAAATAAGAAATCAATTAGCAACTTTCTAAACTGCTTTGCTAAAACCATACTACTTGTTAATATTTATCATCTGACAAGCTGAAAGACAAAAGAAGTAGCTGTGGGTACGGTTTTTAGCATTTTATATACATATATCATCAGTATTTTTTTTATTTTATAATAAAAGCTGTCCTATATTACTTTTAAACTAAATTTACAACAAGCATAATAGAAGACTACATACTGTACATACCAAGACATATAAATGCTTAAAATTAAACACATTCAATTCAACTAAAAAAACTAAATCCAAGTAATTTACATCATGTAGTGTTTGGTTCTCACATTATTATCACAATGCTTAACAAGATCAGTTGGAATTAAATTTATAAAATAAACAAAATGTATTAAAATGTTCATTTAATAAACCATAACAACTTGGTTAGACTGTTGGCTTGTCACATAATGGATCAACAATTACCAGTAAAATCATACTTACAATCTTATATACTAAAAACCAACAAACCATGTGGCTTGCTTTGCTGTGGCAAATGTGACATTCTAACTTAAACTTTTAACAAACTCAATTTTACTTGATAATGTTTTAATTTTAATATTACTTACATACACTTTCTCTAGTTTTATTTAAATTAAAATGATTAACATAATTTGAGCAAAGTAGTACAAAGACTAACAAAGTCAATCTTGAATTTCTTTTTTCATTTTACTAACTGAATTTAAAACTGTCAAGTTATTTAACAATGATGAAGATAATTAAGAACATTTTTTGCTTAAAGTATTTCCACAAAAACTACATACTCTTTCACTTGGTGAGCTAGAAGCTAGCATTGATAAAACACCAAGAGCAACACAACTTAACTGTGGTAGCTGCTGTGAAATAACAGGGTGACGCCAAAATTTTCACCATCATCTAAACTTCTAAAGATCTAAACTTCCACCATCATGAAATATATTAGAAATCTCATTAAAAGTATATTTGAAATAGTCCTTTTGACCCACAGCAGGATTTCTTTTGATGGGTTTCTTTACCTGCCTGACCACTTTTGGGTCCTGACCCTTTTGGTCACAGAGTTTGTTATTTCTCCCACCCATGATTATGCAACATTCTTTTAAATGGCTCGGATGTGTATATTTTATTGTGATAAAGTGTCTCTACTACTTTTTGCGTTTTGATATACACTTTTATTTTTTATTATTTTTTTAAAAAACAAATTTAAGTTAATTGTTTTCTTTTTTTCTCTCTTTTTCTTTTTTGAAAAAATAATTAACATACAGTAGCTATTTCGTTTTAAAGGTACGGCAACCACGCACAATTGACGTTGTGTGTGTAATAACATATATCGTTTAGCCACTGTTTCTTATTTTGCAATCACTTTTTCAATAAAAACTTTAAAACGAAATACCTTGATTGCAAATAAAATTGAATTGAATTTAATTGAATTGAATATTCAAAACTGCTTGTAATGTAAGAACTAACCTCATGACAATTTGTTTGAGACTGCACAAAATCATCTTGCCAATGCTGAAATTCATTTTCTAACCATAAAAATTTTGTAGATTTTTAGGTGGAGTAATATAACTATGATCTGTAGCAGTCAAAACAGTTAACCTAGAGTTGGATGGACCAGCATAGCTCTCAGAATCATTTGTGACTGTGGAAGAAGCAGAGGCAACACTGAAAAGTGTACGTGCATGTTAATGAACATTTTTTCGTTCCTCTAAACAAAGTGGAACCAATAATTTAAGTTTTGGATGAAAAACAAGCCTAGCAAGTGAATATCTGACATAACAAATTTTTCTTTTAAGCGTTGTGATTCTCTTTTCTTAAAAAATTGAAGCATACTTGAATCAGATGGAGATATTTTTATGTAATTTTTAAGCATATGATGACACTGAAATACTTTCTGAATTGTAGGGTAACTATCACCTTCCAATTCTTTAATACCAGCATTAAATGGCTGAAGAAAATTTATTAAAAGCTGAACTAAAGCCCAATCAATGCAATCCACTTTGTTAGATTTATCTTTTTTTGCCAGACTTTTAATTATTTCAACTGTTATTGAATATTGAACAAAGCATGGTCAATGTAGAATTCCACCTGGTGTCATTGCTTTGCTTTAAAGATACTTTAACTGAGTTGTTAAGACCTGAGTTTTTGAAATAAGCTACAACTTTTTTGACAGCTTCAATAGTTTTTTGAATATCTCTAACAAACACCATATCTGCTTTGGATGTAGGAAGTAGAGTACTAAGTGAAGACAAGTGCAAAACATGATTTATAACAGTAGACAATATATGGCAAGCACAAGGTATTTAATTGAAACTTGACAATGCCAACATGATATTACTGCCATTGTCAATAACAAAAAACAATGATTCACCAGTGTTTCAAAAAGCATTCCAAAGTCTGATAAACTTTTAAGAAATGTTTTTTGAAGGTTTTCTGCTGTTTTTACCTCATTAAATTCTTTCACACATATCACTCTTGATTAAAGAAGATTGCTGCTGATAAAGTGTATGGTGATAGAATAAATAAAAGTTATGTGATCTTAGATCTGTTCATAAATCTGTGGTAATACCAACTAAACTATATTTCCTTTATCAGCTTTTCACTTGAAGATGATGCACTTTTTTCTATGCTTCTTTTTATAGTGAATCTGGAAAAAAGTATTGCTTTTGCATCAACAATGCCATGTGTAGCTCCAACTTTTATCATTGCATTTGCAAACTGTATTAATCCATCACCTTCCACTGCATTTAATTGTCTTACATCTGATACAACAAATGCAACCTAACTATTTAACACTGTGTCTTTCATAACTTTTGACAAGCTCATGTCAGACTTACTAAAATATGCTGTTACTTTAGAAGATATTTTTGCAATATACTTGCATTGTTTTGAATGATCATTTAAATGTGTTGTTCCACTAGTCGACTTATTGTGTTTTAATGCTTGCTTACAAGTTTTACAAATTACGTACTATAAAACAGGCTAACTTTGATCAATTTTGGAGGTTTCTAGCTTCTAACAACCTGACGCTGTCAACAAGAAAACTTTTTTCCTACTAATCATTACACTCTGCCTCTGAGCTATTGAAAAAAATATATTGATGACATCATAACAGTTTCGCAGCTGAATGCTTTCAACCAAACTGCTGAACAAAGTTACCCCGTACTTTGGGGTAACTTTGATCACACGTCAAAAACCAATGTAAAAATAGAGTGAACAACATTTGGATCACTGTTTTTATTTTTTAAATATTGTAAGAGTTCAAAAATATGATTTTTAGTTATTTGAAAAAATATGTAATTTTCCGATAAGTCGTTTTTCTGAAACTTTTCCGAAACTCACCAAAACTTGCCAAAACTCACTAAAACTTATCAAAACTCACCGGTACCAACATTAATTTCAGCTAGGGTGTCATAGAACATCTGAGGTTTTTTCCAGCTCAGTTTTTTTGACTACAAATCAAATATTATTACCGTTACCTTAACTGATCAAAGTTACTTTGCTGAACAAAGTTACGGTACCCCATTTTACGGCATCCAATATAATCTTTACTTTCAATGATTTAAATATAAAAAAATTTGCCAAATTGTGCTCTTTCCAGAAGTCTTAGGTATTTCCAGCAGTTTGTTATCTTAAAGTAGTTTATAAATTTTATTAGAAGAAAAATTCATGTTTTTGTTAAAAGTAATCAAGGCTGCTCGAAATAAATACCCTAAATATATCAAATCTATTTTAACTAAATGTAATAATATTTTATTTTATATTGAACTTAGTAGCTTAAACTTAATATTGGCAAATATCACACAAGTATAAAAAAAATTTGCACTAGCTTAAACTTAACATTAAAAAAAATCATATAGATAGGTTATGACCATGGAAAAAAATCTTTGCTTTACAACATCATTTTGGTGATAAGACATTCTTTATGCAGGCTAGGGATACATATACAATAAAAACTAATCTAATACCAGCCACCTGTGTATTAGACAGGGTGATACAGACTCGTTTAAATAAACTCATACAAAGGCAAGCGTTAAGGCCCGTTTCCACTACGAGAGTGGAAAAAAGCATTCTTTGTTTGTTTTATTGCTTTTTTTTGCGCTCGCTTCAATTTTAACCGCTCGCTTCAATCGAAGATCAATAAAAGAGAGAAAAAATGCTCTTTTCCACGCTCGTAGTGGAAACGGGCCTTTACGTTTAAGGTTAGGTTAGGCCGGGATTTGCTTGAACAATAGCAATTATTTTACATGTCATGGTAAATGATAAATGAATGATTGATAAATGAATTTAAATGATAAATGAAAAACTAGCCACAAGTGTCGGGTATGAGCAATAAACTCAAAATAAATGCCAGGAATAAAACATTTTCAAGATGAAAAAAACATTTTATAATACAAAAATGTTTTTTCTAATATTTGAAATTAATTGATTTTTAAAAAAATAGACTCCGACTCCAGTCCGACTCCAGTCCAACTTCAGTACAAATTAGCAAAAACCGACTCCAGCTCCAGTCCGACTCCGACTACAGTCCATGCTCATCTCTGCCGATCACTATGATCTATGATAATGCCAACTTTTTTGCAAAAAATAATAAAAAATATAAAAAAAACTCAGGAGTTTGAAAGCTGGAACAAAAATTGTTTTTGTGTTTGCTTTAGTTTTGTTTTTCTATTTCGTGCGGGTCCTATTCAGCATTTACCTACATCCTAGAGCAGCGCTCCGCAACCTTTTTAAATCGCGGCATACTGGTAAAACTTGCTAAATTCCGCAACAAAAAATGTAACTAAAAACAAACGAAAAGCAAAAAACAATAAGATTTATGCTCGTATATCAATAAGATATTTGTGCTTGTTTTAATGAGCACAATCGCTGTATATTCGGCTCAATACTTGAAAGAGCAACTCAAAGTTCGTCGTCAACGTTTTTTATGCAGGGCCGTTTATCGTTTTTGATTAGTAATATAGATGAAAAGCTTTGTTTGCACATATAAGTGGTGCAAAATTGGAGCAAAATTTCAATTGCCGCTTTGGCTTTCGTGCCGTTATATTCTTCTTTGATTGAAATCCAAAACATAACAAATTGAACTTCGCTGAATTTCAGTTTTAGTGTTCTGTCGTTTCTTACTTTAAGATTACGGCTATTAATGACCTGACCGTCAAAAATAATAATGCTTACTTCACGAAGATCCTGCACCACTTCAGAAAGTCCGTCTTCTGTTTGGTGAATGTCTTCAGGAGAGTTCGTTGGATGAACTCTCCAATCCTACCTCTTCCTTATAACTTACTAAATTTACGACTTGAATTTAACATAAACTTTATTCAAGCGAAAGATCCACAAAGCGTAGAATTTTCGATAAAAATTTTCCCCAATTTAATCAACTATGAAATTCAAAATAACGACAGCAAACAACTTTACCGGGCGAGTCAAGCGACCTTTAAATGCCCTCTACAAACAATGTAACACTGTCTTACTGGAAAGACCTCATCTGAATGAATTCCTCTATGTCAAGCTCTCCAATTTATAGAGAGAAGCTTAAGAAGTTATGGCGCGTAAGCAAAGCATTTTTGACGCAACACGTGGTGCTATCGATTAACAATAAGAAAAAGAACAAAAGAATCCTGCGTCACTTCATATAGCAATAGTAAATAGAATGCGAACTAATTTGGCGCGACTGAGTACAAATAAAAACGTTAATTGAATACAATGAGACTTTGATAAAATTCAGGACAATTCTTAATTAATTTCAATTCTTTGGAGCCAAACAACGCTGATCAAATTTTCAGAAACAATAACTGTCACACTTCATTCATAATTTTAATCATAACGATGTAGTGTATCCCCGTTAAAAGCAGTTCGTAGTTTTATTATAAGAGAATAAATGCGGCTCTTTGAGCGCTGTCTGCGATATACGTCCAATTTGTTATATGGCTCGATACATGTATCTGTTTCTTTTTTCTCTTTGTATTGACGTAATATGTTTTTGACTAACGTCATTGTACTGGAAAATTCGCGTATATTCCACTTGATTCGCGTAACGAACTCTCCAGGGGTTTCTGGCTGAATCTTGAATTTACGAGAAAGTTTACGTCACGTGATTTTGTTTTTTATATAAAGCCGATGCGTAGCGAGAAATTATGATGATGATTATTATCGTTGTGAGGTAATTTGAAGCGACTCGAGTGGTGGCTCGAGCGAAGGTGATTTTGTTTGGCCACAGGAGGTGGACCGTTAGATTTTGTGTCGGTGGACAATTGTTGAATTTATTTTGTGCCAGTGGTTGGCAGTTTTGTTCTACAGAGGTAGAATTATTTGTGTTGATTGAGTCGAGTTATAGTGTTGATTTCGCTTTGCAGTTTGGCAAAGCGTGGAATAGAAGTTTCGTCGGACGTGATATTTTTGTAATACATCTGTTTTTTATTAGAGACAAGGGTCTCTGTTTGTTATGAGAAAGAATCTTCAACGAAATCAATCCGAGCTTTCGTTAACCAACTGTATAAACCGTCGGGCTCATAGCAAAACTACTTCTTGAGCCGAAATAAAATAAAATTTAGACACAGCTTTGTTTCAGCGCAGGTATTCGGGTTACCTAGCTCAACTGGTCCTTTGGGATTCCCGAACAAAGTTTGTGACAATAACTATTTACTAAATTGAATTTTTTATTAAAAAAGGGCCGATTACGAAACAACCAAATGGTGAGACCAGCAATGGTGTATGGACTTGAGACGGTGGCGGTTACAAAAAACAAGTAGAAGAGATGAAAGTTGCAAAGATAAAAATGTTGAAGTTTGCTGTGGGAGTGACGAGAAAAGATAAGATTAGAAATGACAAATGAGAACATCAGGGGTACCGGTACAGTTAAAGTAGAACGGTTAGGAATAAAGATGAGGGAGGGAAGGCTGAGGAGGTGTGGATATGTCATGAGGAGAGACCAGGAGTACTTAGGAAGAAGGGTGATGAAAATGGAGTTGCCGGGAAAGAGGAAAAGAGGAAGGCCGAAGAAAAGATTTCTGGATGTAGTGAATGAAGATATAGGGGCAATTAGTGCGAGGGAGAAGGACATTAAAAACAGCACGCCGCAACCGGTGTGCCACGAGACAATTTCAGGTGTGCCGCAGAGTAAATGCAACCTTTCTCTTCTTTTTACAAAATACTTTTCATCTTTTGCAAATATGAACGTTATTCTACCTGCTTGAGCCACTCAAATCCAAATTCCAGACTCCCAACTGTGCATTTGTGACGTAAGAAGAGAGATACATGATGCATTTACGCATCGACACCTTTATATTGGTGAGGCAAAACAAAACACGAGTATGCAGAATCAGGGCTTAGTAGTCTTTGATTAAAAGTTTAGCAAAATGGATAAATTTCTGAAAAAGAACATCCAAAACTAATGATAATGAGCAAGGTAATGAGGCTAGCACAAGCAACGTTGTAAAGAAACAAAAACTTGTCAAAAGGTAATACAGGGAAGATTACATTCAGTATAGATTTTCTTGGCGTGTTAACAAAGACGCTCCAAAATCACTCTGTTTATTTGTGGGGAGCAACTTGCAAATGAATCAATGGTTCCTGGTAATTTATTCGCCACTTAAACACGAAACATGCCGTATGTTAAATATTGAAATAATATTTATAATTTGGAAACCCTGACTAGGACTAGAGCATATGATCAATTTAGTAGCCGCTCATTTTCTCGTCGTGTCGAATGGTGGAAGGACGTCAATATGAGACGGTGCGAAAATCGTGAGTGAAAACAAATTGTTTATCTATTCTTTCTTAGCGATAAATTTGGACGTTAAGTTGTTGTTAATTTGAGAGAATCACATTGTTTAACGTTGTTATATTGTTGTATTGTAATACGGATTAATATTGTACACGTCGTTCAACAGCTTAGCATTCATTTCTATCCGCCAAAATTTAATTTCTTATTCGCCCTCTTTCTTTTTAATTGTTCGTTCTTTATAATATAATCTCTAAATTTAAACCTTTTGAATTAGAATCTAAATTAGGTGAGTTAGGAATTAACTTAGAAAGACAGATTAGACATCCCCGCTCACTGATTATCATTCGCATCGCCCAGTATTCAATATCATAAACAATTTGTTTGGAGATAAAATTATCTATTTTGAGATTGATTTTGAATTTAAAATTGAAGTAACGTTGAAACTCGATTGAAGCTGTAAACTGTAATCGGAATTAATCGTAATTAACATTTTAGAGATTAATATTGTGTTGCGTCGATAAGCCGATCAGCAGTAAGTAACATTGTGACAATAGTGATATTGTAATAGAACATTGATAAGGGAGAAATAAACAAAATGACGAAAGAAACGTATTTTCCCACTGAGAGAGAGATACGAGAATTAAATCGCGACTTTAACAAAGCAATGCGTGAATGTTCTAGTTCGTTACGAGATAGTGACAAAGCAATATTTGAACCAGCTTTCGAGGAAGTTTCTTTAACCTTTCGTCGTCTAGTAGATGCAGTTAATTCGTATATAGACGGGATAAGGCCAGGAGACGACCAATTAAAAGTTGAAGAGTACGTTGACAGAAAAGAATTAGCAGAAATACAATACGACATGCTAAAAAAGTCGTTAAAGGAAGCGCGAGTTTCACAGTGTAGACTAGCCAATGATCTGCGACAAACTTCAAAAAAGAATACTGGTAGTAGGTCAAGTAGGTCACGCTTGTCTAGCTCGTGGAAAAGTAGTTTGAGATCTAGTCGATCAAGGAAATCCGACTTAACCCCAGAACAGGAAGTACTGGTGGCTGAAAGTGACGTCAAAATTGCAGAAATAGAGGTAGAGAAAAATAGAGTGTTAGCGGAAATAGAATTAAAGAAAAAGAAAGTGCAAGCTAACCTAGCGAAGCAGCTTGCACCTGAACCGCGAACTCAAACCCAAGCAAGCTCAGGACCCGAGAACGGACACGGGGGCAGGAATGGTCCCGAATCATCACCTTTAAGGTCGGATGCCGCAAACGATGACGAGGCGATTACTAAAATTATAAATAAGTGGGAGATCAACCCTAAAACCAGAAATGAGTCGATCAGCAAAGGATACGCAGAAGCTCATCGTGCATATAATAGCAGCGTCGGAGACCAGTACTTGACTGGAAAAGTTTTGTTAGAAAGTGGAGCCAAAGTAGCCTTTGATGGAGACCCAAAAAAGTATACTGCCTTTCGGCAAGGGATGGAGAGAATAATTTCAATGTACGGTGGCCAAAATGCATTAATGTTTGATGTACTGCAATCGAGATGCGTTGGGAAGGCAGCAGAAGCAATAAAAAATTGTGATCGTATAAGAGATCCTAAGTTGGCATTAGAAGCAGCTTTAAGAAAATTGGAAAGGTATTACGGAAATAACTCCTCTGTAACGGAAGCACATATTGCGCACATAACTCGACCTGAGCCCATAAGATGGTCAGTGGAAGCATTCCAAACCTTGGTGAACGAGTTAGAAGATATTCAATCGCTGTTTAAAATAGATGACCGTATTGGTATTTTAAATTCGCCAGGCATCTTAAAAGGTGTAATAACGCGTTTACCAAAACGAACTAAAGAAAAATTAACGGAGAGATTGAGCGCATCTAATGTGCACATGCCCAGCTTCGAATATTTGTTGGTGTTTGTGAATGAACAACTAGATCTTGTGTCACACCCACTATCACAGTTAGACGCATGCAATAAACAAAGTAGTAAAGTTGAAAGTAGCCAGAGAGTGAATAGAGAATCCAAGTTTAGAAATAAATGTGATAAATATAATGTAAAGGCCTATTCGCAAAATGTAAGTGTCTCTTCTTGTCCTGTTGTTGGATGTTTAAACAAAGAAAGTCACGCGCTTTGTAAATGTGGTAAATTTGCTGAGTTAAATAAAAGAGATCGATGGGCGATAACAAAACGAATTAGAAGATGCTATAAGTGTTTAGAAGTTGGTCACATGGCAGCTAAGTGTAAATCGCATGCTTCATGCCAGATTTGTCAAAGTAAAGCTCATCACAGTCTGCTGTGCGATAATCTTAATGACGACGGCACTAAGACTTTAGAAAAGAGAGAAAGCCGCAACAATTTGCAAGAGAATAATGAAGGCGAGGCGATAGACAGCGTTAAATGCCACAATGTGCTTCTAAGCAAAGACCGAAAATTGCTTCCTGTATTACCAGTGCAAGTGAGACTAACTGGCGGCGATAAGAGAGTTATTGCTAATTGTCTGCTAGACACTGGGAGTGATACCACTTTAGCTTCAAGGCGGTTAGCAAATATGTTGGGAATTCAAATTAAAAATGATAACACCGCACACGTAATGATCGCTACGTCTAACGCGAGAACAAAGGAAACTTGTTTCAACATCGATTTAGAAATTAAAGGACTGCACACGGACACACTGTATCGATTAGCGAACGTAGTTTGCGTGACGCATGTAGGCAGGCATAATAATCCTACTGGAAGAATAGAAATTGACATTAATAAAAATCCTCACTTAAGAGAAGTGGTACTTGACCCTCTAGAAAACAGTGAAATTGATTTAATAATTGGCACTGACTATGAAGCATTGCTGGACATGCAGCAAGTGAAGCGTAGCACTGAATCACGTGTTACCGCTAAGCGATCCAGTTTAGGTTGGGTGCTAGTAGGAACGACTGAATCGATCCACCAAGAAGACGTGGCAGCGAACGAGGACAATACAACGTGCGCCAAGATCCACAGTAATAATTTGCGGCTGATGAGAGGTAACGATATCGAATTGGGTGAGTCGGCTTACGTTTGTAATGGTAATATAAATTCGTGTGAATTACTGCATGCTGAAATTGATCGGTATTTTTATGCCGAGTTTGACGTAGAAACCGATGATGATGATGTGATGCCGTCGAACAACGATTTGACATGTAACCGAATGTATGATGATTCTGTTGTAAAAATAGATGGCCGATTTAGTGTTGATTTACCGCTCAGAACGGATAAAGACTTACCGAGTGATAACAAAGTATTAGCAGAATCTCGACTTTTAAAACAAAGGAACTTACTGCAACGAGATGCAGAAGCCAGACAATTTTATGTTGACGCGATAGATCGATTGATTAAAACAGATAAAATAGAGCCGGTTGATGATAGCAACGATGATACTGACCGAGTATATTACATACCTCATTTTGTTACTTGCCATAAAAAGAGAAGGCTTGTGTATGATGCCTCGGTCAAGGGTAAGGGTTCCGCATTGAATTCGTTTTTACTTCAAGGCGTAGATACTACGCAGCGATTGTGGCACGTGCTAATGCGATTTAGACGTTTTCCTGTCGCATTTACTTGTGACATAAAAGAAATGTTTCTCCAGTGCGGTATAAACGAAAAAGACAGAAATTTATTGAGGATACTGTGGTTCAAAGAACACGATCTTAACGGACCGATAGTAACCTTCCGCTTTAAACGGTTACCGTATGGTTTGAATTGCAGCATGTCAATGGCGAACTACTGCCTAAAGAAAACGGTAGACGAAAATGTTGTTGGAGCGTCGACCCAAACGTTGAATGCAGCTGCAGATAGCTTCTACGTAGATGATGGTTTGGTTTCCTGTCCAAACGTGGAGAGTGCAGGAGCAGTCGCTCAAGAATTGACGCAACTGCTACAGTCAGGTGGGTTTGAATTGCGCAAGTTTGTATCTAATGCACCAGAGGTGCTAAAGTATATCGATAGCTCAAGGGTTGCAAATGGTGACGTTTGTAAAGAGGTGACGGACTCAAAAGTGTCTGAGTGTAAAGTTCTTGGCCTACATTGGGATCCGGTGGCTGACGTGCTATCTCCCAGGGTAAATATAAAAGAAAGACCTTGCACAAAACGTGGTGTTTGGGCAACAATCGCACAAGTATTTGACCCCTTAGGTATATGTGCCCCTTATTTACTTACGGGTAGGAGAATCATGCAAGAGGTGGCAGAAGAGGTCAGAGAGTGGGATGATCCTCTTCCTGCAGATATAGCCAAACGTTGGCGTAAATGGCTAAATGGGTTACCCAATCTTCAAAATTTATCCCTTAGGCGGAGCCTCTGGAAGAGCGAACCAGAGAGTTATCAGTTACACACATTTTGCGATAGCTCGGAAAAGGGATATGGGTGTGTGACATACATGAGGATGAGGCAAAATGGCCAATACCACGTCTCGTTTGTTATGGGTAAGGCTAAGGTTGTACCAAAGCAAAGTAATATAAGCATTCCCAAGCTAGAATTGATTGCGGCCTTGCTTGGTGCAAGAATGCACAATCAAATAAAACGAGCGATAAAAATACCGTTGAATGAATGTGTTCTGTATACAGATTCGTCTGTTGTGTTAAATTGGATTGAGACGATGGATAAAAGGTTGACGAAATATGTATCTCGTAAAATATATGATATTAAGCGATTGTGTGGAGGAGATGAGTGGCGACATGTGAGTTCGTCGTGTAATCCGGCCGATGTGTGCTCACGTGGGTTAAACCCAAAGGATGCAAGTAATGACAATATGTATTTTAATGGTCCTTTATTTTTGAGAGAAAACACATCCGACACGGCGGACCATATAACTAGCGCTAGCATTACTGTTGAAATCGAAAGAGTGAAAGGTGAATGTGCAAGTGTACCTGAGTACTTGTGTGATGTACCTGACCGGTACTCAGAATATGAAAAATGCTTAAGAATAATCGCGTACAGATATCGCTATATCTTATATAAAGTTAAAAAGAGAGGATTTTTATCCCATGTTAAATGCGAAATTGGTTGCTTGAAGCAACATGAGAGGCGACTAGCCGAAATCGAACTAGTACGCATTGGCCAGGAAAAATATTTTGGCCAAAGAGTAATGAAAGTCGTATCAAATCATAATTTTGAATATGCGTTGCAACATTGTTATCGATCTGAACGCTCAAAATTGTCAGAAATTAAAAACTTATTGCCCTATTTTGATCAAAGTACAAGAGTTTTGCGTGTGGGGGGCAGAATTGTAAATGCTGCCTTGCCTGATGAAACAATTCATCAATATATTATACCCAAAAGTGGTCGTGTTACCGAACTGTTAGTAAAATATTATCATGAAATGTCTTGTCATCTTGGCGCAAATTATGTATTGTCGCAAATCGTACGGACCTTCTGGTTGTCTGGGGGTATCAGCACAATTCGCAAGTACACTGCTGAGTGTCAATACTGTAAAATTAGACGTGCTAAAAGTATGGGGCAAATAATGGGAAACTTGCCGAAATGTCGGGTGAATGTACCAAAACATCCATTCGAGCATACCGGTGTTGATTTATTCGGGCCAATTGCAGTACAAATGGGCCGGAGTGTAGTAAAGCGTTGGGGAGTTTTGTTTATTTGTATGGCGTCACGTGCATGTCACATTGAAGTTGTACCCGATTTGACGACTGATGCGTTTTTACAATGCTTTTGGCGTTTCACATCGCGACGTGGACTATGCTGCCGGTACCTATATTCGGATCAAGGCACGAACTTCAAAGGCTGTGATTCAGAGCTGAAGGAACTGTTGAAATCAAAGCAAATAAAAGGGTGCCGGACACCGACTCCTAAGATTCCAGAAGAGGTCGACCGAAGCCGAATTGCGACTTGCCTATCTCGAAAGGGGGTTGACGTTCAATGGCGGTTCAATGTTCCAAAAAATCCGCATGCTGGGGGGAGCTGGGAAAGAGCGATAAGAAGCTTGAAAGCTGTATTTGCCGCGATAATTCATAACGGTTTGTTAGCGGTCCCAGCGTTGAAGAAACGAAACCCAACGGAATACGAGCTTCTGACAATACTGTGCGAAGTGGAAGCCGTAATGAATTGCCGTCCAATAACCAAACTAACATCGGAACTGGAGGACTGGCGGGCATTGACGCCGATGACGATATTGACGGGAAATCTCCATCCAGACATACCATCCCATGACTTTAGCAAGGGAGATCAGTATCGACAGAATTACAAATACGTGATAGCAGTTGCCGAGCAGTTTTGGGAACGCTGGCTCAAGATGTATATTCCTTGGTTGCAAATTAGACACTGCTGGAAGGAAGCAATGCCGAACTTAAAAAAGGGAGATTTAATTCTGCTAAAGGATTCCGAAAGCGAAGGAAGGCGGGAATTTCCAAAGGCTGTTATCAAAGAGGTCTACCCAGACGAGAATGGCTATGTTCGCACGGCAAGGGTTGTACTATCAGACGGTCGAGTGTTCAATCGTGACGTCAGGACGATGGTGCATCTTGAAGGTTTCGCAGCAAAGGAAGAGAACAATTCCAGCCACAAAAAATGATGTGCTATTGTTGTTGTTTTATTGATGTGTGTTGCGTATTTAATGTGTAAATTATTTCGTTGCCATAGATTATAAGCGCCTCAATAATTTAGGGGGCAGGATGTTAAATATTGAAATAATATTTATAATTTGGAAACCCTGACTAGGACTAGAGCATATGATCAATTTAGTAGCCGCTCATTTTCTCGTCGTGTCGAATGGTGGAAGGACGTCAATATGAGACGGTGCGAAAATCGTGAGTGAAAACAAATTGTTTATCTATTCTTTCTTAGCGATAAATTTGGACGTTAAGTTGTTGTTAATTTGAGAGAATCACATTGTTTAACGTTGTTATATTGTTGTATTGTAATACGGATTAATATTGTACACGTCGTTCAACAGCTTAGCATTCATTTCTATCCGCCAAAATTTAATTTCTTATTCGCCCTCTTTCTTTTTAATTGTTCGTTCTTTATAATATAATCTCTAAATTTAAACCTTTTGAATTAGAATCTAAATTAGGTGAGTTAGGAATTAACTTAGAAAGACAGATTAGACATCCCCGCTCACTGATTATCATTCGCATCGCCCAGTATTCAATACCGTACATGCACACAAGAATAAAAATTATTTTCAGCAAATGTTAAGTCAAAATAAGAAGCAAGAGTGCTATATGAAGTTATCTTTTACAGTCTCCAAAAAAACATTAGAAGCTATTTATCATGTCGCTAAATAGATTGCACGTCAAAAAAAAACGCATACTATTGGCAAAAGTTTATTAAAACCAGCATGCCTGAAAATTGTTCGATTAATGCATGGACCAAAGAAAGTAAAGAAGATCAGAAAAGTGCCATTTTCTGTGGATACTATTAAAAGACAAATTAACAATATGTCAAATGATAAACTTGAAACTTTAATAAAAAAATAAAAGCATCCTCAAAATTTTCTATTTAGATTGACAAAACAAAAGACATTAGCAAGAAAGCACAGCTATTAAGTGTAGTACATTTTGTAGATGGTGATTTTATAACCGAAGAATATTTATTTTGCAAAGAACTTCCAGAGCGAACACTGGTCAGAAAATTTTTTGCATAACCAACCAGTCTTTTACAACCCACGGTATCCATTGGAGTAACTGCATCAGTGTATGTGTTGATAGTACTTCAGCGATGATGCGCGCAGATAAAGGCTTTGCTGCATAGGTAAAACATCAAAATCCATAAATACAAATTACGCATTGCTGCATATATAGGGAAGCTCTGATGATCAAACTTTTAACGCCAGAACTTTCTAAAGCGATTAGCAATTGCATCGAAATTGTTAACTTCATCAAAGCAATAGCCTTAAATTTGCGAATTTTTTCAATACTATGCCACAAAATGGAATCAGAACATCAATCATTGCTAATTTACACTTCTGTGCGTTGGCTTTCACCAGGAAAAGTTCTCTTAAGACTATTTGAGCTCCAGAGCGAAGTAAAGCAGTTCTTATTGAAACAGAACAAGCACGAATTGTATAAACATCTTGAAGACGATCGTTTTTTTTATTTTTTTTCTCTATATTTGTCCTCCTAACTCGCAGGAAAGCGACGGAGGCGCAAATACATAGGGTAAGCAATTATCCCGACCTGCTTCCGGAGATGCCAAGATATTGCTGTCCACTTGTAATTTGATAGAGATATGACTGTAATTTAGAACTGATTGTCAAGACCACCAAGCAGGAGAAAGTGCCATAAAGTGTCTTTCCCAAGGACACCACAGAATTGTACGAATGGGTTTTGAAGCGAGACTATGCTAATCACGAGCATGGTGCTTTAAAGCAATGTTTAACTAATATAGTTTTTTATTCAATTCATCTTCTTTCAATTTAGCTATATTTACAGGTTTTGAATCACTTTTATGTTTAGGTAAGCGAGTATTACCTGTTTGTCATCTACCTGTTTGGACTGTTTGGACTGTTTCAATGTTTTTCCTTAAGTATATCTCTACTAAATTACTAGCGGACAGCAATATCTTGGCATCTCCGGAAGCAGGTCGGGGTAATTGCTTACCCTACGTATAGCGCCTCCGTCGCTTTCCTGCGAGTCAGGAGGATAAATATAGAGATAAAAATAAAAAATAAAAAAATAAAAAAATACCCGATTAATATAAACTTTAAATATAAACCCGATTGGAACGTTTTTCCTAAAATATACCATAATATAAAAATTTCATATTGAATGTGGGTTTTCAATCTATTGATTTTAGTTCTGTTGTACGAAGTTGTTGCATTGTTGTTTTGTAGGCTGCCTCTTACGTTGTGTATTGTGTTGTTTTTACCTGAAGAAGTCCGCCCCATGTAACGGACGAAATAACGTGTTATATGCTTTTCTTTAAAAAATATATTACATCTTTTGTTGCATTTGTTGAAAATGAATTTACCTCTGATTGTACCAGAAGAACTTATGAATTTTAAATTAAAGACCTTTTCTATTTTACCGGCCTTCACTTTGAACAAAAAAAGATTTACACTTTCATAGTCGAGCCATGAGAAAATATAACCTACCCAATTAA
The DNA here is from genome assembly GCA_963680785.1 of Diplosoma virens. NCBI lineage: Eukaryota > Metazoa > Chordata > Ascidiacea > Aplousobranchia > Didemnidae > Diplosoma > Diplosoma virens. The sequence goes on from OY796897.1 coordinate 10,406,194, forward strand.
TCATATATGCTAACTGAAAAAGCATATCTTAAACTGGGTAAGCTTTTTATACAATACAAGCTAAAGCTTATCATGTCTACCCAGACAAAAGTTCTTGATGGATCATTTTGTCTCCAATAATCAAACCTATATAAAAAAAGTTTTCATATTAATTCAAAGTTTATTTTGTCATCGAATTAATGTAAAAGTAATTTTTTAATCTTCAGGGAAACTTTAAAGAATAGTTACTGAACCAAAGATAAGTTTACATTTTTCAAAGAAAATATACCCTTTGGTCTGTCGATTTAAAGCGAAAACCGTTCTTTCTTCATTTCTAATTTAGTGCCAAAAGCGACGCTATCTTCGAAAAAGTATTCACCGTGTAATCGCATGCTTGTTTATGAGTTTGATACATATAACTAACTGTAGCGGACATGTAAACTTGATTTAGCCAAAAGCGGAGTCGGAGTTGCAAAAAACAATAACGACTCCAACTCCAACTCCGACTCTTGCACATTTAAAAAAACGACTCCGAGTTCTGAATCCGACTCCAGCAAAGCTAAAAAACAACTCCGGTTCCGACTCCGACTTCAGCAAAACTAAAAAACGACTCCGACTCCATCAAGACTAAAAAAACGACCCCGGCTCCGACTCCGTCCAAAAACATACGACTCCGCAACTCCGACTCCAACTCCACAACCTTGCTCACCAGATCTGAGGACACAGAATACTTTTAATAACTTTTTTTACAGAGCAAACAGTTTTAAAAAACTAATAGTCCGAAAGGACGAAGTTACAGCTTTCTATTCTCGTTTTTTTCTCATTGTGCGCACTAAAGGCCCGTTTCCACTACGAGCGTGGAAAAGAGCATTCTTTCTCTCTTTTATTGATCTTCGATTGAAGCGAGCGGTTAAAATTGAAGCGAGCGCAAAAAAAAGCAATAAAACAAACAAAGAATGCTTTTTTCCACGCTCGTAGTGGAAACGGGCCTTAAATCATAAAATGTAATCACACAAGGTTTTTCTTATATAGGCTACTTGTGTAACTTTTTTTTATACAAATTTAATTAAAAGGGGCTATTAAAGAATGTTTGAGATACTGCGTTTATAGAATAGTAAAAAAACAATTTCGTTGTCCAACAGAGAACAGCAGTTCACTTTTAAAAAATATCTAACTGAAAATTTATTGCGATTGTCTTTGATTATAAATTTACTTCCTTAAGGTTCGCGCAAGGATTAACCTGGTTTTGCCTGAGTAATTTACACATTCTCAGAACAGGCCGTCGAGGAGAGCGTGATAGTAATTTTTACAGCCTAAAAAGCAACATGATTACACTTATATTACCAGGATAATAGTGGTGACGATATCAGAAAACGCTGCAATCGATCGTGTTAATAAATTCAAATCTAGCTATTTTTATTTTAAAAAGTAATGTTAGTCTTTATTCTTGCTCAATATTTAATACTTTTTTCAAATGAAATTATCTAATTTTAAAATTCAGACAAAAAGGCCGAGTAACCTGAAACAACAAGAGAACCGGACTTCTCTGTGCTCCCAGAGGTTACAAAACTACGAGCTAGTATGCTATTTGATTGGTCTTTAGTGGTGCAAGTGAATTGGTTGTAAATAAAACAATTTTTACAAAAACTAATTGTACCCAGAAAGTGTTAACTTCTGTAAACCCGCTGAAATTATTGCCTCTAAGATGCTGCTTTTTGTTTTAAGCAAGTTTCCAAAAGTAATAAATAATTATTTTTTTAAGAATGTAAGGTTACATTTTAAATAACAAGTATCTTTAACCATGCCCCGAGAGTTGATTGAACGACAATTGATCGAATGACAGTTGATCGAATAATGACACAAAAACTTTTTAATGAAACATGGCAGAGTCATAATGATTTTTTTCACCAGAAAGTTTTAAAAAACTTTTTAATCTTTGTCCAACCAGCAATAAGAACGATAGCGCAAATAGAAATTAACAACTTAAACAGGTAACATATTAACGCTATTAAGATTAAGGGGGATGTCGAAAAGTGTTTGAGCTGTTAAGAAACGCTGTGGTGTTGTCAAACTGCTAGCACAATTTTTCTTCAAATTTTATGACTTTCCCAATTTTTATTCAATTAAAAGTTGGAGTAATTTTTGCAAAAAGTGCTTACCTGCTTTGGGTAATGCCTAGGTATTGTATTCTATTTTAATTCTCTGAAAAATTTTTTCCTTAAACGTATCAAAACCTTCAACTAAGCTAAAAAAAATTGATTTTTCTATAAAAACTGTTGCCCCTAGCTTCTTTTCTGATTGCTAGAACACTGCAACCAATCCCAACCTGGCTTTTGCTGAGGATTTAGACAGCTCCGAACTGGACAGACGTACGTTAGAGAAATTTCCTCGGTCCAAATATCGACCATTGCTAATTACGGCTTTAAAAAATCTAGCCCAAGTTCCAAGTGAGCCGCATAAGCGTTGGAACTTCTGCAAGGTCAACTGGGAACTATGCGGCCACATCACAAACCAGCTATCTCAGGAATTACCATCTCATGACTCTAGCTTTATTGATGAGGAATACCGGGACTTCTTTAAATACTATCTTTGCAACCGCAAAATTGTCAATTCCACGCGTTTGCAGAAATAACTACAGACCGTGTTGGGATGCGCAGTGTGAACACCTCTGCCAGGTTTTTCTACGGGCTCCGCAGCGTGAAGCAACTACTTCAGCTGTTTCCACTTTGCTGTTCCATCTTGATGAAAAACAAAAAGATCGCTGGTCAGAGGCTGTCAATAACATCAACTTAACGCACTCCAATCGGCTGGCATAAAATATAAATAACAACTTGACCGGCAGAACCAGACACATACGTCATTACCGTCGTCTGCCTCATTACCGCCAACTCGGTTGGCTTGCAGTTGGTTAAAAAAGGAATAGGCCTATACAAAACAACAAACCTCGAATCTGGCAGAGTAGTTGTTAGTTGTTAGTTAACTCTGGAGAATTTCAACACCGCCTGAAAAATGTATCTCGGGAGATTTTTCTCTGGAAAAATTTGCCAAGGCCCTCAGACTTTGGCTGGTCTGGAAAAGTTTCGAGCCCTGACTCCCTATGCTCAGAGCTAATATTTCATGCCGGCTCTGCTTTGAAGTTCTGGTTAAACAAGTTTCTGTCTTCATGCAAGCAGCAACACAAGCTTCCAAAATTTTGGAGGAGAGCATTAGCGGCTGGCTGGCTGCCATCCCAAACCCAGATAAGCTATTGGAGGACGCAAAAAGCCATAGACCTATCTCTTAGGTGTCTTCTCAAGATCTTGGAGAGACTTATCTATGCCTGCGTCGAACCAATTATTAACCCACTGCTAACTAGAGAGCAAGCTGGGTTTTGGCCTGGAAGGTCAACCGTAGATCAAGTCACTCTTCTAACTCAAGAAATTGAGATTAGCTTTTCAGCCAAAACGAAGGCCGGCGCTGTGTTTGTTGATCTGACAGCAGTCTACGATACTGTATGGCACTGCGGTCTCACCTGCAAGCTACTCCGTCTTCTTCTGGACAAGCACGCACATGGTCTCATTGATTATGGAACTTGTTTGTAATCGAAATTTTACCCTCACCGCCGGTGTTGGATAGCAAAGCAGGTTACGAGGCCTTAAGAATAACGTCTTACAAGGATCAGTCCTGGCTCCCCTCTTGTTTAATATATGACTAGGGCAATTTTTTTATGACCTAATTTTTCCTAAAATATGACTTAATATTTCCTAAAATATGACTTTAAATATGACCTAATTTTTTCTGTCTGGTTCTTAAAACCTATGCAGCCGAGTCGGAGTATTGAACTCATTATCATTTATTTCGAACAGTTGAACCGCATAATCAAGTACGAATGGACATTGTCTTTGTCAAAATTGCGTCCAGGACATAGCATTTTTTTCAGTATAGAGAAAGAGCGTTCCACAGAAGCCGAAGTTGGCTGTGCTCTTTGAAGCAGCGCTACCTCAGCAGGAGAATGATCTGGTAGATGTGCACCACTACCGGCGGCAATTTTAAGGAAGTCGCTACCTCTAGCTAGACGACTTTGAACATAATTTTTTATCTCACATGGGTCGTCACCAAAGTGGAGATTTTGAATGGCTTCCGAAGCAGCAACAATTGTATTCGATGAATTGGTAATTCCCTTGATTAGGATGGCAATATCTCGGTAGTTACCATAGATTTGCCTTAATTCGACGAAAACTGCAGGTTCTGCTATGGCTTCCTTTGCCCGCTCAACCAGTTTTCCACCATCTTCAAAATTGTCAACAATGTTTTTGATAATTTGGAAGTTCTGCGTAGTAGAAAGATGCCTCCAGCCACGTGGCCCAACGAGTCAAAACAGGTTGTGGTGGTGCCGGCAAACCAGCTGCGGTGAACAAAGCATGTCGGTCTTTGTTTTTTATGGTTGCTGCTTTTATAGACGATATCAAATTGTCTGCAGCTTTAAAATGTGCACGTATATGCTCAGCACAATTATGCAGCAAATGTGCGATGCAAGTAACATGGAGCAGGCGTGGATACAGGATTTTTAATGTTTCAGCTGCTTTTATCATGTACCTTGCGGCATCACTGAGTAGCAGCAAAAACTTCTCACGAGCAATATTCATGTTCTTGAGGGTGTCGTCAACAATTGTACAAATATTGGAGCTATTGGAGTTGCCATTTAATGGTTTGCAGTTGACTAAGTATGTTTTTTCAGGTTCCTCCATCAGCCCTGCTAAAATATTGACATACTTTTGACCAGATACCTCAGCCTCATCTACGACCAAAAACAATGCTTTTGGAGCAAACAATTCCTTAAGGCGTTCAGTTTCTTTAGCAGCCAATTCCTTAACATGGCTTCGACATGCTGATTCAGAAGGGCAATGCTTCCCCAACTCTGAGTTTAATAGCTTTTTAATACTGGCATGCTGAAGCTTATAAAGTGGGATGTCAGCCTCTAAGAATGCCGTTACAACCTTTTTTGTAAAATCCCGTTGGCAAATGGGGACAAAAGACTGTTTGTTTAAGGTCTTTTTTGCCGGTGCAATTTTCTTTTGGTGTTTTGCCGATTGTCGATGTTGTTCCACGTGAAAGCGCTTGTCACATCTGACGATGGTGGCACAAAGCTGACAATAAAGATCATTCTGGGTATTGCAAGAAAACTCTTGGGGATATTGCTTTACATACCTTTTTGTTTTTACTACTTTTGATTCTGCAGTTTTTCCCATACTGTTTGCTAAAACTTGCTGTTAAGGAACACTTGCTAATTCATACGCTTGCTAAATAAGCTAAAATGCGTTAAGGAACACGCACGTGTTAAAATAATTTTCTTTTGCTTGTGGTTATGACGACATAATTTATTTTCTAACTTGTGACTTCTAGCCTAGCGCTTTTACGAGTTTCAAAAGCATTACGACTCTTTCGACAGTTGATGGTGTTGTAGCAAAAGAGCAATATCTGTGCTTGAGACTAAAATTACAACTTGCAAACTAGTGTAGCTGATTCGTTAGAACTTATACAAGGAAATAAATTAATTAATTCGATATTTTTGAGCAAGATAACTATGGCGTCACAGAGTCATAACAATAATGAAGATAGCAAAGCTTTGCAATCGTTGTTAATCTAACGTTCTGTCTTTGCACCATGAATATCCTACTGAATATGGGAGCAATGACTAAATTTATGACTTTTATGACCGAAAATATTTTTTATGACTTATGGTGTAAAATATGACTTTAATATGACTTTTTAACTCCGTTATCAAACATCGTACGAAAGTTTTGATTGAATTTTTGGGTATTTCATAAAAAATAGACCTTCTAAAAAAAATATAACTTTAATGACAAAAAATTGCCCTATATATGACATATGATCATATGATACATATGACCTGTCAGTGACTGTCCGAAGAAAATTTGCTTATGCTGATGGCCTGGCTGTCTTGTACCTATGCAAGCGACTGACAGGCATTAGAAAGGACTCTTACTCAGAACATGGCGACCCTATCCTCCTACCTTTACAAATAGAAGTTCATGCTCAGTACAACAAAAGACTATGTCGGCAGCCTTCCATCTTTACAACAAGGAGGCACAAGGTGAGCTTAATATTTTTGCTAACGAACAGACCCTACGGTTTTATTTTGATTACGATAGGGAATCGAACCAGCATTACTTATTAAGTACTGTTCCGTGGCTGGGTTTCTGCGTTTGATTAATTTGTAACCGTGCCTGAATAGTTGTGTCTATAGCGTAATTGTAGAATGTTATCGTATGTTCTTGTATTGATAGCATCACGTTTATTTGCTTTTTGTTAAAATAAAATAAAAAAACAAAAGAAACAGTGCTGAACTCACTTATCTTTGCATAAAGCTGGATAGGGTACTCACGTTTCACCAACACTTAGAGTCACTGCGAAGGAAGTTAACATCTCGCGTTGGGGTTTTAAGGCAATTAGCTGGGTTAATCTGGGATGCAAGTGCCACAATACTCTGCACAGCCACACGTGCCTTGGTCCATTCCACGGCTGAGTACTGTATGCTTATTTGGTGTTGCAGTGTCCATACTCGCCTTATCTGTAAGCCTATTAACGATGCCTTACGCATAGTGACCGGACGCCTGCGTTCCACACCAACGGACAACCTTTTTATCTTAGCAAGCCTTCAACCAACTGAGCTACGCCCCCAAAAATCCGTACTGTCTCTAGCTTGCCGCGCTCAGGAGCCAAAACAGCTCCTATATAAAAGGCTCCTGTTTCGACTTCGAGAGCAGCTACGGCAATTTAGATCAAGACACCCATTTGTGCCTGCTGCACTGAAACTGCTGAAGGACCCCGCCCAGTCAGGTACCAGTGTAGCACGATGGGGAGAAAATAGATGGAGCATGGAGTGGGGAGAAAACGCCTCTCCACTCCATACATTTATTAAAAATGTTAGCGCAACGGCAGGGAATTAGCTTTCCCAGACCTGCATGAGTCAAGCTTAATTGCCTCCAAACCGGCGTTGGTCTATTCCGATCAGAAACGCACAAATACAGTATAGTTTCTAAGTGCTGTGTGGCGCAAAGAAACCCTGTAAGGGAGGCACGTAATCCCGTAAGTGTGGCGACCTGTAAATGGCGCGAAAGAGCAGACAGCTGTACACATAATAACATGCAGCGGCCTGTAAGTGTGGCGCAAAGAAGCAGGCCTGTAAGTGTGGTGCAGGCAACCTAATGCGGCACAAAGAAACAGACAGCTGAGTGCATAATAACCTGTAAATGTGGTGCAAGGAGCAGACGGCCGAGCACATAATAATATCTTGCCCCATCTATCACCATTCAAATGGAGCCCGTGCTCTCTCAGACGTCGACAAGAATCTGGTGACCTGACTGATGAAAACACGTCCGGCCATTTAGTGGACCATCAGGTTCCCTTCCATCTCCCCCAAAACAAAGAAGAAGAACTGAATTGATAATTACTTCCTAAATTGGAACATAAAACAAACAGAAAAACATCAAAGAGTTTGCCGTAGCAAAAAAGTCATCATAAAATAAGAAACGAGTCTTACTTTCCTACCAAAAACCAAACGCGAATCTTTACAACTCTGGTTCTAATTAAATAATTTTTTAACTTTTACTAAAGCAAAACAATCTAAACCAGTGTTTCTCAATCGTTCATGGTTTATGGCTTACTTTTAGAAACATCTATGGCCCCCCTGGTCCACCCAAAACACAATATAAATTTGTCTTAACCATATTATATTTTTTGTTTTATTCACCATCATAAATGGTAAACAAAAACTAATTAAAATCAAATCAAATTAATTTGTTGATGAAATCAACAAACAAAGCTTTTCAATCAGCTTTGTCTTGATCACAGCACAGCGAAAATTTGTGATTCACAAGTTAGTTCATTGCAAATTAATAACTTTGATGAATAGTGAATATTTGTCGTTAAGAGACAGACGGAAACTAATACTGTGATTTTTAAATGCTAGCTTCATCCTATTTGAAAGTTCTTAAATTTGCCAGCTCGTATGTTACAGCAATGGAATATTTAACGATGTGTCATTGAAATAAGAGAGAATATTGTAAAGGGTATGCAAAAAAATTGCCTCAATAAGAATCAATATAAGAACAAATAAAGCCACAAGCAGAGATCTACTAGTGGGCCCCCTAAAAATACTTTGCCCAAGGACCCTGTTGAGAAACCCAGACCTGAACATTGAAAAAAATTACAATAATTAAAAACAAATTGGCTTCTTACTGATAATGGCCTCCGCTTTTAATAAATCTAATTTACGATAACAAAAAGGTTGTTTTTTGATCAAATGTCGTTTTAATCAATTGTTGTTTCGATCAACTGTCTGTTGAAAGACAAATTATAAAGACTAAATTCAATTTTTGGCAGAAAGGAGTAAATTATAAATTCAATTTTTTTGTTGATGAAGGAAAGACTCGCGATTTTTGAATTCACTCTTCGTTGAGAGTATGCTGACGTGTCCGACGACGTAATGCAATAGCTATATCTTTCTAGTGCTGAACTTGTTTAAATAAGGTCAGCAAAATGCCTCCCAGTTTCAAGCTACCCTTATTTAATATGCGTAACTCTCTGACGCCCGATTCAGAAAAATATAGCTGTAACTTGAATATGAAGGAGAGGATTGAATTTATTTTTTATCTGCGGTTTCACGCGCGCAGCTACTGAACACAATACAGCATAAAACAATACAATGTTCATCGTTCTCAGACCGAAAATCTGGTTACTGTCCGGTGATAGTGATCTCTCTCTATTTATAATAAACCCGAATTGGGCTACGTGGCTCGGACGACAAATTGAACAATAAAAATCAATTTTATGCCTTTATATAGATTACTGCCAAAGCGAGGTTACATTGAGATTATTTAATTAGGACGATGCATTTAGGTCATTTAGAACGGATACAGGTTATTACATTTAATTTAAAAAAGTCTATAAGTGGATTGATCTGTTAAAAACGTCAAATATATCACATTTCCTCGCTGTTGGCAACTACGACTCATTGTATTTCGATAGGTCACAGAAAATAATCCAATTTTCTCCGAAGAAGCGATTTGCATTACGTAACACTGTCGTTTCGATCAAGTGTCGTTTGATCAACTGTCGTAGTACCATTTTATCTACGTATTTCATTTTATCTCTATATCCTCCTGACTCACAGGAAAGCGTCGTCAGCGGAAGATGTTGTAGTGAGCGGATGTTCGAATTGAAGCGGTCAAGCAGATGGAGTTGCAGTTGATATACCGTAAAACCTCTATGGGAGCGCCACCTCTATTTGAACGCCACCTCTAATAGAACGCCACTATAGGGGAAGGTTTGAAAAATAGAGCGCCACCCTCTAATTGAACGCCATTTTGATGAATTCTTCTATTTTGGCAATAGTTACGGCTGAAATCGCCTTTCCAGGTTTAAGAAGGGAAGAATTGATTGTCGAATTGGACGTTTATTTTTAGACGCTGGAAAGTCCCTGTAGTTTTTTAAATGGACTAATGGCGGTGGCCTAAACGCCAACTACACTATTGATGTTGACTGTATTCGAATAAGCGGTAAAATCAACACAGACTGCGCAGAGGCGTAGCCAGAATATTTTGCGCCCGGGGCAAACTATAAAATTGGCGCCCCGAGCTCCACGTTTAATCATATTTTCTATTACATTTAATTGTATATGGAAAAACAATTCAAATTTTAATGGATCATTTTATTTAAAGAAGAAGCAAAGTTATACAAAATATAGCATATGTCCATAATGTCCCACTCAGTTACTGTCAAATATGATTTACATAGTCTACAATAAATTTATTTTTCTTGATTTCACTGTCGCAAACTGGTCAATCACGTCATCAAAATCTGTTTTTTCCAATGTTTCTCTTTCAACACTTAGAAGTGCAAGATCACTGAGACGATCCTGTCCCATTGATGCACGCGAATACGACAAAATAAGTTTCAATTTGCTGAAAGACCGTTCACAGCTTGCAATTGAAACTGGTATTGTTAACAAAATTTGTAGAGAAATTCGCAGATTCGGGAAAACGTCGTCTCCAAAAGACACAATAAAACCAAGAAGAGCCAAAGGAGTTTCTGGTTGACCTTCAGTTCTGTTACTGAGCAGCATTCTGCAATCTCCAATTTCGGTGAAAAGTTCGTGGCCATTGATGTCCGTGTCGTAGAAATTTGCAAAATCTGTGCAATCTCGACGAATTGCATCCTCATCCGTGTCGGATAGAAGAGTCTTAACGTCAAGCAGAAATCCAAATTTTGTGTTTAAGTCTTTTAGTCGTGAAAAACGTGTTGACATCTCCTGTTGAAGCCGATCAAATACATTCTTCATAACGCGCACAATTTCTTCTTCTGGTGAAAGTCCTGCATTTCTTTTCAGTTCTCCAGGCATTCTCTTACGTTGCCTAATTCGTCTATCCACCTGAACCCCCCAGGCTGTGCATTTTGTTTTGGCATTTTCTACAGCAGCTTGGCTCAAATCATCACGAAGCTTAACAAATTCTTGCTCCAAAGATTCAATATCAGTTGCAGCTTCCTTGAAGTTCATTGTAGGATCCTGTAGGCGCTTCTGTACACGATCAATTTTTCCAAGAACGGTATTCCAGAATTGTAATAAAACTATGAAATTAAACTTCAATATGCAGGCCTGTAACTGCTCTGCACCACTTCTAGTTTCAGGTGTCATAGTTAAGTCCTCTGATAATTTTTCTAGGAGTTGTACCAGTTCATCCAGCCCTTCAAAAATAGCTTTAACAGCTTCTAATCGTGCACTCCAGCGTGTTGCAGACTCTCGTTTTACTGTTATAGGAAGAACTCGTTTTAACTCTTCCCAACGAATTGTTGAATGAGAGAAAAACGAATATATATTTTCAAGTGTCCCAAAAAATGTGACGACAACTGGATCTTGCTTAGTTGAGTGTACTCCTGCTAAATTTAAGCTGTGGTTGTCACAGTTGACAAACAGTGCACTGTTATTTCTGTCACATATTCGTTGTTGAAGGCCAGAAATATGCCCTGCCATCACAGCAGGATTGTCATAACATTGTGCTCGACAGTCGGCTAAAGATATGGCATCAGACTTTAGTCTCTCGATGACTTTCTCTAGGCTTGCTGCATCTTTTGAATGTATCTCGATATAACCTAAAAATGATTCTTTGATAGTTACTTGTTTAGTTTGAAAATTAACATTCACAAATCTTATGATCTGAGACACCTGTTCCCGATGTCCTAAATCATGAGTTGAGTCAAGTAAGATGCCGTAGTATTTGCTTTTCCTTATATCCCGCAGCAATTTGCTCTTTACAGTTGATGCAAGTATGTGGATAAATTCATTCTGAATTTCGGGTGACAAATAGGAAACTGATCCCGGATTTTGTTCAGCATGTTGGACGTGTTTTGCCAGTAGTGGATCAAATTGAGCAATGAGTTTGATCAGCGCGAGAAAGTTTCCAACATTTTTATCATTTCTGGGATTCAAGTTTTCCTCATGACCACGTAGTGCCAAATTTTGTGAAACCAGAAATTTAATACAGGTGAGTATTCTTTGCAATATATCTCGCCAACGTTGTTTTTCCGAACGAATCTGCGCTTGAGCGATTGCGTCAATTCCTGTACCGTCAACTAACCGTCTTTCGGCTTCCTTCCATGTAGTAAAAGCCCTGCAATGGCTAGGATTGTTTTCATGAGATTTTAGTTTTTCTGGCTTTCTCCACTTGTTGAAACCGTTTTTTAACTCAAACGAAGCTCGCGAGTTTGAAGGCGATGATGTAAATAGTAGACAACAGAAACAGTAAGCGGCTTTATTGATTGGTGAATACAACAGCCATGAACGATTTACCTCCTCTCCATTTGCTAATCGACGTTTAAACCATGCCGATGTAATCGAACGTTCTCCATATAATGATGGTAGATTGTCTGTGTGCTGAAAAAGTATGGGCCCGAGAGTAATCAGTTCATCGCGAAGAGATTGTGGTACTTTCGGTAACTTTGTCACTTCGTCAAATTCTATGCAACCAACATCGTGAAACTTTTGTACATCAGGAACCACATCCAATTGCACATCGTAATGAGTATTATTATTTGCAGCTTCTCTGCCAGAAATGTTATCTTCCCCGTTACTTTCAACAGGTTCGTCACTATGTTGGGTCTCTCGGTCTTCAGTGTTTTCGGAGTTTCTTTCTGCACATACAAAAATATCTGTTTGAATAATGTTTTTCTCCGAGACCGCAATGTTTTCAACATTAGCGTCGACATCATGCTCTAAAACAGATGGTTGATAGCCGCCATCTTCTGATTCTGAAGAACTGGTGTTTGCAGCTTCAACTTCTTTCTTGGCTTTCTTTAAAAAAGCAGCAAGTAGTACACTTGATTTTTTGAATGCTATTTCGGCTTTCTTTTTTCTTTTGCGATTTTGAGCTCCACTTCTTTTTCTTCCTGACATGAGTTACAAAAAATCAAATATAAAATATATTTTATTAGATCTATATGACTGAGTGCACTAAACTGCCACAGCAAAGTCAATACTCAGTAACACGAAGTATCAGAGTAGTATCTTACACTGCATCATCAGTTTTAGCAAAATATTTTTAATTGGCTGATATACACTACAGTCAATAAGTCTCTTTACAATTAAAAAAAAAGTGTCCATAAAGTCTTTTAACAATTAAAAAAATTATTACAACGTGAAATGATGAGATATCGCAATGAGGGTTGTTTTATGTTAATCAGTATGTCATAAAGTTTTTATTGACACTAAAATTTATTGTTTCAGATAAAATTTCTTAATTAAAATTTCTTATGTTTAATGATTGAGTTACATGAACTGAACCTCCATAAAATTACTACTCTTTAAGAAAAAGCGCAATGTGTATCCTGGTTCATTGAGACAAAATCAGATGTTCAGACCCAGCGAAACTACACAAGTAAGTATGGAAGAGACCCTATGCCCTGTCGAACGTGGTAGTTCCAATTGTCTGGCAGCAGTACGGATGGACTTCATAGGAGAACGTTGAAAGGCTTGCCTTAAAGTTTTTTTTATATATTCTTTACTTCATAAAGCTTTATTACTGTTTGTCTCATACAGAAAAACTTTTTTCATAACTGTGACCTGATTAGCTAAAATTTAACTTATTACAACGAACAACTTATTTCTATACCGTTAGTTACAGGGCTATCAGATGCTTTTTTAGCTGATTAAAGGCAAATGACTTCAGAGCAACGCGCAGCCATATATAAACGAGCGTGCGCATGTGCTTTGGGCATTATGACGTAACAATGAACTTTTTAGGTTTTTGACCTAGAAAATTATGCCGAGTTTGTTTTTTTGCTCACCTGAGATCACGTGAGTTGCCAGATTATGTGACTCCCGCCGTCGAAGAGTTAAATTTTTGCAAGCCCCATTTTGGCGCCCCTGTACCTTGGCGCCCGGGGGGATATGTACCTCATTGCCCCCCCTAAGCTACGCCTCTGAGAATGCGCCTGACCTTCTTGAAGCACACGCACGCTCGTACGAACGATTCGACACGATACCGCACGATTACAAACGAATGAATGAATGCAATTGTATAAATGTGTTAGATATTTTTTCTTTTCATTCACGAAATTTATCTTTTCGTAATTCTGATCAGCGAGTCGAAAAATAGAGCGCCACCCTCTAATTCAGTGGTTCTCAACCTTTATAATTTCATGGACCCCTTTAACCGATATTCAAAACTAAATTCCCCCCACCAGAAATTTAGTTTGTAGCCTAATTAGTATGTTTGTATCAGCATGCAAAAAAGAGAAACTAAGTACAGTACTTACAATTTAACCTAAATTCTATAAATATTTTGTGAAAACATCCAGGATTTTTTTGTCGATTTGTCAATATGACGGCAGCATATGATTCTATCTGGCACCGTGGCCTTACATGCAAGCTGCTTGAAACTTGTGCCAGATAAGCACATGGTCAGAATAATCATGAAATTTGTCCGAAACGGAAGTTTTCATACTTACTACTGGTGACAGCAAGCAAAGCTGGATTCGCTGCCTGAAAAACAGCGTTGCTCAGAGATCGGTTTTGACTCTCCTTCTTTTCAACCTCTTTATATATACGTCTACATCGCCCTCTACAATTTCCAGAAAGTTTACCTATGCAAATGCTCTAAATTTTTGCACTCCACTGGAAACTGGAAGGCCTTTGAGGAAACTTTAGGTCAAAACATGACTAAACATCTTGTGCATCTTTAGACGTGGAAGCTGAAACTCAGTCGCACTAAGATGATGACAGCAGCCTTTCATTTAAGTAACGAAGAGGCCCAACGAGAGCTAAATGTTTTGTACAACCTTTAGAATTTTACCATTCTGTACAACCCCACTTATTTTGTGAAAAATCGTCATGTTTCGTCATCATCTCGTGGAGCAAAAAACTATATTAGCGCGTCAAACTGCTGAAGCAACTTGCAGGCTCAGGTTGGGGTGCTGGAGCCAAAACACTGCCTTACCTATGGTCTACTTAACAGCTGAGTACTAGACACCAATCTGGTGCCGCAACGCTCTTTATCGCGTAATAGACAGTGTCCTGTATGACGCCTTGCGCAGTGTAACTGGATGCTTGCGTCCCACTCCAATTGACCACCAACCAATACTTTCAGGCATCCAGCCAGCTGAGTTTCGCCGACTAGGAGCAACACTTTCCTTGACTAACGATGCAACCCTGGACCCTGACCGTATGTTAAATTCCTAGATTGGACCTAGAATCTCTAAAAATATCTGATCCTCTTTCCACCCTCCTAGTAAATCTACATGATTTCCTTTTTTACCAAAAGCAGTATTGCTGCTACTACTATAATCTTATTCCAAATCACTCCGCATTGGTTCAATGTTGCTTTTGTTGCTACCACCAAAGTCATTAACTAACTATCACTTGATATTGTAAAAAATGTTTGGAAATAACACATTCAATATTGATTTAATCGCAAAACAATATGAATAATCAAAATGATGCTACAGGGGCCAATGTGTTTATGATAAGTTCCGCCCAGAAAAGTTTTCATAGATCATTTTATAGGACTTCACTTCGCAAAGGAATCAACTGATCTATTCACTTTGTTTCCCTATACGTTACTATGACAGCAGTGACATCGAATTCGATAAAGTTATAAAAATATAACTAAAATTTGAGTAAGCAGTAGGCCGCATAAAAAAATTAAATAGGCCGCAGTTGGACATTTCTCTTTTAGATTAAGTTTTCTTACAATACTAAGACAATTAGTATTGTATTAACAAATGAAAAAAGTTTAAGAATAATAGTTTTATGTAATACAAAAACCATAGCTATTATCAAAAAATTAATAGAAGAATCATCAATCAAAAAGCAACAATTAACCATTATGATGCAGAAAAGCAAAAAAACAATTTACTCAATACGATCGCTAACATGAAAGTCAAATTTATTAAAATGAATCCAACTTTTGAAATGTTCTTCATATAAATAGTCTGTAAACTATTACCGTTAATTCTAAAACGTTCAATTACATTTAAAAAAATTCCCCCTCAAAAATACAAAATTCCCCCCTAGTTGGGAATTCCCCCTCGGTTGAGAACCACTGCTCTAATTGAACGTCACCTCTAATAGAACACCACTATAGGGGAAGGGTTGAAAAATAGAGCGCCATGGCGGTGAAATAGAGGTTTTACGGTATAGTATTTGTATCTAAACCTTACTGACAGGAAAACTCATAATGGCTGAAATTGAAAAAACTTTGATCCAATTCTTTCTTCAGTGGATGACGTAAAACAAAGAATTATTGCTATTGCAGATAAATTATCAAAATTTGGTAGTAGAATTACCAACAATAAATATTAGTCAGAAAAATTTAGTTGAAAGCATGCAAAGTCTTCAATCTGAAGTGAATCAAATTGTTGATAGTCAAATTAGAACGCAGCATGAAGCTAGATTTACTAAACAATTATGTTTCGTTAGCTAACGTTGACCAAAAATTTACCGTTTTTATATATACATTGCTTAAATAAACATGCACGAGGGGATTTACGGTGGCATTTCGTAAAAATATCCAACATCAAAACAAACCTTGAATAACTAAAGGAATCATCCTATCTAGTCGGCGTAAGCAAAATAATTACTATTTCAATTATCTAAAAGGTACAAAGGATAAAATTTTTTTATAAAAATATGCCAATAAACTAACAAAAATAAAGTCTTTTTGAAAAAGATAATATTAAAAATTCAAAAAATTACATTCACTAGTTTTGGTGTCTTATTAAGGCTCTAACACCTAATAAAGCTAAAACAAATTTCCCTTATTTAATCTTAAATAAAACTGAAATACAGAATCTTGTTGAAATTGTTGATTGCTTTAATAAATATTTTTGTAGTCTTTGTAATATTGGGTAGAAACTAGTTAACGAAGTTGATTCTTCTAATCAACAAAATATTTTTGATTACCTAATTAACTGGGACTTATGTTCTTTCGCCCCCTTTGTTTAAATAAAATTATCTTGATTATCAATCATCTCTATTCCAATAAAGGTAACGACATCGATGATTTATATACGCAAAATTATTAAGTGTTTTGTTTTGGTTAATAGTTATAGCACCCGTTTTAATTGAATTGTGTAATAGTCGTCTAAATTCGGTTTATTTTCTTGCTGTGTATTTAAAAATCGCTAAAGTTATTTCATTTTTTGAAGCAGATAATGTGAATGTCATACATAATTATGATTAATTATATTATTATCGATTTTTTCTAAAGTAATTGAAAAAATTATCTATAAAGCAGCGGTTGATTTTCTAAATTCGCACTCTTTACTCAATCTTAATTTGGATTGCGATCGAATACGTCCATTAGTTTTGCTGTATCAAATATCGTTTCATTTTGCTGCGACAAGATCAATTCAAAAAAATTTTCTTAAATTTCTACTCTTTAAGATTGGAACAAAGCTTTTGATAATCTAAACTACGAAATTTTGCTAAAAAAGTTATGTCACTATGGGGTTAAAAATGTTGCTAACCAATTTTTGAAATTTTTTCGACCTTGTCGTTCCAATATGTTTTGTTCATCATCATCTTTTCTTAATATCAATATTAAAGTTGCCTATGGATTTTAGCTTCTAATTTTTTTAATTTATACAAATATTCTCCTCACATCACTCGATTTTAGTCCTCGTCTATTTACCGATGACGCATGGTTATTAGTCAATGCCACTACGCCAAAGATTTCATTTTATTTCAATATTTATCTACCTGACTCGCAGGAAAGCGTCGGAAGCGCTATGCATAGGGCAAGCAATTACCCAGATTTGCTTCCGGAGATGCTAAGATATTGCTGTCCGCTCAGAATTTTTTATTTCGGTATTTTAGTCTTTTTTAAATAGATATGACTGAAATTTAGAACTGCTTGCCAAGACCGCCAAGCACTGGAAAGTGCCGTAAATTTAATTGTATCAAAAATACCAAAATCAATAGAAATTTAATGTAAATTAAAGTATTGTTTAAATCGGTCGTTTTTATTGAATCTTTGTTACTTTCTCGCACATCTTATATTACTGAAATTATGGTCTCATTGTATTGTATGGGGTAATAGGTTATCTTTTCACTATCTTTTCGCAGCCCTCGATCATTAATTAAGAGAGGAAAAAAGTTGTTTTTTGAATTATCAGACTGAGCAAGAATTCGAGTATATTCATTAAAAATTTAACGCTTACATCACTCATCGTTATGAGGAATACGGAAACAAAATTCTTTAGAAATTTGTCTGACAAATTTTTTACTGTGCCAGATAAGCATTAGGGAAAGTCCCTTTTTGAAAAGTTTACTTACGCCCGCGCAACGTGTAATCTCCTGCGTAACGTACGATTTGGTTAATATCTAAAATTTATGGAAACAATGGCGCACAACCATGGAAAAACTGGGAGGATTACTTTAAAATTTCTGTTTACCAAAAGCTGGTTTTTATTAATTTTTGATAGACTAGCATAAACATTGAGGGTCCCTTACCCTTATTTTTTCAAAATTTTTGCCGTTCCCTCGAAACATTCTCAGTTGTTAAACAATTTGCAGTGTTAAAAAAAAGCTTTGCGAAAAAACAGATTTATAATTACACTGCAAAAAAAAATTGCTGGGAATTCTTTGACCATTGCAGTCGGTGTTTTTGATATTTGCAAAATTTTGCAAAATTTCTTTAATTTCGCTGCAGTCTTTTACTGTGTAATTTAAAAACAGGAGTTTATCTCAAAAAATAGCCTTTTCTGAAAAGAGTTTTTGATCAAAACTTTTTGACCCACGCAGTTTATGCAGTTGGTTTAACCAATCAGACGCCATTTTCTCCCGTCTGATTTAGTCAGTTGACCGATTTTTTCATCATGATGGCTATCAAACGATATAATCATTTATCTAAGGGTTATGAATTCGTCTTTTTCCAAAACTTTTTCAAAATTTGTACTGTTCAACATCTTTTTGAGCTAAAAACAATTTTGAAAACCAAGATTGCATAAATGACTGCAAAGCAGACCAGTGTTCTTCATCCTTTTTGATATCACAGAATCCTTTTTGCTAATTTTTTGAATTTCGCGGAACCGCTATTTACAGAATCCAGAAAACATTTAACAAGACTCAACGGGAAAAACTTAAAGTTTACAGAATCCAGGAAAGGCTTTGAGAAACCCAAGGGTTTCGAAGAAGCCCGGTCGACGAGTGTTGCTGTGGACCAATCTTGTTTTTATTAGCTTTCAGGGAAAACGGGTGAGAAAGCAGTGAGAACAATGAAATTCTTATTTAGTTTGGATATGCTCATCTAGTTTGCCCAGCAGAAAAAATAAGTCAATAAGATATTTTTGAAAACTCAACAAAAAACCTTTTGTACGTACGCATTGAACGTGCATTGAACTGTAAAGTGATTTGCACGTGACTCTGCGCCACGATTCTAAGCTTAAACAGTTATATTAATTATAGGTTGAACGGCAAGACTAATACTGAAAAAAAAACTAAATAATAAACGGCATGATCAGAAAAAAATTACCCTAGACTCCTAAACATTTTATATGAGCATTATGCCAGACAGTGTATTAAGCAGTGTATTAATTCCCTTAAGAAAACTCTTTATTTCGCAAATATTTTTTTAGCAAGAACGATTAATTAAAAGCTGCGTCAGCAAAGTCCTCATTTAGGGGTTTGAACTTACTTTTAATAACCAAAGTAAAGACTTTTTTTGTCTTCATTTAGGTTTTCAGCGCGCAAGAACGAGATTTCACTGCGCAAACGATTTCGTGCCACAACGCATTTCGCACCTTGGAGAAAACACTGATGCCTGGTCGAGTAAATACATCAAGCCAAACTTTTTATTGTACTAATGTTTAACTTCAAAGCGAGTCGAGAATTCGCCTGGCCCGTCTCCCCAACCTTTCCATCTGGGCAACACCGCCGCTTAAATAATACTGTTGTAACGGTGACAAGTTGTTGGCAACACTGGGTGAGATTTCGCCGCCCCGGGAAACAAACCCAGCCTTTCCATGTCAGAAGTAGGAACGCTAAAATTTTCATAAAAAATATAAAGAGTTCGTTTTGATAAATCGAGTAAGCAACTCTATTGTTACAGCGCGAAAATTTTGAATCTTTTAAAATAAAATTTTTAACTATTGATATTTTCGAAAAAAGTAAAAATCGTCTTAAAAAAATTGTTTCGAATTTTAAAACGCTTGAAATTTTTTTGCAATATTGATTTTGAGAAAATGCCAGCAGAAATATACATTTTTGGGGATTTACAGCTTGTGACAGATGACTACTGTTCAAGTGCAAGGTTTTGATTTTCTTTTAATTTTCATCATCGCTATAGCGTAATTAATAGTTCGATTCAATAAAATCTTTGCCTCCACTGGAAAAAATTTTCTTGTGGAAGCTATTATCTTATTTTTAGGTATCTTATATCTTGCGTTTTTTAAAAGTGAATCGCATTTAACAGAAAATTGTACATCAACGGTTTATGTTTCAGTAAGATCACGCCAAATCATTCAACTTATCAAAACAGCCTATCGGAAAAGGCGGTACCTCTACTAACCGATCTCGTACGAGTTTTTCTTTCCCAAAAACTTTTTGTCAGTCCCTGTCTCCGCAAGCATAGTAGGCTTTTTTGATTGCTTTTACTGCTGAAGTAAATGATAAGTGGTCGTTGCTTGCTCCAATAACTAGCTGCATTTGCATACTGTTTAATTTTGCAAATAGAAATGCAGCAATGCCGATTTTCTTGCTAAGATTTGAGAGACACAACAACTCATTGAACTGTTTACAGAGCATCTCTGACAAAAGCTGCTGTTTGACCTTTTACGTTACTGAAAATGATCGCCTGTATTAGTCGCACAAAGCTTAGTTGCATTTAATTTATAAATCAAGGCCTTATTGCACAGCTGCAGAGGTGTGCAATGCAAAAGCAAAGATTAGTAATTGAGTATTGTAAACGTTAGATTTTAAAGCACCAATTTTTTCACATACAGCAGAAATTTACATTTTTATGAAAAAAAATTTTCGAACTCAGTATTTAGCTAGCAATATAACTGCGAATCAAAGACGTCTTTTTCAGATGATAGGCTAAATTACAAAATTGAAAAAAATCGTCAGTGAGGGATTTTTCAAAGTAAACATTAGTTCGAATGGAAAACTTTCGACTAATAAATTTGCTGCATTCAGATGAGAATCAAATCTGGTAAAAGCAACTTTGTCTTTTCTTTCTTTTTTATAATAGCAGTTTCGATTGTTTGGTCGGACAATGCGTTTGTTGATTGAGTACTTTTTCGACTGAAAGTCCCAACCAAGCGCACGAAGTTTCGACCGCTTTTTCGTTTCACTTAACTCTGGGCAGCTGAGAGTGAGATGATGTTAAAGACTATAAAGATGAGGTTTTTAGGATTTGTTGTTTCTAGTTTTGAAAACTTTAGGGAATCGAAGTGTTTGTAAGCTAGTCTATTGTGATTTGTACTTAAAATTAGTTGATTGTATTATTTGCTTTAAAGCCTCTACAAGCTATTTACTAAAACTAACGCAAGTTTTTTTTTCATTCTAGTTTTACAGTGAAGCTTAAATAAAAGGTACTAATATCAATATTACTTGCTGTCTCTTCAAAAGTCCCCGTTACCATTTAGAACAAAAAATAGACTATTCATGAAAAAAAATTAGCATAGCTTTCAATGCGACAAAACTTTGCATTCTGCAAAAATCCGCATCTTTTTCAAAAATTTTTTTGCCAAATGACAGTGCAATAATTTCGAGAATTTTCTTTTCTTTTTTATTGACAATCAGTTCGTAAATAATGGCATATCGAAATAGAGGTTGTGAATAAAATGGCAGAGATTGAACGATATACGTAATTACCAGCAAAAATTTAATTGGGCATAGCCACGGCACTCAGGGTGATTTTGTTATTTGGAAATGAAACGAAAAAAGTTATCTCATGTAACAAATGCTGTTCATCGGACCGTGCAATCACTATTGCGGTAGATCAAAATTTTTCTTAACATTGCAAGTTTACTGCACCCAGATGATTTTTTTCCTGCAAACTGCGTGTAAATCCTTATAAATCCCAGTTTCGGAGTTATTAAAGCGTTTTCGATAAAAATGTTAGTATATCTAGTAAGCTATATTTTGCTTAAACTGAAGTACAATTTTAAAAGATTAAAAGTTTCAACTTAATAAAATACCAACTCAATAAACTGTTTTACAGTATTTACAAACAACGTAAAAACTGTTAGTTCAAGAGCTTTTTAAAGATAGGCCTGGAATTCGGTTACAAATATAAAATATTAATTTGAGATTAATTGCAGACGTTTTTTTTAATTAAAGATTAATCAAAAATTTTCTTTTTTACAGTTACGTGATATTTGTCATGTAGACCAAAGGTATTGCATTTTTATTATAAAGGCATTAAACAGCAATTTATAAATAAATCTAAGTCAAAGCATTGCTTAAACTCTAATTTGAATTTGATTGTAAAGAATTAAAAAAAAACAAACCTTATTTTAGTCCATATTTGCTTGCTTTCAACAAAATATGGATGCTACAATAAACACGAATTATGATAAAGAAATCAACCGTATGTCAGAAACAAAGAAGTGTACCCACCAACAGCAAATAGCTCGTTTTCAGCAAACATTACTTGTTTGGTCGAGTGTTCTAGTTTCTTTCGGGCTTTTTCTGTTATGCTGGAACATACACTTGAATCTGCAGATCAAAGATTTACGTCACGATATCGAAAACCTGTTAACAAGATGCCAAGGAAAAAATACGTTTTCCGAACAGAATTATTTATCGGATGATTTTGATCCACGTAACGAACATGATTACAACTTAAAAGCTACCAAGGTAAGACAATATTTATATTGTAAGAAAAAAGACGAAAAAGAAGTATATTTTGCACTGCAAAGACAAACTTAGCAAGGTCATCACATTATATTAAGGATAAACGTCGGAGTTTAAACAATTTTAAAGAAGTAGAACTATTCTATTCAATTTAATTCTACCGTTCTCTTAACAAAAAAACAAAAAAGCTTTAACTTTAATCGAAAAGAAAAAAGTCTATTTTTAGAAAATCTATTTGGTAAAAATTAAGTGAAAAGAAAAAAGTTTTCACTTAAAATATTTGCTCCGCAATAATGGAATCTACCCAAATCCCACATTTTTCAACAAACGATAGAAAAATGTCTCTTCCGCATTTTAATCTCTTGTTGCTAGTCAACTACCTATTCTCCTTGACAGCCATGACAAAGTGGGAGATGTTAAACTTAGGGCAACAGTCAAGCTTACCCCAATTTGGTTTCGGAAATGCTAAAGATATTGCACTTAATTATTGAGATTCTGAAAGTTCTTTTATTTGTTTTTTAGCTATTTTATATTTTGTAATATGCCTAAAGTTATTAGTTTTTAAAATACTTAAAATGGTCAAATAGAGGAAACGACAAAAACAATTTTTTTTAAGGGCACAACATTTTGACTGGCTAGAAATTGTTTATTGTTTGATTTTTCATAACGCCAAACATAAACGCCTTCTAAATAAGCTAGAAATTGTTTATTGTTTGATTTTTCATAACACCAAACATAAACGCCCTCTACATAAACGCCAAACATAGAAGTTTTATTCAAAGAATCTTTACAGCTCTGATTAAATGCTTTTTACCCGCAGTAAAAAGTGAAAACAGTTCTCTAAATTGAGCGACTGTATAACAATCTCTTGTTTTCACAACATTAAAGTTAGATGGCAAAGCAAAGATGGAAAAAGGCTTTTTTTGCGAGTAAAAAAATGTCTTTCGAAATTCTCATCGCATAAATCTTCTTCAAGAAAAATAACCATTGCAAAAAAGAAATCTTTCAAAAAAAAGTTATTCTTTCTTTTTTTCAATTATTTTAAAATTTAAGAAATTCTTTTTCTCCTGAAATCTTTTATAAATTTCCGCGTCAAAGTCACCAAAAAGTTTTAATTTAGCAATTCAGATGTAAAACTTCTCATAAATTTTTAAACATTAAATATCTGAAAAATTTGTTATACAATATATTAATAGTAATCACTTGGCTGCTTTTATTGAATGGAGTGCCAGGTTGGTGAGTCACGTGCCCAAAGCATGGTTTTAATTGAAATAAGCTTATTCGCCTCGATTTTTGTCTGCATAAAAACCTTGCATATGGGCATATAAAATTTCTGATGCTTACTTCAGCTCTTACTTTTTCTTCATGTAATTATGTGTAATGCAATAAAATTTATTAAAAACTCATCTTTAAACTCTTGCTCTTGTCGATTAATATTGTGATAATACTGTAATGTCTCATAATTTTATTTTATTTTATAAAATTTTCTTTGTTGTGAAACGGGTTTGATCTAATTAGTTTTCTGTAAAAAGCGCTATATGTAATTATTATTATGTAATTATATATCGCACGTTAAAAGATTAGATACGTATGCAGAGTGAAAGAAAAATGGACATACACCGAAAACAAGTTTTCTTGATTGGAACGGAATATTGCATTGAAAATTTGGTTTTGAGAGGAATATTTATAGAATGCTTACTTTTAACAGGAAGCGATGAGAAAAATTTTCTCGCATTATGAACAGCCTGCAAAGATTGATGATAGAAGAGCTCCTATTACAGAGCACCTGAGAGTCAAAAGAAGCAAAGGTAAAGATTGCTGTCGTGAAATAATTCAAAACTATTTAAACGATAACAATATGAAGCAAGTGTTTAGTTTGAGCAACAAGAACGTGTCATTCAACACGAAAAACTATAAAATATTAAGCTCTTTTAAAACTTGAGCGACAATTCTATGTTTTAGTCAAAAAACTTAAGCGATTAATCGATGTCCCTGTTAAATTGCTGCTTCTGCTTAAAATACTAAAAAAATATATGCTGATGAAAAACCGTCATGATAAACCAGGAGGGGGAGCAAGCTTTTAAGCTCCAGGGTCGCATTCAGAAGCCGATTTTATTCGAGGCCCGTACTAGTATTTATAACGTGAATTGGTGCCCCAGACTTACTCAATAGCCTAAAAAAAGTTGCAATTCCTAGATAGAACATTGAATACTTCACGGGCCGAATGAAACGGCTTGGGTTCCAGTTTGCCCGCCGCTGTTATAGACGATCAAAATCGTTCAAAGAAGCACTGGCATTGTTTCTTTGTAATAAAAGGCCAAACTTAAAAAAAGTTTAAACCTCAAATTTACTCGTAATCCGTCTTTTCAGATTGCTGGTTCGTGTCATGTACCAAAGCAAAACATTCAGAAATCAGGTTCAATTCTAAACTCCCACAAATTTTCTAAAAATTTCGACTTTGCTTCAAACATTGTGCTATATACGTAATGATGGTTTTAGAAAAAAGAAGAACTGATATAAAAAAAGGAACCCCAGAAACGATCTAATCTAAGAGATGAAGTGCATACTTTTTAGAAATTTTGTGGTTTTTACTTGCATTGAATACCTTTTTATGTGAGATCCAACTTGTCTTTTTTTATTTGTGATCCTTTTTTCATTGCCACAGAACTTAAAAAGAAAAATTTTCAGTGCAAGTTTTTACTTGCACGTCTTCACACAGATTAAATAACCTTTTTAACGAATTTTGGTGCTACTATATAAAGCGGACAATTTTTGTCGGGGGGGGAACTTGTCACAACTTTAGTCGGAAATTTAAAAGATCACTTAAACTAGATAACCCAAATACCTGCGTTGAAGTAAAGCTGTGTTTCATTTTATTTATTCCGGTTATACGTAGAAATAGTTTGCCGTGAGACTGAAGTTCTGGCTAAGCTCGAATTGATTCGGTCGAAACTTCTCTCCACCGATTCAAAAAAACAACGGTTTCTAACTATAAAGAATGTAGGGTAGACCTTGGGTTGGTGTATCAATTACGCAATCACTACTTAACATGATAAAGATTACGTCATAGTAATAACTCAAAATCAACTATAAAGATAATGATTTAAGATTGGATTGTGAATGAAGTGTAGCAGAACTTCTACCGCGTTTTTTTAAAGGATCTGGTGCAGCTATTTGGTGCGCTCCATGAAAAAAACATCACTTTGCATATGTAACAGAAATTACTCGATTTGCCATAATGAAGATAAAATAAGGCTCAAGAAAAATTAAAAATTTAATTTTAATAATTTAAACTTAGTAACTGCTGGTCTCGAGACTGTAAAACAAAAAAATTCAAAAAATCTCTTTCCAAGGGGTCACAATAAACACTGAATTTGTTCGATCCACCATTTGAAACAGACAGTTCGTCATTGAAAACCAAAGTAGCATGTAGATATTGTTTGACTGAGTTATATAATTTTCCCAAATAGTTTATAACTTTTTTTATCGAAAAACAACTCCTAATCACAAGTTTTTTTGCAAGTCACTCGGTCGTGTCTTCTCATAAACTGGATCATTTGATTAAAGGACGCTAATGATAATTATGTCTCCTTTGCAGCTTTTGCATTCGTGCTATTAATCTTTTTAATAGAAAAAAAATTTAATATTTTTATTGTATAAATTTTATCAGTTAATCCACTTCAACTTAACAGTAATTTTATCAGTTTTATCAGTTAATGCACTTAGACACTTAACGGCACTTTCCCCCGCTTGCTGGTCGTGGCTAGCAGTTCTAAATTTCAGGCATATCCATTGATGGCTTTAATAGAATGCGAACGGAGCGGCGGTACCGGGGTCCGATAAAAATACATCAGAAAGTGGCCCTCCCTACACAAGATACGTATTGGTCTATTTCTTTATAGTAGCACCAGGACGTCGGTGGCATGTCTTAAATAAAGACTTTTTTTTAGAGATAACTTTGTTTTGGGAGACTAGAAAGTGGCCCCTTCTAAAGCTATAAATTTTTTTAGAAATCACACTGTTTTGACACACTTAACAGTGGCCCCTCTAAAATGAAGATTTTTTTTTCAGAGATAACTTGGTTTTGATGCACTAAAAAGTTCCCTTCAAATAAAACGATGACTTTTTTTAGAGATCACACTAATTTGGGACATTAAACAGGGAGTGGCCCCCCTAAATTGAAGACCTTTATTTTTAGAGATAACTTTGTTTTAATACATTAAAAATGGCTCCCCCAGTGACAACAACTTTTCTAAAAATTTTTTTGCTTTGGAGCACTAAATAGTGGGCCACCTTTTACTTTTCTTGTAACGGGGCCTCCTTTTTTGTAAGGCCATCACTGGTCATATCTTTATAAAACTATAAAAATTCAATTTGACAGCAATATCGTGGCATCTCCGAAAGTAGGTCGGGGTAATTGCTTGCCCTAAGTATTAGCGGCTCCGTCGCTTTTCTGCAAGTCAGGAGGATAAATATGGAGATAAAAAAACTTAATAGTTAGTAAAAATACTGTTCATACTAACTTAAAAAATGTGCCCTGACTGATTTTTGAAATTCGTTTATTTTTTTAGGATTCTTTAGAATTTTGAATGCCAGTTGATATAGGTTTTTAAAAAGCCAAAAGCATTTAGATTTTTTTTTCTACCGTTAAAAAAACATAAAAGAAAAAAATTTAATTCTATGCAGGTCGAAACTACTTTTACACTTAAAACACTTATTATATAAAGTCAGGTTTTAAGATTTTGTTTTTTAGAACAATTAAAAAAATCAAAATTTGTCGTTTCTTTACAGTTTAGCGCGGTATAAGTAATGGAAAAAAATTTATAAATTTAAAATGATTTTGAGAAAAATTTAAACAATCTAAGACCAAGTGGTAACTATTATTGAAAAAAAATATCTGGAAAAGTTATATTTAAATTGCAGTTTTAGCATTACAAACAAGGGCAAAACTACTGCAATGCATCATTGCTATTCAGTCAAGTGTATAAAACAACTTTGAATGGACTCAAATAAATTCTACAAAATAACCATTTATTACTTCATAACTAAATATTTTTTCGAAAAACGCCGACAACTTTTTGATAGTCTTTTTTGATTGACGTTTAAATTTGACTTTTTGTTCAGGTTCAAGAAAATCTGGTAAAAAACCGAACACAAAGAAACCGAGTAAGTTGCTTATGACGCAGCAGATTTCGATAATGCAACCTAATTTCTAGCAAGAGCCATTTCAAAATAATTTTTAAGAGCAATCACTTAAAAAAGATCACTTTGATTATTTTTTAAGAAAGTATGTGGTCAGATTTAAGTAATTTTTTATATGGTTCAAAGCTTCTTTAAATCTCACAAAGCGTTAGCCGGAAGTTTAAAATATTGCACTCAATATAAGTTTGGTTTTCTCTTTCTTAACGTTACGCTTCTTCTTTTCATGGCTATTCTCGACAAAAGTATTGATTGATCAATAAAAAACCAACGAATTAGACAAAGTAATTCAGCAAAAACTTTTGTGATTTATACTGCGTCACCTTATCCATACGTAGGCTCACCATACGTGATTTTTAGGGTTTTGTCCCGGCGTCCCGCCCAGTTAACATTACGTCACGATGCTTCCAAATTTAAGTAAAGACACTTTTTTTTAGAGAACACTACTTTTTAGGAACGAATTTTTTCTTTTAACCAACATCCCGGTTTGCCCTTTCGGAAATATGATATGCCTATCCATACGTGTTTGTTATTATATTATTTTAGTTGGCAACCCTGTTAATTAAAAACAGATTATTAATATTAATACTAAAAATTGATTACACCAACAGATGGCTACAATGGTCTACAGTAAGCTGAGAGGCTCGATATTAACAAGTACAACCAGCCATACTGTTGGGCCCGGGATCGGAAGTTTCATGGTAGTCCGTGTTTGAATGAAGACGTTTTTAGTCTTTACATGAATTTTAAAGGCAAAACACATTTTTCAGCCCACATTTTCAAGCCAATTTGAGCATGATTTTTCTAGTAACAACTCTGTATAAAAAGGAAAAGTAACAAACGATACTAGAATGTAATGATAATCTTGCACTGCAAGTCAAATAGTGAAACTTGCAAATTTCAACCAAATAAAAAAAAATAAAAAAAATTCTTTTCCAGGCCCTTTTTACCAAGTACTTCAATTATTTTCTGACCAATTTGGTGAATAAAAAATTGAACTATTATTAATGTCAGCGCTATTACCAGAAGGGCTGCGAACGTGAACTAAAAAAATTCAATCGAGTTCGACTGTAATAGAAAGTGGAGAGCCCAAAAAAAGTCCCCTTTAGTATTACACATCTAAGGCACATATATATTTAAACAAAAAAAGTCATCATACAACTAAAATTTAAAAGAAAGACTTTTTTGTCTTTACTTTATAGGCAGGAAAATATCGAACATGAAGGATTGAAAATAGTAAACCAGAACTCGGACTTGGACTATAAATTTTTTGTGAACTCGGTTAAAAATGCGTGGACGTGGCAGCTTGGTTATTGAAAATACTACTTATTTTAAATTTCTTCTGCTCTTCATTTAATGTTTTTTTTTTAAATTAGACTAACCTCTGAGTTATACTAGAGGAGCGGATGAAAGCGAAACTAAATTGAACTATTTTGTTGAAAAAAATTGCTTGGATTTACATTTAAGTTTTTACGCTTTACTGCCCGTAAATAATCCGTCTTTTTGTAACAAGCTACAAATAGCAACAAAGCAAAAATAAATGGCACACATATAACAGCTTAAATATCTTCATTTTCCATTTCTTAAAATTCAAAAGAATTTTAACCGCACGTTTAACTACAATTTGCATAATTAATGTATGAGCTATTTTTTCACAAATTAAAGCGGCCTTCAAACTTATAATTCAAAAAAGTTTGAATTTTTATCTACTCAAAGGCCAATAAAAAAGCAAAAATTAATTAAAAATTTTCCTACATTGGTTACATTCCCAATTTAGTGAACGATAAATAGGAAAATACCTTTCTGGTAATGTTGGTAGTTAGTAACAAAAACTTAGCCAAAATAATTGGGAAATGGTCTTTTTATATTTATTTAAAAAAAAATTAGCTATTTAGTTGAAACATATAAGTACTAGAGCTAATTTGTTATATTCAAACAAAATAGATTAATATTTTTTAAATACCACTTTGTTTTTTAGTTACGAGAATGCTTCGAAAAAACAAGGTAACCATTAACAAATATTGTATTAATATGTTTATAAAATTAGCATAAAAAGTCTCTATAATGTATCCGTGGTATAGCATGAAACTAATGCTTTTATACAGTGGTGGATATTCAAATTCAGGGGCCCGAGGCAAGTATTTTCAAAAATTGATGTTCTCTAAAAAAGAAAAAGAGCTTTGATCTCGCTTTCACTTTTTTCTCCAAAAATCATGGTGATCTCTAAAAAAAAGGTCTTCGCTTCAATTTGATCTCTGATTTCCCTATTTTCCTCCCAAAATCAGGGTGCTTTTCGTGCCGACTTCATAATAACCTCTAAAAAACATCTGCCGCGAATTGAAACTGTGTGTGCTATTTTTAAGGGGGACCCCCAAAAAAAGGGGGTTCGAGGCAACTCCCTCATTCGCCTCACCAATATCCACCACTGCTTTTATAGAATTGCTGTATTATTAAAAAAATCTGCAGCAAAATCAGAGGAATTTCGCAAATTTGCACGAACATCAAAAGCGCGACTGAAAAAGATTAAAGAAGACGTTGCAGCTTTTTTTTAAAGTGTGTAAAAAAAAAGTTATGTTTTCTATTTTGCACAATTCTAACTTTATTTTAAAAAAGTGTGTTTAAAAATTAGTTTTTTTTTGTCGCACAGACCGTTATGAAAGACTTAGAAATTATACGAACTTGAATGTGATTGATTAAAGTAGAGACAAAGAATTGACGGCCGCAAGAAAATTTTTTCGTTTATTTTTGGAAACATTTTTTTAAATTGGTGACCAGTTTTTTCGGGGGAAACTGACCCTCCTCTTCTGGTGCTTTTGGATTGTTTAAATCAGGGTTCTTCAAACTGGGGATCGCGGGATTGGGAGAAAAAAAGCGAAATGCAACAGCAAATTGAAGTGAAGACCTTTTTTTTTTTTTTTAGAGAACACCTTGATTTTGGGAGAAAAACAGAGAAATCTGAGATGAAATCGAAGTGAAGACCTTTTTTTTTTTAGAGAACACCTTGATTTTTGGGGAAAAATAGCGGAATCAGAGATCGATTCTAGGTGAAGATCATTTTTTAGGGGTCGCGAAAAATTTTGCCTGTGAAAAATGGGTCGCGATGAAAAAAGTTTGAAGAACACTGGTTTAAATTATATTTGTTTTTTGTTTAATGACACTGCATTTTTTCAAGAATCATGAAACGCAATTGTGACGCAACAACCAAAATAATTTTCTGTATATCTGGTTGTTAACATAAGTATGTTATGGTTATCTGGTTACTGTACAACCAGTTAATTAAACAATTTAAATGTAGAATGATTTTTCCCCAATTTCACAATCTAGCGCCATCTACCTTCTAAGAAGTAAGAACCGCGAAAAGCTCTAATTTTATTTCTTAATATTTATGTTTCAGGGTATTGGAGTCCATATTCAAGCAAAAAATATGAAATCAACTCCAAGTATGAAATCCACTAAAATAATTTAACTTTCAAACTACGTGGTTCTGTCGGTTCTCACTATTCTGGGTCTCTCGAACAATTGTTTTTTTTGCTGGCTAATTTTACGCATTGGTTGATTAAAATATTGTAATTGGTTTACTGCTAAATATGCGGCAAAATATGTCAAAAAACTCGAAACATTGACGCGATAAGTTGACGTCAAACATAAAGATTTTGATTCCTTAAAACATTTAAACGCCAACACAACTGCAATTGTAATTATTATACTCAGTATAACAAATCTTTTAAGATGTAATTGATGAAAGAGAGAGAAATAACACCTTATCAAAATTGGATCAAACAAAAAAATTGCTGTCGGGCTTGAGGAAAAATATTTACTTAGTCCAATGATTCCCAAACTTTTTCTATTCGTGTACCATTTGGTGGTTTCGTTAAGGGTTTACGTAGCACTTACATAAAAATTGCAAAAACTCAAATGTACAACACATCACATATTTTGACAAATTCTATATTATCCCAGGGCAAAAACAACTTTACAGCTTATAAAACGAACAAAAATAGAAATAGTTTAAATGAGATGAACGTAATTGCTTTTTCTCCACTAGTTGTTCAATGCAAAGTACGACTTCGCTGATAGCGCATCTAAATTCATGCCCAGACAGTTCTAGACGGTTCCGGCTTTTTAATTTGATGTTCATAAATTCGGAGAACCTCTGCTCGCACTACCGTGTAGATGGAAAGATTAACAGCTGAGGAAGAGTGTGGCTTGCTAAGTTTAAGTACGATGAAGACATGTTCAACCAGAAATTTACGGGGAGCATTGGTTATAGTTTTATTTTTGATTTTATCGTCAACTTGAATGTCTATTAGCTCTTCATGCTCTCCAGTTCCCACAAGCAGATCGGCTGAATCGATTTCAAAAGGATTAGTGGAGTAAGCACATAATTCGATGTCAGGAAAGTATAGGAAAGTATCCCATCATTTCGATATTCAGTTGCATAAGATGACACAGTTTCTTCCTGAAGTTCATCATCAGGTTTCTCCTCAACGGAAGTGAGGGAAACCTGATGATGAACTTTAAAAAGATACATATCTCACATATTCCAAATTAATTTTCGCAAATTCTAGTAGAAATGCTAAGAAAATGACCAGAAACCTACTAAGAGCCAGCAAAGTCTTTGGTGCAAAATTAAAAATAGTTGTATGTTTGTAGATTTTGCAAATTTTATTAGTTTTTTTCTAAAATCTCACGTACCACTTGAAAGACTCTCACGTACCACAGTTTGGTAAACACAGACTTAGTCCAAGGTAACAAATGAAAACCTAATCTAGCTTGATTGTAATACCTTTAGTTTTTTAAGACATATAAAAAAATCCCTCCTCAAATTTTTCTGATTGAGCTTATCATGTCAAAATTTAGTTCCCGAACAAGCGATTACTCAGTGGAGCAAGCCAAAAAAAACAAACATGTTTGGATTATCGCAACTGGAATCCGATGGTTACATTACCGTTCCAGCGAATGGTTTATATTACTTGTATAGTCAGGTTAGATATCTAATTTTAAAACAATTGCTGTTGAATTTTTTGCTTTCAGATTTCTAAAATTATTATTTTTAAAATTTAAAAAGCGTTCGTCAAAACTTCCTTAATACGTAATTAAATAATTATCTAAATAAATGCTACGATATAATTGATTCGAAAGTAAGGTTTAAGTTTACAGCTTTGATGATGACGTTATATATTTTAGTAGTGGCGTGTCAAGGGTGAAAATGAGCACTAGCGCGCCCCTAATGAAGCTTTAAAAGTTAATTAATGAAAACAATGTAATTTCTTTTCAGGTTGTTTTTACCAACTCTCCAAAGCCGTCGATGGCAGCTGAAATTAGAGTTGGCCCATTTGGTTCCGAAACATTCACGAAATGCTTGCTTGCCCATCACGAAAACCCATACGATCCTGATCAATTATGGGCAACCTGCAACAGCAATGGCGTGAAATATCTTAAAAAAGGAGATAAAATCAAGTTGGCAGTTCACCCACCCAACATCAGTGTGTATTTGTCCGATCATTTTACGTACTTTGGTGCATTTTTTCTTGGATTTTAGTTTACGAAGAACACTTCGTTTTGCACAGAAAAAACAAAATCTTCCATTAAGAATAAATCCTCAACTTTTAAAATCATCCTTATTTCGAAAAAACTAATGTACTGTATATAGTAGTGCTTCAAAGAACTTGCGACGTTTGAAGGTGTATTTAACTCTTTGTATATTTTAAGCTTTTTCTTATAGTGATTTTCTTGGCTGAATAAACGCGCATAAATAAAATCTGTATCACGCTCTAAGTAAATCATCTTAAAAGTTTGTTCAAAAGTTTTATTTTCAAAGATTGGTGTTTGTGATGAATAAAATATTTTATGTAATATACAAAATATAACCAAAAAACTGCACATTTTTATTTGCCTCGCGTTGTTTTTTCTTTTTATTTTTAAAGCTTTACCAAACCTTGTTTGTATTGAAGATAAGCAATTCTGCCGAAAATTATAATTATTGCATAACAATATTTTAAGCAAACATGACTATGTCAACAGGATAAAACCGAAAACCTGTTTTTTTAATTAATGATTTAATCTGATCAATGAATTAACTATCAAAATAAAGAACTTTATGGGCTTTTTAAAGGTAGATGATTCACTATAAAAAACTAAATTTTTTTGATACCGTGTTCAAAATTTTAAAAGAAAATATACAAAATTCTCTTCACCAAAAAACTTAATAAAAAAACATTATGAAAACGTGTGAAAAAAAGAAACGTGATTCTCAATATTATTCGTGAAATGAAAGAAATTTGTTGTCGTAACCCTCGTTCGTAAACAAAAGACCTTTTTTGTTTCTTCATTAATCTGGTTTTGTTTCAATGCACGCTGAAAAGTTTTTTGCACAATCGATGAATGAAAAAAAAGAATTTAGTGTACAAAAATTGACATAAAAAGTGGATAAGAACTTTTAAATCATCTGGGAAAGGGTGTTAAAATTGAATAAAATACCTTGTAATTTTTAGATGCGTTACTGTGTTTAGATGCTGTATTTTTAAACAATTTGCTCTCAACTATATATTTACAATATTATTTGTCTATTTAATCACATCTGACAATGGAAAGATCAAAATATTTTTGCTTAAAATCACTGGCGACTTCAGCACTTTGTCGCTTCTCGGGCTCTTGTTTGATACTCATGCAACAAGTTGCAAATACATTACAATTACACAGTAGATAATTACTGTGGGCTAAAGATAGTGGCTACAATTTTGTAATAAATTAAAATATATGGTGGCTAAAACTATAAACTGTTAAGGCCCGTTTCCACTACGAGCGTGAAAAAGAGCATTCTTTTTCTCTTTTATTGATCTTCGATTGAAGCGAGCGGTTAAAATTGAAGCGAGCGCAAAAAAAAGCAATAAAACAAACAAAGGATGCTTTTTTCCACGCTCGTAGTGGAAACGGGCCTTTACTTATTCACTCGGGTTACTAAGTTCAGCCTGAGTGGCTTGAGTGCCGAAGTCGCTACTGCTTAAAACCGAATTTGAGTGAATTGAATGCAATAACTAAAAGAAGAAACAAAATAAAAAAATGTGTCTTTTATGCAAGATAGGAAACTAGTCTTTCATCCAATTTCGATTATTGTAATTTAAAATAAAAAATTACTTTTTTTGAAAACGTAGTTTGATTTTTTAAAAAATTTGTTGTTTACCTTTTTCATTTTATGACAGGTAATATTTGAGCAATTTTACTTCATACGTAAATCCATTTGCAAAAGTATAATATTACACAACGCTGTTGGTTAAGCTATAATTATAAAAAAACCAAAAAATTTTTTTGATAAGTTTACTAAAAATTGTTTATGTTACACTACTAAATCTTGTTTACTTTTTAGATATTCTCTGTTTTTTTGATCTAGCTTCCAAATAATTGATGTTAAAAACTTGGTCACTTGACGAAACAGCAACGGTAACGCTTCTTTTTTGACACATCTCTTGTACTCATATTCGTCCAAATTGTTTTGTAACGTCTATAGGTGCAAATGTAACAGGTTAAATGGATGTAGTCTCCGAGAATCACTGGATTTTGACTTCCTAAAAACCCGGGAAAAGATTTATAACTAACTCCAAATTGAAACAAAAACCTTTTCAATTTTTAATTGACTTTTAAAGCCGTTAGATGGCGCGAATCCGCTTAATTTATTCTTTTTATTTTTAAAGCTTTACCAAACCTTGTTTGTATTGAAGATAAGCAATTCTGCCGAAAATTATAATTATTGCATAACAATATTTTAAGCAAACATGACTATTTCAACAGGATAAAACCGAAAACCTGTTTTTTTAATTAATGATTTAATCTGATCAATGAATTAACTATCAAAATAAAGAACTTTATGGGCTTTTTAAAGGTAGATACGCTTAATCAAAACCAAGTTTTGCTTCTGTGACCACGTCTGTACAAATATTTTAACACCTCAAAAAAAGTTAATTGGGTTATATTTAAGAGTTACAAGTTTGCTTTTTTTCCACTGATTTAGTGCTCTATAACTTTACGACTGTATTTCGCATAAAATTTTGTGTTTTTTGCTAGCATTTTCTTTTATCAATTCTTTTGTTAGTAGCTTGAAATACTTCGAAATTACAGCACGCCTAAAAATTTTGTACAAAGAATTTCCTTGACTTCGTTTAAAACGATTAAAATTTTTTTCTTGTTTTTGGTCGCTTGTACATTGTTTGGATACTTTGTACATTGTATACTTTTGTTTATAATAAAAACAAAAACGCGTGGTGCTGTTGATTTGTTATCATTATCTTTTCAAAGCACTAAATACACATTTAGATTTCTCAAAGAAGCAGGAAAGAAGGAAGAATAGAGGAAAAAGTATTGTCATTTTAACTCTGGCCCAAGGTATTCAATGCTGGCTTAGGTCATGTTGAAGATTCATCACATTTGACATGCAGCATTCACAACGCTGTAGCCACATTCTGAGTGTGTTCCTTGTTTTTCTTTATCGCACGGTTTGCATTGGCGAGGTTGTTGCTTTCTGTATTAAGCTTGACCATAGGTCGACTTGACCTTATTTCGAAATTTATCCTAAAGTGCTTTTCCCACGGCACACGGAAGTCGCTAAGGTAGACAGAGCAGCAAACTCGCGTCCTTCTGCTTGCAAGTCAAATTTTTATCCTACTGAGCTATTCCACAAACTTAGTAGGCCTATATTGTAAATCTTTGCGCAATACCTTTCTGACCAGAAATCGTTGCATCTTTATCTTGAAATTTACGAAAGATTCCACATTGCTGAAACTCCTTGCAAATTCACGTTTTTATCTGCCTGACAATGTTAAAAATTAACTTAGGAGTTAGTATAGAAGGGCATAATTGCTGTATTAATGCTTTATGGATTGCGTCTCCTCAGGTAATCAATATTTGAACAGAAAAATATTTTGATAAAGATCAAATACACTCTTTAAACATTGCATTATTTAATTTAGTTTTGTAATGTAGCTTCAAAAGACAAAAACGACAAAATTAAACAAAATGGAATTGTTTCCTATTGCCTACAATTGGGCAACTAGATTTTATCATTCAATGATTTTTAGGTGTTTGCAAGCTAGAAATAATTAACTTATACATAATGATTAAATTATGCAAGGGTGCATAACAAAATGTAAGAATACTTTATTTTTTTTAAATGCGAAAATTCTTCAAGCTATTTTTTTATTGCTGCTATTCACTGAGGGTTAGTTTGTTAAATTAGTTTGAATTGGAAATACTTCTTTTTTTGGCCAAGGTAGCTGAAGATAGTTTATTTTTAAGCAATATTAGTCAGTTTGAAACGAAACATTCAAGTTTTATTTTGATAAAAATTGTTCAAGTGTTAAAAAAAATCCTACTTAAAAATTTTTAATTAAAATGAAAATAAACTTAGAAAAAAAACTTTAAATTACCGCTTTTTCGAAAAAATAGATTTAATGTTTAAATAAAAATAGGCACTTTTGAATTTGAATTACAGTAAAACCTAAAATAAAAATTTAAAATTCAGAAACACCTAAAATAAAATAATCACCATCGCGTGGTTTTACCGAGAGCAATAAGTTATTTTTGATTCGGGTTTTTGTAGACAAAACAAACAACACTTTGAATAATTGTCGTATTAAAATCTGGCGATTTGCCAACAAATCCAGAAATTAGTTTTCCGATATTTTATCTGAAGTGCGTTTTTTCACGGAAATACTTTAAAGATTGAAGTTTTCTAAGCATTCCACACTAAAAAACATCAAAAGAAAAGTTGCAAAATTCCGCAAACATCAAAAACGCCGACTGCAATGATCAAAGAACTCGCAGCAGTTTTTTTAACAGTGCATGTGGTAACGGTAGGGCAACACTTTGAGCTTTATGGGGAAGATTAAGCAGAAGCGTTGCCAGTTAAAGTTTTTAAAACTAAAGTGAAGACTAAAAAAAGGCTTCAGTTTCATTTCAAAGCTGTTTCGGATGTTTTTGTTCTAAAAAATCACTTATGAACTATAAAAAAGTTCTTTACTTGGGTCTTCTGTAGAAAGCCCCCGCCATCTATTGCGAGTAATTTTTATCGCCCCACCATCTATAGCAAGTAATGTATTTTTGTGAAACTAACCGGAATCCTCCCTACAAGTTTCTTTTTTATTTCATCCTAGTGTTGTAGGGGGATTTCGGGTTAGTTTTACCAAAAAAAATTACTCGCAATAGATGGCGGGGGGTCTTTCTACAAAAGATCCCTTTACTTCAATTCAAAGTTCTATGCAGGCTTTTAAAAATCTTTTTAGGTGGTGCTAAAAGGGCTGTGAAAATTCTCGGCGGGACTGAAATTTTACGAAAAGAGTTAAAGTTCCCGGGCCAACTTTTACGTCACATAGGCTTTAGATATATTTTAACCAGCGGTGCGTCCTACTTGTTGATTTTTAGGCTTTATTTCGATTGAACTGAAATAAGAGACTCATGGAAACTTTATCCCCATACACAGAAGTCGTGACTACTACAAATGGTGATTTTGAAGAGTTGCCACCTTTACAAGTAGTGGATTTTGTTGTGATAGGAGTCTATTTGGGATTCATCGTGTTAGTTGGGATTATAGTAAGTAGGCTATGAATCGGCACCAAAATTAGTATTTTTTTGTTAGTGATTAAGTTTATTGTTGGTATATTAAATTTCTATCCAATATCATGTATAACCTTTTCAAATTGCTTCTGCGGGATGAAGGAGAATGACTGGTCTACAAACCTGTGCAGTCAGGCTTCGAAAAATTAATTATATTGGATTACCAAGAAATTTAAAATGTGTGTGATACAAACAATTTTGGCATTACCAAAATTAACCAAAAAAACTATTTAAAACGCAAACATTACAATTAGTTTTAATCCAATGATCTAGAACAGTGGTTTTCAACCTTTTTTATTCATCGACCCATTTTGCAATCCGACATAACCAAACGACCCCCTTCCATGCAGATCAATAAAAATGACTAAACGATAAGTATTGTATGATATCACCATGTTAAAGAATGACTAATTAAATTTATACACATGGCAGGTGCATTAATGAGATGGCTGGTGTTGCATTTTGGTAGCAAGCTCGTCGATGCGGGGCTCTGTTGTTGCAGGAGCACACCTTAGATCTGGCTCTATTATTAGTTTATTCCTGGCCTTGTTCTTTATACCCAGTAAAGCTGAGAAGCCTGCCTCACACAGCCAGGTTGATGGAAAAGGCATCAAAAGTCGAATCGCTGCGCTTGCCGCTCTGGGATACGAATCTACCATGGCTGACCAATATGCCGGCAAACTCTTCTCTTTGAAGGCATCCTCCGCAGTTGAGTCATTTTTTAGGGCAATAAATTCCTCTTGAGTTGAAACGTCTCCGTTGAACATGTTGACAACTTCCGAGTTTGGGACCAGGTATGGATTTCTAACAAATACCAAATCATCTCTAGTTGTCTCGGGGAAATATTTTGTAAATTCAGAGCGAAGGGATTGAAGGTTGTTGATAATCTTCAATTTGACATCGCCATCAAGCCGCATGTCCTCAGTGTCTTCAATGAATTCATTCAAGGTAGGAAACATTCCCAATTGGCCCTTTGTCATCTTTCTTTCCCAGAGTTCAAGTTTCGCCTGAAATGCTGAAAGTGCGTCGATGAAATTAAGATTGTTTTGACTTGACCTTGCAAGGAAAGATTTAATTCGTTTAGTCTGCCAAAAATATCAACAAGGTAGGCCAGTGATACCACATCTTCATGCAAAAATTTGACCAGGTCTTCTTTTTTTGTTGCACAAAAAAGTCCCGCAATTCGAACCGCAGAGTAAAGACCCGTTTGAGCACGTTGCCTTTAGACAGCCATCTCACCTTCGTGTAATAGAGGAGATTATATTGATTTGCATCCATCTACTCACAAAAGCGTCGGAATAAGCGAGTATTGAGTGCGCTGGATTTTACTGTGTTAACGAGTTTTATTACTTGCCTAAGCACTTCTGTTAAATCTGGTCCCAATGTCTTTGAAGCCAGAGCCTCACGGTGTATCATACAATGCATGAAAGTACAGTCTGGGGATACTTTCTTAACATGTGCATGAAATCCTGAGCTATGGCCTAACATGGCCGGAGCACCATCTGTACAAAGTCCACACAGCTGTTCCCATTTAATATCATTCGCCTTGAAAAAAGCATCAATAGTCTTAAAAATATCTTCTCCACGTGTTGTAGACGGCAGATCTACGATGCACAGAAACTCATCTTTGAACGCACCTTTGTGAACGTAACGTACGAATGCAATAAGTTGTGCACAGGATGAAACATCTGTCGACTCGTCCAGCTGCAGAGCAAACGAGCCAGCTGACTTCATTTGATCAATGACTTGATTCTTGATGTCCTCAGACATCAAAGAAATTCTACGTTGCACTGTGTTATCCGAGAGAGATAGTACATTCAACTTGCTCTCTGCTTCCTTTCCAATTAATATACGATTAATATCTTTCGCGCATGGCAATATCAGTTGTTCAGCAATTGTGTGTGGCTTCTTAGCTTTAGCAATTCGCAATGATATTACAAAGGTTGCTTCAACAGAAGCTCGATTTCGTTGCTGGAAAACTCCGGAGCTATCCATTCGAGACCGCTTCACACAATTTGCCTTTCGCTCAAAAAATAATAAGTCTTTGTCTTTGCAGTCAGTGTGTTTCGTTTCTAAATGCCTTTTGAGTTTTGATGGTTTCATGGATTCAGGCGAAAGAACTTTCATGCACAATACACACTGTGGTTTTTCAATGCCGTCAGAGACGATACTGACGAATCCATACTTGAGAAATGAATCTGAATAGCTGCGTTTTTTTGCCATAATATCGTAAACTTTAACACCAATTGCTAAATTTTTTTACAGGTAACCAAAAATGATAACAGTTTACTTATCTGTTAAACAGTTTATCTGTTAACTAAACTGATCAACTGATCAACACTTAAAACAGTTTTAACGGTCATGATCATTCCTATAATGAATTTAAACATTGATTTTTGCCACAGTGTCCTGGTATTTTTGCCGTGACTAAAAGTGATTCCGACATGAGATACATAGCTCGATCTGTATATGAATATTTCTTAAATATTTTCTACTGAACATCAAAAGCTCTTGCGACCCCCAGGTTGAAAACCACTGATCTAGAAGCTTATTCAAATAGAATGTTAATATAAAGAAAAAAAAAAAAAAAATCTATTTGAAAATAATGTACGTAACCTAAATAAAATTGATTTCGAATTTTAAAGGAAAAACTTTTAAATTAAAAACTGCTGTTGAAAGATTACTTGAACAAAGCTTTTGAGAAAAAAATTACGCGTTGCGAGAGAACGAATAAAAAGAAAACAAATTACAATGTCTGATTACCGTAACTAAGTTGAAGGCTTAGCGACGTGAGTTTAAAATCCAAGTAATCGGTAAATTAAAACAATAAATAACAGGAATTAGAAGATATAGTAATCTTTTTGCCGAGCGGGAGGTTTTACTGTTCGCCTTCTTGACAGGACCTCACAGCTAAGACGCGCATCGTCCGTCGCAACACAAACAAAGCTTCTTTTAAATGCGCAGATAAAACTCTTTTAAGTGGAATTCGGCTTTACCAGTTGATTCACTTTATAGTTTTTTTGAAATTAACTTTTAAAAGTGTTCATTGTTTTTAAAAAATATATATAATCACTTTTTAGAGAACTTTTTACGGTGGATTCAAAGGCTAAAAACCTTTGCAAAAGAAATATGAGCCACAAACAAGTTGCAGATCATGCTAAAATCAACACAGCAATTTTTTTAAAAATA
Source organism: Diplosoma virens (assembly GCA_963680785.1). NCBI lineage: Eukaryota > Metazoa > Chordata > Ascidiacea > Aplousobranchia > Didemnidae > Diplosoma > Diplosoma virens. Next base: position 10,447,520 of record OY796897.1, read on the forward strand.
AGACTTATTAAAAATTTTTTAAAAGACAATAAAATTCTATTGATTTATATTTGAGTAATTTAAAATTCCTATAGGGAGATACGAAAACCTTATGTAGCGGTTGAGAGGAAAACAATGATAATTTATCAGCGTCGTCTAAACTTTGCTTTGAGGATTGAAATTAAAGGCTTGCAATTATGGAATTAAAGTCCTGCAACGATGACCTGCAATTTTGAATAATGACAATTTTTTTGAATAAATTTTAATTGTTATTTAAATAAAAGCAATAGGCTTAATAAGACTTTTTTAACCCGTTTTTGCCCGAGTTTTTTCAAAATAATTTTTTGAAATATAATTATGAAAACAAAAATATAGAAAAAATTAAGTGTCAAAAAGACAAAAATTTGCAAAAATGATTGAAAAAACAAATTTATTTCATGTTTCAAAAATGTACACCGGGCATGAATGGGAGTATTTTTCTCTGGTTTTTAACCTTTGGTAGATCTTCAAATTTGTTCCAAAAATGGAGCACCGGGAAAAAATGGGTTAAACTAAAAAAGCGATGACTTCATTGATCTAATTGCAAATTTCAAAAAAACTATTCAAGATCACAAGGCTTGGAGTTTTTATATGTCTAACGACTCCAAACGGGTAATGCAAATCAATCATATTTGGTAGGTCATGTGGCGAAGTGACCGAAGCAACGTCGATGGGTTCTTTTTGGCCGGAAGAAGCGTGAGTTGGTTTCCTGTCGGGGCATCTTTGTTTAGTAGCAACATAGGAAGTATTAGTTTTTTGGGCCTAGCAGGATCCGGAGCAGCTGGGGGTATTGCCGTAGGAGCATTTGAATGGAACGTAAGTACTAAGTCGTGTTTACAAGTGCAATTTTGAGTAATTGAAATTAAAATAATTTTTTAGTTTGATAAACTCAGAGTAAAACTGTAAAGTAAGAATAAGCTTTTAACTGTTTTAGGCTATGCTGTGTTTATTTTTTTTGGGATGGATTTTCGCTCCCGTTTACATATCGTCTGGGGTCGTTACAATGCCAGAATATCTTCGAAAGCGATTTGGCGGAGAAAGGATTCAAATGTATATGTCGGTTCTTTCTCTCCTTCTTTATATTTTTACCAAAATATCGGTAAGAGGCTTTAAACGAAACCGGCAAACACTTCCATTAGGCCTGCAATTTTTCAGAAAATAAATTTATAGGATGAAGTAAAATCAGAAACAATTGCTGTTAAGGCAAAATTTAACTTTGCTAGGTTCAGATTTAGATTTATTAGGCCCTAAAGTTTGATATTAAGGATTCCTTCAAAAAGTGCTTAACACGTTTTTACTTGGCGTTATCTGAATCAATATTTACAGTTCGGCAGTTTTTAAATATTTTTAAAAAGGTTTGCTGTTTTATAGCTTTTTAATGAAAGCACTTCTTACATTTGAGTGCTTTCCTAAATTAATTAAATCAGAAATCATAATGATTTAATCAGAAGCTAGATAGACTTTTATTTTATTTTTTAAAAAACTTTTAGTTTTTAAAACTTCTTTCTGCATTTATTCATTCTTCAAACTATTTTTAGGCAGATTTGTTTTCGGGAGCCATTTTTATTCAAGTCGCTTTGAAATGGGATAACATTTATTTAGCTATAATATCGCTACTGGTTATAACTGCTCTATACACCGTTACTGGGGGGTTGACCGCCGTCATATACACTGACGCGGTTCAAACAATCATAATGATCGGTGGTGGACTTTGGATGATGGTCGAAGGTTAGAAAGTAGTTACATAATGTCCAATACGTCTTGATTTATTGGGCTTATTTTACTGATCAAAGCCGGTTTAGACTGAAAGCGTCTGGCGGAAAAGGCGAAAAACAAAGCGGAAATGCTGTTCAGACCAAAGCGAAATGCGTTAAAAATTCTTCTAAAAGGAAAAAATTTATTTTTTTAGCGTAAATAGATTAAAATTAAAATATTTCAATTTTTTAGCTTTGTTCAGACTGAAGCCGGTGGCAAAAAAAGCAAACAAAAAGCGGAATTTTCTCTTTGTTTTCAAAAATTACGCTTTCCCTCGCTCTATCCGCGTCCGCTTTCAGTTTAAATCAACTTTAACAATTGAAAATGCTAATTAACTTTGTTGCTTTGAATCAAGGTTACCAACGAGTAGGTCCAAGGTGCCACAAAAAGGGATAGAAAATATACAATCAAAAAGTATTTTTGGCTTCGATTTAAATTAAGATCATTTGTTTACTCGTTGACAAGCAGAGGGGATACAAGTCACAAGAATCTCTATAAGAAGACCTCAAAGCTTATAAGAATCAGATAGAACCAATTTTGGGAAAAAATCTTAAAGTGTTCAGTTATTGTCTAGGGCAGTGGTTCCCAAACTGTGCGCCGCGAGACTTTGTCAGGGGCGCCGCGAAAGCATGCAAAAGTTGTTGTACTTACTGCTTTTCTCACAATAATTGCAGTGTGAAAGTTGCTAGCAGCAACGTTCCCTCTAAGAGCTTCCTTAGTGTGCGCCGAATGAAAGCCGTGTGAGCAGTGGTGGATAAGGCAGTCCTTCCTCGAAAACAGCACATACAGTTTTGAATCCGTTGCAGACGTTTCTTCAGAGAATGATTCTGATTGAAGATCTTTTTTTTTTTTTTAGTGAACACCCAGATTTTGAGAGAAAAATAGGGAAGTCAGAGATGAAATTGAAGTGAAGACCTTTTTTTTTTTTATAGAGAACACTATGAGTTTCGGAGAAAAAAAGGTTACTTAAAGAAATAATTGAAGTGAAGATCTTTTTTTCATTACGGCGCCGCGAGTATTGTTAAGTTTTCAAAGGGCGCCGTGAAAAAAAAAGTTTGGGAACCGCTGGTCTAGGGGCTATGTATATATTAAGCAAACTTTCATTTGGACAATTTTTGTAACTTTTTAAAACTAAAGTTATTTGTAGGTGTGTTTGGTTAAACCAGGACGTCGAACCAGACTCGAACCGGACCCGAACCGGATCCGTAAACCCGTATTAATTGTTACTATTTTTTAAACCCGAACCGGAACTGAACGCCAAAAAATAAAATTTGCTGAACCTTGAACCAGAACTGAACTCCTAAAACTACAATTTGCTGCACCTCAACCGGAGCTGAACTCGTAAAAAAAAATTGCTGAACCTGAATCTGAACCTGAACCGGAACTTTATTTTAAATGGATCCGGTTCAACCGTTCGATGCACAGATTTTAATTTTAAACTTACAGTAGAACCTCGCAGTACGAGTGCCTTGTTGTACGAGAAATTCGCTGTGCGAGCGGCTATTCGTAAAGAATTTTGTCTCATACGACGAGTAAAAATTCGTAGTACGAGCGATCGTAGGCCCTCAACGTCCAGGGGCCTCGAAATTCGATTTCGAAGTTTGTAATTCTATTAAAAACTTGACAAACTAAAACCTACCTAAAGTATATACAGTACAGTACATATTAAGCTTTTGAGGCCAAAAATGCCAAAATAAGCGATGATGATAGAAATATTCAGGCTTGTCCATGGGACATATTTTTCTGTCCCATCCCATCCCATCCCACAGCAAATTATGCCTATCCCATCCCATCCCATCCCATGGGATTCCCATCGGAATACAGTTCAATAAAAATAATTAAATTTATAAAAATTTAGGTTTATTGTCTACTAAATAGGACGATATGCAGTGATGCCATTCAAAATTTTAAGAATAGGTTCTCTTTTATATTTTCTCCGAAAATTAGGGTGTTCTCTAAAAGAAAAAAAAAAGGTCTTCACTTCGATTTCATCTCTAATTTTTCTATTTTTTTCCCAAAATTAAGGTGTTCTCTAAAAAAAAAGGTTTTCACTTCGATTTCATCTCTAATTTTTTACCAAAATTAAGGTGTTCTCTAAAAAAAAAAAAAAAAAAAAGGTCTAAAAGTCTTCACTCAGAATTGTTCTTTACACTCTGAACAAACATCTGCAGCAGATTGAAACTGTTACATTAAACACAGAGATATTGAAATACATAGATTACGTAAAGCAAAAACCGCTTCGCTTTTTCATAAATTGCCAACAACAGGTAAAGATATAATGTTATGCACAAAACATAATCTTATATAAAAAAGACTATTTGTATTTATTTTCCAGTGTCCCACCACAAAATAGATAATAGATACAAGTATATGAAGAAAAAAGGAGAGTAAAAAACATTTAAAAGATAAAAAAGTATAAAAACTAAGGTTAGCTCTGACGTAATCAAGTTGCTATGACATGGCTACTCTCCCATGGCAAATACAAATGTGTGCTGTCCCATCCCATCCCATGGGAATTTCCAATGTGTGCTGTCCCATACCATCCCATCCCATGGGAATCCCATTTCCATGGACAAGCCTGGAAATATTAAAACACCAGAAATTGTTCTACCTGACATTTCAATGGACAGAGATTTTTCATGACAGACAATAACCTATTCTCAGCTTCACTGTCTTCCACACGCGTAGATGGTTTCCATTTTAAGTTTACGCTCGTATAAGATTAATAAAACATGATTATTCATTGCATGCACTTTTATTATTTATATTACATGTACAGTATGGTTTATTTTTTTCTGATTGCACTTTTTTTGTCTAAAAAATAAACATAAAAACAGACATTTTGGGGATGGAACGGATTATTTATTTTCATATTAATTTTAATGCAAAAAATTGCTTCGTAATACGAATAAATCGCAATAAGAGCTCAGCCTGGTAACGAATTCAACTCATACTGCGAGGTTCTACTGTATTTGTAGAAAAATCAGAATCAGAATTTCGTCTTTGAAGTTGCCGCATCTTTTTGATCACGATACTTGTTGTGTGGCAATACAGAAACGTCATAAACGACTTTTTCAGGCGAGAAGTTAAAGTAAAAACATGTCCCTTGCTAGATAAAGAAAGCGAGATTTTAAATAGGTATGCTAAAACAGTAGGTCTTAACCTTTTTACAGTGCGCTACTTCTAAAAAATACATAAATATAGAGACGCAGCAAACATAGCAAAACCAAATCATATAGGACGAAAATCACGTCTATATAGAATATGATTCTTATTTTTAGCGTAACAATCAGTTTAAATTATTGGAATAAACTAATTAAAAAAAACTTTAAGGTGTCTTGCGAACAATTTTTATACACAAAATCTTTTAAATCAAAATTATACGTAGTTGTAGTCAATAACGACAAAGTAAAATTATTTTACGCCATTGAAAAATTTTTATTTTTTATTTTTATCTCTATATTTATCCTCCTGACTCGCAGGAAAGCGACGGAGGCGCTATACGTAGGGTAAACAATTACCCCGACCTGCTTCCGGAGATGTCAAGATATTGCTGTCCGCTAGTAATTTAATAGAGATATGACTGTAATTTAAATCTGCTTGCCAAGACCACCAAGCAGGGGAAAGTGCCGTAAAGTGTGTTTCCCAAGTACACAACAGAATGGCGCAAGTGGGTTTTGAACCGAGACCATGTTGATCAACAGCCCGGTACTTCAACCACTCGACTACGCTGCCGACTATTAAAGCTGCACACCATTTGGGAACCACTTGACTAAAATTTAGTTGCGTGGAGAAGTTTAATAAAAAAGCAGCGTACTCTTATCCAATGATTCGAGTTCAATATAGCATATAGTTGCCCCAAATGGTTTTCACTAGAATGATGGCATCCTTAACAATCGAGATTGAGTGAAAGATAACGTTGAACAAGCAGTGCAAGAAAGTTAATTGATTTTAGATTTTTCAAAAAAACAAAGTTTTTTAAAATAAATTTGTTGAGATTAGGAAAAGAGGTTATTAGTCTTCGCGTTGTAGCGTGAAGTTTAAACAATTTTCTGTAAGCTAACTGATTTTCCCTTAATTTTCAATTCTATTAGGCTAAAAATGTGCTTTTGCTATTTTACATTTTCTATATCTTCCACACAAGATAGAAAAGTGAAAGAGATAATCCAGGGTTAGCTTATAGGCCTTCAGTAATCATAAGTGTATTTATTTGAATATAAAAATAATGGTTTAAAGCAAGGGGTCCCATTGATTTGTATGTCGAAATTTAGAAAGTCTTTTACTTTTGCGGTAAGGTTGATTCGGGATGAGCTATTCATAATCTTTAGGGGTTATTTAAAGATACTGTAGCAGTGAGTATTGGATGACTTAAATTTGTTATTTTCTTCAATGTTACGTCATAAATTTATCTCTTAAAATTGTTTAGTGAAGATTTGGCTGACTCAATATTTTTTATTGCCATAATGTTTCTAAATAGTTTTGGTCCCCAGCATTAGTCCACGAGGGGGGAGGTTAAGAAGCACTACTTGCAAGAGTAAAATCACTGAGTGTAAACAGTGCAATACAAACATCTTAGCAAACAAAACATTTTGGAGGAGCCAGAGTATTTTTCTGCCAATATCATAAGCCAGTGTTTTATCCAAAAACTCTGTTTCTACAATCGAAAGTTGAAAAACAATTTTGCTCATTTTATGAATTGAGAAATGCCAGTCACCCCGTAAATTTAAATTTGCTTGAATTTAAGACATTTTTTAAACAATCGGACCCATTTCTAATTTTTACCCTTCCATCGCTGTATTACGTGAAATGAAAAGCAGCAAGTTTTTGGTACCAGTTTGTAAGCAAGCAATGGTCAATATACAAAATTGCCAACCTTGATTTCAGTTATCTTAAAAAAATTGTTTTATACAACAAACTGATTTAGTTTTTAATTTTTAGATTAATCACAATGTTACCCTTTGATGTTGCCACAATTTGTTTGAGTAGTTGTAGGGCAATAAAGAAACGTCATAAACGACTTTTTCAGGCTAGAAATAAAGCAAAAAAATGTGCGCTAGATACATAAACATGAGCCAGATGGAGCAAAAGGGGTGCTTGCCTTTTCGAATTTCAAATTTTACGAAATAATATTAAATATGCATTAAAAACGCTTAAAATTTAAGGTTCGTTTCCGCTACGAGCGTAGAATAGAGCATTCTTTTTTTTTTTTTAATCATCTTTCCGAAGCAAAAAAATTAATAAAATGACCAAAGAATACTCCATTTCAGGCTTGTAGTGAAAACGAGCCCTTATGCGTGAATTTTTTTATTACTATAAACTTGAATAACTAAATGTTTAATTTTTAAAAATTTTAAAAGTATAGACTACAAAAGATATAGGCCCGTTTTCGCTACCAGTGTGAAACGGAGTATTCTTGTTTTATAAGTTTTTTACTTCTTTCCGCGCTTAAGCGCAAAGCGAAGCAAAAAAACCAATAACAGAAACAAAGAATACTCCGATCTACGCTCGTAGTAGAAACGAGCCTTAACGTCTCATAAATAGTAAACCTTCTGCATAAGGGCCGCCACTAAAAAATTATCAAAAAATTCTTAGATAGTTGTGTCAGTGGCTAGTCCAAGAAAATTTATAGAAACTTATAACCTATAAACACAATTTATGCATTAAAACTCATAATTTAAAAACACAATCTATAAAGTTTTGAGATCAGGAAACGATAAAAAACTTCCGTTTTCGCTTTTGGCTCCCGCAAGATCGTTACTACAAATTTATTTGATTTAACATTATTTCATTCTAAATTTGTTCAACATTATTCAACATTATTGGTAAGACTTGGTTTTACTACCAAAACCCATGCCGGTGAATTAGTTTAATCTTTAATTTTTTTAAAACCTGTACCAGAAGTCTTTTAAAAATATTTTTTGGGTTTGTGACTGTTTGCCATCACTCCTCCAGGAAGCGCGTCTGCGGACGCCCATGATAACATGATGTAACAAATTGTGTTTACAGTCCTAACGCTTGTAAGAAATAGACAAAAAAGATATTTTCCAAACCGGAGCTGAACCAAAACTGAACCCTAAAAAAGAATTGTTAAACCTGAACCGGAACTGAACCTCTAAAAATAAAATTTGCCGAATCTGAACCGGAACCTTATTTTAAACGGTTCGACGCCCCTGGTTAAACAAACTTACAGTTTATAAAAAACAAAAGTTTAAACAAAAAGTTTAAAAAACAAAACTTTTAAAACACACTTTGACTCGCAGGAACGTGACGGACGCGCTAATACCTAGGGTAAGCAATTACCCCGTTCTGCTTCCGGAGATGCCAAGATATTGCTGTCCGCTTAGAGATTACGTGTGTGATGTTTACTTTTGTTCCGTTCTTGGAACTTTAGTCTGAATAAAGCGGTTATCCAGCTTATCCGGTGTCCGAGTAAATAGGATTCGACAGTAATTAATGCGCACTTTTATTATTATTAATAGCTTTTGACTATGTTGGAGGATACAATCAATTGGAAGAAAAATACATGAAAGCAATTCCCTCAATTAGAAATGAAAATACAACTTGTGGCCTCCCTCGAAACGACTCATTTCACGTGTTTCGAGATCCGGTTTCTTCAGATCTTCCCTGGCCGGGCCTGACCTTTGGCCTCACAATTATTGCAACTTGGTATTGGTGTACAGACCAGGTAAATGAATTATAAATTGTAAAGATTCTTGTGAAAGGAAAAGGTTTTACATGTAAACCTTTTTACTAATTGTCATAAATTTAATTAAACAGTTTGTTTAAACTTATTTTTGTCTTCCGGAAATTAGCTGTATTCTTAGCGGGAATTCCGAAATAACACTTCTAAATAGTGCAAGCTGCATCTTGAAAAAAGACTTTTAACAGCGGATTTTCGCATCGAATCGAATTTATTTCAAAGCTTTACAAATTAATGGCACATTAAACTAAGACCCCGTGAAAATATTAATTGACATGAATTTTAAAATGATGTTTTCATATCGCGTAGGTGCTTGCTCAAAGAACTTTGGCGGCCAAAAATCTGACTCATGCAAAAGGGGGATGTGTGGCCGCTGGTTTGATGAAGATCCTACCCATGTACATGATGGTCATGGTGGGAATGATCAGCCGTATTGCGTTTCCTGGTAAATGTTTTGCTTGATTTCAGCTTAAATAAAAATTGAAAACTCTAATCTTTTATTTAGTAACAAGATCAGTTTTGTAGTTTAATACCAGAGGAAAAAAGTTCACTATTTGTTGTTACCATCCTTGCAAGCTTTGGGGATTCCCGGAATTTAAAAGCTTACTAAGTCGGAACAGAAAATAATGAACGAGATACAAAAAAAGTAAACTTTCAAAGTTGTTATTGCTTCATAATTTTTTAGACACAATTGGATGCGCTGACCCGGATGTATGTCAACAGTACTGTCAAACTCGGGTAGGGTGCTCGAACTATGCCTACCCCACCTTGTTACTTAAACTCATGCCTACTGGTTTAAAAGGTACGAAGCAAAATCAAAACCTGTTCAATGTTTTCTTTTGAATTTCATTTCGTAGTAATTTTCATCCCAAAAATTAAGTAAGTTTTTGTATATAAATTGAATTTTGAAAATTTTCCGATATTTAAAAAAATAAATATACGCCAAAACCGTCATAATCGTGTCTAGTTTTATTATGACTTCAATATTGCTTCAGCTGAAAATTTAACGTTTTTTGGATAGTTCATACTGATAATGTAATTGATATCGCAATGATATAATGCTAATAATTCTAATTAATTAAACTTTGTAAATTGCTAGTTAAACCGCAGAAAAGTATCTGCACCAATTAATGCCCAATAAAGAAATAACACAATTTAAACATGAGCAAGAAATAAAAAAAGCGTTTGGTTGCAGATATAAAAGCAATAAATACCAAAAAGTTTATACATTTTGTTTGTAAGTATAAATATTGAATTAAAGTAAAATTGTTCAATGGGGCGAAATAATTGAAATGGAGCTTGAAGATTGAAGCTTGGCTAGGATGAAAAACAGTTTTGTCGCAGCCCTGCATATCAGCAGAGCAACTTAATGTTTAGTTCTTTTCTCGATGTTTATTCAGCTTTGAAATAACGTAATGTTATTAATTTATTTTAACAGGTTTGTTACTTGCTTGCATGCTGGCAGCTCTGATGTCATCACTAACGTCCGTGTTTAACAGTGGATCAACTTTGTTTACTTGTGATTTGTGGCAAAAAGTGAGAAAGGATGCTACAGAGTGGGAATTGATGATTGTTGGAAGGTAATGGATCAGGGTTTGAAAAGTTTTAAACCAGAAAACACTAAATTTTATGAACTGAGAGCTACTTCATGGTTACTAAATCATACGAAAAGTTATTTATTTTATTTTTATATTTATCCTCCTGACTCGCAGGAAAGCGACGGAAGCGCTAATAAATAGGGTGAGCAATTACCCCGACCTGCTTCCGGAGATGCCAAGATATTGCTGTCCGCTTATAATTTGATAGAGATGTGACTGTAATTTAGAACTGCTTGCCACGACCACCAAGAAGGGGAAAGTGTCGTAAAGTGTGTTTCCCAAGGACACAACAGAATGGCGTGAGTAGGTTTTGAACCGAGACCATGTTGATCATGAGCACGGCGCTTTAACCACTCGACCACGCTGTCGACTGTTAACTAGAGGGTGACCCCAAAAAAACTGAAACCATACAAATTTTATTAAATCTTATCAACATCAATAGAATTTCAAGAAACTTGGTTGACTTAAATATCAATCTTTGTACCATCATTCCTCAAAGTTTCAGTTATTTTGGTTGCTTTACATGAAAGTTATGCATTGTTTAAAATATGCTCCAAATGCGCGCAACAGTATTGGAGGCAAACTTGCAGACGTCACTCAAAATTGTCAATCATTCCAACACATTTCTCTTTTAGAATTTCTCAAATTTTTGCTGTATTTAATGCTTTAGTTCATCAATATTTAAACTGATGGCACTAGATACAGCAAAAATTTGAGAAATCTCAAAAGAGAGATCAGTTTGAATGAGTGACAATTTTGCGTGACGTCTGCAAGTTTGCCTCCAATACTATTGCGCCCATTTGGAGCATGTTTTAAATAGTACATAACTTTAATGCAAAGCAACCAAAATAACTGAAACTTTGAGAAATGATGGTACAAAGATTGATATTAAGGTCGACCAAGTTTCTTGAAATTCCATTGATGTTGATAAAATTTAATAAAATTTGTATGGGTTCTATTTTTTGGTCACCCTGTATATACGTATGTAGGCTTAACATACGTCCCGATTTTTAGGGCTCTGTCCTGCTCATTTTGGCAGAAATCCTTCTAGAAATCAAAGACAGATTCCATGTGCAGATCACTAGTTTTCAGAGACGAAAATCATGAAATCCGAGACAGATTTAAAGTAAAGATCTTCCTTTTTTTTAGAGAACACATGATTTTTAGTACGAAAATCATGATATCGGACACCATTTCAAAGTGAAGGCTTTTTTTTTTAGAGAACACTTTTTTCAGAGACGAAAAGGATGAAATCCGAGACAGATCCCAAGTGAAGACCTTCTTTTTCTGAAAGCATTTCTTTTTAGGGACAAAAATTATGAAATCTGTAATTGATTCAAAGTGAAGACCTTTATTTAGGAAAAATTTTTTCCATTAAAAAGCGTCCCGGTTTGCCTCTTGAAAAATATGGTATGCTTATATATATGTGCTTTTCTGAAATAACAAATTTGACCTGCTTTAGACAATTTGCAAAATCGTACTTATATGAACAGTGGTATACCGAGGATTTTAGAAAGGGGGTGGGGCATACAACCACAGTCAAATATGTTTAGTGGAAAAATTTTCTCAAATGGGAGCTAAAGAAAAAAAAATGTTCACTTGGAATCTATCTCTGATTTCTCGATTTTCGTCGCAAAAATTTGGTGATTTCAAAAAAAAAAAGAAATAATCTTCACTTGGAATCTGTCTCTGATTTCTCGTATTAGTGATCTCCAAGGGGGGGGGCATGGCATAGTGCCCCCCAAATACGCTACGGTATGTGGATATGTCACTTTTGCAAAATCTCTTTAAACCATTTAAAAACTCAAAAACTAAAAGATCAATATATTGTATCAAGTTTTATTGAAATGACAACAAATAACCGAAGTAGATGATAAATAAAATTATGGGAAACAATGTCGCGAAAATACGAAAGGTTTTTTTTGTATTTCGTAGACGAGACTCTCCTTATTACAGTCAACTTTGGATATAAGAGATCCGCCGGGACCAGCTCAATTGATCCCTTATATCTGAATGTTTCTTATAACCGACTGACATAAAGTTCAATCCAATACCCTAAGAACGCAAATTTTAAACGCTCAAAACACTCTTTTTGAAGCTTTTTACACATTTTCTTCTCCAAAAAGCCCGCGAAATTGAAATCGGAACGCGCGCTTTTGGTTATTTTGACGCATAATCAGAACAAAAAATTGATTTCCTATAATCGACTAAAATAACTAGAAAATTATGATTGGAACTTGGAAATTTAATCTCTTATAAGCGAAAATCCCTTATAAGCGAATATTTTAGTATTATTTTACATTGAAAATCATTGGCACCATTTGAAATAATCCCATATAAGCGAAATCCTTTATATTCGCGTTCCTTGTATCCGAAGTTGACTGTATATCGTTTGATGGAAACACAAATGTAATTTTTTTTAAGTAGCCGTTTTGAATTTTTTTAATGAGAAAAAAAATTTAGCTTTAATAAAACTTCCTTCTGACTTAATACAATTTTGCAATATGACTCTTTTAGATTTTTAAAGAAAGACAATGTAAAAAAATTAAATTTTATCACTTCTAAAAAAGTAGAAAAGTAGGTTTTAAACTTGGGTCATAGCTTAAACGTGTTGCAACATAAAAAGAAGCTAAATAAACCAATAGCGGCCTCTTGGAGTTGATGAAAAATAAAAGTTTGAAAAACTAGGTTTTGGAATTATGCCATACATTAACGTTTGGTATTGGTATAAGTTATCTCGTCTATTGATTGGTATAAGTTATCTCATCTACTGATGCAATCAACAATGGCGCCTTCTACTCCGAACACAGAAAGCAAAAATCATACGAACGTAAATATTGATTATTTCATTTTCATTTTTCAAATCATCTCTACATATATTTTCCTGACTCGCAAAAAAGCAACAGAGACGCTAATACGTAGGGCAAGCAATTCACCTGACCTACTTCTGGAGATGCACAAATATTTTGCTGTCCTGTCAAAATTTTTATTTTTGTTTTTTAGTTTAATAGAGATATGATTGAAATTTACAACTGTTTGCCAAGACCACCAAGCAGGGAAAAGTGTCGTAAAGTGCCTTTCACAAGGACACAACAAAATGGCGCGAGTAGGTTTTGAACTGAGATCATTACCACGCTACCGAGAATTGTTCATTCAAAACTGTTACCTTCATTCAAAATTGTATATTCAAAATTGTTACTTTTTTTACAGAATATTTATGCTGGTTCTGATAGCTATTAGCATTGCGTGGATTCCAATTGTCCAATCTTCAGGAAGCGGTCAACTTTTTGACTACATTCAGTCAGTGACTAGTTATCTTGGACCCCCAATTATGGTAATATTTACCATGGGTATTTTCTGGTCTCGCCTGAACGAACCGGTAAATTGTAATTTTCCAACAGTTAAACTTTTGATTTCATAATTTCTTTAGTCTCTTAATTTACTCCATAAATACACTGCAATTAAAAAAAAGTGCCTTTAAAATATCTTTAAGTTGAACACATAATTTAGCTTAATTTCAAGGTGAAATAACGTTTTAAAAACAGCATCTGTTCAAGTCTCTGGAGTAGCTTATCAACTCACCTTAACAATTTATTGTGTTTGCTTTTTTGTCTTGCGATTGTAATCCGCAATTATGCAAACTACAGCTTAAACATCTTGCCACGCTTACTTGAAATAAATTCGTCATTGAATGATTTAAAAAAAATTTTTCAAGATAGTGAAAGGTCAAGACCAGAGGTAATTGTATATTTGATAATTGTACTTCTAAAAAATATTTGATTTATTAGGAAGATAAGTTAGACAAAAAGCTGAACTAATTTTATGGTTAATCCAAAAAAATCAAAGAGTAACAAAAATGGTATGATTTTGCAATAATTTTCAATTAATTTATGATCGAGATTTTTTTAAGGGAGCTTTTTGGGCTTTAATTGCTGGATTAATAACCGGGTCCATTCGAATGATAATGGATTTTGTGTACGGTTCACCATTGTGTGGTGAAGAAGAGTATAGGCCAGCAGTTTTGTACAAGGTGAATTGAAAGATCATCTTTAAAAAAAAAAGTATTTTTCAGATTTAATATGTAAATGTTTGATTGTAATTGTGTAATCTTGACTTCTGTTCTATTCTCGAAAGCTTGGTGTTGCGTTTGTTAACAATTTTATTATGACGTTATAGGTAATTTTATTTTCTAAATAAATTCAGATTTTTAATCAAATACTATGCTATCTTTCACTTTTATTTTTATGTGTTTAACATTTAAAAGGGTATTGTTTCATCTTCTTTACTATCTTAAGGCCCGTTTCCACTACGAGCGTGGAAAAAAGCATTCTTTGTTTGTTTTATTGCTTTTTTTGCGCTCGCTTCAATTTTAACCGCTCGCTTCAATCGAAGATCAATAAAAGAGAGAAAGAATGCTCTTTTCCACGCTCGTAGTGGAAACGGGCCTTTATAGTTGTATGCTACACAATAGCGGAGTTATTCTTCTTAACGTCCTCATTGTCCAACAATTGATTTCTCTTACTCAAGAAGTTCATGGGAAAAACCATTAACTGATTTTGAAGCATTTCGTCCAAAAATGTTAGAACGAAAGAAAATTCAATTTGGTTGTATTTTATTACTAAACAAAGAAATCGATTGGTTGTTAAAGAAGACATGACAACTTGTGATCAGCGCAAAATTAACTTATAAACAATTTTTTTGGCTTTGCAAATTTGGTTCTGATAATATGGTAAATATAATCTGTAACGCCAAAAAGAATTGTCATGTCTTCTCTAAACACCCAGTCGATTTCTTCGTTCACAATTATAAAACAATTAAATTGAATTTTTTTCTCTACGACGTATCTCATGACTAGTGTCAAACGAAAATGAGTTTCAAGATAGATTTATTTCCAGTCATATTTAAATTCTCCATTAACTGTATGTTTAAAACAGTGGTTCACAACCAGGATGCAGCGGCACTTTAGCGTCCTGTTTCCAATAACTAAAGATGTCACAAACAGTAAAACACATAAAATTCTAATTTTCGTGTCAAAGTTCAAAACTTTTGTTTGATTTTAAGCTGTTATTTGAGAGTAAAAAGAAGTGAAAAACTATTTTTGGGGTGCCGCGAAAGATCTATCTTCTTCGAGGAGTGTCGAAAGTGAAAAAAGTTAAGAACAACTGGTTTAAAAATTGACATTCAATTGATGCTTTTTTTGCGGCTTCTCGATTATTATATTAGAAACGAAACCGCTTCTCAAAACCAATACGACGAGAAAAAATGCTAAAAAAGGGTCAATCATTCCAGAAATAATCATAGTTTTTTTTATTTTAACTTGGTGTCCTTTAAATTTTGCCCGTCTTATAATATAACGACATTCTGAACACACAACCTGTGCAAAAATCTATTAGATTTTTTGCGGTCTTAATTACATTTATTCAAAGGTGGTAGGCTATAGAAAAAATATATATGCCTAGACACATATTTAGAAGAATTAACTCTAAGTCATTTTAAAGATTTTATCTTGTTTGTTAAAGGTTCATTATCTCCATTTTGCTATTCTTCTGGCGGGAATCACCGCCATTGTCGCAGTTGTTGTATCGCTCCTCACTCCTCCAATTAGTAAAGAAAAAGTAATTACGTCATTACGATATGGTTTTATAAACTCTTTTGATTTTTGTTTAAAATAATTAGAATTATTTCACAGTTTAGGGCAAAGTACAGGGTGTTCGGAAAGTCACTGTGCACTTTGGATTAGGTTAGGGTTAGAGTTACAATTAGCGCTAACCTAGATTAGGGTTAGGTTTAACGCTTTAAGGTTAGCTCTAACCCTAACCCTAAGTGCACAGTGACTTTCCGAACACCCTGTATTTTAATTAGTTTTTTGTTATCTATTGTGAAGTAAACGCTTTTTCCACTGAGCATTGATATTAGCGTACTAATGCGATATGATTAAAAACATAAAAATTATGGCTGTTTGAGAGTAAACATTTTTCAAATTTTCGTGTTTCACGCAGTAAATTAAATTTCTATTTTAAATTAAATTTATATCTTTTTTTTTCCTGTACAGCTTCGAGGATTGACGTGGTTTTCCAGGTTCTTAAAGCGAAAACCGGAAAAGAAAACAGATGAAATCGAAAATAAGGTAGACTTATAAGTTTTACGGTTAACAGTTACTGATTAAACTTTCGATAGCATAAGCTAAACTAGCTATTTTTCCACATTTTAGTCATTTAAACAAAGATCTTATAATTTAGATTCGCGGGACAACTCCTGAGTGATAGTGTTTTGAGCCACCCCTTAGCCAAACCAATTATACCACGACCTGCTTTCGAAGATGCCAAAATTTTCTTGCTCTGTTAAAAGTTGGATCATGTAACCTTTTTGCTGCCGTATTGTTTTTCACAACTCTCTCGAATTGCGGTAAAAATGGTGTCAAAACAGTTACATGATCCGAAAAATTTTTACTTGATTTTTAAAACTTTTTGTATCGTGATAGGCTATGATTGAGTTTTAGCTTGAAAACCACTTGTTAAGATTGACGAGCAGAGAAAAGTGCCTCAAAGACTCTTTCCCAAAGACACAATAAATTATGACAATTGAACTGAGGCTGTGTCGATCTAGTTTCTCTTTTAAAACGGCGTTTCTTTCTAGGTCACTTGGCCCACTTGTTATCGAAATTTATATCAATGGAAATTAATGGAAAACTGGACGACACAAAACATAAAAATGAGTTGGTTAAGACAATATTAAAAACTAACCACAAGAAAATTTTAGCTCTGTAAACGAACTGTTGCCAGTTGCATCGAAATTTCATTGAAATAAAAAAGTGAGTACGCCTAAAATCTTTTTTGGTTTAACAAAGGTTTCAGTCACAAAGGAAAAAGAGAACGACGAGAAAAAAGAGGATGAATCAATGGTTTCTAGTGAAGAACCGGGTAAGGCTTTATAAATCAAACAAAAGATCTATTTATCAGTAGGCCCTTAATAGGCTACTTGTACCTGTAATAAAAACAAGTGATTAAGTGTCTCATGTCCAAAATCGAAATCTCGTCGAACAAATGATGTTCTATTGGGTTAATTAGTGATAAAATTAAAATTTTATCTGATTTCCCAAATTACAGCCGGGCAAATAAACTTGTCCACAACAAAACAATTTTAACACTTTGACTACCGTGTCATCAAATATTGGCATTTTCTAATAGTTTTGGCACCAATTTTTCAGTGACAGTGATGATTTGTTTCAGGATTTTGTTAAAGCAATTATTGGCTAGAGAAAAAAATATTTGGTATCTAGCACGTTTGTAAAGTAAACTTGAACCAAATACGCAAAAAATTTTTTAGTTTGGAATAAAAAATTTCAAAATCGGGCAAGCAGTCAATGTGTTAAAGTGGTTGGAAGGACTTCGATTCGTGCCTACTGTCAGGCGGATAAACTACGACTTGAATTTTTAGAAAAATAATCCAAAACTGTCGAAAACTCAATCAGGTCCAAACTTGCAATGAGTGGTAGATCAATTGAAGGATGCATAGACCGGGAAAATCAATTTAAAAAACTTTTCTTACAAAAAATGCAAGCTAAATATCACTATTTCTTTCGTTTATTCAACTTCTTCAGATGACTACAATATAGATAAAGAAAAAAAAAAAACAGATGATGATCAAAATTTAAAAAAATTTTGTTATTAAAATATAATAAGAAGAATAAAAGCTGTCTCTCATCAGCTGTTTAATCAGCTGATAAAATTGTATAGTAACTATTATACATACTAAATTTATGACGTTTTATGATCATAATTGTGCAAGTAATTTATGATTTTATAAGCCTAAAATAGTTGTATTTAGCTAGGCTTACCAGTGGTCAGTTTCGATTTTCAGGGCTTTGTCCCGGCTATTCTTGGAAGACATCGAAGACAGATTTATGTGCAGACACCCTTTTTCTTTTTTTAAAAATCACTAGTTTTCAGAAACGAAAATCATAAAATCCGAGACAGATTCAAAGTGAAGACTTTTTTTTAGAGAACACTTCTTTTGAGTGACGAAAATTATGAAATCCAAGGTTGATTCGAAGTGAAAACTTTTTTTTTAGAAAACACTACTTTTTAAGAACAAATTTTTTTCTATTAATGAGCGTCCCAGTTTGCCGTTTGAAAATATGGTATGCCTATATCTAGCTGGGAGTTTTTCTTAAGAAAAGCTTTACATTTTAACTTTAGAAATTTAAACTACAATGATTTTCTTAATAATGCTAATCAAGTTGTTTTGGCCCTGTTCTGAGCCTATGTTATTATGAATTTGCAGCAGAACGAAGGCAATCTTGTTTACGAAAATCAATATTGCTGTTTTGTGGCTTGGATGAGAAACAAAAGGACCGGAAACCGACAGAAGTGCCCGTACATTTGACAGACATAACCGAAGAAGCGATACCTTCCTTGATCGTCAATATATCCGCTTTGTTCATGTTGTCTGTTTTAGTGTTCTTATTTGCATACTACGGCTAACAACGTAAATTTAACACTGTACTTCGTTCTGCTGTTAAAAATATTTTTATTATAATGTAGCAATAACTTTGTTTGAAAAACTTTTTTTAATGCATTTAATACGACAAACCTAAATTTATTAAATAAAAAGATCTACGAACCCTATAATTACTGATAAAATATTTTGCTACGTATATATGCTGTTAAGCCATAGTAGCTATTTACAGCAAATATGAAATTAGATAGCAAACATCTTTTAACATGGTCTGTTAGATTGTACACAAATCAAGAGGATGGTAGCCACACACATACGGTTTTCCAAGCAAGTTATATACAGGTAAATTACTTTCTCGAGATTTGAGCTATATATATATTAGCAAAAGTGATTGGACAAAGCCCGGTTACCGCCATAGCTGTCAGAACAAACGAGATGTGAAAGCCATGTCTATTGTAAATCAAGTACGATAAAGCGTTAAGTCACGACAAGGCCCTGTTTCGCTCTTATGGAGCTCATCAGGTAACTGACACGACAATAAAGTACAAGTGCGGTATTTACATACGTGGGACGCAAAAAGGTAAGTTACATACACAATAATACATTAGTAAAACCGGATAGAGAATCAGATACAATCATGCAGCAATGGCTCAAGATATAGAACTGAACACGTTGCAATTATTGGTGCCTATAGATACGAACATAAATGCAGCACTGAATTCCTCAGCAAACTCATCAAAATGTTCAGTACAACAGTAATATTTATACACTATAAACTGGAAATCTTGAAAAGCAAATTGAATCGTCATGCGTACGTATTAACCGAACAGCGTGGCAGGCCGGGCTTCAGCTGTTTCGCATAAGCTCATCAGCAATCGAAATAGAAAGTGCTCTAGCCGTGCGAGGCACTGAAGGCGAGCTATATATCAGTGGCGTGCGGTGACTTTTGAGACTGGTAATGCGATTGGTATGCCTATTCATTGAATGTATTAAAGAAATTACAAAAATGGCTTTAAAGCGAATGGTAAAGACCCTTCTTCATATCTATTATCATTTTTTAAATTTTACTTGTGTATCTCCTCCCTAACTATGCTTTATTAACACAAATACATGTATTTAGATTTATCTAGAAATCTGTATGCAATTTGAGAATTGCATGCCGCAGCAAGTATTAGAGGGGGTGCTGTGCTCATCACATTTGACATGCAGCATTCACAACGCTGTAGTCACATTCTGAGTGTGTTCCTTGTTTTTCTTCATCGTATGGTTTGCATTGACAAGGTTGTTGCTTTCTGTATTAAGCTTGACCTTATTTCGAAATTTGTCCTGAAGTGCTTTTCCCACGACACATAGAAGTCGCTAAGGTAGACTAACAGTGAACTCGCATCCTGCTTGCAAGTCAAATTTCTATGGCAATGAAGTATTCCACGAACTTAGTAGGCCTATATTGTAAATCTTTGCCCAATACCTTTTCTGACCAGAAATCGTTACATGTCTGTCTTGAAATTTACGAAAGATTCCACATTGCAAAAATTCCTTGCAAATTTACGTTTTTTTCTGACTGACAATGTTAAAAATTAACTAAGGAGTTAGTATAAAAGGAGATAATTGCTGTATTAGTGCTTTATGCATTGCGTCTCCAAGATCAGGGCCGTAACTATTGCCGGTGCAGCCGGTGCAATGCACCGAGACCCCAGCACGAGGGTGCCCCGCATTGCTACATTTTATTGTAAAATATTTTCGTTAAAAGCTCAAGTAAACTTATTATTATTAAATGTCATACTTCATCAATAATTTAAATTTATATTTAACCATCTAATTTATTTGAATTATTTTTTAATATATTTAAAGTTTCGATTGTAACGTATTCAGTTTAATTGTGACGTATTCATGACGTAATCGGTACGCTACTTCCACTCAAGTCTGTTTAGTAGAACAATTTTAAGCTATAATGATCATATAGCATCATATTTATCCGCTTTATTTTGCCTTGTGATTGTTAATAAGTTTTGCTTTATGACGGAATGTCATACTTAATGTCACGTGATGCTTTCGAGATAATTCTACAATTTTTCGCCATAGTCCGGTAACTTAATAGTATTGCATGTCACATAACTTGTTTACCAGCCTTTTAACTTGGTACTTTGTGATGTAACAGTAGCTGTCTGGCTGGCTTCTATTGTCGTAATATAATTAAGAAAATATAGTATCTTCTCGAAGTTGCTAATTTTTTCTGGTAAATTTTTCCCGCTTTATATAAATAAGTAAATTCGTAATTTGTGCTGTGAAAGTAAGCGTTTTGTTGTGTTACTGTTTTGCCTGTGTGACAGGAGTTAGAGTTTTAAGGGTTAGTGAGATCTAACGCCTTATTTTGTGAGAATAGTGATTATTCTATTTGAATAAGCTACGTAGATTTAGCTTAGCCATCTGGGTGCTAGACGTAATTCTATTAGTCAGTGATCAGATTTGTGATTTCTGTTAATAAACTTCTTTCGTTGAAAGAAGTTGTGATTTGAGTGATTGAAAATTCAGGTTTGAGCTTTTTATTTGAATCCTTTTTGCTAGACATACCGTAGTCCTTACGCTCGCAGCAGTACTATTTCATGAGCCGAAAAAGCAATAACAAAGAGAGTTTGTTCCATTAAACTTTACTAACCGTTGTCTAAAATTTTTAATTTTATTCAATTTTTTAGGTTTTGAGTAACAACATTGTAAAATTCTAGTTGACTGCAATTTAATATGAAAAGAAATTATCAAAGCGGAGCACAAAAGAGACAAGCTAAGAGGAGAAAAATAGCTGAGGCAGCCAGAAACTCTCAGCGACTGAGTTCGTGGCTAATTCGACGAGAAACATATAAAGCGGATGAGCAAGACGTCACCAGTCATGAGACAGAATCTACTCCCCAACTTGTTGACGTTAACAATTTCAACAATAGCACCAATGAAGAAAATTCCGATACTTTTAAAGATAGATCAGATGCAAGAAAGAATGACAACTATTCCACCATTATTGTAAACTCAGAGATCAAGAAAGCAATTATTGCAGAAGGTCCCAAACAACCTGACGGATCTTTCCCTAAAGATCCGCTCGAAAGCGGTCGTTTATTTTCAACAAATTATTACCATTATGTAACACAATCAAGTCTAAAACTACAAAGATATTGGTTATGTTATTTATCAAACATGGACCGTGTTTACTGCCAGTCCGGCTGGTTATTTTCTCATGAAAATGTCTCTCCAGGGACTTCTTACGCACTTCAAAACCCTTGGGGTACAACAGGTTTAAATGACTGGAGGCACTTATCGCGGCGAATTCGAAGCCATGAAAGCTCTACACATCAGGCGGAGGCGTGTGTCATATATGAGCAATGGAGAAACAGAGGATAATAGAAGAAGCGTTGCACGAGTCTTTACTGGAAAAAACAAACTTTTGGCAAAATGTTTTGGAAAGACTAGCGAATGTTACGTTGATGTTAGCAAAGTGCAACTTATCTTTACGCGGATCTAGTGAAGAACTTTCGAAGGATAACAAGGGCAATTTTTTCTCTATCATACAGCTTCTTGCCGAATACAACACTGTTTTAGACAAACTTTTACCACCACCTAAAGGTTTTTCAAAATATTTAAGTCCTTTAATACAAAATGAACTAATATCAGTACTAGTTGAAGAAATTCTCTGTGATATAAAAAACGAACTACAAAGCGCTCCTTTTTTTGTTATTATTCTGGATACCACTCAAGATGTCAGCAAAAAGACCAGTTAAGTGAAGTATTTTGTTACGTCAAAATCAATTACCACAATTATGGAACGCCATTAGAACTGAAAGTTGTTGAAGCGTTTACCTCATTTATCCGAAGTTGAGGATTCATCTGCTATTAGATTGCACAAACTAATAACGAATTCCATTCAGCAGAAGGGGCTTGACGTAAAAAACTGCCGTGGACAAAGATATGATGGCGCTGCAGTGATGAGCAGAAAGTACTTCGGCTTGGATAAGAAAATCCAAGATGTGGCTCCACATGCTTACTACATACATTGTGCTTCGCACAATTTAAATTTGGTATTAAAAGATGCCATGAAAGCCGTGACTGAGACCCGTGAATTTTACGACACCATTGAGTCTGCATATGATTTTTTCGGACATAGTATTGTGCGATGGCAAAAGCTTCAAAATATCCATGATCGTTGTAGTTCAAATCCTACATTAAAAACCTTAAATCCAACTCGGTGGTCTGGTCGATATGATGCTGTCTATGCTTTGAAGGAAAGATTTTGTGACGTTATGAAATGGTTGACTCATATAATACTTACCAGCACGAAGCTAAAGAAAAGAGATGAAGCTATGGCAGTAAAGAAACAGAAAGAAAACTTTGACTTTGTATGCAAGCTGGTTGTGCAATGCAAGATTTTGCAGATCGTCAACATTCCTTCAAAAACTATGCAGTGTAAAATAATTGACTGAATTTCTGCCCATAAACTTCTGCAAACTGCTGCTGAAGACATTGCTCAACTCAGAAGGAGTTTTGACGCAATACCAAACGAAGCTTCCGCTATTGCTTCTACATGGGGTTCGCCAAGACAGTTTTTAAACAAAAGAGCAAGCAAAGAAAAGCCTACTTTGATAAAATATTCAAAGGAATAACGTTAAGCGATTCTAAAAAGCGAGTTCGCGTAACTGTGTTTCTTCCGGTGATAGACATACTTGTAGCGGTTAGTTGTTCATATATATAAATCTAGCTACATATAAATTCCACAAACGTTTACAGATTTTTTTTTTATTATTAAAACCAACAATCTTTCAAACTTTTCGACATGTGCTTTTCACTTAATAAAGACTCTCTCGTTTGCTCTCCAAAAAGAAAAAATGAATAAAAGAAGAAAAAAATACAAATATGTCAAAGCGTAAAAATGTGTCGATTGCCACATATCTCCCCCCAAGTGGTATGGCCGCAATGAGGCAAATACCACTGAAAGAAGAAAAAAAAAAAAATAACAAAGCGATTGCAACAGAAAATACAACAAAATTCTACACGCACCGACAGAGGCAAAAAAAGAAATCACATTATACAAGCAAACGCGCAAAAATGCAACGCGTGATTAAAACGTCGAACCAAACAAGACATCAAAAAAATAAAAATAAAAACTAGTCGCGATAACGTATAGGTTTTGTAATTAGTCTGCCTCTGCGAGAGTAAACGCGATTAGCGGGGAGTTCGTTTAGGTCTCCCACAAAAAATGTCTTCATTCTCACTCGAAGATGTGGACGAAAAAGATAGAGTCTCGGCAGATTCCTCCTCGACTGAGGAGCCAGTGGGAGATATAGGCTCAACAAGGGGCGGTTTTAAACGATCAATTGATACGATGTCAGTGTGACCGTCTTTTTCGATGACAAAATATTTATTGTGTCGTTCAAGTACAAAATGAGGTCCCGAATAAGGTCGTTGCAAAAGAGATTTTACACTGTCAGTGCAAACGAATACTTGGGAATACCGGAAATGGGTCGACATAAGTTTGTTGTTTTTTAGGATGACGTGGTATAGTATAAGGTAATGAGTTCATGAAAGAACAAAGTGTTTTAGCATACTGCGAAGCTGGTTGGACTGTGCTTTCCTCGGACAACTCTACAGGAGTCGGATTTTCAAAATATTCCCCGGGGAGTCGTATAGAAGTTCCTAAAGCCATTTCAACTGCAGCACACCCCATATCCTGTTTTACGGCCAATCGCAAGCCTAAGAGTACAAGACTCAAGTTTCAATACCAAAGATCGGGAGAAGATTGACATTTCAATGCAACTTGAGACTGCGATTGAATCGCTCGTTTAATCCATTTGCAGCCGGATGGAAAGCTGTTGTGTGACATAATTTCGAACCCAAAAATTGGCACATTTCTGTCCAAAGGAGGGACGTCAATTAGGCTCTTCTATCTGTAGTGATTATTGTAGGAGATCCAAAACGGGCCACCCAATGTAAAAGAAAAGAATCTGCACAAGATTGCGCAGTGATATCCTTCATGGGTATGGCCTCCGGTTAACGCGTAAATCTGTCTACAACTGTCAGTAAATATTTGTAACCAGAAGAATTGGGAAGAGGACCGACGATATCGACGTGTACATGTGAAAATCTGGTATCTGGGGTTCTGAAATGCTGTAAGGGTGTAACTTGATGTCGGGTAATTTTCGTTTGTTGGCAAGAAATGCAGGTACGGCACTTTTCAGCAATATCCCCCTTCTCATATTCGGCCACACAAATCGCTCTCCGATGAGTTTTTGAGTAGCCTTAATGCCTGGGTGGGAAAGGTTGTGCATGCGCTCAAAAATTGTAGTTCGTAATGAATTTGAAATGATGGGGCGAAATTTTCCCGTACTAGTGTCTCCAAGTAACAAAAGGCCTGAATTAGGAATCGCACGTTCACATAGATTTAATGAAGTCATCGATTGAGAGAGCTCGCGAATCGATGGATCGTCCCTCTGTCCCAAAGCCAGCTCGATATAATCTGTGAAAGGCGAAAAAGCAGCAGTGATTTCAGGACGGCTCAAGCAATCGGCAACCACGTTGTTTTTTCCTTCAATATGTTCATCAGTCTATCAGTCCATCAGTCCATCAGTTGTAAATTCTGGGATAAACGATAGGTGTCGCGCTTGCCTGTTACTTAATGGAATTTTTTTCTAGATATAGCCCCAACTAATGGTTTGTGGTCCGTGTAAAGAGTAAACGGACGGCCCTCTAAGAAGTACGTGAAATGACGAACTGCCAAATAAGCTGCCAGCAATTCTTTATCAAAAGTACTATACCGTTTTTGAGCATCAAAAAGGGCGGTTGAAAAGTACTCCAATGGTCTGTGCAAACCACTATTGTCAATCTGACTGAGTACAGAACCACAGAATTTATCGCTTGCGTCTACAAACAATGCTGTCGGACTGTTGTGCTGAGGATAATTTAGTAGTGTTGCATTACTCAGTGCTAATTTTATGTCCTCGAACGCAGTTGATGCCTCCTTGTTCCAAGAAAGATTTGCATTGCGACCGGCAGGAATTCCCTGGACGAGGGAATTTAAAGGGGCCAAAATTTTTGCGCATTGAGAAATAAACTTTCTATAAAAATTGACCATGCCCAAAAATCGCCGTAAAGACCGGGCGTTCTGTGGGGTCGAAGAAGAATTTATGGCATCAACTTTACATGCAACTGGAGCGATACCTTTCTCCGAAACGATACGCCCTAAAAAGCGTAGCCGATTTTGGCCGAATAAGCACTTAGCTGCACTGATGATTAATCCGTTGTGTTGTAGACGCTCAAATACTTGCCGAAGATGGGCTCGGTGTTCTTCAATGGAGGACGAAAATATTAAAATGTCATCTATATAGACAAAGACAAATGGCAAGTCTTGTAATAGAGAGTTCATAAAGTGTTGGAATGTTTGGCCAGCGTTAGTTAGGCCCATAGACATCTTTAAAAATTCCCAATTTCCGGCCGGTGTGCAAATTGCAGTTTTGGCAATATGTTCTGGGTGAATATGAATTTGGTGATATGATTTAAACAAATCGATGCTGGAAAATATTGTGGAACCGGATATATTTTCGGTAAAGTCATGAAGAAAAGGAATGGAATAAGAGTCCTTGACGGTTACTTGATTTAGACGCCAATAGTCTCCTACTACTCGCCAAGATCCGTTAGATTTTTTTACCATATGAACGGGAGAGCCCCACGGGGAGGAACTGGGTCTAATTATTCCCAATTGCTCAAGCTGACTTAATTCCTTTTTTAAAACAACAAGTTTTTCTGGAGAAAGACGGCGTGGCCGCTGTTTGATGGGTGGACCGGTTGTTTCAATGTAGTGAACGATGTCATGTTTTGGAGGAAGCCTTAAGTTCGAAACAGAGAACACCTCGGGAAATTCAGCTTTAAGAAACTGATAATCTCCTAAGTTGTAAACCGGAGGTTTGACATTACATAAACTAGGCTTAAGTTTAGTATTAGATAAAAAAGAACAAGGATCACGACACTTTTGTGCATGAGGACCAAAACGTCGATAAAACCAGCAGAATGATTTAATATTTGCAGATTGCGGTATGTGTTTGGGAAATATCAATCTTCCTTTTCTAGGATCAATCTTGATATCAAAGTGCGATAAAAAATCTATTCCTATAATGGGTTTTAACGTCTCAGCAATGCAAAATTTCCAGTTTAAAGGCACAGGATCTCCCAGGTAAATAGTAATATTTTTGCAACCAAACGTAGGGAAGAGCTTCCATTAACAACAGACAAATAATCCTACGGATGATCTCGAGAATTAGGGTCCACAGGAATTACAGAACAAGAACTGCCCGTGTCAATCAAAAACTTCAAATTAGTAATGGAACATTTTATGTATAGTAGTTACGATGTAAGAGTTGGGCACTCCGGTAAAATCGCCTTTCTTTACCGGAGCTATCAGTTTAAATGATTATTTTGAAAATGAGACATTGCGTCATTTGCATGCCAAGAGCAAGGAGATATGCATTTATGAGCTCGATTGCCATAACGGTTTTGTTGTGGTAAAAACATAATTCATTCTTAGAAATTGTTTATGTGGGTGCGGAACCTTTATTACGGTGGTAGGAGGTAAACTTTTCACGCTTTCGATTTAATTCGTCTACGGCGTCCGACATATTTCCCAACTTCTTATCAAAATACTCATTGACTTTGTATTGCGGTTTCGTTGATGTGATATTTACCTTCGACATGGGAGTAGCAGGCTGAGATTTCGCCAGAGAAAGGAGGCGGTCGGCATGTGCAGCCAATTTGTCGACCGTGCTTTGTTCGTACAATACTGCATACAACGAAGTCGGAGTGTCCACCGACTGCAGTACGGGAGATTTAAGTATGTCTTCCTGGAAAGTAGTCGGTTCACAATAACGGGATGCGAATATGGACCTAAGCCGGGCCAAGTAGTTTGAAACTTTGTCATCGCCATGGACACAATCGTTTAACGAGATCTCTAAATCCTCACCGCCTGCATTTGAATATAACCGGAGGATAGCAACTTGTAAAGTCGAATAAGGTGTTACCGCGTTAGCTGTTTTTAATAGATGTGCCACAGACTTAAATACACTGGCGCCTCGAGATAAGGTCGTGACAAAAGCCAAATATCTGGACCGTTCCGATGTCATATTGGCTTCTTGAAACATCAACTCGATAGTTGAAAAATAAGCGCTGGCGTCATTCTCCCAAAAAGATGGCAAATGTATATTTCCATAAGTATTTCCGGGCGAAGAAGCGTTATTATTTTCCCTATTGTCACGTATATCTGAGTTTGTTCTATCACAAGAGGGAGCTCTCGTAGGGGAGAATGTTATTGGGGCAGGCCGCGATATGTCAGGCCTTGCTTCGTGAAACCCACGTTCGGTTTGATAGTAAAAAATCAAGAATACAAAACTACAACTTAAAATGATTAACGCGGTAACTAAAGCACATAACACCAGATAGTAGAAATACATTATGACGTCACACTATCCAATCAAGCTTGAGGTTAAAAAAACTGCTTTTTAACTCGTAACTGTTGTTAATACAATTAATAAAACTGTCCGCCCAAAACTAGTTAAAAAATTGAACATAATATTAGCACTTATAATTATATTACAATGTCTCGCTTACAAAACCAATAAAAACTTATCCTTTTTGTCTATAAGTTTATATATTTAATCTTATTCGTCTCGCTGTGCTGAATCCTCTATCGCTGTTGATCGTTGAGTAAAACTTGTTAATAAACTTCGAAGTTGTGTTGATAAAAGCGTCTTCTCTGGGTACGAAATCACGTCGGGGTCACCATTTATGTAGCGGTTAGTTGTATATATATATAAATCTAGCTACATATAAATTCCACAAACTTTTACAGATTTTTTTATTATTAAACCAACATTCTTCATTCAAACTTTTCGACATGTGCTTTTCACTTAATAAAGACTCTTTTGTTTTCTCTCCAAAAAGAAAAAATGAATAAACGAACAAAAAAATACAAATATGTCAAGCGTAAAAATGTGGCGATTGCCACATACTTTCTTGCCAACTGATTAATCGCTTTGAAGAAATGAAATCAGTGGTGACCTCATATCAAGTTTTGGAACCAAGTTTTCTTTCAAAAGCTTCTCATCTGAATCTTGAAGTTGAAGCAAGAAAATTTTCTAACAAATTTTCTGATAACGTCTCTCCCTTGTTTCCTAACAAATGCTTTGCATCAAAACGTCATTTAGAAAAAAGATTACCCATTTAAAATCTGCTAAAAAATGGCTTTTTTTGATTGTTGAAAATGCATCACTTGCCACAACTTATCCTTACGTTTGATGTGTATGATAGTACCTGTAACAGTTGCTACGGCAGAAAGGTCTTTTTCTGAACTCAAACTGATCAAAAACTTTCTTGGAAGCTCTATGTCCCGAAAGAGACTTAACGGTTTGGCTCTGGTATCGATAGAAAACGAACGAGCTAAATATTTAGATTTTAGAAAAGTTATCCAGCAGTTCGCTAGCGCAAAAGCAAGACGGAAAAATTTCAAGTTTCCAATCACCCGCAAGTAAATTACGGTAGCCTACTTAATTGGCCTCAACGTATTGTATTTTATTAGTTTGTGTCTTTTGTGGTGATGTCAGTGTACTGTATGTTAATTCTTTTTGGATTAAACAATTTATCCACATTGCGTAACACATCTCCATTTTACTGAAATATCGTTAATAGTGCTCACAAAGCACCTTGCCTCAAAAGGTTGCACATAATTTTTTTTGTCATTATAAAACGAATTTGGTTTGCGACGTTTATTTCATTAAACTTTTATTAAACAATCAAAATATTGTTGTTGCAGCCTGCCCCCCACGAAATACTTGCTATACCATTATTTCGATTTGAATACACTGCAATCGCAAAACTTATGTTGAACCATGCAACCTTGGTGAATTTTATTTGAATTTTAGCCTTTTATTTGCAGGCACAGTAAACTTAACTTTTGCCCCTTTTACCTGTTCAGCTCAATGCTTTTTTACCTCATTATTTCAATTAAAAAATCTTTTTATAACCCGCAGTCATGAATGATTTATGTGTTGAGAAAAGTATCTCAATTGAATATTAAGTACAGAAAAAATGGGTACCCCATAATAGATGTTTGCACCGGGGCCCCACCTGACGAAGTTACGGCCCTGCCTCAGGTAATCAATATTTGAACAGAAAAATATTTTGATAAAAATCAAGTAGCCTACACTCTTCGAACATTGTATTAATTTAATTTAATTTTGTAATGCAGCTTCAAAAGACAAAAATTACAAAATCAAACAAAATGGAATTGTTCTTTATGGCCTACAATTGCGCAACTAGATTTTATCAATCAACGATTTTGATGTGTTTGCAAGCTAGAAATAATTAACTTATACATAATGATTAAATTACGTAAGGGCACACAAAAAAATGTAAGGGTACTTCGTTTTTTTTCTAAATGCGGAAATTCTCTAAGTTATTTTTTTATTACTGCTATTCCACTGAGGTTAGCTTGTTAAATTAGTTTGGAAATAATTCTTTTTTTGGCCAAAGTAGCTGAAGATAGTTTATTTTTACGCGATATTAGTCAGTCTGAAACGAAACATTCAAGATTTATTTCGATAAAAATTGTTCAAGTGTTACAAATAATCTTACTTAAAAATTTTTTATTAAAATGAAAATAAGCTAAGAAAAAAAGTTTTTAAATTATAGCTTTTTCGATGAAATAGATTTAATGTCTAAATAAAAATAGGCACTTTTGAATTTGAATTGCAGTAAAAGCTAAAATAACAATTAAAAATTAAAAAATACCTAAAATAAAATAATAATCATCGCGTGATTTTACCGAAAGCAATAAGTTAGTTTTGACTCGAGTTTTTACTTGTAAACAAAACAACCAACGCTTAGAATATACTGTAATTGTCGTACTGAAATCTGGCGATTTGCCAACAAATCCAGAGACTAGTTTTCCGATATTTTACGTGAAGTACTATTTGCGTTTCTTCACGGAAATACTTTAAAAATGGAAGTTTTCTAAGCATTCCATGTGGTAACAGTAGGGCAACACTTCGAGTTTTATAGGGAAGGTCAAGCAGAAGCGTTCTCAATTAAAGTTTTTAAAACTAAAGTGAAGACTAAAAAAAGTCTTCAGTTTCATTTCAAAGCTGTTTCGAATGTTTTTGTTCTAAAAAATCACTTATAAAGTATAAAAAAATTCTTTACTTCAATTCAAAGTTCTATGCAGGCTTTTAAAAATCTTTTAAGGTGGTGCTAAAAGGGCTGTGAAAATTCTCGGCGGGACTTAAAATTTTATGAAAAGAGTTACAGTCCCCAAGCCAACTTTTACGTCACATAGGCTTTAGATATATTTTAACCAGCGGTGCGTCCTGCTTGTTGATTTTTAGGCTTTATTTCAGCTTGAGCTGAAATAAGAGACTCATGGAAACTTCATCCTCATACACAGGAGTCGTGCCTACTACAAATGGTGATTTTGAAGAGTTGCCATCTTTACAAGTAGTGGATTTTGTTGTGATAGGAGTCTATTTGGGATTCATCGTGTTAGTTGGGATTATAGTAAGTAGGCTATGAATAGGCACCAAAATTAGTATTTTTTTGTTAGTGATTAGGTTTATTGTTGGTATATTAAATTTTCATCAAATATTAAGTATAAGCTAACCCTTTCGAACAAAGCTTCTTAAATGCCCAGATAAAACTCTTAGTAGAATACGACTTTACTAGTTGATTTACTTTGTAATTTTTTGAAATTAACTTTTAAAAGTGTTCATTGTTTTTAAAAATTATATTAAGTCACTCTTAGAGAACTTTTTGCGGTGGATTTAAAGGCTAAAAACCTTGGCAAGAGAAATATGAGCAACAAACAAATGTCCGATCATGCTAAAATCAATACAACAATTTTTAAAAAATAAGACCTTTATAAAAATTTTTTGAAACCCATTAAAATAAATTTTATAATTTTATAATTTTTGCTAATTGTGGTGTCATCCGTGACTTTGTTTGTGATTTATACAGGGTGTCCATAAAATCCTGCACACATTTAAAATTTTAATATCTCAAAAACCGCATAAGGTAGAAACTTTAAATTTTCGACAGTGAATTATACCACCATAAAAGTTTTTTCGTTAGTTTTTACAGGTTATTTTATTGTTAAAATAAGCAAGAATAAGTCATTTTTAATAAAGGCGTAAGTTTGCAACAAGGTATGAAACATGTTGACCATTCAACAAAAAGCACAATGTGTTTTTTGGTACCATAAATTGAAATGACCAAGTACAGTACAACGTAAATTTAGAAATGAGTTTGGACAAGACCCTCCTCACACTAACAGCATTAAGAGACGGTTTAAAAATTTCATGGAAACCGGCAGTATTTTGGATCGCAAAAGATCGGGTAGGCTAAGCATTGGTGAAGAGACTGTTGATGCTGTGCGTGTAGCATTTCATCGCAGCCCAAGGAAATCAATTCGTGTAGCATCAAATGAACTTGCTATTCCTCGAAGCACAGTTCACAATGTTTTACATAAACGACTTCGGCTCCATGCTTTCACGAATCTATTTTTTAAAGTAAAGCTGTATCTATTTTTTTTTATTTATTTTGGTTCAAAAAGTAATTTACTGCGGGACTGAAGATTTTTTATACAGTTAGCTTCAACTAAGTTCGAATTGATTCGTTTAAAAATTTCTCTCCGCGAACAGACTGAGACCACTGTCTCTAACTAATGGTCAGACTGCTGCACTGCCTGAATCAGATGCTGGCAGTGGTGTTCCTGCAGTAGGATGACGAGTGCCTCAGACTGCATAGCGAGGTGATGAAGAACGTTCATCTTGCTTGCAGTGAGGCCTTCGATGTTCAGCTGAAGAATAGTGGGTCTTCGGAACTTGTTGGCAACTAATAAGAATGTATTTAAAAAATTCACAGAACTAACTATTTACGAAAACTTTTCTTCTACGCTTTGCCAAACTTCAAAACGATTCCAGCGCAAAACTTAAATTTTTCCGATGCACATAATAATTCTATCTCTATAGATTAATCTCCGAAATCACTGGCGCAAAGCAATTCCAACTTGTTAATGAACTCACTGGAATAACTTGAATCTATACTGGAAACGACACAGGAACGAATGGAATAAACACTGGAACCGACACTGGAACGGCTGGAATAAAATGCAAACCTAGCGCCCGCTTATATAAAATCACATCCCGTAACGCTAGGTTACGGTAGGGCATACTCGAATTTTACCAGTAGCGATTAGAATAGTGTTCACACTCGGTCATTGTACGCCTTTACAGAGAAACAGCCAATCAGTGGATTGGGATGAGAACAGATATTACTACATTAAAAGTCTGGTTAAGAAAAATATTCAAAACAATCGTAAAACAGCTTGCAAATAAGTTAAGTAAGATAAGGGGGACCTTTATCGACTATGCGATTATTACTTGGCCATGAGAATATTACGTCTGATAAAAATTAAAATTATTGGAAAACAGGAAATTAACTATAGCTTTGTGAAATTAAAATTATTGCAAATGAAGTGTGGCACAACCATATTTGGTAGGTCATGTGGCGAAGTGACCGAAGCAACGTGGATGGGTTCTTTTTGGCCGGAAGAAGCGTGAGTTGGTTTCCTGTCGGGGCATCCTTGTTTAGTAGCAACATAGGAAGCATTACTTTTTTGGGCCTAGCAGGATCCGGAGCAGCTGGGGGTATTGCCGTAGGAGCATTTGAATGGAACGTAAGTACTAAGTGATGTTTACAAGTGCAATTTTGAGTAATTGAAATTAAAATAATTTTTTAGTTTGATAAACTCAGAGTAAAACTGTAAAGTAAGAATAAGTTTTTAACTGTTTTAGGCTATGCTCTGTTTATTTTTTTTGGGATGGATTTTCGCTCCCGTTTACATATCGTCTGGGGTCGTTACAATGCCAGAATATCTTCGAAAGCGATTTGGTGGAGAAAGGATTCAAATGTATATTTCGGTTCTTTCTCTCCTTCTTTATATTCTTACCAGAATATCGGTAAGAGCTTTTTAAGCTTTAAACAAAACCGACAACACTTCCATTAGGCCTACAATTTTTCAGAAAATAAATTTATAGGATGAAGTAAAATCAGAAACAAATGCTATTAAGACAAAAATGAACTTTGCTAGTTTCAGATTTAGATTTATTAGGCCCTAAAGTTTGATATTAAGGATTCCTTTAAAAGTGCTTAACACGTCTTTACTTGGCGTTATCTAAATCAATATTTACAGTTCGGCAATTTTTAAATATTTTAAAAGTTTGCTGTTTTATAGCTTTTTCACTTCTTACATTTGAGTGCTTTCTTTAATTAATTATATCAGAAACTATAGTGATTTAATCAGAAGAAGATAGACTAAACTTTTACTTTGAGTAAGTTGTTGTTCTCACTTCCAGATTTTCTTAAGTAATCGACTTTTTTTCCAAGTAAATCAGATAAATGTTGTTTTAGAAACTTTTATTTTTTAAAACTTCTTTCTGGATTTATTCATTCTTCAAACTATTTTTAGGCGGATTTGTTTGCGGGAGCCATTTTTATTCAAGTCGCTTTGAAATGGGATAACATTTATTTAGCTATAATATCGCTACTGGTTATAACTGCTCTATACACCGTTACTGGGGGGTTGACCGCCGTCATATACACTGACGCGGTTCAAACAATCATAATGATCGGTGGTGGACTTTGGATGATGGTCGAAGGTTAGAAAGTAGTTACATAATGTCCAATACGTCTTGATTTATTGGGCTTATTTTACTGATCAAAGCCGGTTTAGACTGAAAGCGTCTGGCGGAAAAAGCAAAAAACAAAGCGGAAAAGCTGTTCAGACCAAAGCGAAATGCGTTAAAAATTCTTCTAAAAGGAAAAACATTATTTTTTTTAGCGTAAATAAATTAAAATTAACATATTTCAATTTTTTAGGTTTATTCAGACTGAAATCGGTCGGAAAAAAAGCAAACAAAAAGCGGAATTTCCTCTTTGTTTTCAAAAATTACGCCTTCCCTCTCCCTATCCGCGCCCGCTTTCAGTTTAAATCAACTTTAACAATTGAAAATGCTAATTGACTTTGTTGCTTTGAATCAAGGTTTCCAACGAGTACGTCCAAGGTGCCACAAAAAGAGATAGAAAATATACAGTCAAAAAGTATTTTTGGTTTCGATTTAAATTAAGATCATTTGTTTACTCGTTGACAAGCAGAGGGGATACAAGTCACAAGAATCTCTATAAGAAGACCTCAAAGCTTATAAGAATGAGATAGAATCAATTTTGGGAAAAAATCCTAAAGTGTTCAGTTATTGCCTAGGAGCTATGCGTATGGATTACATTAAGCAAAAAGTTCGTTCGGACAATTTTTGTAACTTTTAAAACTAAAGTTATTTGTAGTTGTGTTTGGTTACGCAAACTTACGGTTTATAAAAAAACAAAAGTTTAAACCTTTTAAAACAAAAGACTAAGTTGATTCGTGTCGGTACAGTTGACTCGGTCCAGGTTGATTTTGTCCGAGTTAAGCGAGGAAATGAACTTTTCCGAAATAACGAGAGATATGCGGCAAGAGGCTAATGCGCCATTCTTTACTATTAATAAAATAGAAAGGTTTATGAGAGAATGAAAACGTTCAGAAAAACAACCTTTAAACCCCAAAAAAGTTGATTTACTTATTATTATAAATTTAAATAATAATAACAGAAAAAAACAAACAAAAAACTACAAATTCTTTACTCAACATTACGGTAGGCTATTCAAACCGTTCAATGTTTATCATGTAGCTTAGTTTAACAACTGACTGTTGCTAATACCTTCAAAAAAGTTTGAACAAATTTGGACACTTCATTTTCTTCAACAGAGGCAACTAAAGCATCTACTGCATATATATATGTTGTCAAATTTCATTTGATAACTCTTGTTGAAGCAAGGGTTATCGAGTGAAATTGTTTAAAAACTTTCTTTTTCCTTTCCAAGTTTTCTATGCCATCACAAACGGAACTGAAAAAAAATCTAGATTAATAAACAGAACGGAAAGCGAAGTTGGTTGTCTTATTTCTATTAACACAGTGGCATAAATATTTAATTGTTGCAACACAATTACTCACAACTCTGAGCATATTTAAACAAGATTTAATGTCAGCATGACATTGCAGTGGCACTCATTCTCCAAATTATGCGGAGATTTGTCCGAATGAACGAGAAATTATGTGTGTGATGTTTACTTTTGCTCCGTTTTTGGAACTTTAGTCTGAATAAAGCGGTTGACCGGTTTATCTGTTGTCCGAGTAAATCGGATTTGACAGTAATTAATGTGCACTTTCATTATTAGCTTTTGACTATATTGGAGGCTACAGTCAATTGGAAGAGAAATATATGAAAGCAATCCCTTCAATTCGAAATGAAAATACAACTTGTGGCCTCCCTCGAAACGACTCATTTCACGTGTTTCGAGATCCGGTTTCTTCAGATCTTCCCTGGCCTGGCCTGACCTTTGGCCTCACAATTATTGCAATTTGGTTTTGGTGTATAGACCAGGTAAATGAATTATAAATTGTTAAGATTCTTGTGAAAGGAAAAGGTTAGAACCCTAATCCTACAAGTAAACCTTTTTACTAATTGTCATAAATTTAGTCAAACAGTTTGTTTGTTTAAACTTATTTTTTTCTTCCGGAAATTAGCTGTATTCTTAGCGAGAGTTCCGAAATTCCGAAATAACACTTCTAAATAGTGTAAGCTGCATCTTGAAAAAAGACTTTTAACAGCGGATTTCCGCATCGAATCGAATTTATTTCAAAACTTTACAAATTGATGGCACATTAAACTAAGACCCCGTGAAAATATTAATTGACATAAATTTTAAAATGATGTTTTCATATCGCGTAGGTGCTTGCTCAAAGAACTTTGGCGGCCAAAAATCTGACTCATGCAAAAGGGGGATGTGTGGCCGCTGGTTTGATGAAAATCCTACCCATGTACATGATGGTCATGGTGGGAATGATCAGCCGTATTGCGTTTCCTGGTAAATGTTTTGCTTGATTTCAGCTTAAATAAAAATTGAAAACTCTAATCTTTTATTCAGTAAAAAGATCACCGTTTTGTACAGGGTGTCCCAGAATTAAGACAACGAACTTTTTGTTTATAATTAGAATGGTTCAAGTCAAATTTTGTATTGTTTGGTATAGTATAGAATTTGAACATTAGCCTTAAAAACCATGTATCGTTTATTTGATATAACTTCTTTTGTTACGAATAATTGCTTTCAGTCTACCAGCAAATGTATCGCATGCGACACGCATGTGATCTTGAGGAATAACTTCCCATTCTTTTAAAAGTTTTGCACGCAGTGAGGCCAGAGATGAGTGGAGAGTAGCAGAAACTCTATCCTCCAAAATTCACCAAATAGAAAAATCCAGTAGATTGAGATCTGGGCTTCTTGCAGGCCAATCTTATTTGGCAATGAAAAAGGGAATTTTCCATTAAATCCAGGATTGAGTGAATCTTGAGCCGTGCGAAGGAGCGGAATCTTGTTGAAACGTCCAAAGTTTATCTTTGAAGTGTTTGTTGGCCTAGGGTAACAGGAATTCTTCTAAAATGTTTTTTACATACCGTTGAGAGTTCAGTTTGACTTCAGAAAAAAATGACGTTTCAACAAGATTCCGCTCCTTTGCACGGCTCATGATTCACTCAATCCTGGATTTAATGGAAAATTCCCTTTTTCATTGCCAAATAAGATTGGCCTGCAAGAAGCCCAGATCTCAATCTACTGGATTTTTCTATCTGGTGAATTTTGGAGGATAGAGTTTCTGCTACTCTCCACTCATCTCTGGGCTCACTGCGTGCAAAACTTTTAAAAGAATAGGAAGTCATTCCTCAAGATCACATGCGTGTCGCATACGATGCATTTGTTGGTAGACTGAAAGCAGTTATTTGTAACAAAAGAAGTTATATCAAATAAACGATACATGGTTTTTAAGACTAATGTTCAAATTCTATACTAATGCCCGGCAATACAAAATTTGACTTGAACCATTCTAATTATAAACAAAAATTCGTTTCCTTAATTCTGGGACACCCAGTAGTCTAATACCAGAGGAAAAAAGGGATCTCGTTGGCTGTTTGTTATTACCATGCTTGCAAGCTTTGGGGATTTCCCAGAATTTAAAAGCTTACCAAGTCAGAACGGCAAATAGCGAGCGAGATAAAAAAAAAAGTAAACTTTCAAAGCTTTTATTGCTTCATAATTTTTTAGACACAATTGGATGCGCTGACCCGGATGTATGTCAACAGTACTGTCAAACTCCGGTAGGCTGCTGGAACTATGCCTACCCTACA
Organism: Diplosoma virens; assembly: GCA_963680785.1. Classification (NCBI taxonomy): domain Eukaryota; kingdom Metazoa; phylum Chordata; class Ascidiacea; order Aplousobranchia; family Didemnidae; genus Diplosoma; species Diplosoma virens. The sequence goes on from OY796897.1 coordinate 10,485,392, forward strand.
TTGTTACTTAAACTCATGCCTACTGGTTTAAAAGGTACGAAGCAAAATCAAAACCTGTTCAATTTTTTCCTTTGAACTTCATTTCGTAGTAATTTTCGTCCAAAAATTTAGTAAGTTTTTGTATATACAGGGTGGTCCATAAATACTGTTATAGAAACAATTGTTAAAAAAAATTACAAACAGTTTTTAATTTTTGACAAATGTATTTGTGATAATGTAAATAAGTTACAAAAACTGCTAAAAACACAGGTTTATTTGAAATGAGCTCTTTTGGCTCTGATAACAGCTTTTAGTCTGCGAGGGAAGTCTTCCACTGAGGCACGCAGGATATTTTGATCAATTTCAGACCAGGCTTTGAGTAATCTCTTCTTTAAAATGTTTACAGACGTTGCTGGTGTAGCACAGGCCTTTTTCTCAAAAACTGACCAAACGCAAAAGTCAAGAAGATTCAAGTCAGGAGAATTTGGGGGTCATTCCTCTTTGGTTATGAATACAGGACAGTGGTCCCTGCACCACTGTTGAGTGAGGTTGGCGGTATGAAAAATAGCTCTATCTTGTTGGAAGGTCCAATTTGCATTTGGATACATCTCACTGGTCCATGGCATGAGGCCATCTTTCAAAATTTTATCGATGTAGAGCTCTTTGTTGATTTTAACACCCTCGGAAACAAAAATCAAAGGGAATTTCCCCTCTGAAGACACAGCTGCCCAAACTATCACTGAGGGTGGCTTTTGGATTCTTACCTTTTCTAGGCCTGGAGGAATATCCTGAAGTGATTTTGATAGCACTCTATCATTTCTGTGGTTAAATGCTGCTTCGACAGTGAATAACTTCTCGTCACTGAAAATGAGATTTGGAAGCATGCCATTCCTGTGTCTTCTCAAAAGTTTCTTTGATCGATCAAGTCTTTTTTGCTTTGCTACATCTAACAGGAGTTGACACTTTTTGAGCTTGTATGGGTAAACTTTTAGATCATCCTTGCAGAGTCTAAGCTTACAGAGTCTAATGTTAATAAAAGCAAATAGTAGTTATATTTAGTGAACAACACGAGATACAAAAACTTTAACAGGACTTATGGACCACCCTGTAAATTTAATTTTGAAAATTTTCCAATATTTAAAAAAATGAATATACGCCAAAACCGCCATAATCGTGTTTTGTTTTATTACGACTTCAATAATGCTTCAGCTAAAAATTTAACATTCTTTGGATAGTTCTTAATGATAATGTAGTTGATATGGCAATGATATGATGATGGTGATGATATGATGATGGCGATGATATGATGCTGATAATTCTAACTGATTGAACTTTGTAAATTGGTAGTTAAACCTCAGAAAAGTATCTGCACCAATTAATGCCCAATAAAGAAATAACACAATTAAAACATGAGCAAGAAATAAAAAAAGCGTTTGGTTGCAGATAAAAAGCAATAAATACCAAAAAGTTTATACGTTTTATTATAGACTTGTAAGTATAAATATTGAATTAAAGTGAAATTGTTCAATGAGGCGAAACAATTGAAGCTTGGCTAGGGTAAAAAACAGTTTTGTCGCAGCCTCCGTATGTAGCAGAGCAACTTAATGTTTAGTTCTTTTCTTGATGTTTACTCTGCTTTGAAATAACGCAATGTTATTAACTTATTTTAACAGGTTTGTTACTTGCTTGCATGCTGGCAGCTCTGATGTCATCACTAACGTCCGTGTTTAACAGTGGATCAACTTTGTTTACTTGTGATTTGTGGCAAAAAGTGAGAAAGGATGCTACAGAGTGGGAATTGATGATTGTTGGAAGGTAATGGATCAGGGTTTGAAAAGTTTTAAACCAGAAAACACTAAATTTTATGAACTGAGAGCTACTTCATGGTTACTAAATCATACGAAAAGTTATTTATTTTATTTCTATATTTATCTATTGAATCGCAGAAAGCGACGGAGGCGCTAATACATAGGGTGAGCAATTACCCCGACCTGCTTCCGGAGATGCCAATTAAGATATTGCTGTCCGCTTGTGATTTAATAGAAATATGACTGTAATTTAGAACTGCTTGCCATGACCACCAAGAAGGGGAAAGCGCCGTAAAGTGTGTTTCCCAAGGACACAACAGAATGGCGCGAGTGGGTTTTGAAGCGAGATCATGTTGATCATGAGCACAGCGCTTTAACCACTCGACTGTTAACCATATATGTAGGCTTAACATACGTCCCGATTTTTAGGGCTTTGTCTCGCTCATTTCGGCAGAAATCCCGCCAGAAATCAAAGACAGATTTCATGTGCAGACTCCTTTTTTTTCTTGTTTTTTTTTCCGAGATCACAAGTTTTCAGAGACGAAAATCATGAAATCCGAGACAGATCTAAAGTGAAGACCTTCTTTTTTTTTTTAGAGAACACATGATTTTTAGTACGAAAATCATGATATCATATACCATTTCAAAGTGAAGACCTTTTTTTTTAGAGAACACTTTTTTTCAGAGACGAAAAGGATGAAATCTGAGACAGATCCCAAGTGAAGGCCTTCTTTTTTTGAAAACATTTTTTTTTAGGGACAAAAATTTTGAAATCTGTGATTGATTCAAAGTGAAGACCTTTTTTTTAGAGAACCCTACTTTTTAGGGACAAATTTTTGCCATTAATGAGCATCTCGGTTTGCGCCTTCAAAAATATGGTATGCCTATATACGGTATATGTGCTTTTCTGAAATAGCAAATTTGACCTGCTTTAGACAATTAGCAGAATCGTATTTATGTGAACAGTGGTATACCGAAGATTTTAGTAAGGGGGTGGGGCATACAACCATAGTCAAATATGTTTAGTGGAAAAATTTTCTCAAGTGGGAGCTAAAGAAAAAAAATGTTCACTTAGAATCTATCTCTGATTTCTCAATTTTTGTCGCAAAACTTTGGTGATTTCAAAAAAAAGAAATGGTCTTCACTTGGAATCTGTCTCTGATTTCTCATATTAGTGATCTCCAAAGAGGGGCATGGCACAGTGCCCCCCAAATACGCTACGGTATGTGGAAATGTCACTTTGCAGTGTTTTGCGTATCTTGATTTTTGCTTCGGGCGTGCTGCTTTTGTGTTTGTTGTTCTTGTTGTTCTTATTTCGCAGAAGTGGTTTAGTTTTCCAGAAAGACGGTGCTTCTGTTGCATTTTGTGCATAACTGTAATTTTTTTTTATTTAGGTATTGGGTTTTCTTTTAAATTTATTTAAGCGAAATAAATATTTGTCTATTATAATCATCGCATAAATTAAATAAACTTAATGTATATAATGGCAGCCATGAATCATTTATTTAGCCAATTAGGTTTGACGCCAATCCTAACTCTCTAAAGGGAGCAAAACAACTCAAACATTGGCTCAAAACTTTCACTGACTTTTTAGAAAGGTGTGATGAAACAGCGACAGCACAGCAGGTTCGAGCACCCGATCGGCTGCAACTTTTGTTCGCTTATGTGAATCCTGACGTGTACGAGTACACTGAAGACTGTGAAACTTACGCAGCTGCCATAAAAAAACTCAAAAATATTTACATATTAAAAACACCAAAATTATATTTGCTAGACATAAACTTGCAACAAGGAAGCAACCGCCGGGAGAAACTCTTGAAGAATTTTTTTATTCGCTTCACCTTCTGAGCAAAAGACTGTGATTTGTAAGTTGTCACCGCAGAGGAGTATCGGAACAAACTAGTTCGAGACACTTTTATAAACGGAATTTCATTACATTCCATCCATCAGCGCCTACTCGAAACTAATAGTTTAACCGTAAACCAAATATTCGATAAAGCTTGCTCTCTCAGAAAAGCTCAGGAATATTCTAAAGCGTATTTTAACCCAGCAGATACTGCTGCAGTCATAGGCGTACCAGTCAAAAAATTTGGGGGCAATGAAATTTTTTCCAAATTTTGTGACATTTTTCCAAATTATAATTTTATAGTACTAACGGATAGGACAAAAAAATTGTCTAAGATTCTTGGACGAAGACCAAATTTCGTCCCGAAATCAAGGTGTTCTCTAAAAAAAGATCTTCACCTAAATTTAGTAATTAGTTTTTGCAGTTGATCATTGACACTGCCCTAAAATTTCTGACTTTGCCCAAATTTTTCATATTACTGCTCCAAAATTCTGGTTTCTCCCAAATATTTTCTTGTCACTGCCCGAAAAATTTAAATTTTGCCCAAATCTTGGAAACTTGGGGGTCAATTGCCCCCCTGCCCCTGCCAGGTACGGTTATGGCTGCAGTTGTGTCACCTTCTAGCGAGACTACATCGTTTCCAATCAAGTAATAGCGGAATTCGCATTGAACTCGACTACTCGTTCAAACATTTGCGCTTTCTGTGGTTTTTCATTCCACAACAGAAAGCAATATCCTGCAAAAGAAGCCACTTGTTATACTGGTGGAAAAAAAGGAAATTTTGCAAAAGTTTGTCGCTCAAAATTATCTCAAAAAATTCGAAGTTCATCCAACTCAATAAGCAAACCACTCTCAAATATGCGCTCGATCTCGGCTTCTTGTCCCGCAAGTTTGATTCCTGCCTGGCTACCGATCTTAATAAAAGACACACCTCTGACAGCACTAGTAGACTCCGGTAGTCCTGAGAGTTACATTAATTCTAATATTTGTTCCAAGTTAGGACTAGATGTCTATCCCAAGACCCACCAGGTGCAAATGGCTTTAACCGCAATCACCATCAAATCAATGGGCTTCTCTTTGGTTGATATAAGCATTAGTAAAACATGCTATCCAAGCACACGACTATAAACATTTTTGCAGCGATGTTATTCTTGGACTAGATTTTTAGTCCCGTCCCAACATTAAAATTTAGTTATTAAATTTGATGGAGAATCTCCCGATTTGGTAGTCGCACCTCAATCTCATTGCTTCTTGACGGCCGCAAAGAACCCAGAAATGTCACTGTTCTCAAACCTGTCAAAGAACGGCAAACCAACGCCTCGTTACAACCCAGAAGACAGAGCATTTATCTACGAGAACGTCGATAGGCTTCTCGAAGAAGGAATTATCCATCGCAGCTCCTCACCCTGTAGGGTCCAGATATTGATAGCTAAAGATGAATTGTGTCGACATAAAAATCGTCTGTGTATGGACTATTCTCAGACAATTAATATATATACTATATACCGAGCTAAATGCTTATCTGTTGCCACAAATTGACGACATGGTCAATGAATTGGATAAATACTGTGTTTTTTCTATCTATGACTTACAAAGTGCGTATCATTAAGTGGAAATTATCGAGTCTGAACATAAATTCACTGCTTTCAAAGCCAATGGCAAGTTATATGAGTTTACTCGAATACCATTCAGTGTTAAGAACGGAGTCGCTGCTTTTCAACGCGTCATTTCAGAGTTTGTTGAAAACGAAAATTGAAAGATATTTTTCCTTATCTCGATAATGTTACTGTAGCCGGAAGAACGCAAAAAGAACACAGCGCTAATGTTAAATCTTTTCTCGAAGCAATACGTCGTAACAATTTTACTCGTAATGAATAAAAAACTGTTAGTTCGGTCGACTCCATTAAAATTTTGGGCTACCTTGTGAAAAATGGTTGCATTAAACCTGACCAAGATTGATTATGTCAGCTGAGAGATTTTCCACTTCCTGCAAATCTTAAACAGCTTAAAAGTGTTTTGGGGATGTTTGTCTATTATGCAAAATGGATTGATCATTTTGCAGATAAAGTTCGGCCTTTAGCAAATGCAAAAGCATTTCTAATCGACAGAGATAGTGACGCTTCAAGTTCTTTTCAGTCGTTAAAGCAAGAACTCGAGAGGCGGCATTACATTTGATCGACAAAAGTAAAGCGTTTGTTGTTGAAAGTGATGCCTCGGATATCGCAATATCCGCTACTCTTAATCAAGGAGGCAGGCCCGTCGCCTTTATGTCACCGACATTACAGGGTAGTGAAGTACGATGCCCTGCAATTGAAAAGGAGGCTACTGCCATCATAGAAGCTACCAGAAAGTGTTTGCATTTGTTATTAAGGCAAACATTTACAATTGTAACAGATCAACACTCTGTGGCGTTTATGTTTGACAGCCGACGAAGATCAAAAATCAAGATTAAAAAAGTACAGCAATGGAGAATGGAGCTTGCATCTTATTCTTACGAAATCAAGTACAGACCGGGGAAGCAAAACATTGGGCCAGATGCCCTCTGTCGAGGATTTTGCGCAAGCGTGTCCGAGTCATGGACATTAAAAGAAATTCATGAAAATCTTTGTCATCCAGGTATAACAAGACTGTTACATTTTGTTCGGACGAAGAACTTGCCATACTCAACTTCGGAGGTTAAATAAGTTGTCTCTTCCTGTGAGGTACGTACAAAATGAAACCAAAATTTTATCGTCCAAAAGGAAGCACATTAATCAAAGCAACCCAGCCAATGGAACACTTGAGTCTCGACTTCAAAGGTCCTACTCAATCAACTAATTCAAACAATTATTTATTAATTGTTGTGGATGAGTTTTCGCGTTTTCCTTTGTTTTCCCATGTAAGAATACAGCGTCATCTAGTGTAATTAAATGTCTCGAAAAATTGTTCACTTTTACTGGCACACCGAGCTATATTCATACTGACAATGCCGCTTTTTCATCACGTAAATTTAAACAATCTTATTAAAACGAAGGATCGCTAGCAGCAAATCAAGCATTTTCCATCCTGCGGAAAATGGGCAAGCTGAGAAAACAGTGGGTACTGTGTGGAAAGCTGTCCAGTTGGCATTGTGTACGAATAATTTGCCATTATCATATTATGAAAGTGTCTTAAACGATGTTCTACATTCTATCAGGTCGTTTTTATGTGTCGCTACTAACTCAACACCGCACGAGCGATTTTTAAATTTTCAACGGCGTTCTTGTACGGGGCAATCATTGCCGACGTGGTTGACGAGTAATAATGAAGCTTTCGTTCGACGATTTGTTCCACACAGCAAAAGCGAACTTTACGTTGACGAAGTAAAACTTGTGAATGTAAATCCTACGTATGCTGAGGTTTGATACCCTAATGAAAGGGAGGCTGCTATACCTACTCGGCATCTTTCTCCTTGTCCGAACGTAAATAACGAAGTTGTAGATTTTAGCGATGAAACGTTAAAAAGTGATGTTACTGAAAATGATTCGAATGTGGCTGTTGAATCTGGCGAAAATATAAAGAAAACACCGGGTGGGACGAATTCTAAAGAAAGTAACATTATTCCTCTTGAACAAAATGTGAGACGTTCAAATCGTTGCAATAAAGGCGTACCCCCTGCAAGATATGGCGTTAATTATTGAACAGAATTTTGTGCAAGGGTGAATGAACTGAAATAATTATTAACTTCGCAGTGTTTTACGTTTCTTGATTTTTGCTTCGGCCGTGCTGCTTTTGTATTTGTTCTTCTTATCTCGTAGAAGTGGTTTAGTTTTCTAGGTGACCTTTTGTTGCATTTTGTGCATAACTGTGATTTTTCTTTGTTTAGGTATTGAGTTTTTTTAAAGTTTATTTAAGCGAAATAAATATTTCTCTATTATAATCATCACATTGCAAAATCTCTTAGCAACTCAAAAACTAAAAGATCAATATACTGTATTAAGTTTTATTGAAATAACAACAAATAAACGAAGTAGATTGATAAATAAAATTATGGGAAACAATGTTTCTAAAATAAGAAAGGTTTTTTTGTTGTATTTCATAGACGAGACTCTCCTTATTATATCATTTGATGGAAACACAAATGTAATTTTTCTTAAGTAGCCATGTTGAATTTTTTTAACTAGAAAAAAAGGCTTAGCTTTAATAAAACTTCGGTCTGACTTAGTACAATTTTGCAATATGAATATTTTACATTTTTAAAGAAAGACAATGTAAAAAAATTAAATTTTATCACTTCTAAAAAAAGTAGAAAAGTAAACTTTAAACTTGGGTCATAGCTTAAACGTGCTGCAACATAAAAAGAAGCTAAAAAACCAATAGCGGCTCTTGAATTTGATGAAAAATAAAAGTTTGAAAAACTAGGTTTCGGAATTATGCCATATTTAACCTTTGGTATTGGTATAAGTTATCTCATCTACTGATGCAATCAACAATGGCGCCTTCTACTCCGAACACAGAAAGCAAAAATCATACGAACGTAAATATTGATTATTTCATTTTCATTTTTCAAATCATCTCTACATATATTTTCCTGACTCGCAAGAAAGCAACAGAGACGCTAATACGTAGAACAAGCAATTCACCCGACCTACCGGTTCTTCTAGAGATGCAACGATATTGCTGTCCGGTCCAAACTTTTATTTTTTGTTTTTTAGTTTAATAGAGATATAACTAAAATTTACAACTGTTTGCCAAGACTACCAAGCAGGGAAAAGTGTCGTAAAGTGCCTTTCACAAGGACACAACAAAATGGGGCAAGTAAGTTTTGAACCTAGACAATTTTGATCACAACAATATCGCGCGCTCTAACCACTCGACAATACTACCAAAGAATTGTTCATTTAGAACTGTTACCTTCATTTAAAATTGTATATTCAAAATTGTTACTTTTTTCACAGAATATTTATGCTGGTTCTGATAGCTTTTAGCATTGCGTGGATTCCAATTGTCCAATCTTCAGGAAGCGGTCAACTTTTTGACTACATTCAATCAGTGTCTAGTTATCTTGGACCTCCAATTATGGTAATATTTACCATGGGTATTTTCTGGTCTCGCCTGAACGAACCGGTAAATTGTAATTTTCCAACAGTTAAACTTTTGATTTCATAATTTCTGTAGTCTCTTGATTTACTTCATAAATACACTGCAATTAAAAAAAAGTGCCTTTAAAATATCTTTAGTTTGAACACATAATTTAGCTTAATTTCAAGGTGAAATAACGTTTTAAAAACAGCATCTGTTCAAGTCTCTGGAGTAGCTTATCAACTCACCTTAACAATTTATTGTGTTTGCTTTTTTGTCTTGCGATTGTAATCCGCAATATGCAAACTACATCTTACTTGAAGTAAATTCGTCATTGAACGATTTGTAAAAAAATTTTTAAGATAGTGAAAGGTCAAGACCAGAGGTAATTGTATATCTGGTAATTGTACTTCTAAAAAATATTTGATTTATTAGGAAGATAAGTTAGACAAAAAGCTGAACTAATTTTATGGTTAATGCAAATAAATCAACGAGCAACAAAAATGGTATGATTTTGCAATAATTGTCAATTAATTTATGATCGAGATTTTTTTAAGGGAGCTTTTTGGGCTTTAATTGCTGGATTAATAACCGGGTCCATTCGAATGATAATGGATTTTGTGTACGGTTCACCATTGTGTGGTGAAGAAGAGTACAGGCCAGCAGTTTTGTACAAGGTGAATTGAAAAATTATCTTTAAAAAAAAAAAAATTTCTCAGATTTAATATGTAAATGTTTGATTGTAATTGTGTAATCTTGACTTCTGCTCTATTCTCGAAAGCTTGGTGTTGCGTTTGTTAACAATTTTATTATGACGTTATAGGTAATTTTATTTTCTAAATAAATTCAGATTTTTAATCAAATACTATGCTATCTTCGCAATATTTATGTGTTTAACATTTAAAAGGGTATTGTTTTATCTTCTTTACTATCTATTATTTGTCGGCAGCGTGGTCGAGTGGTTAAAACGCCGGACTCGTGACCAACACGGTCTCGGTTCAAAACTCACTCGCGCCATTCTGTTGTGTCCTTGAGAAAGACACTTTACGGTACATTTCCCTGCTTGGTGGTTCTGGCAAGCAGTTCTAAATTACAATCATATCTCTATTACACATTACAAGCGGACAGCAATATCTTGGTATCTCCGGAAGCAGGTCGGGGTAATTGCCTACTCTATGTATTAGCGCCTCCGCCGCTTTCCTGCGAGTCAGGAGGATAAATATAGAGATAAAATAAATAAAAATCTTACTGTATAGTTGTGTGCTACACAATAGCGGAGTTATTCTGCTTAAGGTCGCTCATTGTCCAACAATTGCTTTCTCTCACTCAAGAAGTTCATGGGAAAAACCATTAACTGATTTTGAAGCATTTCGTCCAAAAATGTTAGAACGAAAGAAAATTCAATTTGGTTGTATTTTATTACTAAACAAAGAAATCGATTGGTTGTTAAAGAAGACATGACAACATGTGATCAGCGCAAAATTAACTTGTAAACAAATTTTTTTTGGCTTTGCAAATTTGGTTCTGATAATATGGTAAACATAATCTGTAACGTTAAACAGAATTGTCATGTCTTCTCTAAACACCCAGTCGATTTCTTCGTTCACAATTATAAAACGATCAAATTGAATTTTCTTTCATTGCGACGTATCTCGTGACTAGTGTCGAACAAAAATGAGTTTTAAGATAGATTTATTACCAGTCATATTTAAATTCTCCATTTATCTAACAGTATGTTTAAAACAGTGGTTCACAACCAGGGTGCAGCGGCACTTTAGTGTCCTGTTTCCAATAGCTAAAGATGTCACAAACAGTAAAACACTTAAAATTCTAATTTTCGTGTCAAAGTTTAAAACTTTTGTTTGTTTTTAAATTGTTATTTAAAAGTAAAAACAACTGAAAATCTTCTCCGAGGAGTGCCAAAAGTGAAAAAAGTTGGAAACTACTGGTTTATACTGTATATGTCTGGATATATATTTAGAAGAATTAACTCTACGTCATTTTAAAGATTTTATCTTGTTTGTCAAAGGTTCATTATCTCTATTTCGCTATTCTTCTGGCGGGAATCACCGCCATTGTCGCAGTTTTTGTGTCGCTCCTCACTCCTCCAATTAGTAAAGAAAAAGTAATTACGTCATTATGATATAGTTTTATAAACTCTTTTGATTTTTATTTAAAATAATTAGAATTATTTCACAGTTAAGGGTAAAGTATTTTAATTAGTTTTTTGTTATCTATTGTGAAGTAAACGCTTTTTCCACTGAGCATTGACATTGGCCGACTAATGCAAGATGATTAAAAACATAAAGATTATGACTGTTTGAGAGTAAATATTTTTCAAATTTTCGTGTTTCACGCAGTAAATAAATTTCTATTTTAAATTAATTTTATATCTTTTTTTTCCTGCACAGCTTCGAGGATTGACGTGGTTTTCCAGGTTCTTAAAGCGAAAACCGGAAAAGAAAACAGATGAAATTGAAAATAAGGTAGACTTATAAGTTTCAAGGCTAACGGTTACTGATTAAACTTTCGATAGCATAAGCTAAACAAGCTATTTTTCCACATTTTAGTCATTTAAACAAAGATCTTATAATTTAGATTCGCGGGACAACTCCTGAGTGATAGAGTTTTGAGCCACCCCTTAGCCAAAGCAATTGTACCACAACCTGCTTTCAAAGATGTCAAAATTTTCTTGCTCTGTTGAAAGTTAAATCATGTAACCTTTTTGCTGCCGTATTGTTTTTCACAACTCTCTCGAATTGCGTTAAAAAATGGTGTCAAAACAGTTACATGATCCGAAAAATTTTTTCTTAATTTTTTTAATGTTTTATATCGTGATAGGTTATGATTAAGTTTTATCTTGAGAACTACTTGTTAAAATTGACGAGCAGAGAAAAGTGCCTCAAAGACTCTTTCCCAAAGACACAATAAATTATGACAATTGAACTGAGGCTGTGTAGATCTAGTTTCTCTTTTAAAACAGCGTTTCTTTCTAAATCACTTGGCCCAGTTGTTATCGAAATTTATATCAATGGAAATTAATGGAAAACGAGACGACACAAAACATAAAAATGAGTTGGTTAAGACAATATTAAAAACTAACCACAAGAAAATTTTAGCTGTGTAAACGAACTGTTGCAATTTTACAAACGTGAATAGTTTTTACAGTTACATCGAAATCTCATTGAAATAAAAAAGTGAGTATGCCTAAAATCTTTTTTTGGTTTAACAAAGGTTTCAGTAACAAAGGAAAAGGACAGCAATGAGAAAAAAGAGGACGAATCAACGATTTCTAGTGAAGAACCGGGTAAGGCTTTATAAATCAAACAAAAGAGCTATTTAACAGAAGGCCCTTAATAAGCTACTTGTACCTGCAATAAAAACAAGTGATCAAGTGTCTCATGTCTGGAATCGAAATCTCGTCGAACAAATGATGTTCTATTGGGTTAATTAGTGATAAAATTGCAATTTTATGTGTTTTAGCAAACTACAGTCGGGCAAATAAACTTGTCCGCAACAAAACAATTTTAACACTTTGACTGCCGTGTCACCATGTATTGGCATTTTCAAATAGTTTTGGCACCAATTTTTTAGTGACAGTGATGATTTGTTTCAGGACTTTGTCAAAGCAATTATTGGTTAGAGAAAAAAAATATTTGGTATCTAGCACGTTTGTAAAGTAAACTTGAACCAAATACGCAAAAAACATTTTAGTTTGCATCAGCTCGCTAAATGGCTCACTTCTCTTCTTCAACCTGTTCTCCAAAACGTTTCTTCCAATTGTGTGTCTGATTCTTTCACCTTTGTAAAAAAAGTCAGAAAATTTACCTTTTCTCCTTCCTTTGTCTTTTCTTTGTTCTTTTGACATTTTCAATCCCTTCACCAATGTTCCGCATGCTGAAACCATAGAAATCTGCGCTGACGCTCTTTACAATGATGGCTCAATGGCGTCATCTTTTCTACGCAACATCTTAGTCGAATTAATGCAGGTAGCCGCCTCCTCTGTGGAATTCAGCTTCAACAACAACATGCATCAACAAATCGACGGCGTAGCTCGGTCCAGCATTAGCAAACATTTTTATTGGCTATCTAGAAGCGAAACTTTTCAACATCGCCAAAAGGCCGTTAGTATACTTCCGGTACGTTGACGACACTTTCGCCGTATTCAACAATAAAGAAGACTGCAACACTTTTCTCACCCATCTCAACTCCCTTCACCCCTCACTACGCTTCACTTACGAAAAGGAATCCAATCACTCTCTCCCCTTCCTGGACGTGCTGGAGAAAGGCACGATTCGGAATTTCTAACCTCAGTGTACAGGAAACCCACCTTCACCGGCCAGTATCTACGTTGGAACTCCTTCAGCCCCTAAAAATGGAAAATCAACCTAATTGGTACTCTTGTTCACAGAGCTTTTATGATATGTTCTAAAAGCAAACTGGACCCAGAGCTTGGCAAAATTTATTCAATTCTATTAGAAAATGTCTACCCGGAACATGCAATTAATTCGGCTTTCAAACGAAAACTTCAACAATTAAATTCGAACCCGGTTTACACATTGGAAAAGTGCCCTGTCTACCTACATATCCCATGGATTGGAAATGTCTCGATGAAGTTCGAAAAACAGATTACGTCTGCTGTGAAACGCTGCTTTTTCTCCGTCGAACCACGTGTTATTTTTACAACCCGACAGCTCTTACCAGCAACTAAAAAAGACGTGTTACCTTCCCATTATCACAGCAATGTCATTTATCAGTTTGTGTGCCATTGCGATAGTCGGTACATTGGTCGCACGTCTCAACGCTTAGAAGAGCGAATCAAACAACACATTCCAAGATCCATCGCCAATCCTCCTACCTCGCACAACCGCCAAAGCCTTTCCCGCTCTCGCAAGGCAAACACTCGCCCACAACAATTTCACGAATCCGCCATTGGTCAACATCTTCTTGACAACGCCCAATGCGCTTTTCATTACAACAACGACAAATTTTCCATTCTCGCTCGAGGTCGCTCTTCTTTTCACCTTTCTTCTGTTGAAGTGATTTTCATTAAATCTCTAAATCCCCCTTCGTGTAAACAAAAAGAATTCGTCTACTCTTTGAAAATTTCTTAATCCTTTCTCTCATTGGCTAACTTTTTTTTCAGCCAACGAGAACTCTGCTTTCCTCTTTATAATCTAGTTCGGTTTCATTTCTGCTTTATTCTGACAATTTCCTCTGAAAAGTGTCAGATGAAAAGCTTTGGGAAGACAAATCTTTTACTTCACGCCATCTTTATTCAATTTCTTCAGATAACTACAGTATAAATAAAAAAGAAACAGATGATGATCAAACGTAAAAAAATTTTTGTTATTAAAATACAATAAGAAGAATAAAAGCTGTCACTCATCAGCTGTTTAAATCAGGTGATAAAATTGTACAGTAACTATCAAACATTCTAAATCTATGACATTTTATGATTAATTGATTATAATTATACAATTATTTTATGATTATACAAGCCTAAAATAGTGGTATTTAGCTAGGCTAATCATACGTCTCGATTTTCAGGGCTTTTGTCCCGGCCATTTCGGCAGAAATCGAAGACAGATCCATGTGCAGACTCCCTTTATTCTTATTTTTTTTAGAGAACACTAGTTTTCAGAAACCAAAATCATGAAATCCAAGACAAATTCAAAATAAAGACTTTCTTTTTATGGAGAACACTTTTTTATAGGGACGAAAATCATGAAATTCGAGACAGATTCAAAGTAAAGACTTTTTTTTATAGAGAACACTACTTTTTAGGGACGAAAATCATGAAATCCGAGACTGATTCGAGTGGAGACTTTTTTTTTAGTGAAGACTACTTCTTCAGAACAAATTTTGTTTATTAATGAGCGTCCCAGTTTGCCCCTTTGAAAATATGGTATGCTTATATTTATCTGAGATTTTTTTTTAGGAAAAGTTTTTAATTTTTAGCTTTGGAAATTTAAACTACAATGATTTTTTTTAGTAGTGCTAATTAAGTTGTTTTGCCCGGTTCTGAACCTATGTTATTATGAATTTGCAGCAGAACGAAGGCAATCTTGTTTACGAAAATCAATATTGCTGTTTTGTGGCTTGGATGAGAAACAAAAGGACCGGAAACCGACAGAAGTGCCCGTACATTTGACAGACATAACAGAAGAAGCGATACCTTCCTTGATCGTCAATATATCCGCTTTGTTCATGTTGTCTGTTTCAGTGTTCTTATTTGCATACTACGCCTAATAGCGTAAATTTAACACTGCACTGCGTTCTGCTGGTAGAAACATTTTTTTCAAATGTAACAATAATAACTTTGTTTAAAAAAGTTTTTTTAATGCATTTAATACGACAAACCTAAATTTATTAAATAAAAAGATTTACAAACCCTATAATTACTGATAAAATATTTTGCTATGTTTATATGTTATTGAACCATAGTAGCTATTTACAATAAAGCCTAAACAAAGTGGTGGTGAAACCAGGAAGTCCAGGAGAAGCTGAAGGATAAGAAAAAATTAAAAAGGCATCGGATAACATCAGAGATGATGCAAGCAAATTGCAAGGCATATGAGGAACTGTAAGAAAAATTGGAAACAAAGGAGGGGAAAATGAGGTGTTTAAAATAGCAAAGCAGAGAAACATATAAAGCAAGGATGTTCAACAAGTAAGAGTAATCAAGAGTAAAACTGGGGAGATTCTGATGGAAGAAGAGAAAGTGAAACAGAGATGGAATGAGTATTTCGACAACTTACTCAACCATGAAAACCCTCGAGAAAGAAGAGAAACGAGAACAGAAGGGAGAGAAAGGGACGTGAAAGATATTTCTGGAGAAGAAGTCAGGACTGGGTTGAGGAAGAAGAAGGGAAAGGCTCAAGGACCTGATGACATACCAGTGGAAGCATAGATTGCTCTAGGCAATAAACGTATGGAGTTTTTAGTAAACTTTTTCAACAGACTCTTGCGAGGAGAGAATTTGCCAGATGAATGGAGGTGGAGCGTGCTTTAATTGTACCTTTGTACAAAGTAAAGGAGACATCAAGGAATGTGGAAACTACCGGGGGATCAAGTTTATGAGCCACACTATGAAATTGTGAGAGAGGATAATAGAAGCATGGATAAGGAAGGAGGTGACAATCGCTGAGCAACAATTTGGGTTCATGCCAGGAAGGAGTACCACCCAGGGTTGCGCATTCGGAAGATTAAGATCCGACTCCGACTCCCAAATTTAACTTTGACTACGACTCCGACTCCCCACTCCGACTCCGACTCCCTAGTATGGGCAAAGTATTTTTCTTAAATTAGATTTAACTATGCAAAAATCATCCTTTCGAGTTGTTAGTTGCACAAAATAAGTCAGGTTTTTTAAATACATAAAAAGATGTTTACTTTAAAAAATTATGTATATGTTTGTGTATACATATATAACTGCAAATTACTGGTGCTCTTCAGAAGAGTGCTCAATAGCTTCAATAATCTGAACGATTATTCCTGATTATCAAAACACAAATATTAAAAAAAACATTTTATTAAAATTGTCCCAACAGACTGTTTCACCAGTAAGGCTCATCAGGGGACACAGTTAAAATAAATTTTTAGGCTTCAGATGAAAACTCGCATCTTAGAAAAATAACGCTACCAAAAGTTTGGGTTTAAACGATTATTTTACTAAAGTAAGTGATTGATTAGCAAATAATTACTTTTGTTACGAGATATTAAAAGAAAACATGCTGTAATGTTGTGCATAGATGTATTCTTAAACTTGGCCAAGCTGCCGAAAAGATTACCAATAAAGCGTAAAAAAATTTATGGATCATTAGTTAAAAGAAAGCGTTATAGAAGAATCTTTTTATAAAAAAATGTTTTTATAACACTCTCTCTTAACGATTGATCCATACTGATGTTTTATACAGTATAAAAAATTTTTTTATTACACTTGCTCTTAACTAATGATCCATAAACTTTTCTACACTTTAATCTTTTCGGCAGCTTGGCCAAGTTTAATACATCTACGAGTATGCACAACATTACAGCATGTTTTTTTTTAATATCTCATAACAAAAGTAATTATTTGCTAATCAATCACTAACTTGAGTAAAATAATTGTTTAAACCCAAACTTTTGGTAGTGCTATTTTTCTAAGATGCAAGTTTTCATCTGAAGCCTAAAAATTTATTTTAACTTTTAATTTTTGCTTAATTTATTTCTTTCAACGTAAATGATATTGCTTTTTTTAATTGTTGAGCCTCACAGGCGAAGCAATTTGTTGGAACTATTTCAATATAACATGTTTTTTTGTTATATTTATGTTTTGATAAATACGTACATACATATAATTATATTATATACACAACCCATTAACTATAATTCTTACTGTGTTTGAATGAAACATTAATACAAATCACATTTAGAAAACTAACTCAAAATGGCATACATAACTCGAAACTAAATATGTATTCTATACTTAATGCTTATTACATTTTCTGAACATCAAAGTATTTTATGGATAATTATATTATCTCTAGTCTATTTTACAGTTATTATTTTTCTCATGGTAAATCGAACCCGCGACAAACCTTAATGTTAATACAATTAATGACTTGTGTAGGGCCTGAGTGTAGAACTAGACCCTGAGTTTGTCTTCTGCGTGTAGGACTGCATCTAGTCGGTTCGAAATTCAATGCGGTATGCATCATTGACGAGCATTAACAAGAGCAAAACTCGAGTTTTGTGCTTCTTGTTTTAGGTGGCTTAGTTTTGTTTTTATCAGTAGGTAATGAGGTTAAAACGTAAATATGAAAATTTTATAATTGTAAAAATTTTTAGAAATGTTAGTAATAACTAGGGAATTTATTGACAATGAAAATTTGAAAACAAAAGTTTATAAAAGCAAAAGAAACAAAAAACCATAAGTGAAAGAATTAAAAATTTAAACCCACAATTATAGACTACAAGAAAAACAATAAAATGCGACTAATTTTAGAATTATCCTGAATCACCGCTGCATATAAAGAAACTCCAGAGAAAAATGTTGACATTTCCATACCAATAATAAGCTCATCCTTATTTCTCTCAAATAAACTTCAGCCATTAGTTTGATGGCATGAAGTCCATCTTCTTTACAGTAATTCATGGTTATATATTGATAGTAAGAATATATATGTGAATTTTGTCGGATTTTGTAAACAAAATAAAAGGGTGTCCGTAGTTTCTATCTCATAAATATTTCAATTATTGTAATTTTGTACGAGACTGAACATGCAGGCTCCTGCCGTTTATTGTCATTCATATTAGGAGATTATTAAAAAATTCACCTTGGTTCTAAACTTTTGGTTGATATTTTTTAAAAGAATAGAGCAAGAAGAGTGAGTTTTAATTTTCAAAAATTTTAATTTAATAATTTGCTCGTAAAAACAAAATTGCTTAGTTTCTTCTTTATTGCAGTTCTTTTGGTCTGTTCTGATGAGCCTGAGTGATGAAAACAGACGTTCAACACTTGCTTCTGTTGGAGGAAATACTTATTTAAAGACACATCAAAAATAAAAAGGAAGGGGGCATTTTGGAGGCTGAAACAGATTAATGGCATTTACATTAATTTCAATGGAAAAATTTTCTTTGTCATACGAGCATAGGCGTACGCAAGGGGGGGGGGTTTCAGGGGTCAAAACCCCCCCTTGAAGAATGGTGTTTAGTCATATATACAGTACATTGTAATAAATAGGCTTTAATAATAGGATTTTGGTTTCTATTGTTTACCGCAATTTTTACACTTAATTACTGCTTGCGCATCAATTTTTGCTATCGTTTAAATTGCTTCAAAGTTAGCTCATGTACTGTACATTGCCACTGTGAAGAAGACTTTCAAACTTGTAAAATATTGAAAGTTAAGCATGGGAATGGAAATAAACTGCATGGGAACAATAGCTTCAGTTCACAATTTTTTAATGCTTCAAAACTTCAAAACATTTTGCGCAAGTCCATCAACACGATTTCGTCAACAACAAAAGCTCAAAAACTTGTTCAAAGTTGTGCTATCAGATGGGTCGATCGACACGAGAGTGTTAGTACTTTTTCAAATTTACAATTTACCGTTGTAGAAGCTTTGGCAGAAATTTCAGCATGGCCAGACAGAGAAACCTCACCACGAGCTCTGCAGTTGCTATCGACAATTACGCAAAGTGAATTTTGCATTGCTCTCTTAGTTTTAAAATACGTTTTTGGATACAGTGTTGTTTTGTGTAAAGTTAAGCAAAAAAAGTCGATAAACCTTCTTGAGGCCGTCAACATTGCACATAATATTGCAAATGAGTTGAAGTGTCTTAGAGAAAAAGCCGAATATGAATTTCCCCAGCTCTATATTTTTGCGTAAGAAACGGCCAAAGCCGAAGATTTTATTTTGAAAATACCATGCCCTCTTGAAGACAGACCAATCGATGCAATATTGCTGCTGTAACCGCACGCTGTGTCGCGCGATACGCGGCAAGATTCTCTTAAAAAGATTACTGCACTGCACTACCAAGGTTCAGCACTCAGCCCATTTCTTTTTGCCATTATCATAGACAGGCTGACGAAGGACATCAGGAAGGACACCATGGGATATGCTGTTTGCAGATGACATAGTTCTGTGTAGAAAAAATCAAAGGGAGATTTGGAGAAATGCACTGGAGAGAAAAGGGCTGAAAGTGAGCCGGAGCAAGACAGATTTTGAGCAAGAGCCGGAACAATATTAATATTTGAGGGTTGGGGGGTGTGGATGATAGAGAAGAGTTGAAGCTGCAAAGAGAAAAGGTAAAGAGAGCAAAAACTTCAAATACCTGAGTTTAACAGTTAGTAATGATGGAAGATGTGAAGTAAGGAGAAGGATCCAAGCAGGATGGATGAGTTGGAGAAAGGTGTCTGGAGTTCTGTGCAACAAGAAGTTATCAGCAAAGGTTAAAAGTAAAATGTACAAGAGTGTTATTAGACCAACCATACTTTATGGAATGGAAACGGTGGCAGTGACGGAAAGACAGGTGAGAAAAATGGAAGTTGCAGAGTAGAAAATGGTGAGATGGGCACTGGGAGTGACAAGAAAGGACAAGATAAGAAACGAATACGTGAGAGGGACTGCAAAAATTGCAAAACTGGGAGACAAACTTCGGAATGCAAGGCTACGTTGGTATGGACACGTAAAAAAGAGAAGGCTACGTGGGGAAACGGATGATGGAGATGGCGGTGCCAGGCAGGAAAAGAGGAAGGCCAAGGAGAAGGTGGATGGATTTGGTGAGAGAAGACATGGAAAGGGATGAAGCTAGGGAAGGAGACGAAGTAGACTGAGTGAAATGGAGATTACTGTCGCGCTGTGGCGACCCCGAGTAGGGAGAAGCCGAAAGAAGAGTAGCTATTTACAACAAATATGAAATTAGATAGGAAATATCTTTTCAACATAGTCCATTAAAAATTGTACACGAATCAAGAAGATGGTGGTCGCACACACACAGACGGTTTTCGAAGCAAGTTATATACCGGTAAATTATTTTCTCGAGATTTTAACTAAAAAAGTAATAAAAAAAACCAACTTGATTTAGAGATGTAAAAAAAAGCTTAAAAATTCCCTAAGTTACGGCTATTACATTTGGATAAATTCAGAATCGACTTGAATTTATTTTAGTGCTTCTTAAAAGCGTGTTTTAAGTTTAATTTCAATCAAAGTTAAACGATCTTCATTTTATCTTTTATCTTCAACAAAGCAGCTATTGTGTCCATGGCAAACAGTACGGTTGCGCTCTTCGCAAGATGATTGAAGTGTTAATAATTATGCAAAATTCGCGAAATGTTAAACTTGGGAACAGCCGTTTTGGCGCCAATTGACAGCTAGCCGCCAGTTGATTTCTGGCCCAAAGTTAGCGTTAGGGTTATACGTTTTACCCCACCTTACCCTTAACAAATGTTATACTATACATATATATAGACAGATTAAAAACGGACAAAACAGATGGTATAGATATAAGAAATCTTTTATTAAAGTAATCGTGAATACTTGATATTTTAATACCAATTCAGGCGCAAATAAACAACTACCGATTAATATAGAGTAAAAGTTAGGGATGTGCCGAAGACAAAGGTAATTTTTGCCGAAGCCATTTTCCATTATTATAAGATGCTTACATCTGATAGCTGATATAATTCATTTATACCAAATACAAAGCTTATTACAAAATCACACGCTATTGCCACTGTAATGTGTTATTCATCTGTTTTGAAACATGTTTGTTTACACTGATTTACAATTAGCCCCACTTTATTCCATCTTTTCTTCTGTTGTGCTAGCACTAAGCAAGAAGTATGGCAGTTAGATGCCTGACCTTCAGATCGATAGCAGTGCGTGCCATGTTATCACGGTCTTAACTTTCAATTTGTAACTTTCCTTGGTTTTAATATAAAATTAAAAAACTTCTCGTGTGTCTGAGTGCTCAAAAAACGTGTGTTGTAAATAATGTTGTTTTATAATTGGTCAGTAGCTAATTAATTATACTGCCAAAGTGTATACTGCATTATATAATTGTTATAAACAATTGCATCTTTTTAAATGTATAAATATCATCATGTTGAGCATTGACGTTTCAGATCTTAGCATTAATGATATGGAGAACTAAGCTAATCATTATTCATAATGCATAAACAAGGTAAAAGTCCCTTATGGGATTACTTCAAAATAAGTAATGAGGATGTTAGCAAAGCCGTCTGCATACTTCGCAAAGAATTTATTCGGCCGAAGCTTCGACTTCGGCAAAATTCTGGCTTCGGCACATCTCTAGCAGAAGTCATGCATAACATTGTCACAAAATGAAAGCAAATTAAACCGGCTACAAAGCATAGACGCAAAATCTGAAATACACAGTGAAAATCGGATTAAAGAACAATGAATAAAAGAACAACACAGACATCTTAATTCATTCTAAATACGACTCGACAAAGCATTGATATAAAACTCAAAACAAAAATGCAATCATTTTTAAATATTTTTAATTCGAATGGTGACCACAATTGAATTTGATCCTTTCGTAGAAGAGCTTTTGAATATTCGAAGTTAATTCAATAAACATAACTGCAAAGATGATTAAAAGCAATCTGTCCAATCCATGTACCAGATGAAATAACCACATAAATTCATAATTTTGGTTACTTTAAGATGAAGAAAAAACAACATTGCGGCAAGACGTCAAATTTTCGTTCAGACTTAATATTGCAGGCTTGGTTACCGTTCAAACAAGCGCTAACTTCAAACGATGCCGAAGATAATCAGATCCAAAAGAGATAAACTAGGCTTCATAAAACAAACATAAAAAGATATTTCTTAATTTTTTTAGAATATTGTTGACCAGACAAGGTGACGCACTGAAAAACTCCATTATTACTTAGTGCGTTCAAGAAGCAAATGATAAAAACAATCGACATATAATTTGGTACAATTTTAGCAAACATATCAGAGTAAATCGTAAAATATTAAAAGCTTTGTGAATACAGTCAACTTCGGATATAAGAATGCGAATATAAGGGATTTTCGCTGATAAGGGACTATTTCAAATGGTCCCAATGATTTTCAATGTAAAATAATACGCTTTTAATATGCTTATAATTCGCTTATAAGGGATCCGGATATAAGGGATTAAATTTCTAAGTCTCAATCATAATTTTCTAGTAATTTCAGTCGGTTATAAGGGATCGATTTTTTGTGCTGATGATGCGTCAAAATAACCAAAAGCGCGCCTTCCGATTTCAATTTCGCGGGCTTTTTGGAGGGGGTAATGTGTGAAAAGCTTCAAAAAAGGTTTTTGAGCGTTTAAAACTTGCGCTCTTAGGGTATTGGATCGAACTTTGCGACAGTTACTTATAAGAAATATTCAGATATAAGGGATCAATTGAGCTGGTCCCGGCGGATCTCTTATATCCGAAGTTGACTGTACTACTAAAACGAATCTTTGGTGGAGTTTGATGTGAAAGAAAAGTTTTCCTTAATACTGCTTGAACTATCGTCTTGATCTTTGGTAGGCTCACTGATACTAAGACTAGAGCTACTTTTGCTACTTACAAAAGTAGCATTGGAATAACTTGTGCCAGACTTCTCTGGTTTTAGTTGTTCAGGTACCGAATCAGATTGTAATTTCTCATCAACTTTATAGTCTTCTATATTAGACTTTTCAAAAAGTTTTTGTTTTTCATCTTTTTGGGAATGATCAACTTTTTTTTCGATATCTTTCTTTTGTAATACTGCAGGCTGCAGAGACTCTTCATTGAAGCCAGGTTCAGAAGTTAACGTTGTTTTAAAACGAGGAGATAAAGAAGGTTTATTATCACTGGTTTCAGAAGCTAATGTGGTTTTAGACTGAATAGGTAAATCGTTACTATAACCAGCCTGATGTGCTGCAGCTGTTTTAGATCGAGGAAGTACAAAATCTTCATTAAAACCTGCTTCAGCAGCTAAGGAACCCATCCCTGCATCACGGAGCTTAGTAAGAAAATCATGAAATTTGTTAAAAGACTGCTCAATACTATCAAGAAAAGCTTCATCTTCAATTTGTGATTTAAACTTGGAATTTTCAAAGCTCGCAGTTAGATCTTTTTTTAGCCGTGCATTTTCCACTTCTAATGTAAGAATTTTAGCATTAAGCATTTTTTCACTTTCTAATGCAGCTTGAAGTTTTCTTTGAGAATTGATCAACTCAATCTTCAGCTGTTTAATAAAGGCTTGACTCTGATTAAGTGTAAGGTTTGACTCATTAAGAAAAGAACTATTCATTATCGAGTCGGAACCATGATTTGATTCGTGAGCTTCAGGGTTTCTAAACTCATCAGACTGATAAAGCACATTAAAATTTGGTTTATCCTTATGATTGTGTTGTGATGAATTTACAGCAGTTTGCCATGCCAAAGATGACTTGTACTTAGGTGAAAATTTATTTCTTGTTCTGCTTGAAAGGTTTTCAGAAGACACGCTTCTAGATGGTTTTGCAACAGATTTTTTTGCAAAATTTCGATTACTAGTCTTTGGAGACCGGTATCTTTTTGTACAATAGGGATCTTTTGGTGCTTCTGCTTTGACCCAGGGATAATCTACTTCATCGCTTTCACTGGCATTCATGAGTACTCGACCCAACAAAGTCCTCAACGTTGTTGAATCTATCATTGGATTTTGTCTCACATCTAAAACAACAAGAGTTCGATTATATTGCATTGTTTCAAGTAATGACAATGCACCTTTTGTGCTTAAACCACAAAGCTGAAAATCTAATGCTTTTAACCATAAATCATCTTTTAATGCTTCATTGAATATTTCAATTCCTTCATCTCCAATCATAGGATTACAATTCAAAGAAATGCGACGAATACCACCCATGCGATTTAAATTAGGAATGCGATATCTTAGGCTATCAGCCCATGCTTCACCATGTCTTACAGTAGATTGATGCTTTATTAATTTAGCAATTGCAATTGTGCCTTTTTTCGTAATATTGCAACCACATAAGCCAACATGAGAAAGAGTAGGATGATTTCGTACAGATTGACAAAAAACCTGAACTCCTTTGTCAGCAATTTGACAATAATTGAAAGATACAAAACTTAAAGAAGCATTTTTCTCAATTCCATTTGATAAAATAGAAACATCTCTTTCTCTTAAAGGTACTCCTTGCAAATCTAAACACTGCAATGCTGAGGTAACCATTAAACAAGATCTTAATGATGTTGCCAACCACTGAGTTACATCTTTTGAGCATATGGCTGGAGTTTTTCTTTTGAAATAATGTGTCTTTTTGGAAGAATTGGTATTAGATAATTGAAAGAAACTTTGTATGGCAATATACTTCAGATTTTTGTTGATCTTTATGCTATCTAAAATAGGTGCCCAATCAAGCATACGAATTTTGTCACCATTGATGTCAATTACTCCTTCCTGAAGATGAGCTTTAACAAACTGAAGAGGAACAGATGCTTGTAAAGAGCAAAGTTGCTCATAACAACATTCAAAATCATACATAGCTCGGTGACGAGTTTTAACACTTTGAGGAAGCATTTTATTTTTCACTTATCAAATAAACCATAATAAACCTTTAAAATAATTAAAAAAATTTAATTGCTAGATAAGAGTTGTTTTAAAAATACAGTGCTTCTTGTTTTAAAAATTTTATACATATTTATTTATTTCATGAGCATACAAAAAACTATCAAAGCAATTACTGACTATTTTTTAAAAGTTGGAATTCTTTGATCAGATAGAAAGCTGTAAAATCAAAATTTTTTTAAAAAAGCTATAAAATTTATAAGACAAAAATCTCTAAATTTTACAAAAAACTGAAACTCATTAGTTTGAATTTTTACAAACAATCACCATTTTTTCCAAGTTTCTACACAAAAGAAACTCTGACATTTAAAAACCACAATGTCTCTTATGATTGTGACACACACATGACACTAATCATATTTTGACACAAGTATTTGCACAAGACTAATCAACACAAGCAAATTATTAAAACAATACTATGTCACTATTTTATAAAAAGATCTTTTGCACTATTAGTCTCTGAAAAAATGCCTTGCAAGCAGCACAAGTCATTGAAAAACGAGAGACTAAGTTGAATAAGAGGTAGCCCAACTAAGATCAGCCTTGGACAAAGAACAGTATAATATAAATAAAAACATAACTTCTACAACTAAAATTTCAATTTAGCAGCTAAATCAAAGTGCCACTCAAAACACTAATGATTTTGTGAGCTCATTGGTAAAGTCTATGCTAAGAACTGCAGTTGTTGTGGTTGCCTCTTCTCCAAGGCTATTTTAGATAAGCCATTCCTTAACCTCTCAAAGAAGCCAATCTAGATTCTCACTCTTGGATTACCTCTGCTGCTTCTAAAGGCTTTTCCACCAACTAGTGGCGTTGTGCTGTGTTGGTACTTGACAACAGTTAAAGAGGTGATTAGTGTCATGTGTGTGTGTGTCAAGCATAGTGGGCATTGTGCCATGTAAGTATCAGGGTTTACTGCATGTAGGTAACTCTGCAAGAGTGGTGATTTGTTGGCTCTGAGCTGTGCCAGTTTTATATGCATATGATGTGATAATGTTTGTTCTGATAAATGTCATAGGGTGTGATGTTAGTAACCTTGTCATTATTTATAAAACTGAGGTATTGTGAGGTGATGATAGTGTGGTGTGGATGTGTTTGAGGTTTTCTGTACATTCCTCAGGTGCTATATCCAGTTCTAAAATGATGATGTTAGTGTGCTTATTGGTATAAAAGATCATGGGTTTAATGTTTCTAGGTGGATCTGAGCATGCATTAAGATCATGTAAAGGGTGTGTTTGTGTTTGAGCTGGTTGTTGAAGTTGAATAGCATGAAGTTTCACATGGGTGTCTATTGAAGAACTTTGGTTACATCATGCAGGTGTTGAGTGTTTGTTTCTTGTGTGCAGCCAGTAGAAATGCACAAAAAACTGCAGTTATCTTGAATAAATATGTGAGCCATAAAACATAACAAAGCTGTCTAAAAAAAGTTACATTGCAAAGAAATTTTATTAAATAGGAGAGAGATTTTATTAGATGACACAAAAATAAGTGACAAGAATACAAAGCAGTAAAGAATGGATTAAATTTTATCAAAGATTTTAAATCTATCCATGATTATGCAACATTCTTTTTTATGGCTCAGAAGTATGCATTTTATTGCTAATTATATTACTTTTTGGGCTTATAAACACATATATTTTTTAAAGAAAATTTATCTTAATTGTTTTCTTTTTTCTTTCTTTCTTTTTAAAAGGAACTTAACTACTTTGTTTTAAAGGTACAGTGACTGTGCACAATTGATGTTGTGCATGTAATAATGTATATCATTTAGCCACTGTTTCCAATTTCACAATCAATTTGTTTATAACAACTTAAAAAACATAATAACTTGATAGCAAAAAAATTGAATGAATCATAAAAAAAATTAGGTGTGTTGTGAATGACAATTTTTGGGTTTAAAATTGACCAAGGCATCACCTGTCAGCAAATGCTACATGAACTAAGACATTTTACAACTCTCAATTATAAGCTTTTATACAATAAATACAATCTTTTGTTTTTTGTATAAAATATTACACAAATATAATAATCTTTGATAAGGTTATGCAATAAATACAATTTTAGAAAAAGCTCATACAGGTCAACTATCATTAATCTGGCAATTTGGGACTGAGAGAGTGCTGGATTATCCATTTTTCCAGATTAGTGATTGATTAGCCAGGAATACAGGAAACCAAGTAATAAATTATCTCATTTTAAATTTAAAATATCCTTTATATAAGCACATGTTGGTTAATAAACAAAAGACTAATATCAAATAAATTCAAGTGAAACTTTATTGAAATAAAGTATAGTACAAGTAAATAAAACAAATGATTCCTTAAATATAAAAAACATAAGTGGTTAACGTAGCTACACAGGAAAATTCATTACTGCTACTTCCAAAGTAATGTTATTGATTACATACATAATATATAGCGAAATAATTGATATAGCAAAAATAATCCTGGATAACTGATTGCTCCAGATTAATGATTGCTGAATGAGTGATGGTCGACCTGTAAATGCAATTTCTAGTGTAAATAAAAGTTTGAAAAAAATTTTTGATGACAAAAATGGTTTTATAACAAGAGTTTGTTTAAGATTTTATGAAAGATCATGGCTTATTCCAGAATAGAAAATTTTTATGTGGCAGTCTTGCATAAAAGTATTACATAAATTGTTTTCAACCATTATTGCCTTTACCCCTTTCTCAATCATTTATTTTGCAGCATCACTGCTTTTGATGAAAATTAAAAGTAAACAAGTTTAAAAGAGTCAGCATAATGGAATAATTTCTTATACTGTTATTTTAAAATAATTTCATAGCCAATAAAATCATACATGCAATAGTGCTAGTGAGGAGTCCTAATGAGAAAGAAACAAGCCAGACAGTGCTTGCTTGCATTAGATCTTGACTAACTACTCTTCACAAAACAATATTTGTTTGAATAGGTCTAATTAGTTAATTATCGGTAGGCCGGTAAATTTTTAGAAGAGTTTACTACATAAATAAGCTGGTATAAAAACTTTATTATCCAATCATTTAAAGTCTATTTTTTTGTTACAAACCCATCTATTACTCAAAGCATTGATTTTCTTAAAACATTAAAATTGTTTTATAGGTTCAAAACAACATATCATGCATAAAAAAGATGTAAAAGAATAGCATAAAGAAAAAATTTCGTTGTGTTTAACATATCAGCTAACAAGTTAACGAAATTCCAATTGCAGATATATTTGGCAACAAAACGATAAGTTTTTTACAAACGACGGTTTCAATTTTTAAAATTTTTGTTTTTGATATCTAAAACAAAAATGTTGCCAATATTTAAAATTATATCTGATGGCATTTACCACTAGTAGATTAGTGTTTGGTTGAAGACAGAAAGATGTGGAGAATGATGATACGCTGTGGCCACCCCTGACTGAAAGGAAAGGCTGAAAGGAGAAGAAGAAGAAGAAGAAGAAGAAGATTAGTGTTTGGTCATATTACACTTTTGTTAGCGGGACTGCAAACTCTTTGCATTTTTATTACGTTCAAGTTCCAAAAATTGTGCTGTCTGAGTTTGATTTTTTTATTTTTAATTTTTCAAGTTTGCACTTGGCCATTTTTTTATCGAATTCAAACTAAGTTCAAATTCAGCAAAATGTCACGTTCTTATGATCCACTTCGAAAATGTATGAAAATTGCAAACAACAAAATTTAAATATAATTTTTGAAAACATATTAAATAATTAACTAAGGCATGCATGTTCTAAAATTGAAAGCTTGATTAGGCTTAGAGATAGCTTCACCTACATTTAATTTGGAAAAACATAAAGTAATTAGATGCCCTTTCTTATAGTGGCGTGCGTTGACCTCTGAGACTAGTCATGCAATTGGCATGCCAAAACCGATTCATGAAATTGGGTATTTTATGGGTAGTCAATCAGTAAGACATGCAAGATATTACTGGTAGGAAAAAAATTCTGTGTGAGATTCTAATTTTTAGTCCTAATATCATGGTGTTCAAGACCAATTTCGTCGTAGATTCAAGGTGATCTCTAAAAAAAAAGCTCATCACTTGACATCATTTCCTGGTAATGCACTTTTTGTCCTAAAAATGCAGTGATCTCTAAAAAAAAAAGTCATCATTTTAAAACGCTGCTGGATAATGCACTTTTTGTTCTAGAAATACAGTAATCTCTAAACAAAAAAAGGTCAGCACTTGAAATTGTTCCCCGGTAATGCACTTTTTGGACCCAAAAATGTGGTGATCTCTAAAAAAAAGAAAGTCATTGCTTAAAATTGTTCCCAAGGAATGCACTTTTTGTCCTAAAATTGTAGTGATCCCTAAAAAAAGTTCTTCGTCTCGGTTTCGCCTCAGATTTCATCCCGAACAAGTAATATTTTTTATTAAATTCAATGACATCTACCTCATCGCGCAAAAGTTCGTCATGCAATCCCTAAAAATTTGGTCTTGCAACGTATGACTTGCGTGCCCTGACCGCACGCCACTGCTTTCTTTCTATTTATTTAATTGTAAAGCTATGAATTACTGTCAATTATTAGAAAGAATAAAAAAAAAGAAAGTTACGATTAAGATATACATAAAAAGTACAGCCCATATAAGAGTAATAATCAAATTTGCGGTCTGTATGCACGTTTAAAATAAGTAGGCTTATTAGTGAGACAAAAAACGAAAAAAAACAACCAAAAGAATAAAATATTTGATTATCAAGTATACACACAAAGAAAAAAGTAAAAAATGCAAATTAAATTGTCATTTCTGCAATAACAGCATTGATTGTGCTCAAGAGATGCAGCTAATTTTGTGTATTTAAGTGTCTATACAAAAAAAACAAATAATCACTTCTTCGGGCAGCAATTATATCAAACAGATACAACGAACAATAATGATTTTGAACTTTTAAACACAAACGTAGAAAAAGTAATCAAATTACTGCAGCCTAAACGTGACAAATTAATACAATTCAGTAAAATCTTCAGTTGTAGTTAAAATCATTCCACCAAAAAATAAACCGTGAAACCAAAGCGAAACGCAGTTGCCACAAAAAGGCGCCCTTACCAAATACCTCACTGTAGGCCTAATAATAAACAACAAAAACAAAAATTTTGTCGTGATTATTATCGACAAAATTACTCAATTAATAAACTCGAATTTTATTGACTTTTTTGAGTTTGAGTTTGGTAAAAAAGACACGAGTTCTTCTAGTTTCAGTTCAAGTTTGCAGCTTTGATTGTTAGGGTTGCTAAATGTAGTTTCTTTTGTGAAACAATATTTATTGAATAGCACTTGTTTTTGTTTTATGTTTAAATCGAAAAGAACGCTAAATTTTTAGATCTATATTTTACCGTAAAGCAATACCTTTTCAAAAAGTAGTTTTCGTGGTTTTATTTGAAGACTTAAAAGTTTAGACTTCACTTGACTCAAAAATAATAAAGTTCATTTTAACCTTGATCTTTTTCGTGTTATTTTTGTCAGACTTGTAATCACACGAAGTCCACTTTTTGGAGGTCTTGAGTAGGACTTAAATTATTTTTGGTGTAATTACTTTACTCCGGAGATAAAAAAATTGTTTAATTCGTACAGTCAGACACATCAAGGCTTTAAGGACGTGGACTTGAAGGTCGATGGACTCGGACCGACTAGAACTCTTAAATTTTAGTAACTTGACAAAATTAGTGCACAAAAAAACATTTTGTGCACCTTTTAATTTATTTTTAACTCTAGGTTTTGGCCAAGAAGCAGATTTAACCGGTTTTAACGACCAAGTTGAAGTATTTAAATAAATCGAATTCGTAATAATGCAAAAATTTGTTATCGAACTTGAGGAAGACGTATAAAGATCAAAAATTTACTGATTCAATTCGCGATTAAGGTTGACAATCTTAAGACTTTATGCCAGGGGTGTTCAATCATCTTGTTGCAGGAGTCGCCGATTTATTTTCTATTTGTTGTTAGAAAAACTAAAGTCAGTTACCTGTACTAGTTTATTATTTTGATGAAATGGAAGGATGGCCGAATAGACCAGAACACCGTTTTAATTCCGACCACTATCAACATGCTCGCGGCTCAACTTCCTCTCTCGCCATTTGATATTATTCTTGACGGAAGCATTGTTACGTCACTTTTCTCAGCTTGACGGCCTTGACAAGCAGGTCAAAATTCCAGTCACATTGCAGTTTAGTATTTACTACGTAAAAACTAAACAAATTAAAAAATTCAACCGGAGAGCAATATCAGGGCATCCGAAAGAGCAGGTGAGGTAATCGCTCGACGCTAATCTAATTTCAACAACTCCAACATCGTCCTGCGAGTCAGGAGGATATGCTACGACGACAAAGTAACGAGAAAATTTGTAACCGAGCAAAAGCAAACTTTCAGTCAGCGACAAATTTTAAACAATAAAGTTTATTAAATCAGTAAAGTGATGAAATTACCGGTATACAAAAGACAAAAATTATTTTTGTGATTGGTTGACTGTTCAAAAATTTTAGAAATTTTTATTTAGTTTTCATTGAATTTCTAAGTATGAACAACACTCGCAGTATATACAATATAAAGAATTTGAGAAAACCACTATCTAAAATATAAATACAATTATATATCCAGTAACTAATAAGAAAAACCGGATTAAGTGCCGTGAAAAGTACTTAATAAATTCAAATCATAAAGAATTATTTTATATTATTTTTTATGGAAGCTCTGTACATTGAAATACAATCCAGATTTATTCAAAGAATCTTTTAACGATTCTGAAAACGAATAAAAAAAGCTAGAAAAAGTATTATTCAGTGCTTTGATTAAGTAAAATACTATAAAAGAATGATGTGTACAATTTGTATAAGATGTGGAAAATTCTGCAATCAAAAATATCAGGTGAAATTTTATACATATACAATATATGGTAAACCAAAAGTAAATCAAAATTACAATACTGTTAACTTCTTCAGGTCGTATAAATTCCTCATCATTAAGGCATAAAGAAAGCTAGAAAATCTTTGCAGGCCACATAATTCTCCAAAATATAATACTGACCCGTACAAGATGAGACTTCTTTAAATGCAAGAGAGAAATAATATATAATATGTGTGGTTGTATTACATTAAATGGCACGTAAAAGTTGTATAATAATAAAAAAGTAAAGATTTAAGAGACTTGTCACATTTAATACTGTAACGTTGATCATTCTGTGCATCATACCTGGAGAAAACCAAGCAATTGTAAATTCTTACGTAATACATGTTTTAAAACAACCAGGCAAAATACTGCAAAAAAACTTTAGAGATAAACAACTTACACAACTACTAACAAACGGCAGAAAAAGCTATAAACTAACACGAGACTTGAAATATATGGAAGTACTTTTTGCAATAGCATTAGTTAACTACTATGTATTGACGATTCGGTCATTTTAAAAAGTATCGTATGATTTGGCTAGATATTTCGTTAGCTGTTTGACAGTAAGGAAATGATTGAGAAGGTAAATGATTCGAATGCATTAGCGAAATAAAAAATGACACTTCACTCAAGCGATAGTATTAGTTGACAAGGAAACTCTAGAAGACGATATTGCACTGGTGAATAATAACGAACGTAAAATGTCATAAGCAATGTCACGAAAAACTAAAGTCTTCTTTCCAAACGTGAAAGATAAAGGTTTGTAAAAAATAGAAAATTAATTGTGTGAAAGTAATTTGGAGAGATTCAAGAAAATGCGGCTGAAGAAAGAAAAATAAAAGAATACGAGTGGAACAAGTACAGTTTGATTAAATACGGAGCGTTACAAGGAGAAATTTCAAACAGGAACAAGTAAAAGCTGCATAATGTGTTTGTAATATCTGCAATACAAGCCTTAATTGAATAGTGACGTTAAAACAGAAGAAATGTAAAGCTTTCTATTACAAAACAATGAATAAACAAAAACGTAGCTGACTGACAGGGTAAGCCATCTGAGTACTATGTGAAAAGCGAAAACACAAGTTTACATGTTCATAAGTAAAATAAACTCAATGCAATATCTACGTAAAGCCAAAAAAAAAAAAAAACAACGCTTCACAAACACACAGCGAAACTGCTGACAGTAATGCTCATGGACAGTTATTTGAAAACAGATGCTGAAAAGACTTTTAAAAATGTAAACAAAAATTTTTTTATACCACTAGTTTTCTACTTCTTAAGTTTTCTACTACGCGAAAAAAAACTCAAAAAGTAACAGGGCAACGACAAGAAAGCGAAGATTTGTTTTATTTTTCTATGGTAGTTAATGAACCAACTAAATTCAAAATTCAGATGCAACGATGAACGGAAAATCAAAAGTGAAAACATTCGAAAAAAAACACAAAAACTGAAGAACTTCTTAGTTAACTAATTCTTAACGGATAAGGTCAAAACCAAAAGGAGTTGATTTAAAACGCATGAATATGAAACAAATATGGAAGCACACGGAAGCTCATAAATATCCGCAAGTAGATTTAACCTGATGCAAAATGTAACAATGAACGACACAATAAAGTTATAAAACCGAAGATTATAATTGAAAAAAAGAAAAAACAAAATCTATAAATGTAAAAAGAGTAGCAATACAAGGGCATGGAATGAAAAAAATTTATCAAGTGTAATTTGTAAAAATTACGAGACAAGGTAATAAAATTAACCTAAGGTTGTACCACGAAAGAGAGCTTGTGGACTGCAAGCGACTGTATAAATTGTAAAATACACAATAGACGAACCACAAAATTACCTAATTTAAAGGCAAGGATGACTTCCAACAAAAAATTTTGAGAACATTCTACGCGGTATCCTTGAGTAATAGGCCGAGTCATAAAAAATGGAAATTACTGTTTCGAGACTTCTTAAAAAATTTAATGCTTCGAAGAATTGTTTTTGAGTTTTTTTAATAAAAAACAATTCATCAACTTACTTGTACCAATAACTGAAAAAAGTGACAGAAATAGTAGCGAAAGATGATACTGGATAGATTGATTAAAGATAAATAAGACAACAAATTCAAAATTTACAGTTCTAACCCAACACGATTCATGTTATTCTATGAAAAGAAATAGCTAAACTTAATTTTTGATTCTATTGTACAGCAATTGCAGTTTTGCCATGATTATTGGTATTGGGATTCTGTAACTACTAGACAACCAAGCACCACAAAATAACTTTTCCGTTTAAAACTGTTTTTTTAAGTATTTACTTTTTAACACATTTCCATTCTAAAATTGTTTGCTTTTTAAACAGAAGCTTTAAACTAATAAAGTGCAAAATATGCATAGATGTTACATGTAAATGAAAATCGAACACATGACCACTTTGAAACTGAAGAAGCTACTGATGGTGACCAGGGACTTGCATGTTAAAATATTCAGGATCGTTGCGAAACTTCTGATGCAGACGGCGAAACGTGGGTCGGTCTTTAGGTTCAAAAGCCCAGCATCTAAAAAACAATAATTTTAAAATCTGCATCACGCGATTTTACTAGAATATTCTATATTATAGCCAACGAATGTAAAGCTTCTTATTTTCTGCTACTTTTATTAAATTTTTGTAAAAATATTTTGTCTCAGCCGTAAAACTCTTTCTCTTTTAGCTCATTATTTCTCATTTGTTATTAATTTCGATCAAAAAGGACCCTCTTTTTTCAATTCTTTCAACCAATAAGACCTCTCTTTTTATTTTATAATTCAGTTCGGGTCGCTTTTTCTTTGTTCTTACGTTTTCTCCTAAAAAGTAAAGATAAACTTCTTCATGCTATTTTGAATTCTGTATCACAAGTCTCTTTCTTTTTTCTGATAGTAAGTTTTTAAAAAAAATCAATAGCACAAAAATGAAAAAATCAGTCTAATGAATAATTAGCAGTAAGAGAACCGGCATTATTGAATCAGAGCGCACATTGGCAAATGAACAAACGCAAGGCATTCAGATGCACGTAGCTCAGATTATTGCCTTGCGAATTAAAAAGATAAATTGCAAGAACTACTAGAAAGGCTTTTCGCATAAGCTTTTTTGCATATTTATCAAGCAAACAAGTCAAAGCGACAAACAATTACATCCAGGTTTGTGATTTTTGCATAGCACGACGCTCTTGTTCAAGACAAGAATAGCAATGATAATAACGCAAAAGAAGGTAAAAAATGACACTGTTACGTAACAAGTAATATAACTGCAACCCTAATACACGAAAAAGTCTCATATTTCCAAACTTTAAAAAAAATGGCGTTCTGTTTCTAAAGTGCACTGTGGACATGTTCAACAAAGCACGAAAATTACTCGTAAATTTAGGAGAGAAATAACTTACTGAAACATGATCCTATAGACTTTGTCCGGGCAGTTGTCGGGCTTCGATAAACGTCGCTTGTCGTCTTCGATAAACTGAATTACCTGGAAAATCATGCTCGAATCTATGACGGAACAATGTACGCAACCATCAATATAACTTGTGCATTGTTTGTCTAATCAACTGTCGAGACAACACAAGAGCATACCTGGGCCCCCGTCATATTTCCATAAGGCTGGTCCCCTTTCGAGAAAATTTCCCACAAGGTGACGCCATAACTCCATACATCAGAGCTGGATGAAAACGTTCCGTAGTTGATCGACTCAGGTGCATACCTGCGATATAATTGGGTACATAAGGGTAAAACAAACTAACGACGATAATGAATGGGGGTCTTGTGACGTACCAGTCGTGTGACCCGATTAGGAGTAACTCAACCAACGGAAATCAACTCAAACCAAACTTTCGCGCGCTGAAAGCGACAAGGGACAGCTGTTAAAAGCCGAAACGAACTTTCATTGTACTCGCTTAATACGCTGATGCGTGTAAAAGTTACGACAAGAAAAGGTTGGTTGAGCGAAAAATCGTTGCTTTGCGAATACATGGCTTTTAAGACTCGATCACTTGACCAAACACTAAACATAGCCGATGCAATGCACAGCTTTACAGCACGAAATAAAAACGACAAACTGGAGCACTATCAAAATTAGATATAGTTTTGAAGTTCAGCAATTTTTATTTTATGTCTATGTCGACTACGGTCAAGACTCATCGTACCACTTCACAGGCCATCTTCCCCCAGCCGATGCTTTGTAGTAGTTGCTTCCGGCCCCCACCGCTCTGCTCAGGCCGAAATCGGAAATCTTGACCAGCTGCTTCGAGGCCAGAAGAATATTACGTAGAGCGAGATCGCGGTGAACAAAGCTGCAAAGTGAACAGAAAAGCTTCTTCACGCGATTGTTAACATCGATAAAATACAAAATCGACTTAGCGGCCCGAACAGCGCGACTCGCTGTACGAATTACAAAGCCGTAAGCACAAAATGGAGGCGTTTGCGCGGTATGGCGCGTGGAAAAAAGAATCGAGACGCCTAAACACCATCCAATATTCGTGGCTACGTTAAGAACTTGAGCAAAAGCAAAGATCATTGCAATACATAAAATATAAATGGTCAAAAATCAAAAACGAGTTTTTAAACTAACTTTCGAATACTGTGTATTCTCCAGGGTTGAAGGAAAAAAATTAATTAACAGCTTCTTAAACAATTTATAACGTAAAATTGATAATAAATATATAGAGTAAATGTGGATCTTTATACCCTTTGCCTTCCAAGTAATTCATTCCGCTGGCAATCTGTGCAGCCCATAGTTTAAAATCTTGTAAGTTGACAGCTGAAGGATAATCGAGGATATAGTCCAAAGCAGACCCCATGCCAACCAACTCTTGAACCTTTCAATCATTAGCAACTTTTTGTTAATATAACCGGAAATAATGCGAAAAAGCTCACAAAACAAAAATGATGATACAAACAACACCATATATGTTATAATAATGATCTTAGTTACGTTTTGTGCATATTTGTATGGCTATCTGTGCAGTTATTCGCCTACTAAATTTTGGGACGCCGAGATAAATCTCATTTTCTGGTTATAGATGCGTCGCTTTGGATTCGTACATTTCGCGTCTTAATTGTTATCCGATCATTGCTTTACAAAATTTAGCTCGACCTCATTTTGCTAGTTTGAGTTTCTTGGACTTTTATTCCTGCATTTTGCTTCGAGGTCTAACCCAGTAGTTTTCAACCGGTGAGCCATTGCACTGTTTTCAGTGGATCACAGCATAAATCAGAATGAAAGCAATATGAGACTTGTATAATGATGTCATTATGATCGAGAATTGAAAACAAATTCCAAGTGAAGAACTTTTTTTTTATAGAGATCACCAGATTTTTGCAAGGGAAATTAAATTTTGCTCACCGAAGTGGGTCGTTAAGTTACTTTGAGTTGGAAAGTGAGCTACGCTATAAAAAAAGGTTGAAAACCACTGGTCTAACCCATTATGCTTTCAATACGTTATAATTATCACGTTACAATTAACTCGATTGATTGTTGCAAACGCTGACCGCCGTTTTTGAAATTATTTGAAAACGTCACGAGATTAAGGTTTAATTGCGTTTAATTTGATTATGCTAACAGTCGCTCTTTGGTGAATTGCTTTGTGCCTTGTTCTAATACTGATTGTTCCGGTTATCGAAACGTTCGAGGTTCAACTTTAATTTATTTTGCTTTGTTCGTCCGGCAAAGTTGCTGGCCGGAAAATATATATTTAGCTGCAGCTCGTGATGCCAGAGATGTACAGACAAAATCAGTGGGAGAGACCGGACAGAGGGCCGTAGATGGAGACTGCGAGAGACGCAGAAAAGATTGAGAGAGCGTGGCGACGTTGTTCGAGCCGAACGAGAGTGTGGAAGTTGTGAAACGTGTGACGTGGAATTGCTAAACGCATGGAAATTTCTTTAATGCTAGCAGCGATACTGACAATTAATGATAATGAATAAAACTTTTTGAAAGAACTTCGAGCAACTGTGAACAAAGTTGCGTCCTCGTCGATTCTTCTCGTTAAGCGACCGTTTATCATCTAAATTAGTGTTTGCCTTACAGATGATACTACTTTCTTCTGCCGATAAGTCCCCTTCAGCGAGTTAGCTATTTGCCTTTTCCCCGATAAATAAAGTTCCTGGCTTTAGCTTAAAACAGGGTTCTTCAACGGGGGCGATTAGGGGCGATTTAAACAATTTGAAAAATTGGGGGGCGATTTTAAACAATTGGGGGGCGATTTCACAATTACAAATATTGTTATAAAACGATAACTAAAAATGGATACGTTGAAAACGTTCTCGCTGATTTCATTATTTCTTTTGTTATTGTTCTTCACTTCTTCAAACAGTTTTGGGTTCTCCTCATGCTCATGTATGCACAATTGCATATGCACACACATGCAATGACGTACACCTATGCAAGTGAAAAAAACGTTATGACCGAACAACGAATGAAATGGTAGTTGACACGAGTTTCCAGATATGCCAAAATTTTTATTTGACTGCGCAGTCAAGCAAGACTTTTTTCATAAGTGATCATAAGTCATAGACTTTACACATCGCTAAACACCAACTGTTACGTGAACTGGCAATTTGATTGGCCTTTCGGAAATCGCTACGACAAATCTTAATTCGTCCTATAAATTTGGCTACGTCACTGTCATGGGATCGCGCGATGGTCACAAGACCGCACGAGGCACACATGACCAAAAATCATGGGACCTCATGTGACTCATCGCTATAAAGGCCAGAATTGAAACCGGTGTCTTACTTTGGTCGTGGCTAGGAGCGACGAGGTAACGCGTGATAAGTAATCCAGAATATGTAAAATAAGTAAAATAATTATTAATTAATAAATTAACGTGTCACATGCGATGAGCAGTTTTTTCTGCTCATCGCATGTGACGTTTCTGTCTTCAGAGAGAGATAGCGATCTATAGCACTTGCTTTCATACAATCTTTTTCAGTAGTCCAGGGAAGGACAGAATTTTTAACAGTAGGCTTTCAAGAAAATGATCGTAATTTCTAAAAATTTAGGATTGTCATTATATTATTTTATGTGCCGCAGGCTACTTTCAGTTTCTTTTTAAGAGTAAATTTTATATGGTAATCGACTAATCGTATTGAAAGAGTAATGGCTTCTAATGCCAAAAAAAAGTGTCGTACATATCTTGTGGATTATATCAGGTTTGGCTTTGTGCCATGCCCATCCAATATTCAACTTCCAATGTGTCTCTTGTGCAAGAAAATTCTTACAAATGAGGCAATGAAACCGTCAAGGCTGAAAGATCACCTAACCAGGCTTCATCCTGATAAAGCAGACAAATCTATTGAATTTTTTCAAGCATTGAAAGAGCGTGAAGCTCAAAGTTCTATAAACAAGGCCTATGCTAAAAATGCTTGCCCAAATGTCAAAGGACTTATAGCCTCGTACAAGATTGCTTTTTTGATTGCGAAAAAGGGTTTACCATTCAACGTTGGGGAAAGTTTGGTAGCACCTGCTGTGAAAGAAATTATTTCTACTGTAATGGAGAAAGATCCCACACCTGTACTACGAGCTGTTCCACTGAGTGATACCACAGTAACCCGACGAATTAACGAAATGGGTACGAATATTGAAGATCAACTCTGTGAAATCTTACGAAACACTTCTTTCAGCTTACAATTAGACGAAACTACCACATCAGACAATAACGCTTTATTAATGGTTTACGTCCGTTACATAACTGATGGAAATATTATGGAGGAGCTTCTATTTTGCAAGTGTTTGGAAACAGACACTAAAGGTCTAACAATATTTCAGACTTTGTCAGACTACTTGCGAAACAAATCCATCCCCCTTACCAACATAATAGCATGTGCTACTGATGGAGCTCCAGCCATGGTAGGCAGGTATCGCGGGTTTGCTTCATTATTCAAAGAAAAAATACCCAATCTATTTACTGTGCACTGTGTGCTTCACCGTCAGCATTTGGTAGCAAAGCGTCTTTCTCCACGTCTGCAAGAATGTTTGGGAGTTGCTATCAAAGCAGTTAACAAGATAAAAGCCAACGCTAAAAATGACCGATTGTTTCGACAGCTATGCGAGGTAAACGATGAAGAGTTCGAGCATCTCCTTCTCCATACGGAAGTTCGTTGGCTGTCGAAAGGCATATTTCTGGCAAGGTATTGCAAACTTAAAAACAGCGTGGTGGAGTTCCTTGGTGAAGATTCTGACCTTGCCAAAGATGTAATTGCCTGCCATCAAGATAACAGTTATCTAGCTGATTTTTATAAAAAAATTAATACAGCAACGGACAAACTCCAAGGTAAAAAGATTACTTTGGTTCAAAGCAAAACTATAATACGTGGCCTAATCAACAAACTTGAGCTCTACCAGCAAAGTTTGAGCAGAAGAAAGTTCGATCACTTCTCTCGTCTGTCAAAAATGTCTGATAGTGTCACTGACGAACATTTGCTTGTTTACGTTGAACACCTGAAAGCTGTGATAGAAGACATGAAGGTTCGCTTTAAAGATCTGCTTGACCTTGAAGTTTTTCCGTGGCTAGTGGAACCATTCGCCACTAACATCAATGACTGCGATTCCACCATGCAAGAAATGCTGATAGACCTGCAAAGTGACGAAGAAGCGCGCGCAATCTTCAGGGCACATGGATGGGCAGCCTTCTGGATTAAGTGGAAAAACCGATTTCCGCAACTGTGGGAGAAAGTAGAGCTCTTTATTTTGGCCTTTCCAACCACATATATTGCTGAACAAGGATTTAGTGAAGTGCTCTACATGCGAAATAAATATCGCAATAGACTCGACATGAATGCGACTGGGGGAGATTCAATTCGACTGAAGCTGACTAGCTTGATGCCAGCTTTTTCTAATCTTGCCGAGCAACATCAGCCGCAAGGGTCGCATTAGTTTCATGAACTGTTGCATTTTAATAAATTGCCATTGCTTTTATTTGTGTTTTCCTTTTAAAAGCTTCTTAGATATATTTCGGGAAAACTTTCAAATGAAAGTACAGTAATCGTTTTTATGGGGGGCGATTCGGACCAACATTTTTTGAAAAGGGGCGATTTCATAAAAAAGGTTGAAGACCCCTGGCTTAAAAGAAGTGTGACAATCATAAAAGTTTAAAAGTTCTCAAGAGTGTATCCGTTAGTTAAGATCAGTTAAAATGTACAAAAGCTGAAAATGACAAAATAAGTGCTACTTTAAACAAGACCAAGTTCAACAATGTAACGAGTATAACTCAAAAGGTTTGTTTTGGGCCAAATCAATTACTTTTGTTGAGCAAAGCCGGTGGACAGCAGAGCTGGAGCTTTATAAAAACTTAATTTAACGTTTGTCTACGAGAAAAAAGGAGATAGATTTTGGTTACTTCGGATTTGTATTATAGTAATAATTGATTAAGTCTTAGTTGGCAACAGGCCTATTTTTGCAATATAGGTTTTATCTTTTTGATTAAATTCA
This sequence comes from Diplosoma virens, assembly GCA_963680785.1. Taxonomy (NCBI): domain Eukaryota; kingdom Metazoa; phylum Chordata; class Ascidiacea; order Aplousobranchia; family Didemnidae; genus Diplosoma; species Diplosoma virens. Next base: position 10,526,501 of record OY796897.1, read on the forward strand.
ATTGGACTTTAATTTACAAATTCAATCATTATCATATGTACTTTGAGATTAAATCCAATTAGACTTTAATTTACAAATTCGAATCATTATCATATGTACTTTGAGATTAAATCCAATTGGACTTTAATCTACAAATTCGAATCATTATTATATATACTTTGAGATTAAATCCAATTGGACTTTAATCTACAAATTCGAATCATTATTATATGTACTTTGAGATTACAAATAATCATTTAACAAGAATTATTTTAAGCAAAACGCTTTTTTCAGCGACTTAAAAAAAGCGACAATAAGAAATAGTAGCGGAAACGTTTTTTGTACCAAATTATCGGTTATATCTTTAATATTGAACAACCGCAAGCAAGCTAGTGAGCAAAAAACTAACTTTTTCACACATAAATGTTTGAAAGCAATGGCAGCAACAAGCATATCTTTATGCTCAGCAAATTGTTAGATATATGAAGAAGCAAAGTGATAACGTTGCCAAAGTGCAAACACAATCACGGTCTCTTATGTAGGTCACATTTGAGCGACTGACGTGATGCTTTTGTGGGAAAAAGCTGTCATAAAAAAGAAACATTGAAGGCGACTCATTTACATTAAAATCAAATTACATCAACACAGACAAAATTTGGAAAAGAATGTACTTCAGCGTGCGCACGTGCTTGTGAAAATGATGACGTAAATATAACACAAGCACCACTAAAAAAGCTGCAATGAAGTCGACATCAACATCGTGCTTCAAAATTTCAAAGTGGCGTTTTTTTAAATAGAGATACAATTAATTAACAGAAAGATTATTGCAATTAATTTAACAGAAGTACAACAGTCGCCAGCATGGTCGAGTGGTTAGAGCGCCGTTATTGTGATCAACACGGTCTCGGTTCAAAACCTACTCGCCCCCTTCTGTTGTGTTCTTGGGAAAGACACTTACAGCACTTTCCACTGCTTTGGTGGTCTTGGCAAGCAGTTCAAAATTTAGTCATATCTCCATAAAAATATCCCTACAAAAAAATCAACCGGACAGCAACATCTTTTTTCGGAAGCACGGGGTAATTGCTTGCCTCATGTATTAGCGCCTCCGCCGCTTTCCTGCGAGTCAGGAGGAAAAATATAGAGATAAAAGAAATTAATCAACCCTAATTAATTTTGAACCAAAGAAATTTAATTAACTTAAAGCTACTCAATTTTTAGAATATGATAAAAGCTTTTTAAAAATTTAAATTTAAACGCAAAACGACAAACCGGACTCGATCAGAATTCGTAAGTAATTATCAATAAAAATTTCAGCACGTTTAGTATGCAAGAACCAGACAGAAGCATGGACAACGCGCGATTGAAAACAAGCTTTCAGTCTTTTGCCTTTTTCTCAAAGAAAATTCGATTCGGGGCTTTCCAAACCAAGGTCTGTGACGTAAGGCATTTATTTAACCGATAGAAGGAGGGCAATCCGTGACAAAATAACGTGAGGAGAAACTGAATTCTAGTTATTTTTCGGTTTTCAAGGAAACAAAACAAACAATTCAATATGCTAGCATGTGTTCTGCTTCCTTTGCAACAATGATAGACGCAAAGTTCAATTGAACTCGAAAAATGCTAAAGATCATAGTAAAGAAAGAGCCAGACTCGATTATATAAAAAATCGATCCTAGAAATTTTAGGAGTCAGAATAGGACATACTACAGACGACCAAACACTGATATCGGAGCGTTTTATTCAATGAACACAGGAATTCAGTCAGATACATTGGGTTTGATTTGAGTAAATTCAAATTTTGTGTTTTTTGGTTGCTTTTGTAATGACCTTGAACAAAAATGGTTTTTTCTCACTTATACCTTGTAGCTTTAAAATGAACATCTTTATATAGAAGTCGTTTGTTTGCTTCCACTTATTGTTATGTACCCAGGCAACGAACTCTTACAACCATTGCATACGCTAGCTCTTTTCCGTAATACTAATGATTTTGAGGTCCTGCCAAATTCAATTTCAAGGCCATAAAATATCGAACAGCAGAAGTAATGAATTTATAGCACGTATTTATGAATGGAAGTGGACTTTAAACGAACGTATTCAATGAATAAAAGCTTGCATTGGCAAACATAATTTATTTGCGTTCAACAGGAGTTGTTTGTTTGAAAAAAGTTCAAAACTTCTTTTTATAAAAGCAAAACTCCGAGTGCTTTACACAAAAGTCGGCGAAACTAATTAACCACAAGTTAACGCTTTCCGCCGGCTTTTGTGTTTTATTAATGAAGAATCTGGTACAGCAGTGGCAAGATTTGGCACAGCCCGGTATATAATTAAAACGAAGATTGACAAAAGCATATACATTAACAGTTTTTTGAATGGACGTCAAGCAAATCTTCTCGAGAAAAGCTAACTAACTAGTTCACCAGCTACGCTGTAAGAAAAAGTACTTCGAGCAACTTCACTACTTTGGAATAAAATGTATCGATCTCTAAAGCACAGTTTGGGAAAAGACAAAGCAAAAAAGCTAAAACACATGAGAGCGCGCGAAATACAGTTTATTCTCCGAAAGCAGGTCGGGGTAATTGCTTACCCTAAGTATAGCGCCTCCGTCGCTTTCCTGCGAGTCAGGAGGATAAATATAGAGATAAAAAAATTAAAAAATTCCCCCCACACACAGAAATCAACGGTCATAGCACAATCCGAACACAAAGCCGGCGCATCTTCACTTGATGCAATGGCGAACGACTCACCATCATCAGTGTCTCGCCGCGACAAATTCCGTACAGCTTGACGATGCACAGGTGATCCAGACCCATCATGACTTCCGCCTCGCGCCGGAACTCGGTCTCCCCGGTAGTGATGTGCTCTCCGTGCAAGGTTTTCAGCGCGACTGGAATCTGAAGGGTTTCAAGCAAAATAGCGTCACGAGGGGCTTTCCCGAAATTCAACCAAAGCGAGCGTCAGCAGTAGCAGGCGTAAAACTACGCAATGTTTAACATAGCTCAAACGAAAAAGCCACGCTAATAGGCTAGTCGACTGCGTAGACTGGAATGAAAACGACCAGCTTGTGATCAGAGGAAGGCGGGTTCAAAGTCAGATTTGAAGGCCGGTGGGAGAGCACGTAAGGAGACTTGAACTTCATTCATGATGTTTTTTTCGGTGAGCTATAAATGTTCTTATTCCAGAAGAAATCCAGCTTTTGACTTCGCGTTTTTTGCAAAGAATGTGCAAATTACATGATATAATTCAATGTAGACACTCAAAATGTCGAACCCAGCAAGACAGCAAGCGGCTGCAGTGATTTTAAAAATCTATACAATTCCCTCCACTAGTAAACATTAAGCAACCGGTAATAATTCCTAGCTTTCTCACCTTCTTCCCTTCCGGATTTGTCCATACGCCCATTAGCACTGACCCGAATTCTCCTTGGCCCAATTCGCGACCCAGAATGACACTTTCAGGGTCGATTTCTTTCAAACCAATTTGAGCGGGAGAGGTCGGAGAAATAGGGAAACCAGGAGAAATCGTTGGTGCACCGGTTCCAGGCTGAAGCAAGTAATAAGCAATTGAACAATTTTCGAGTGACAGAAAATATTAATAGACATGCAAAAGCGAAAAGCAAAAATAGAAATCTTACTCGACTTGAATAATAAGTAGATTCTAGGACAAGTTTTTCCAAAAAAGCGAACAAGTTGAAATGAAAAATGCGGTTAAAAGATCTTATCAACATAAAAATGTTTAAAATGACAAATTTTTCTATCTCAGCAAACTCATGATTAAAAACAGAAAGTACAAATACCATGCCACCAGGAGTTGAAAAAGAAATTGCGGGTGACACTCGGTTCGGTTGGGGAGGGGGAACAGGAAGAACACCCCTAAAAACATTAAAATATCTAACAGAAATGAAACCTTATTCATATCAAAACAATTCAAGATATTTTACATGTTTAAAATAGCTTCTAGTCACCAAACAGCCTGAAAACAAAAACATTAAGTTGTAATTTTAATTAAAGAATAAGCAGTAATCGGAAGGGCAACTTATGATCTAGAATTCCTTTTCGTCAAGCGATACCATGATTTGGCAAACAATAAATTCTTTTGATAAAAAGTTATTTATCGTCAACAAAAACACTTAAATAGGTTTGATAATAGATTTGCCTATTCACTCCGTTTTCAGCAGCTCAAGTATATAAAACATAAATTAAACTCTATGGACGTGACGCACCACCTTTTGCTGCAACGTAATCGTCCAAAATAACCCTACTTCCAGCTGTAAATGTTTCTGTTCCAAACGAAGCGTTCGGTTCGGTGAAGTCATAATGCAACCAGCAACAAACCTAATCGAAGCAGGAACGGGCGTAGTTAGTTCCGCCGGGAGGCCATCCGAACAACGCGAATAGTAATCAATCAAGTGCTCGAGCGATGAGAAGTAGGGTCCGTCGTCGATGAAAAACCACTGCGACGTCTGGAAACATCAAAGGTGACGTCGGTCTCGGTGTTCATAAAATATGTTGGTAGTGTAATGACTGTTGGTATCGCAGCAACAACGCTTTGACAGGTTTTTGATATTTAGTGCTATTCGCAAAGCCTTCGTCCAAGAGATAAGGAATTGCCAAAAATTTTAAAGAGCTAAATTTTTTTATTTTTTAAAATCAATTTCAACAATTTTTTACTTATTTTGATGTTAAACACCAATCAAAAAATTTTGTAAAACTTAAACAGCTTTTATTTTATCTTTGCATAAACGAAGTAATCTTTTGATCAATCAGGAAAATTTTATTTTCATCTTTTGGTAAAAGTGTGACCAATGAGCAATCGTAAACCGATAAAGGAAACGTAAGTATACGCAATTCTTTATTCAGTGTAAAGAAAACACTGTCGTAATTGGCAAGCTTCCGGCGTTTCATCATGACTCATCCGCGCGAGAAAGCAGGTCCGACTCACCCCGACCAGAGTATTCTTGATTTCGTAATTGTAAACGGTTGTGTCGTAGCACATGGTCAGGACATGCTGGCCGGGGTTCCTCTTGCTGATGCGAACCAGAAAGCAACCGTCTCTGAGGCCCGCGTTTTCCAGCAGCTCGACAGCTTTCTAAAAAACAAAATTGGCAACCCTGGCAACATGAATTCAGCTTTTTGCCAATTAAGGAGGCCTCTAATCATGAGTAAGAGTAAAACAACAGATTACGAGGGTTCCAAAAGTAAGAAAACATTTTAGTTTATGTTTGCTAACCAATGACTAGTTATGATTTAATCGATTTGATCACCAAGTAAAATTAGGCATAATAAATCAATGGGGTGAATAATACTAATTAAAAAAAACTTAAAACCAGAAAAGCAAAAACAGCCTTATTTAATAAAGCAAAAGCACCAAAAAGCAAGCGTCAAGCATAAGCCTACAACTATTTTTGTTTTGTATTCTTTGGTGGCTAACAAACTCACTGTTATTTGTTACATCTTGCAAAAAAAAGACAAAAGAGACTTATAATTCGATCTTGATTGCTATAATTTGATGAGCATCCGCCGTTTAAACTTAGCGACGTGTGAAGTCCCTTTTATCAGAGTCTTCCAAAAATCAAAACTGGTTAATTTGAAATTAAATGTCAATAATGTTTTTTGCGTTCAAAAGTTTAGTGAAGACTTTTTTTAGTCTTTACTTCAACCTTTCAATTTGAAAATCATTTGCAGGAGGGCAAAAGGTGTTGTCCCTCCCACCAAAATTCAAAGGACATGTGGACCGCCCAGGCTTCCGCTTCACACGTCACTGGCTATGTCCCAAGTCATGCTACACTTCTTTTTAACAAGGTTCAAAAACCGCATACAGCTGGAAACTTCGTGACGTTATCTGAGGAATATTTGCGCTTTATGATCTTAATACGATTGTTTCAGCAGCACCGGGCGAGGCCATTAAAAAGCTCTGATGTCCGGCCTCTCGGGTTTTGTCTATGATTAGCAAGGCTGTAAGGCTCCTAAAAAATTTCTATGACGTTCGTTTTGATTCAATTTAATTCAAGTAATCAGCAGCAACAACACGACTGAAGCATAAGAACATCTAAACAAAATGTAGACGCAAATTAAATGCATCTTACGTAACGATCCACAGCTTTATGGAGCCAATGAGAGGCAGCGAGAGCTGGCTTCGGAGGTTGATATCGTTCAATTATTTGAATACATTTGCGATGGTTTTTCTTTCGGGCAAGGTCCAGAGGCGTTTCCCCATTAATGCACCTGGAAAAGAATTAAGCAAGGTTTCCATGAAAACCGACTCAAAAACGAGTGCTTACTGCTTATAATCGTACTGTGTGAGTCAACCAAACAACATTCAAGCTTTGTGTACCTTGGATAACAAGCGGCCCCATTTTGAAGAAGGGTTTCGACGCAAAAATGATTTCCGCAAAAACAGGCTTCATGCAGGGGCACCCACCCTGACCCACAGCACCGGTCCTGGGGCTTGGCGTGGCAGTGGAGCATGAGGAGCTTGCAAGTTTCCGGTCGGTTCCCACGACAAGCAAGCTAATTGAAAAATCGTTAAGATTAGAAAAATCTAGAAGTGTCGATTTTGGAACTATCTATTAACTTTGGCAAAAGCCAATATTCAAGGCCTAACAAAACTTATTGAACTTTTCTTTAAACTTATTCCATCATCAATTCCTAATCTAATTAGCCTCGACAAGCGTTTTTTATAGATTTAGCCGACAAAAACTCATCTCGAAGCTTTTTGTCCGACACTGTCAGAAGTAAACGTAGGAATGAAAGAGAAATTATTTCTAAGAAAAGCATCGAAGCGAGTTTTTTGCTATCCATATTCAAATTCTGCACCGCAAACCACTTGTTTATAAATGCGGTTCAAACAACGATAAAAACTATTTCATGTCTTCTGATGTTTTCTGTTGAAATTACAAGCAAACATTTGAAATTAAATTGAAAAGAAAACCGAAGTATCTATCAATATAATAATAGATGTCTCGTCGCGAAATAAGCCAACAAATGATCTATTTAAGTTTCAGCTGCATCAATATCGACAACATTCAACTTAGAAGTACCAACAGCACTAGAGGACTTACATGAAGCGAAGAATTTCCATCAGAATCCCTTGTCTTTATGTCCGCACGATTATTATAAAGTTCGAGGATAAACTCGTTCATACCGCGACCGCTTGCTTCGTGTAACGCCGTTCGCCCATTCAGATTTCTGGCATATTGTTTAAAAATGTTACCGAACAAAACCAAATACCATTTCAAGATGCTGCTTTATTAGTACACATATTTTTCTTTTAAAGCAGGTGTACCGGACGCAATTTTCAATTTTGTACCCATAGAATCGTAATCTACAAATTTTCAACCGATCAAAAATCCAAAAATTTTTCCTCTGCTTATTAAAATTCTATCACTTAGCTCTTGGAGCGATCAAGCAGCACTCTATGTTAGTTGTCATGGCAAAGCTTTTTTTTAGCGACTTTTTAAGATGATAAACAAACCAATCTGTTTCTTATATTGTGTTTGCAAACGTACCCAAAAATAAATATGATTGATTTGCAAATGTACCGAAAAATAAATATGATTAAACAGTAAAGAGCTGAGTGAGAATTTTTTGAGCAGAGAAAAAAATTTGAATTTTTGATAAATTGAAAATATGTAGATTACGATTCCATGGGTACAAAATTGAAAATTGCGTACCGGACACCACGGTAAAGCATTAAAGTGAAACCAAAACAAAAAGTACATCAGGTATATACGAGTAGCATTAGTCATGTGTCTAAGAAAACGATCTAAAAACCATGACAAATAGTATCGACATACACGGTTATGCCATGTAGGGGATTTAGATAAAATTGCAATTTTGGTTAAAATTAGTAAAAAGAGAATGCGCGGAAAATGACAAATAGCCGAAAATTTCGCTTAAAAAGTAAATTTTAAAAAATTAAAAATCAAAGAACGGAAAAAGTTGGAAATTATAGCGGTAGTTATTTAGCAGCTACAAAATTTGTCTTGCTTACAATACGAAAACTTCAATAATTAAATATAAGTGTATATACTGTAAACCAGTGGTTCTCAAACTTTATTTAGTCTGAGCGCACTTACAATACTACAAATACTTGCAGGCACACTGTATACAAAGTAGGACTAATATATTACAATTAAATTAAATATATAGAAAAATAACGCATTTAATGAAAGCACACCGAACATATCTTTATGCAATCTATTTATTCCTGTGTTAGCGAGAAATATGAGCTTGATGAGACCTTGCAATTTCTTCAATGTTTGGTCTTATGTTTGAGAGACAAACTCTTATTTCCTCATCAATGCATTGAAGGTTTCTCTCTTTTTAGACTTAATTTTATTTAGACTTAGGTTGAAAATCCCAGTTCACAAAAATATAACGTGGAAAATTGCAATAAAATGGATACATTTTTCACGGATTTTACGGAGTGCATCTAAAAAAGCTTTGGGGTGCACTATTTGAGAACCACTGCTGTAAACTATCAAGCAACAATTTTATCACAAAATTTATATTTCAATTTATTTACTATGCAATTTTTCGACTCTTAGTTTTAAATAAAACTCTACACTTCAATCTATCTCTGCAACCATTCTCATTAATTGCCATTCTGTATGTCAGTTATACGACAATTCACAATCGCAAATTCAAAATTGACAATTCAAATCAAATTTTAATAACCAGGATTGCAAAGTGGAACTGCCTTTTTAGCGATCTTAAACTCGCGAAACTCGAAAATAAAATTTCTAGAACTGAAACTGGAACTGCAACTGAAAAAAAAATCGCTCCAGCTCGAGCGCATTAATTTGGTAATTTTAATAAATAAATATTTTAAAATCGCTCACAGGACATTTACTAAAAGGAAGCAGTAGGAAATAAGAGGGAATTTAAATAAAAAGAAAACATTTAATATCTCATGTGGACGTTTTTTGTCGGCTTTCACGTTTCACGACTAGTTGTTCATTGTTATAATGGTTGCCATACTTTTATTGAATCATTAAAAATTTTCGTTTCGTGAATCTACTGTACATTCATTGACTTGTAGGTCAACATCGGAGCAATTGCCTTGATTGTTTTTGGAAGTGCTTGGATATTGCTGTCCAATTGTACTTTTTACTGTTTTTCATATGTGATACCACTAAAAGTTGGAGCAGCTTGTTTAGACAGCCAAGCAGATAAAAGTGTCTTTTCGATGAACTCAACAATGAGGTGAGGGGCGAGAATAAGAGTTCAATTGAAGCTACGTATTGTGCTGTTTTGCAAATTTGCCTCCACGGAAATACCGGAAATTTTGTCTATGCGTCTCCCTCAACTTCATCTGCGCAGACCGCATCTTTTTACAATCGTCAATACTTTCAAAATGTTATGCAAATGTTATGTTCAAAAATGAAAAGATCTTGGGTTTACATCTCGTGCATATCCTTTGTTTAGTCAATTACAGTACGACAAACTGAGCGTAAACCACAAAATTAATAAGAAAAGGTACGCTGAGCGCATAATTCGAGCTTAGGCGAGGAGTTATTCTTCAAAGGCATATTGAAAAATTGTTGGGAGCAAAGCTGAATTTGGAAAATAAATTTGCAATAATAGTGTTTATGAAGTGTTGTCTGGGTGAATCGTTAACAATTGAGATAAAATTAATATTCAGTAAATTCAGCTGTCGAGAAAAATGTACATTTGTCAATTACCTAATGTTAAGATTTGGACATTTTGGATGCTGAAGAATTTTTCGAAAAAGGGAAATATCCACAACTTCGTCTATGGCTTGATGAAGAATATTATTTTCGCCAAACTGACGCAAATCTGGTCGCAAGGCAAATCCAGGACAAGCTGACCTTAATTCTGTTGGAAGACCATTAGCTCCACTTCTGCAAACACATAATTGGAATTTGAAACAGTATACATAAAATCTATAAACTACATAGTAATTAAAAGTCTTAACAATTCTATTTTATGGAACTGAAAAATAAATTTACCAAAAAAAAAGTTACTCTAACCTGTAAAATGAAATTAGCTGATCAAGTCCAACAAACTGAGGTCCATTGTCAATGCTGAAACACCCAGAATGTGGTGATGTGCTGATTTGAAAGTGTTGAGTATCGTGGTTGTGTATAAGAGACAGAACAAAACTTCCAGGAATATTAACACTTTCTCGCACAAGAAACATTCCCTATGAGTCAAAGTCATTAAGACTATAGCAAAAATTTCACCACTTAAAAACCATGTTCAAATGATATTTAATGTTTAAAATTTCAAGGAGAATGTCCTTTAAGGACATACACGACCTAATTACATTATGCATTAGCATCATGCACTGTGCATTACCATGTTGTTTTTGAAGATTACTTTTTTTATATTTAAAAATTTGAATTTAGAAAAAAAAATTTATCATCAAAGAGATAAAAGATAGCAGGGTGATTCTATTTATCAATTTGAAACATTTTATTAACTTTCGCAATAGAAAAAAAGAAAATTTTCTTAAAAATCAGGGAAAAATATATCGTCAACCAGCTAACATTTATCTCTATATTTATCCTCTGGGCTTGCAGGAAAGTGTTAATGGCGCTATACAAAGAGCAAGCAATTACCTTGACTTGCTTCCGGAGATGCCAAGATATTGCTGTTGGATTGATTTTTTTTGTTTTTTAGTTTTATAGGGATATGACTGCAATTTAGAACTGCTTGACAAGACCACCAAACAGGGGAAAGTGCCAAGAAGTGTCTTTCCCAAGGACACAATAGAATTGGGTGAGTAGGTTTTGAACTGGGACCATGTTGATCACAATAACGGCGCTCTAACCACTCGACCACACTGGCGACATACAACGTAACCACTCGAGTGATTAATCGTACAAAAATTGAAAATAGCTAACAAAAAACTCATCTCTAAGCTTTTCGTCCGACACTCGTCAGGAGATAAACGTCGAAATGACGGAAAGAAAAATTCAATTGATTTTGTAATAAAGCTGGACGAAGATGATTGATTGGTTGTAAGAGAGAAGCCTCATAACACGTGATCAACGCAAGAGTTTCAAGTTGTAAACAAACTCTTTTTGGCGGCATAAATTGCCTTGCATGATTTGATGTAAACGGCTTTTAAAGCAGATAAGTGAAAAGAAGAACGACCAAATGAAAGAATAGTAAATTTATCATCAATGTAATTTTTAGCGCAAATAGGGTTATCTAAAAGGAGTTGACCAATCGCAGAGTCACTAAACATAACTGGGATTGAAGATTTTCCAGAACAAGTAGGAATATTGCGAGAGTTTGGAATTTTGCCGGTTCTAATAAATTTTGGCACGTGTTGACGAATTCTGCCTTGCCTAAATCAGATATACATTTCACCCACTTCTTCCTGCAATTAAAAAAGATGTGTTGCCTGCTTTGCTTTTAAGCAATGTAGTTTATAATAAATTTTGGCACGTGTTGACGAATTCTGTCTTGCCTAAATCAGATATACATTTCACCCACTTCTTCCTGCAATTAAAAAAGATGTGTTGCCTGCTTTGCTTTTAAGCAATGTAGTTTATAATAAATTTTGGCACGTGTTGACGAATTCTGTCTTGCCTAAATCAGATATACATTTCACCCACTTCTTCCTGCAATTAAAAAAGATGTGTTGCCTGCTTTGCTTTTAAGCAGTGTAGTTTATAATATATTTTGGCACGTGTTGACGAATTCTGTCTTGTAATCGTTGAGATGTGCGGCCTACGTACCGACTATCACAGTGGTACGAAAAATTATAAATTACATTGCTTAAAAGCGAAACAGGCAACACATACTTTTTAATTGCAGGAAGAAGTGGGTGAAATGTACATCTGATGTAGGCAAGGCAGAATTCGTCAACACGTGCCAAAATTTATTAGAACCGGCAAAATTCCAAACTCTCGCAATATTTCTACTTGTTCTGGAAAATCTTCAACCCCAGTTATGTTTAGTGACGTTCTTCAACCCCAGTTATGTTTAGTGACGTTCTTCAACCCCAGTTATGTTTAGTGACGTTCTTCAACCCCAGTTATGTTTAGTGACGTTCTTCAACCCCAGTTATGTTTAGTGACGTTCTTCAACCCCAGTTATGTTTAGTGACGTTCTTCAACCCCAGTTATGTTCAGTGACTCTGCAATTGGCCAACTCCTTTTAGATAACCCTATTTGCGCCAAAAATTACAGTGGTGAAAAATTTACTATTCTTTCATTTGGTCGTTCTTCTTTTCACTTATCTGCTTTGAAAGCCGTTTACATCAAATCATGCAAGGCAATTTATGCCGCCAAAAAGAGTTTGTTTACAACTTGAAACTCTTGCGTTGATCACGTGTTATGAGGCTTCTCTCTTACAACCAATCAATCATCTTCGTCCAGCTTTATTACAAAATCAATTGAATTTTTTATCTCCTGACGAGTGTCGGATGAAAAGCTTAGAGATGAGTTTTTATTAGCTATAACCACTCTGGCGACTACGACATAAAAAATTAAAAAACAGTTCAATAATTAACACTTTGGTTTAATATAACTAATATAACAACCTGTTCAGCTCCAGCTTTTCTTAAATTGTGAACAGCATTGCCTCTAGTAAGTTTTTCTTGGAACCATTTGTCCTAAAAAACAAATTCACAACTATCCCAAAAAAAACTTCAATAAAAAAATACAATTAAAAAGTATTAAGTGTTATTCAAATAAAGCAACAAGTACATGAATAAAACCAAAAAGGTATGATAAACTCAATATCTTTTTAAGCGAGTGTATATTTTTGCTACAAAAATAACACTTTTGAAATTTTTAACCACAACAAAGTGAAACAATATGAAGGAAAGGAAGCCACAACTTTTACATTTAAGCTTGTTCTTTATACTAACTACAAATTGTATATATTTAGTTTTGTATATTACATATATTATAACTTTTTGTTCTGTTTCTCCCTCATGCATAGATATTGGCTTTCATGACATACTTATAACTATTTTTCTTTCAGCATCAATCATATTAGAAGTAAAACCAGAGCTATTGCGTATTGGAAGAAAATTTAAAATCAATTTAGTACAACAAATGTTAATGCTTACATTTTAATTTATAAATAATTGGCTTTTAATAGATTGTGTATGGCCATACAGAATAAATTGAGAAATTTCATCTATTAAAAACTATGCTTGCAAAGAATTATTGCATAGTAAAATCTGAGCTAAACATGAATTAAACCAGAGTTGTCTCAATCAAGTTATCTAGTTTTTTATTGTTAACTGATTTGCTTTTGATGTTCATCTTTTGAGTTTCTGCAGCAAACTAGGGCAGCATGATGTTCAAATCACAAAAATAAAGAACATTTAGTAAGCAATGATAATGAAATAAAGAACGTTTTAGCAATGATGAAAAAGATAAAAATCTTTACTACAATACATAAACTCCTTGTTAAATATGACACTTTTCTTAAATTTTATTTAATTTTACTGGTTAAGATTTATTCAAATTAAGTCTTATTGATTCTGCCAAAAAGATGAAGTATTTTAAAACTCGCAGTAAAATGATAAATATTAGTTATGATTAACAATCATCAATAAGGTATGACTGTGTTTTAAGATCAAATCTTCCCAAATTAAAGATTTTTTTAAAGCTCTTTATTTGTTAAAGTCACTAAAAAAATAATGTCAACAATAAAATATTTTTTAGCAGTATTGACAACAGGTTGTATATCTGTGTCAGTCCAACTGAATAGTTTATATAATTTGTTGAATATTAATAGCTTAAAGGCACTTTATCTAACACACATATTGCTGGACATTAAGCTTTTATTATAGATCTATAAGTTATAAAGCAAAAAGTATAATCCTCAACTGTCAATGTTTTTGACATTTTATTCTTTCCTTGTAACAGTCTTCATTATCATTGTGGCAATCTTCAATATATGTGTCACTGTAGTAGATGATATGTTGAATAAATGCACAACCCTTTTTGAAGAGTCAATTGAAAAACTTATTGACTCTACTTTTACAAGCCATCTTTAACACTAGCAGTACCAAGCAGTCATTTTTGAATTTTTTCATTTTCAAGTGAGTGATGTTTTGTTTCTTTTAAAATCTGGAGTTTGAGCTTCTTCAACTTTTAATCATTTTTATTAAAGTTTATGGTGATGGGATAAATTTTTCTTTAACCTTTGTAGTTTGTGCATGATTAAGGTTAATACCTATCAATATAAGCAGTCATTTTTGACTGCTGTGGCAATGCACTTTTGCTATATGGTTTGTCTCTATCAATTCTTTCTGCTTTACAACACTTATATAGACAATCAAGTTATTTTTTTTGCATGAGAAGATTAACCTTAAAAAACATGACAATTATTTTTGTTTGTTGTTGAAAACTTATCTCTTAAAATCAGAAACATTATTGGGAGAACTAGGTCAGCACTGAGTGGTACATACGAGTAGAACAGATGATAGAGCTTTTGAAGCAATAGACAATTGAACACTATTGTGCAGCTGAAAGTTGCAGCAGTAGTGCTATAGAAGTGCAAAACTGGGTTGCCTACTAATACTATAGAACCAATTTAATGCCAGTTTTATCATGACACTGGAAGAGTTTAAATGTTTTATTGGACTTCAACTTGCAAGGAGTTGAAAGGAGAGTTTTACTTGGAAAAAACACTCCAGTACATGTTTGTGGAACAAAGAGTGGGGTCCACCTATTTTTTACCAATTGATGGTCAGTCACCAATCTCAAAAATTGATGAAGCACTTGAGGTTTGACCATATTGACCGTTATCAAGAAAAAAATTAGATAAATTTTTATTGATTTCAGAGGTTTGGAATTCATTTAAAGATAATTGTCAAAAGTATTGCATGCTTAATTTTGATCTTACCATTCATGAGCAGTTATTTCCTTCTAAGTCGGACTGTTCTTTTATACAATACATGCCTTTTAAACCAGACAAGTTTGGTATCAATTTTGACCTCTAATTGATGCCAAGTCTAAATATCTTAGCAATGGTAAACCATATTAAAGCAAGGATACTGCATGCAACCCTTCTCATAGTCTTCCTGCTGATGTGTGCCTATAGCTGATGAACCTGTATTTGAAAAAAAGTTAACATGTAAGGGAAATTATTTTACAGCTTTGGGTCTGGTAGAGCAATTAAAATTTAAAACTACCATGGTTGGTACAATAAAAAAAGAGAAGTTCCTGATGATGATGCTATTATGAAGTCAAAGATGCTGTACTCATCAGAAATATATGTATCACATTTGATTGTACAGCTACAGTTTACAGAGGTAAGAGGACTAAGATAGTTTATTTCTGCAAGTTCCATGCACAAGTGCTTTCACTTTAATAAAGAACACACAAAAAATTACCAGAAACAGTAAACTACTGCAATGCAAGCAAAGTAGGAGTTGACATTCTTCACCAAATAGCAAGGCAACAAACATGCAAAAATGGTTATAGGAAATGGCCTGTGGCAGCTTTTTTCAAAATATTTGATTTAGCATGCATCAACAATTAAATTGTTTACAACGAGGTAACTAAGTGCAAACTATCTTGATAATTTTTTCTAGAACTTATTAATAATCTATGCACAAAAAAGATAAATCCTGACAGTGTTGAGCTTCACAAAACTTCAATGCAGAAACAACGTCAATGCCAAGTAGAAGCATGCAAAAAGGAAATTGCTTTATCCAGGGGTTGTATGCATGAAAGTGTAATGTGGCTAGGGATAGAAGAACATCTATGTTCTACTATTCCTAGCTACAATTCCACAATTCTTAGTTGTGGTTCACATACCCCTTTTAAAGTTACAAACTTAAAATGCTGTAATTGTATGAACCAAAAAACCACTATGCAATCAAACTGGTGATGAATCATTGATATTTCATATTTTGAAATAGGTCAACAAATTCTATTAACAGCATAGCAAATATGCAAGGTTTTAGTCAAGTTTTGAATTAAAAGCTCTAAAATACATAAAAAACACAATACTGCTTGGTGCACATAAGCAAAAATAGCTTTTACAATCAGCAGTCAAAAATGACCACTTGGTCCCTTCTAGTTTATGAGAAATTTTGGTACTTCTTGTGTTAAATTCTGTACTACCAGCTGTCTCAAAGATCTAGTACTTATTAAATGCTTTGCCATATTAAAAAAAGTGAACAAAATAATTTTAAGCATTAAGTAAAGATAAAGCTTAATTACAAAAATAAAAAATAAAACTTTTTACATATGCTTACACAATATGTAAACTAAGCAATTACAAATGAACTTTTTACTTGAATATCTCTGCTTGTTTGTTTTTCATTGTATGCTTCATATTGGTGAATGATATCCAACAAAGTGTCACCGTTTTTTAATCGATGAGCTATAGTTTTACCTCCAAGAGGCTTTGGCATTATAATTTGACTATAACCAATTGATTGGAAGATGAAAAATGACAAAAACTTATCCTAAAATCTTGGAATGGTCAAATCACAAAGAATCTTTTTAAATATTAAATTACATTGAAATTAATAACTAAAAATTAAAAAAATATAAGAATATGATTATTTATAGCATAATCATGCACAGTTATTATTATTATTATATGCAACACACAATGACACCAGAATTAACATTCAGTGGTGCACTTACAAGTAAGATTAAAATTACACTTGCAGAAAAACAAACAGAGAAAATACTATAGACATATAAAGCTGGTTTAATTAAATTGTAAAGCTACTATAGAACCTAGGTTGAATTTTTTTAAGTGACATTTAAACAGCATGAAATTGGGAGCACAAATAATATTCTCTGGTAACTTATTCCAAATTTTGTTAACCACTAACTTTTAGTAAATGGTAATTTTTTTGGATCAATAAGTGCATATTTTGCAATTATCCTTGAAATTGGATTTTAGGATCATGTCAACTTCTTGGTCACATTTTTTTAACACGATTGGAGAGTTGCTTAAAGAAAAAATAGTAAAAAAAAGTTACATGATTGTAAGTGTTCTGCTTTTAGTTTAACTCACATACTTGATCTTTGTACTTGTAAATGACTTTTCTTTTCATGTATTAAGTGTCACTACATAAAAAATATGCAGGGTAAGCAATTATCCTGACCTGCTTCCAGAGATACTAAGATATTGCTGTCTGGTTGAAATTTTTTATTTTTATTTTTTAGTTTTACTGTATAGGGATATGACCAAAATTTAGAACTGCTTGCTAAGACCACCAAGCAGGGGAAATTATTGTAAAGTGTCTTTCTCAAGGACACAACAGAAAGGCATGAGTAGGTTTTGAACTGAGACCATGTCGATCACAAAACACAGGACTCTAACCACATTGCCAACTTGCAACTCTTTTGCTTAGGTTTATTCAGTTACATCTGAATTATAAAAAATTATTAAGTTCTAGTTTAATGTAACAAAGATTAAAATGTAAGTTAAAATAGGGAAAAAGTGAATCAGTGTTGAATGATAGTTTGGATGCACCTATTTAGCCTCTGTAAAATGTTAGCTACAGGTTATTTTACTAATTCATTCAGTTTTTATTTGTAATCAAGTATTATTAATATGCTGCCAAATTAACATTGACATAGTGATTGAAAATAAGAAAACAATGGCTAACAATACATGCACAATATCAATTATGTGTGGTCACTTGCCCTTAACCCAAACTTGGACAACTAGATAATTCTAGTTGTCTAATTAGACTAATTAGAGCGAAATGCTGGTAATCTAATTCTAATCTAATTTGTGAAATGTTTCTATGCTCTAATTTTAATTCTAATCTAATTTCTATGCTCTAATAGGTAATTAGCTGCAGAAACAATCGTAAATAAATACTCACTATTATAATATGGAGCTAAATATTGACATAAACGAATCTTCACAAGAAATGGAGTTTAACCTTTATTCAAGTCATTTAGCCAAAGATGAGAAAAAGCTAGAAAATGAGAACCAACTCCTAGAATCACTTCGCTTTTACTTTGATGTTGTCGATGAAGATCCAGAATATCCTATGGCGCAGTGTCTTCTTTGTGTGAAGGCAAAAAACTCCAAGTATAAGGGTTTCAAAAACTCCTTGTCCAACTGGGAGGCTCATCTGTCTTGTAAGCACCCAAAGGAATGTAGAAAGTACAGGGAAGCCAAAGCTGAAAAAGCTGTGAAAAAGGCAAAGAACCGCAATCGTTTCTGTCCATCAGCCTTGAAAAGTCGAGCAACAACAGGAAAGTCTCAGCCGAAGATAACCGAACATTTTCGGAGCAACAGTAAAAGGAAGTATTCCAAGCAGCATCCAAAGCAGAGGCAAATAACTAAGCTTCTACTTACGAGCATTGCTTGTGCATCATTACCGCTCTCAATAGTCGACAAACCAAGCTTTTGCAAGCTTATTGAGGAACTGATTGAAAGCTACGCAATTGCTCATTGGCAAACGATCAAAGATACCCACCTTCCCTATAAAGAAAAGCTCATTGTCAAAAGCATCACAACTGAAATAAAAGATTTGACTAGTGTATATGTCACTGTTGACATTTAAACCAACTGCCAAATGTGTTCATTTATCAGATTTATGGCGCACTTTGTTGACAACAACTTGACTTAAAGTCTCGTCTTTTGTGCTGCGAACATTTTGCTGAAAGACACACTGCTGTCAACATAGGCAACAGATATGAAGATGTGGTCATGAAATACCAAATCGACGGTAAAGTAAGTTAGACACGTTATAAGTGACAATGCTAGTTTGATGAAAAAAGCCTTTGAATTGTCGCTTATAGATATGAAGGCACTTGAGCAAGAAGCTGCTAAGATGAAGAGTGATGAAGACTTACATTTTAGTGATAAGGGAAATCTCCAAGACCCCGAAGTAGACCTCAATATGCTTCTAGCACTGCTGCCGAAAAGGGTATCATGTTTTGCTCACATAATGCAACTGTGTATCATGTACACTCTGGAAAATATAAAAGGCAAGCTACCCAGTGAATCAGAAGATCAACTCTTGAAGTGACTAGTGATCCACTTTATGATTACTAAAGTATCGAAGGTAGCCAGAACACTATAGTCTAGTACAACAGCAAGCAAATTTCTTTGTAAGAAGAATGTTTACGTATTGACAAAAAACCAGATGAGATGGAATTCGTCTCTGAAAATGCTCTGGTCATTTGCAAAGGCAGGCAAAGATGTATTGAATGCGACTGTTGGAGAATTGTCAAAGTCTGAGAAGGAAAAGAGCACCTTAAAATCAAGCATTACAGAGCTTGTTGTTATCACAGAACTGGTTAATGTGCTGAGTCCGTTTGAAGCAGCAATGTCTCAAGTTGAAGGAGAGAGCAAAGTTACAATCAGCAATGTGTGTGCTGTTGTCATCGGCCTGAAAAAGTTAATGGAAGAGATGGTATTGAAACTGCACATCTGCCAAATCTTGCCTTGTATCTTACTTGATCAGGTTAACACAAGGTTGAACCCTTATCTCAATCAAGAAGATTTTCGACTTGTGACATTTTTAGACCCACGGTTTAAAGCCGACTGGTTACAAACTGACAAAGAGAGAGCTTTACTAAAAGAAGCTTTGATACAGTTGACGAAAGAGCTCCTAAAAAGAAAAGCTGCCATAAAAGTTGATAGCTGTGAAAGATCTAGTTCCGACCACAACCAGAACAGCAGCTTGTCCAACTCCAAAGAAAAAGAGATAGTTAACACAGGCTTGCCGTTAACTACATCAAGAAAAAAGAGGAAGATTGCTTCAGGTCTAACTGAAGAAAATATTAAGGGATAAAGTTGAAAGAAATTTTGCAGCAGAGCATGAGAGCATGGACTGTGATGTTTTGAGTTACTGGAAAAGTGAAAATCGTTTTCCTCATCTCCAGGCTGCTGCTCGAAAACTCTTAGGCATGACTGCAACATCAGCTCTGTCGGAAAGAGTTTTCAGCCATGCAGGCAAACTGTAGGCCTATAGTGCGAAATGAGCCAATCTTGGTGTACAGACATTTGCCATTCTCATGCTTATGAGAATGAACTCTGATTTGATATGAACTAAACTTGATTTTTATTAAATTTCTTTCTAATTCAGCATTTAATTCAATTTCTAAGTTTTTGCAAATTCAGTAATTCTAATTCTAATCTAATTTGGAAAAAACTGTGTAGCTATAATTTTAATTCTAATCTAATTTGAAAAAGCTGAAAATTTTCTAGTTGTCCAACTCTGGCCTTAACCCCATTCTCCTCAACAGCCAAGCTTCTGAAGCCCAGCCTTGGCAAAAACCTTTGTAATTACTTTATTTTTTTAGCTAAAATTCTGGAATTTCTTGACTTTTCCTAACTTGAATTGCTGAATAAGATGACACTAAGGTTAACAGGTAAAATAGATGTTTTTCACCAAATTTGTGTATTTTTGCTTGCTATTGCAACAAAGCATAAAATTGAAATTTTATGCTTTTATTAAGTGACATGGATTTTATTAATTCATTGGTTTTGCAAAACTGCACAGACTATGCCAATTGCCAAATGTCAACATGCCTAAGGTGATGACAAATTTATTTCATGTAAAATTATATTTTCTTTTTCTGAGCTTTTGGTGACTACTTGGAAAAAAACAATTGTTGCTATACTAATTAATTAAAACAAAGGTTGCTTGAATATCAATTAACCCCTTCTCAGCAGCACTCTTAACAATTAGTCTTCTAAAAAAAAAAAAATGCCTATATATAGTCTCTACTGCTTAATTGATTAATTCAGATTTAATACTAAATTTAGTTGCACCGCAAATTTGACAATACTTTATACGCCTCTTTATAGTTGCACCACATAATGAAATCCTTTATTTCTATTTTTTTATTTTTTAAATACTTTTAATTTTTTTGTTTGATACACTTTTAAATAGTATATTTATATAAATGTAAGTGTTTTTTTTTCATTTTTAAAATATTTAACCCCAAAAAAATTTAATGATAAAGACTATTAATTTACTCACTTTACGTAGTCCAAAAAAATAATAAGAACTGGACAGGCAAGTTAAAATACTTTGCATGTAGGCCTATGTATTTATGCTTAAGACTTGTAACTTGAGTGTATGTTTACCTTCCTCCCCCTTCTCTTATTATGACTTATCTATTCTGGTAGATTTGTTACTGTATGGTAGAGTTTGAAACATGGATGAATGCAAAGTGGAATGTTGCAAATTTCACACCAATAAATTGTTTTCTTTGTTTTCTTTTCGAAAGCACAATAGCAGCATTTTCTTTGGAAGGATTTTGTTTAATTTTTCTAGGTAATTGGTCCAATAAAATGCCTTTCAGTTAGTCTTGAAGGACATGGGCCTAAAATGACAGCATTTGGTTTCCTACTTCAACTGACATCTTTTGCAGAAGTTCCAAAATTTTTTTCATTCAACTGCAATTTAAAAGACAGCAAGGTTTTGTAGTCTTTGTTTTTTTTATAGATGCAATGAGAATTTTGCAGACAAATTTCAATCAATCTAAAACACATTTTTTGGAAATATTTTTTCAGCCCTTTTCTTACAAGAGATGCAGCTGAGGTTATTTGATCCATCAAATCAACTCCAGCTGTATGATTCTTTTTATATTCTATGCAAACGGTAGGTTTCATGCATTCTTTTCCAGCAACTGTTATTTTTTGCCTTTCTTCATTATGTATTGTGCTCAGCATGTTCACATCTTTTTCATCTTTCCATTTCAAATGGATCAATTTTCCTTTATACTGAGCAATAGTCTCTCCTTTTTTTAATTTAGTTTCGCTGACAATAGCTGAAAGGTTTTTTTGATTGTATCTAACAGTCCCAACGGCATCATTTCTATTTGCAACTAAGATCTCAAATAATTCTGGCGAAGCATAATAATTGTCCATTCCAATACAGTATCCTTTATTCAATAATTCTTCTGCTAGAGACAACACAATTTTTGAAGGTTTTGTAATGTCTTCAGCATTTTGTACAAAATATGAGTAAATTGTTTCTTTTCCAGTGTAGATTCCAATGTTCCAAATATTGCCCATTTGTGTTTCAACCAGAAAAATAGATTCAATTCCAAATCTGGCTCTCTTAAGAGGAATAAAACTCTTCTATCGAAGCCTTCCTTTCCATAGGTTGAGAGATTCATCTATGCTTATATTTTTTTCTGGGATACAATTAGATTTGAATCTTGCAACAAATAGATTTAGAAGTGTTCTTATTTTGCACAAAGGATCATCGTTTCTTTTCAAACCAGAAAAATGCAAATATTTAAAAATCAATTTCAATCTATCCCTTGAAATAATTTTTCTAAAAATTGGGGTATGAATTAAGGGATTTGTTGAGTGGTAATAATCAATGTTTAGTTTTTGAACTATGCCTTGAAGAATTATAATGCTTAATACAACCCTAATTTCTCCTGGATTGGTAGGCTCTTTCCACAAAAGATCTCTATTTTTTTGTCCGATTTTGCCACTTTGGTGCTTTTCGTCAATATAGTTATCTGCATATTTGTTTGTTTCATTGACAATAAGCTCAATTATTTCACCTTCAATGATAGACTCAAAAATTTCAGCAACATTAGTTTTATTCTGAAGATTTACATTTACACCAGAATTGCCAATAAATGCAAATGCACTTCTATCAATTTGTAGTTGATCCGTCCAAAAAGATGAGTCTTAAGAAGTATTTTGAACTTCCATTGCATCATTCATCTGATGATCTTCATTATCAAAAAGTTCCACTCCATCGCTATCTATGGATGTGGCATAAGAATCTAACCCTTCCTGTTCTGATTCTAAATCATCTATAAATTCATCATTTAGATCAATTTCTTCTAGAGTATTTAGTAGTCTATCTAGATCCTCCTGTTTATTTATTTTGAATTTTTTAGGCATGATAAGAGATAAATCTAGCTAAGTTATAAATAAAATGAAACTATACTGGTAGTATTATTCACTATATACCCTCAAATTATACTGTCAATATGCAAAAAAATCACTACACATGGCACAGTACTGTGCCATGTGTTAGTTATATTCAAGATAGGAAAAGATAGGAAAAGATAGAATAACGTAATAGAGCAACGTAATAGATAATTTAAGATAGGAAAAAAATCGGCACTTGACAGGCAAGTAATTTAAAAAGCACTAGTAAATCATTTTTACGGTTTAAAATTAAATATAATCGTTGTTGCTTGTTAGTATCCGAAAAATAAATGCGAAACTATATATAGCCTCGCCGCTAAATTGGTCTATTAGTGATAGAGCTATATATAGTTCTCCCGCTGAAAAGGGGTTAAGTATTCAAAATTCAATCTTTGCAATAAGCATATTTTATGGATATTTTTACCACTTTGTTTATGAAAAAAAATAAATTAACTATTGTACTTGTTAGTTTTAGTCTGCCCACACCCTCAAATAATTTATACAACACAGGATATTTTTATATTTATAGTTTTTGCATACATTTTACATTTAAAAGTAAAAGTCCAGTTCTAGTTTGAATTTTCTTCTCCAAAAAAATTGTATCAAATTTTTTATAATTTAAGTTTACTTATTCCAGAAATTTTTTAAAATTTAGCTTATGTCTTTTGAATGTAAGTTTTGCAAAAAGAAGACATAGATTAAAAACAAGATGTTTCATACAATTGCTTTTTCAATAAAGCAGGGGTTTTTAACTGATAATTTATGACACACTTAAGTATAAAATTTAAATGGAACAAGCTATATTAACTTGATATTAAGCTGGCTTTTGGATATTGATGTTCATAGTCAAGACAAGCAATGTTACTTTCATTTTAAAAGCAGATAATGCATCTGATTGCATATCTACATTATATAAATTCCACCAACGATAAAGTGCTGCCTGTGGTAGTGGGTAAGCCTTGAATTTTTACAAGGATGGGAATAATTATGGACTTCCCAGATCATTTTATATCTTGGAATTTTGCCAAGTTCTTGCTACACTTCTGGGTGTGTCAAGGCATTGACATTTTGTTCAAGAAATTGAAGAATGTGTTTGTGTCTGGCTGTTTTTAGGCATTATAGTGAGGTTCTGCTTAGCAGTAATGTACCAAGAATGATTTTTTTGAATTCTGTTCAGGAACGCAAAAGCCTATATTTCTAGGTGTGTGCTGAGTAACCATACAACAACTTTTTTCCAGTACAAGTTTTCAAGCCAAAAGTTGAAAAATGGTCATTACCCATAGCAAAATGTTGAATAAATTTATTTCAAAAGTTAACGAAGACCAAAAAAGCCTTTATTTGAAGTTCAATTTGCAGTTCAAAACTATTCATTTAAACATCAAATGAAGACCTTTTTTGTGGTCTTTATTTGACTTTAACTGACTATTTTGACTTTATTTGAATTTGTGGTTTTTATTTTTCTAAGTTTAAAAATTAATTTAAGTATTTATTGAAGTTTAAAAACAATAAAAAATTATATTTGAAAAATTTTGATGATCATTGGTCTAATACATTCATCTTACTAGATTCTAATGCCTTGGTAGTTTTAAAATGACCTACCCATTAGAAACCTTTGCAATAAAATAAACCTAGACTTTTACTTATAAATGACCTTGGATGTTTACAAGGGTTCTTCCATGTAAAACCTGGTCTGGAGTCCTGATTTTATCTGCTCAAAGCTTATAATCCATTCTGGAGCTGTTTTGAAATCTGGGTTATGTGACCTCTCTGCTTGTGCCAACTCAAAATTCCAAAATCGAAAAAAGAGCACTTGCAGTTGCAATTTAAAACATGATGAAGCCTGTAGGGGACTCAAAAAGGTATTGACAGATATCTTTGTTCTGTGCTTTGCAAGATCCTTAAAAGGTTTAGGCTACTTACACCTACATTGAACCAATTGATTTATTGCTCCTTACAGAACACTGGGTTTGGACATAAAAAGTTAACCTCTTGGTTGTGAAGAATTTAAAAATAAACAATGGTATTGATGGATCCATTAACTCTTTCAATTTTTAGTACTTTTTAAAAAAACTGTTTATCTTATGAATTTTTTTAGCCAACTCTCTTCAGAAGAAATTGTTGGCAAATATGAACTGCAAGAAAAACATGGTTTATATAAGGTTGGTAATGGTGTCTCTGATTGGTTGAAGAAAGAAAGCACACAACCAATCATGCAACCATTTTATGAAACAGGTTTCCCCTTAGTTTCTTCCTAAAAATATCCACAAATTTCTAAATAAAATTTTCTATAATGAGTAACAATCAAAGAATAGAAATTAATTTTTTTTGCACTGAATTCTTATTAAAATAATTATAGAATAAATTCATTAAAAAGTTAAAATTGCTAGTAATCCAAAATTGCTCTTATCTTTTATTAGGTTTTTACATATTTTAAAAATTAATAATTGCACTTAAAAGTTCAGGTTTAAGTTCTTACCTGGATGTGGAACAAAGGTTCTTAAAACTTTTTTGAGATACACCCCCTTTCATGCTAGCAAAACTTGTGCTCTCCTCCCCAATTTTAACAATTTAATGTTTGTAACTAGGGCCATTTCTTCAGGTTATTTTGTTAAAATTTAACTTACAACTTTTGTCCTGTTTTAAAAGTTTTCACAGACAAATTTGCAGTTGAAATACTGCAGAAACATTAATTTTTATCAGTTTAAAAAAATAAAATGGCATTTTTTTTATTAATGGTGAAATATAAATCTCAGTTAATCTTATAACTAAGTAGTATATGATTACAGTAATCTCCTGGTTAAGTTCGCACCTGTTTAAGTTAGCAAAAATTTTTTAAAAAATTAAGATTCAACTTTTACAAAAATTTATCAATATTTACAGCAAATCAGACAAGTCATAAAAATGTTCGCGATTTAAACAAGTCATGAATTGTCAGCTCATGTATATTTCATTTTCTGTTGCATTTTTTGTCCAAAATAACCTATTGCTGAAAAAGCTCAAAAGAATTTCTCAGCTCATTATAGTAATTTCCTGTTTGAGCTTGCATATCGGGACACAACAACTGACCCTCAACTTTAAAAACTTTATTGTATATGTGTTCAAACCCACAAAAAATGACGTTCCCTGTTGGTGCTGGACTATGTGCACAAGATTCGACCACAGTGTGTATGTTTTCATCTTCATTATCATTTGTTGCTTGTATACTTTCCAGCACCTCATTGACGTCATCCAAAATCTAATATAAAAATTCTTCACTGTTTTTATCATAAACATGCACAAACTCATCTAGAGTGCTTTCATCTATTGGAATATTTAATGCTTTGAAGCTGCACAATAGATCAGCCATCATATCAACTTCTTCATTAGCTCCATTTTTTAAAGTTACTAATTTAGCCTTGTTGAACGCATTCTTTATTGTCGCATCTGATATCCCATTCCAAGCAAGCTTGATATATTGAGCCACATCTAGCATATGAGCAGGGTTACCATAAGCAACACCTGCTGCTCCTCTAGGGAGTCTTTTTCTTGCTCATTTTTGCAAGCTTTTAAATTCTCATCCAGCTCGTAAAAATCCAAAATATCTTTGGGATATAAATATTTATATTTTTGGGAAGATATTTTGCAATTATGGCATATAACTTATCCAAAGCTGCAACAAGATCAGGATTTTCTTGGTCCACCTCTGCTCTTTCACCATGAAGAAGTTGTTGTATTCCATGGCATTCTCTAAATCAGCTAAACCACTGTCATGATGCTTTAAAGTCATCCTGCAATATTAATAGTTCTTCATCAATTTACTTTGCTTTCAAAATGGCAGGGAAAGGTGGAACAGGCAGGTTTACTCAATGCATGCTATAAATCCACAGGTATAACTTATCTTCTACCTCTGTAAACCTACCCACAGATGCTCTGAATGTTTTCTTTTTTGCCTCTTTAGACATCAGAGCAGAATGCTTACAAATATCTTCATGCTTCAACCAGACTTTTCTGATAGCAGCCTCACTTATCTTGTACTGTTGTGCAATACTTTGTTTACTAGGAGGATTTGGCTAATTCCACCTGGAGATTACTTCCAATCTTTCTGACTCATTCAATCGCTTAACTTTGCTTGACACTATTATGTGAATAATGCTAACTTTGCCTGCTAAAATTTAATTTTATCTTAAGTCAATGCAGCAATTTGTCTTAAAACACTAGCTTAAATGACAAGAGTTTTCACTTTAACTGATAATTGTGCAGGTTTTATGTTATGTAATAATCACTTAGGTATAAATCTTAAGTTTGCACCTACCAGCTAAGTTTGCACTCACTGTTCAGATTCAAGTTGCAAACTTAAGCGGGAGATTACTGTACAATAACTACAAAAAAGTATTTTTCTTCAATATAGCTTAATAATTAATATGAATAAAAACAATTAATATATTGTAAAACGGGGTAACTTTGATCAATTTTGGAGGTTTCTAGCTTCTAACAACCTAACACTGTCAACAAGAAAACTTTTTTCTTACTAATCATAACACTCTGCCTCTGAGCTACCGAAAAAAAAATATTTATGACATCATAACAGTTTCGCAGCTGAATGCTTTCAATCAAACTGCTGAACAAAGTTACCCCGTACTTTGGAGTAACTTTGATCACATGTCAAAAATCAATGTAAAAATAGAGTGAACAACATTTGGATCACTGTTTTTATTTTTTAAATATTGTAAGAGTTAAAAAATATGATTTTTAGTTGTTTGAAAAAATATGTAATTTTCTGATAAGTCATTTTTCTGAAACTTACCGAAACTCACCAAAACTTGCCAAAACTCACTGAAACTTATCAAAACTTACCAGTACCAACATTAATTTCAGCTAGGGTGTCATAGAACATCTGAGGTTTTTTCCAGCTCAGTTTTTTTGACTACAAATCAAATATTATTACTGTTACCCTAACTGATCAAAGTTACCTTGCTGAACAAAGTTACCCTGTTTTACGGTATATAAAAACTTTAACATGCATTCAAAAAAATGATATCATGCATTAAAAATTACAATTTTGATGTAAACTTTTCTATAGCAAACCATGTAAAGAGATGCGTTTTATTTTAATTACAAAAAAAAACTTTATTGAGTCTTTTCAGAAAGTCACCACAAGTGATTTTTGTTCATGAAACTACCCTGGATACACCTGTGATTGCTTCTTGCAGAAATCTTTTTTTTCTTGCTTTCTTTTTTATTCCCTCTTGGTGCTTTAAAGAAAATTTCAAGTTAATTTCACCAAAAAATTACTTATGGTGACTTTTTGAAAAGAGCCTTTTTATTTCTATATTTGAAATAAGTCTTTTCAAGAAGTCACCATAAGTGATTTTTGTTTGTAAAACTAACCTGGATTTCCCTGCAGTTACTATTGCTTCTTGCAAGATCCTTTTTCTCTTGGTTTTTTCTTTATTCCATTCTGGTCCTGAAAGGAGGATTCTGAGTTAGTTTCACCAAAAAAAATTGCTTATGGTGACTTCTTAAAAAGACCCTTTGAAACTGGTATACATTAGTCAAACTAAAAGAATGAAGTTTCAAAAGTGATGTTTAAGGAATTCCAGCCTTAAAATGTTAGAATATTTTGTATAAATAAAAAAAGATTAAAAGTATTTATAGCTACGAAAATAACTGCAACTATAAGCAAAAAATAAGTTTTTTTTTAAATTTTATGCAGTAAAATTTTGACAAATTTTGACATTCTTTAAAATATTGACTTCTAAAACTAGACTCCTGAGCAACCCAAACTAGTGTTAATGTAAATTTAACGATGTAACAAAGCCCAGAAAAAGTGTTCACTTTATTGGGCCTACTTATTATGAGAGTTAAGAAAATAAATTTTCCGTGATGCAAAATTAAAGTAAAAATGATAAGTATATGTCAATTGAATAAAAGAGAAATCAAATTAAAAAAATGTTTAATTATAGAAAAAAAATCTGCAATTTAATAAGTTAACATGTTGAAACAATATCTGTAGTTTTTTCCCACTATCATTCTGCCAGAGTCGGAACAAACCAATAACAAAGTTTCCAATTACAAAAATGAAAAAATGAATTTGTGTTTAATCAAAACAAAGTGCTTCTTAAACGTAGGAGTCAAACCAAACATTTTTTAAAATGCTTTGGATGATTAATGATTAAAATAAACACGCACGGCACCGGGTCTCATTTGAGGATTTTCCCGCAAAACTCTTTGAGCTTTGAATCCCCAACTACCGGTAATTTTGTTATCTTTTTCGGGAAAATCGTAAACGGTCGAAATCCAGTCTAAGGATGGTGCTTTGGAAACTTCTGTCTTAAGTTAAAAAAAACTTAAAATATGACTGAAGTTACTTGAATGTAAGAGCAGATCTTAAAAAGCACTTTTGTTATGTAAATTAAAAAGATCAAGATGCTTTCCAACTGTTCTTTACAATGGGATTAAATTTTTTCACGTTGAAGATTACTTTTTCTGATTTCTTTTCATCAGCATTTTGTCTTTTCTAAATATATAGACTAGGCCAGAGTTTCCGAAACTGAGATTCGTGATAACTGCACAAGAGGTTTGCAACGACATGACAAAATTTGAAATCCATAGGCTACCATGATATCTGAGATTGGTCCAAAGTGAAGAACCTTTTTTAGTGAACACATTGATTTCGGGACAAAAATTACAAAACCGGAGACTGATTCGAAGTGAAGACCTTTTTTTTAGAGAACACCTTGTTCTGGTTTTGTTTGAGCCGCAAAAAAGAGTTTTGAAAATAGGAGTCCGTGGCCCAAAAGTTTGGGAAACTCTGGACTAAGGTATAACTACCCGTAGTGAAAGTGTGGCGACCAATCAGCTGGCGCGCGCGAAAGACTCATGTGACAAGAGACGTCGGTGCACAAGCATGCGTGAAAACGCTTACTATGATTTTGTACGCGCGGTCTTTGTTCGAGCTTTCATTATTAAAAGTGCATTGTTAGAAACGGGTCATGTATCGCGAAGTCAGACAGTGTGTTTAGTAAGTAAACGCTACATTGGTGACCCCGGAAGTCGAATACGCTCAAAATTTTCTAATAGCAGAAAATAAGCTGAAATTACTGGATTAACTTTGTTAAACATTGATATGTCAGCAGACAGTGAAATTTTAACGCAGTTAACTGAAGCAGTCAGCAAGTTAACAAACAACGCCTTGTCAACGACTAAGATTCAAGCAGTAGCAGTTAAACTCCCAGAGTTTTGGACAGACGACCCAGAGATTTGGTTTCTTCGCGCCGAAGCACAATTTAGATCTAAATCTATAATTATTGATCAAACTAAATTTGACTACATAATTACAGCATTAGACAATCGGGCCGCTGCAGAAGTTAAAGCAGTTCTTCTAAACCCACCGGAGCAAGGGAAATATAATGCTTTAAAAACAGCTTTACTCAACGCGTTCGGTAAATCTCAACTACAAAAAGACGCTGAGCTCATTAATATTTCAGGGCTTGGGGACAAGAAGCCCTCCGCATTTCTACGCTATCTCGAGTCCCTCAACAATGACGCCGACACCCTTCGGCGAGCATTTTTTTTAGCACAACATCCTTCACAGGTTCGTGCGATTCTAGCGGCCCAAGAATTTCCAAATCTACAGGAATTAGCTTTAGCTGCAGACCGTATTATCGAAGCTAACGAGTTACTCCCTATCAACTCGGTATCGGCGTTAAGCCCCAGACATCTTAAGAACTTACAACCAAAACACAAACCCAAACCTAATCCCTCCACTCATCACATTATCTGCTACCACCATACAAAATTCGGTCCTAACGCACGTACCTGCAGACCCGGCTGCCCCTTTGCGAGCTTACTCCCAGTGACAACGTCATCGTCAATCACCGTGCAGGAAAACGGGCAAGCCGGCCGCCAATGACCTCGGAGGTCGGCTTAACCAAAACTAACACCTTGTCAGTGTGGGATCGCGCCACAGGGACATCTTTCTTAGTAGATACCGGCGCTGACGTTTGCGTTTTCCCTGCTTCCCCAAACGACAAGCGCAAACGTACCCCTACAGAAAACCTCACAGCGGCCAACGGTTCCGAAATCAACACATGGGGACAACGTGTTATTACTTTTATTCTCGGACAAGGAAAGCGATATCGTCAGAAATTTTACTTAGCCGACGTCGCTCGCCCTATACTAGGCGCCAATTTTTTTACGGCCAATAACATTGCCATCGATTTACGCGGACGCCGACTTGTCGATTTAAATCACGGCCATATTTTTGCTGCACATACAGAACGCACACCGAACAGTCACTGCGGTTTAGTTTTGGGCGCACCTAGCCGCTTTAATCAACTATTGCTACAATTTCCACAAATTTTAGCCCCCAGTCTACAAAATCAGGTGAGTAAACACGGTGTAGAACACCATATTGTCACCAGCGGCCCACCAGTTCATTCACGACCTCGGCGTTTAACTGTCCCAAAACTAGCTCTAGCCCAAGCCGAATTCCAACAATTAGAGCGGGCAGGCATAATTCGCCGTTCCAATTCACCTTGGTCCACCCCCCTACACATGGTGCCTAAACCCTCTGGGGGATGGAGACCGTGCGGCGATTATCGCCGCCTTAACCAAATTACCACCGACGATCGTTATCCACTACCCCATATTCACGATTTCAACACACGACTGGCTGGAGCAAAGATTTTTTCCAAAATAGACCTCATTCGTGGTTATCACCAAATTCCTATGGCCGAAGATTCAATTGCCAAGACCGCAATCGCCACCAGTTTTGGCCTCTGGGAATTTCTTCGGATGCCTTTCGGGTTACAAAACGCAGCACAAACCTTTCAACGACTCATGGACAGCATTTTCCAACACTTAAATTTTGTTTTCGTCTACCTAAATGATATTTTGGTTGCTAGTAAATCACCAGTGGAACACTACAATCACCTTAGACAGATTTTTACACTGTTGTCCTCAAACGGATTAATAATTCAAAAATCCAAATGTATTTTTGGCGTTTAAGTACTCGAATATTTAGGACATCTTATCACAGTCGAAGGTGTTAGACCTCTCCCGAGCCGCATTGAGGTTATCCGCAATTTTTCCACGCCAGATTCTCGTTCTTCTCTTCAACGTTTCTTGGGCATGATAAATTTCTACCACCGTTTCCTCCCCACAATCGCCTCGCAGCTTGCGCCTCTGCATGCCGCATCGTCTGGCCGAGGCAAAGAACTTACGTGGACTACAGAATGTCAGAAGGCCTTCGAAAACGCCAAGGCAGCGCTGGCACATGCTACTTTACTACATCATCCTAAGGCAAACGCACCTACCAGCATAACTGTAGATGCATCTGACTTGTCCATTGGAGCTCAACTTGACCAATTGCACAATGGTTACTGGGTACCCATCGCTTTCTTTTCCCGAAAATTGTCATCTGCAGAAAAGAAATACAGTACCTTCGACAGAGAACTACTGGCAGCGTACCAGGCTGTAGGCTACGCCACTTTCGGCATTTCGTAGAAGGCAAGCCCTTTACCTTGTACACCGACCACAAGCCATTAACATTCGCATTTTCCAACAATGCTGACCGCTCGCCCGTCAATCCCGCCACCTGTCGTTTATAGCCGAGTTCACCTCTGACATACGACATGTGAAAGGAAAATTTAACGTGGTAGCCGATACACTCTCAAGAATCAACACTATCACAGAGCCTCCCATTGACTTTCGACAACTAGCAAACGACCAAGCAGTTTCACAAGAAATTGCAGCGTATCGAATCTCAATAACCAACCTTTTGCTTCAAGATATACCATTCGGCGACTGTTGTCGATATACGTGTTATTTCGCCCTTAAACTTTTAATTTGTCACGTATCTTTTTGGTTGGCAACACGGTGGCGTAATTCTTCTTTGTCTTAACTGAATTAAGCACATGGCGAGGTGCTAGCTGAGATATGCTTGTGTTCTTTATGTATCAATTTTAATCTATTAATTTGGAAGATAATAACCGATATTCTATTTGCTAAATTAACTTTATATTTAATATTATATTGTACTTGTTTCAGACTGTGAAGTATTAGTCTAAAACCGCCGGACCAGTTACGATAACTTTATTAAATTACAATATTGATATAAACTGTGTCGGGTAACCTCTTCTGTGCGAGAGAAGTTTTAGCTGGCTCCATACCCTCACGGTCGGTGTTCAAATAGGACGAGAGAGAGAGAGAGAAAGATCTAGCGAGTCTCTGTGTCTCTTATATCTTTCGATTGTCTGTCTGTGTGACAAATTGTGTGTGTGTGTCTCTCTCTCCGTTTTCAGCGACGTCTCCCTCTTTAGCGACATGTCACTTGGGAAACCTCGTCCTGTTCTTCCAAAGGAATGGACCTACAGAGTTTTCCAAGCTATACACTCTTTAGCTCACGCCGGACCACGCCCCACTCAACGGGCAATTGCAGACCGCTATGTATGGCACGGCCTTAAACGAGACATTCGCAGATGGTGCCGAGAATGCCAGAGTTGCCAAGCAGCCAAAGTGCATCGCCACATCCGAGCCCCACTCTCTCATAGGTCTCAACCAACAGGGCGCTTTCACAGCATCCACGTAGATTTAGTCGGTCCACTTCCTCCGAGCGAAGGAATGACATACCTCTTCATCATTATCGACCGATTTACCCGATGGCCCGAGGCCGTTCCCCTCCCCGACGCAAAAACACCTACCTGCACAAATGCTCTCATACGAGGATGGATCTCCCAGTTTGGAGTACCGGCAAATATCACATCAGACCGAGGTCCACAATTTACTTCATCTTTATGGTCAAACTTAAATAAAATGTTAGGCATTAAACAACAACACACCACAGCTTACCATCCACAAGCTAATGGCATGGTAGAACGCTTGCATCGACAACTCAAAGATTCCCTCAAAGCCCGCACTACATCTCCACATTGGATGGAACACCTACCTTTCACACTCCTTGGTTTACGAACAACTTGACGTGAAGAACCGGGATGTTCTCCCGCCGAATTAGTGTACGGATCTACTCTACGCATCCCCGGCGAATTCATTGACCCCACCCCACCCCTTTCTCTACAACCTTCAACCACATTTCTTCGCGACCTGCAAAAATCGATGCATGAAACCCTTCCACCACCCCCGACACACCACTCATCTCTTACATTCTATTACCCACCCTCTCTTGGCCATACAGGTTTCGTTTACGTACGAATCGATAAACACAAGACACCCCTGCAACGACCTTATGAAGGACCATACAGAATTATCTCCACATCTGAGAAATTTTTCACCCTCGACGTAAATTGACGAACAGAAAACATTTCAGTTGACCGTCTCAAAACAGCATACCTGGCCACAGGAAGA
This sequence comes from Diplosoma virens, assembly GCA_963680785.1. Lineage (NCBI taxonomy): Eukaryota > Metazoa > Chordata > Ascidiacea > Aplousobranchia > Didemnidae > Diplosoma > Diplosoma virens. The sequence goes on from OY796897.1 coordinate 10,560,661, forward strand.
TATCCACCACCACTCAACAACCAAGAAGAAGACATTTCGACGCCTTCCTCTTCGTCGCCGCTCCCTAATAAATCTCCAGGCATCACAACTACACGCAGTGGACGATCAGTTCGACGACCGCCACATATTGTCAAAGACTATATCGCTGGTATACAAGAGTCGTACAACAACGCTGGGGGGGGAGCCATGTGGCGACCAATCAGCTGGCGCGCGCGAAAGACTCATGTGACAAGAGACGTCGGTGCGCAAGCATGCGTGAAAACGCTTACTATGATTTTGTACGCGCAGTCTTTGTTCGAGCTTTCATTATTAAAAGTGCATTGTTAGAAACGGGTCATGTATCGCGAAGTCAGACAGTGTGTTTAGTAAGTAAACGCTACAAAAGCTCTTATCTACAACAGTTTTGTTATTAAAATTTTATAAGAAATTTTTATACACAGCCTAATTATTGGGCTTGCTGCGTTTTTGAAATCAAAACAATAAATTTATCATTGTAATATCTTAACAATTAAGATTTTACGATCGGCAACAGGTATGGTTAGTGGAAATAAATGAAAAAAAAGAAATAAAAATTACCACAAATTAAGTTAGGAAAAATAATTGTTTGGTTCGGCCCCCTACGTAAGAAGTCAATTTAATGTGAATATAGGCTTCATAAAAAACAACAAAATTAATCGAAGATTCAAAATTCAAAGTGTTTTACTGGAAAATTCACGAGTGAGACCTGTTGCCAACCAAGTTTTGATTAATTATTGATTGATCCAGACCCAGCCAATAATGCTATGCAGGGCCTGCAAGAGCTCAGTGGAGGCAAACCGTGCCCATTTGGCCGCGGGCACTGCAGTGGCCCCGCATAGGCTCAAAGCACTGGTTTCATGTGGTTTTCGGTCTTCAGTTGTGATCTGAAAAAAAAACGTTAGTAAATTTATCTTGTTAAGTGTTTTAGAAATGAAACAGTGATCATAAATACGTAGCTTAAACCACATGAAACCCATGCTGTAAGCCCATGCGGAGCCACTGCAATGCCCTCAGCCAAATTGGTACTTGTCCCGTACGGGCTTCCTTCACAGGGCCTTTGTGTAAGCCCCGCATAGCACTCCAGGTTGTGGCGCATTTTAAATAGGCTTACCATACTTTCGAATTTTTAGAACTTTGTCCCGCCCATTTTGGCAAAAATCGAAGACAGATTCCATGTGCATACCCCTTTTTTTCTTGTTTTTTAGAGATTACTAGCTTTCAGAGACAAAAATTATGAAATCCGAAATAGCTCCTAAGCGAAGACCTTTTTTTTAGAGAACACAACTTTTTGGGACGAAAATCATGAAATCCGAAAATGATTCAAAGTGAAGACTTTTTTTTAGAGAACACTACTTTTTAGGGTCAAATTTTTTTCTATTAGTGAGCGACCTGGTTTCCCCTACGAAAATCTATCCTAATCTTAAAAGTTGTTTGGTTTGGCTCGTAACACAAGAAGTCGGTGTAATTTGGATAGGATTTATAAAAAGCAACAAAATTATTCAAAAGATCAAACTTCAAAATGTTATGCTCAGAAACCCCTCAGTGGAACCGGTTGTCGACTGTGTTTACTTTAATTACTGTCGATAGCGTGGTCGAATAGTTAGAGCGCCGGCATTGTGATTGACATGGTCTTGGTTCAAAACCTACTCGCGCCATTCTGCTTGTATTGTTTGGAAAGACACTTTACAGCACTTTCCCCTGCTTGGTTGTATTAGTGCCTCCATCGCTTTTCCGCGAGTAAGGAGGATAGATATAGGGACAAAATAAAAATAAAAATCAGTTATCACCCAAAGCATCTAAAAAAATGTTTGGTTTGGCTCCTACGTCAAAAAAGCACTATTTTGATTGTAAAAAAATTTGTTTTTTATAGTTTGAAAACTTTATTTTTGATTTGTTCCGATTTTTAGTTCCGTCATTTTATCCAAGTTCTGCCTAAATGATAATTGTTATTATTTTTAATTCTTCTTCTGTTTGATTGTACTAGTTTTTGAAAGACGTTTCTGCCAATTTTTTACAATTTTGCTGCCCGCAAGTTTGTGGTTAATTTAAACCGTATGTAACATACAAAATGTGTTTAATATAAAAAAATTAATAACGTGCTAAGTATCATGAAAAAACAGCATGTCACATTTGCTGAACAATTATCATTATAGCTATAGCTATTTAAATTTTTAAGTTATACTTTGGAAATAAAACTTTACCTTTAAAATAGACAAACGGCGTAGCAATCAAATTGACAGCAAATATCTTAAAACGTAAAAAGCAGTAATCTGTTGAAATAATGTATAAAAAGTCATATTCATCTTAAAGATTGTTTTAAAATTAATTAGTTCAATATGAAACTTTTTTAACATAAAATTCTTATGACACAGTTACCTAAGCTTGTAAAATGTATAGCCTATAGAAATTTACAGAAAATCTATCACTTAACCAAAAGCATGTTGCTGAATTATTACTTTAAAAAAATAGCTTGACGTTGCCGTCTCGGTTCCGGATTTAAGCCGTTTTTACTCTCGTCAGCTCGTCAGAGCACTTTTCATTAACACTACCAGTTGTGAATAATAATAGTAAATATTAATCAGTTCACGACGTCTAAGCTTCAGAAATATAGAGGATTTATCAATTTAAACCCAAGTTATTACTGCCCGGATTAGATGCTGTTGAGTCATTACAACTTTTGTCAATCAAAACCGTCAAATCTCGTGCGCCATGTGGTGCCTGATGTATCGATTACGCGGATACAACGTGCTCTGCGCCATGGAGCTGCTCCAGCGATTCGTTGTTGGATCGGACCTTATAATGTGAATGGAAACACTATGCCCGCAACGTGACCGAGTGGTTATGAGCACCGTGTTGATGGCAAACATCATCGAAACACTTGCGATTTCAAAAATACTTCGGTCATTTTGCTGCGTCATTGTAAAACACTTTACGGCACTTTTTGCCTATCTTATAGCAAGTAGCTCTAAATTTCAGTCTTACCTCTACTTAACCGGACAGTAATATCTCGGCATAACCAAGAGGTCGGGCTAAACACTGTACTTGATGATTTTCGGAAGTATAGCTCCTCTGACGCTTCCTACAATTCAGGAGGCTGAATAGAGATATAAAATTAAAACCAACAGCACTTCTTAACGACTGAGCTTGCCCTAAGCTATTCTGAAAAAACACAATTGAAGTACTTTCAATGTACTCTTCGCAGTACTCCGTGTTTTATCTAACATTCGTTCGGTGGACAGTGCGGAAGTCTAGTTCGGCAACTTTGTCGAATTGCCCCAGCTGACACAAATTCTCACTATTGATAAAAGTAAGGTGCAGCTTACTTTGTCTTTCTTCGTGCATACAGATTTTAGAATTCGGGATGCAACAACAAATCCAATAAAATCCAGAAGCGATTGTCTGTCCCGGATGTTTAAAAAGTTGCAATCGAAATGTTTAAACCAAATCGCAGTAACTACAAATAGCAACGTAGCTGAATTTTATCTCTTCTCACGTGCTTCAGAAGACTGGTAAATTTAATTATAACCTGGTACTTTATAAATAGCAAGTCAGAATAATTAATAGATTTTGGTACAGTATTGTTGTTTATTGCTTTGTTAACCACAAACTGCTCTAGCTCGAAATAAACGCAGGGCTGTCATAGAACAAGCGGTGCAAGTGTAACTGGTGTAGTTGCGAAATGGAACAAAAAAAACGATTAGATAAAATTCATAACAGCAAACAATAGTTCACTATTTTTTAAAGCTTATTAAGCATATTTCCGTTTAAAAACTTTTAGTTATTTTTGTAGATTAAAAAATTGGAATAAAGCATAACTTACCAATTATAACCATCGTTTTTTAAACAAAAGTTTTTTGATATATTCCATAAGAATTAATAAGTATTAGAGATAAGATTTTGAGATTAACAAACTCTGGCGTTGTAAAACTGTGCTTCGTAAGACAAGTTATTAAACAAACAAAATAAAACCTAATACCGAATTGATTGTGGCATGTATGGACTTTTTAATTGGAGTGAACAGTGTAACTAGAGAAAATTGCAGTTACAAAGTAAAATTACATTGTTTATAACTAAAAAAATGACATTGGCTGGTAAAAAACCAGTCAGTTTCATTACTGCGCGCGGAACATAAAACAACTTTAAACCTAACACAAACGACGTAAAAAACGTTATCTACAACCATTATATAATTACAACTGAAAATAAAATAGCGCAATCCAATGCAGCTAAGAATTAATAATGAAAATCCGATCAAACAATCAGTACAGTATGACAACAGATAAAACGGAAACTTCACAAAAAGCCGAAATGAGATATACAAGAACAAAAAAGAAAAAATACCAAGAAATAAGGCACACAACATGAGATTGCACAGTACCACTGCACTGCAGTAGTGTGGATATATCACCGAGTCTCCACTGGTTTTGCCGAAATCAGAATTGGTTGAAAAAAAACACCAATAACAAAAACGATTTATCAGAATTTTTGTACATAACTGAATTGGCTTAAAAGAAAATCACACAGCGGTTTTGTAAAGGAAAGACGCTCGGGATTACATAATGAAGACTGGCTTTATGGAAGAACAACAGTGTCAGTGTATCGCGGCAAAATTGAACGCAGTTTCTCGGACGAAAACGAAGCTTCATCGGTTGGGAGCAGGTTGGCTGTACCTGCCGATTAGAGGAAAACATTTTTTAATGTAGGAATTAATTGTGTGCCGCTGTATGTAATTGTGGCATGGTTGAAAAAAGTATACTCTCTTCCTAAATTGTATAGGAATTATGCTCGGTTACACAATTCCAGTGGTTGGTGTTTATGTAGGCCAAAAGTGGCTTATTAATTCTTTGCTACCGCGGCATGATACAAATGAAATTTTCTATGTGAAAAGACTTTCAAATAAAACCGAATTTAGTTATGAAGTTAGGCAGATGCCGAAGCTTGGGTGGAGATCAGAGCTTATAGTTTTAAAAATGAACAGCGACGAGTCGGAACAAAATTAAGCTTAATTTTCGATCCGCATCAGATCACCAATTTATCTTGCTACCACGTCAATATAAAAAAATTTTAAGCACGCCCAGACAACGATTTGAAACGCAGAAAAAGAAGCACAAAAGATCTCGGATTACTTATGTCGTGTTTTCAAAATAATCCATATTGCGACTAATTTCTCAGTTCAAGAAGACATAGTAATTAGCCTGTTTGCAGCTAAGAGAAAAAATCTAATTACTGTACATCTTATAATTGCGCCATTACGTCACGCGGCAAATAGTCGTTATTCTTTATCACTCGATGACGTCATACTAAAAACAATCGAAAACTTGAACTTTGAAAAGACTCGTGCCAGTTCGCGTAAAAGCGTCAGCAACCGAACTTGGACACACGACGCCGATCAAACCTGGTTCAGCAAATATAACGAAAAACCTCTTTTAATTATCAATTGCTTACTTTTGGAATCTTGTAACGACGCCGGCGACGAGCTTGTCTGTGATACCCGGACTCTTAATCTCGGCGTCCTCCAGCGCTTTGATAATCGCGTCCAACGCCACGTGCCGCGATTCATTCTCGAAGCGATTCTCTTTCATCTAGCGACAAAGAAACTAAATGTTCGCGACTCTGACGGGAAAAGTTAACAAAATCAAAAACAAAAATGTTTCGTTGAACGAAAACAGGAAACTATGCGCTAGAGTTGCCATGTATCGTGACCAAACAATAGACACACGCGCGCTTCGACAATTTAACACACTCTCTTCAAGTTCAAACCTCAACTAAAATAAATTAATGTCACAGGATGACAGAGCAGGTAGAGAGCACCTACGGAGGCCAACGTGATCGACGTAGTGCGGGTTTAAATCTCACCCTCGTCATTCTGTTGTATCTGTGGCAAAGACACATTACGGCACTTTTCTCTGCTTGGCGACCTTAGCAAATCAGTTCTGGTATATAAAAAAACTAAAAGTTTTGACCGGACAGCAATACCATGAAAATTTTTAAAGCAGGTTGAGGTTCACTTGATGGTCGTCTCAAGTACAATGCCTCTAACGTTTTCTTGCGAGTCAGGTGATGATGAATCGAGGCTTCGAGGAAAACCAAGATTCTAAAGACAAAAAGCGAAGTGCAAACGGTCGTTCAATCAAATGACCTTGAAACCGTTAACTATACAACGCACCAAGCGTTTTTAAGTGGCCATGCGGAAGCCTTTCAATAATATCTATGAGGTATAGTTGACGACAATAATTTAAAAGGTTTAGGATTTAAATAAGGTTGAAAGTTTTTGCAGAGTTCGAGCTGTTTCAAAATCAGTGTCGTGTACTTTCGTTCTTGGAAAAGACACTTTACATCACGTTCTTATGCTAGACTAGGGTCTCCAACATGCGACCCTTGACAACATTTTATGCGGCCCGAGACAGACTTTGAAATTCCAACTGAAATTAATATCTCCTTAGTGCTTCTTGTTCTCATCAGCATTCTTTGACCAGTAGCCAGTCTGTAAATTTTTGCAACATTTTTATTGAGTGCAAAATTAGTACAGCAACGCTAGTCGATGATTTCTTGAGGCAAACCTTTGCTAAAACGCCACGCCAGCTGTGTAACGTTGGATTGCATCATTTTTTATTTCTGTATTATTGCACAGACTTTAGAAATTGTTACAACATTAACGGCCCAGACACTCCGCTCACTTCCTCTTCTGCTCTTCCTCTCTTCTTTTGCTCTTTCTGTTTCTTTGTTTTCGATTTTAAGCCTTCTGAGAAACAATAGCCAGTCATACAGGAAGTAAGTCTGAGTTGAAGTTTATTAAGTTAACTTCCGGCCATTTCCATTTACTGGGGATATCTAAACCGGATTAAAATGGGATTGATGAAGAGCAAATATTTTATTGTTCTTTGCAAAATCAAAACCAACTGGCAATTTGAGTAAACGTTTTTATTTCAAAAACTAAAATTTTTCTTTATAAAATGTCTTCAGTTTCAAAAAAAGAAAAACTGCAAATGAAAGAATTTTTTAAGAAAAATGAAAGAATTTATACTTTTTTGCTGCAGTCTAAAGCAAGTTTACAGATTTAGCTGCCAATATGGAAGAAACAATTGCTTGTAGCGCAAAGAATTTTCAATTGCATTTTCAATTGTTCGTGAGGAAAGTACAAATGTGTTGAGCACGGGCACAATGTGCTGTGTTTATAAAGAGTGTAAATTGTAGTCTAAATGTAATGGAAAAATTTCTGGATTTAATACCAATGAAAAAGGAACTACAACTGGACGTGATATATTTCAATCCCTGAAAAGCTGCATTGAGAAACATAGCTTGCCGTGAAATAGACTTGCATGTTTGGCTACTAACGATGCACCCGCCATGTGTTTTAGCAATGTAGGTGCAGTTAATCGGTGAAAAACAAGTTAAAGAGCCTTGAAACCGATGGAATCAGCATGATCAGTGTGGATTGCATTTTGCATCAAAAAGCACTTTGTAGTAAAAGTTTAAAAACGAAGGAAGTGATGGATTTGGCACTTAAAGCATTCAACTATGTACGATCCCTAGGGCCGAATTACAAGCAATTTAAATCTTTTCTTGCAAATATAGAATCCGAATATGGTGAAATTTTTTATCATACTGAAGTGCGATGACTACGTCGTTGAAAAGTTTTGAAGCATTTCTTTGAGCTTAGGAATGAAATTACTTGATTTATAAAAAATAAGAAAACTTCTTTGCTGGCTGATTCTACTTCTTAATGCAACTTGCTTATTTGACAGATATTACCCATCATTTTGATGAATTAAATTTATTTAAACTTAAAGGTAAAAAACAGATTGTTATACTGATGTAAGTACGATCATGAAAATTCGTTTAAAATAAATCTAGGTTCATGAATAAACCAGTTGGATTAAGGCAATTTGGTTTGTTTCTCAACTCTAAAATCAATGGGAAACAACCTATCTATATGCTTGGAAAAAATACCCAGATTTGTTGTCACATTTGCTTCAACAGTTTGATGAGCGCTTTTAAGATTTCGAGGTGCTACAGCCCCATTTTCAACTGTTTTCAACGCCGTTTGCTGAGGAATTGCAAATGGAGTTAGCAGAACTTCAACCTGGTGCCATTTTGAAACAGAAACATGCAGGCGTAAAAATTTCAATATTCCACTTGTTTCTTTCACGAGAAAAGTTTCCAAAGTTGCTCTCTACTACTGCAATAATTATTGCAATGTTTGGAAGCACAAACGTATGCGAACAATTTTTTCCATCAATGAAGGCTGACAAGTCTGTTCTAAAGTCACGTGTCACTAATGAACATCAGCAAGCGACAATGAGGTTGATTTTTATTGATGAATTTAAACGTAATATCGAGGAACTTGCTGATGCTAAACGCAGCCAGCTAAGTATCCAAAAAGAAAATTGACTGAAGGCCTAAGGCCGATTTTATTTATTTTAGTCACTACTGATTTTCGCTTATTGAGTTTTTAATGTGTAATATTGTATATTGGCTTTGTATTGCGGCTCTCGGCTTCTTTACAATTTTTAGTATGGCAAACAGAGACATTTGAGTTTGAGACCCCTGTGCTAGACGAATAGGTGGTCTTAAAGCAGCTTTAAATTACACTCATATCACTTTATACATAATTAAAACAATCAAATATAAATTTGAACCGGAAAGCAATATCACAATATTCCAATCAAGATTGTGAAGCGTTTTTGTTGCTTTATTTTCTTGATTTTATATATTATTGCTGTAGTAAAAATTACGTGACGTGTGTACTTCTTCATTCAATCGTCAGCGACAATACACGAAACTAACGGTGGCTTTAATTAAGTTGATATGATGAAATCGATTTTTCTACCAATTTCGAGAAAAAATATCGGAAGCTGGACACAAACTTGTTTTCAACGAACCTGCTTGACGAGCGGTGTGACCAGCTCGCTGAGGGATCGAGACTGGGCTGGGGAATCGAACGCGTTCGCCTTGAAGTCATGATCGCCGTTTAATTTTCCGCTGGGAAGTTTGATCGTACCGAATTCCCATTGGTCGACTTCAGGCTTCGTTTTGTCGTTTTCGCTGGGAAAATCAAAAAATTAGTGATTTGCAAAGAAAATCAATTGCTCAAGTTCGAGTTTCAAGGTTAATACAAGTTTCAAGACGTGATCGAGACTATTGAGCTGATTTGGAACTGCATTGATGCAATGGTCATACTTAGACATCCAAAAACAACTTCGTCATTCTAATTAAATAAAAATACTCCGAATAGCAGCACCGGTTAAAATGTAGGCGCATTGTCTTTTTGAAATTATTTTAATTGAAAGATTTGATGTAAATTGAAAGCAACACAAACACTTGGCGTTAATCGTAACGGCAAAACTAGTCAAACGAAAGTTAAAATGTTTCAAAATATATTAATCGGGTTAACCCTGACAAATCAATGAAAGTTGATAAGCGATTTTCATTAAAGCAAAATCAAGTTTTTTTGCTGATCAAAATCGCTTTTTTAAATCAAAGCTCGTCCAATCGAATTGATTTTGTTTGAAAACTTTCACAAATTATATTCGAAGCTCACAAAACAAATAAAGCAACTCACTCATCAGATTCGTCGGAACTTTCAGAATCACGGTGATTGGCCCGATATGCCTTATAACGGTCGATCAAATCAACAAGGTGTGAAGTCTTCTTTGCTTGCCTCAAGAACTTGTGTTTTAGCAGTTCTTTTGCAGTGGGTCGCTGTAAAATTAATATTTTGGACTTAGTTTGCAACCTTAAAAGAATATATTATGAAGCAATTTGTAAAATATCGCAGGCAAATTAAATTTAAGGATGCTACAAATTTAAAGTAATAACAATTGCACTGTTATTAATCAGCCTTCTATGACGTCATAAAAGTCATTATCACTATCAAATGCTTTATTATTACAATTATTAATCTCAAAATCAAAGCGATTTTGTATATACTTGGCTTCACAGTTTTTTAAAAAGTTATTTAAAAGAAACTAATTAAGGTAAAAAAATCAAGCTGTGTTAAAAAAATTTGCCAAAATCTTAATTACAAGTAAGCCTTAATTAATAAAGAAATCCTTAATTTCACGAGTCGAAGAACTATGTAGTGTAGTAACAAGATTATATAGAACAAGACAGTGTCAACACCTGCTTAGAGTTACATCTTTTAGGTTTTACTTTTGTGGGTTGCCATGGCAAGTCAACTATACGCACCTCCCCCTGTACTAACTATCTGCACATATCCCTAAAAATTCAGCATTTGGTAAACTTCTAGTATCTAGTTTAAGTACAGTTACTTGTATAATACTTCTTTCAGGCGATTCTCGTTTTGTTCAGCTGATTACACATAGTCACATTGCATTGAAATTTACTTATTTGTATTTTACGTTACACATTGGTCACTTGTGAATAGATAACTACTTACACTTAAACACAGGAAATAAAAGTAAATTATACGAAGGAAATTAAAGAATTATTATCATTAAAAGCGTCTTTGATCTGATGCACTTCGGGAAGAGGCGTTATATAAATGCGGTGGTGGATAATTAATCAACAATAATCTATACGATGTCTGTTATAACCTGCTTAGATTCGAAGTTCAGAATAAACAAGCCGATTCACACTAAACCAAGTGTGTTTCAAGATGTTCTTCGGTAAGAATAATGCAAGCGAGGTTGCCAAGCCAGACCCAGCTAGGCGACCATTATATTCCATTCGATTTGATGACATTTACGATTAATTATTGTTAATCTTTCTCATTCATCAAAAAAGATACTTATAAATAATCTTTTTTTCTTTTTTTAAATAAAACTTTGTCAGCTCAATTATTATTTCTGATTCATTTGCGTACAAGCGCAGAGGAAAATGAGTAAAACAAACGCGTTAATAAAAAAGAAAACGCATCAGCACTTACATTGTATATAAGCCGAAATAGGAAACAGTCGATTACTAATTGTTTATTTATTTATTTATTTTTATTTTATCTCTATATTTATCCTCCTGACTAACAGGAAAGCGACGAAGGCGCCAATACATAGGGTAAGCAATTACCCCGACCTGTTTCCGGAGATACCAAGATATTGCTGTCCGCTTATAATTTAATAGAGATATGACTTTAATTGAGAACTGCTTGCCAAGACCACCAAGCAGGGAAGGGGCCGTTAAGTGTCTTTCCCAAGGACACAACAGAATGGCGCAAGTTTTGAACCAGGATCATGTCGATTACAATCCCAGCGCTCTAACTACTCGACCACGCTGCCGACAATGTTTATTCATTATCACGATGTAGATTACAATCCCAGCGCTCTAACCACTCGACCACGCTGCCGACAATGTTTATTCATTATCTTTTTAAACGATAGGAAACTATCAAAGTGACCGGTGAGGATCTTCAAATCGCTGCTTTCTAAATCGTCGCCAAAACCCGATTATCTTTGTGTCACATTAGCAGAGAACCTAAGTAAGGGAAGTTTTTATTACGTCGTCCGGTATTGTGTTGATGGATGAAAGTTGAAACGTGAATTTTTTAAAAGTGGCATTGACAGTGCATTGCAGGAATGGTTGGGCGTTAACTTTGCTACTACGTCACGTTTAGGAGTTATTGATTTTTCAAATTAGTAGTTTTTTAAAACCTGGAGTAGTTGATTTTTCGGATCGATATCAAAGATAATTCTAAGCACTCTGCTTTGTGGGGATCTCAGTGTTTTTCAAATGAATTCTTGTATGTATTTTCTCACCAGGGTTGCGGAGTCGAAGTTGGACTCATAAGAGTACAAAGAGTCGGATAAAATATTCCGACTCCTGATGTCCAACCTTTTTTTAGAGAACACTACTTTTTAGGGACGAAATGCAAGAAATCGGAAAGATATACTAAGTGAGAACCTTTTTTTAGAGAACACTTGTTTTTTGGGTCGAAAATCATGAAATCTGAGACCGATTCAAGGTGATGACCTTTTTTGAGAGACGAAATTTTTTCCATTAACGAGCGCCCCGGTTAAAATATGGTATGCTTATTCATAATGCTATTGCACTTATTGAGGAGTCGGTGTCGGAAATCTGAGTCGGAATCTTTGAAATTCTACAAGCTGGAGTCGCAATCAGCATCTTGAGAAATTCTAGGAGTCGCATCCTAAATCTTCCGACTCTGCAACCCTCCATGGAATCCACGTGAATTCTACGTGGTGTGCTTGGTGGAGATACATCGGGGCCATACATCAAGCGTGGATGATTAAGAGCATGATACAGTGATAGTTTCGAACTCGTTTTACTTTTTCTAAAATACCGATTGTTTTATTGTAATTAAGTTCAGTAGTCTTGATGTAATCTTGCAAATTAAGATGATTAAAAAGTAGATTTTGTGGGCTCCTATTAATGCATTGCTGCACCGGCAGAAGGGACAGTGTGCATCACGGACCACCACACACCAGTTTACAGTTGTGGACTCTCGTCTTAGACAGTCTACTTGTCTCGAATCATGTTCGCAGAGATGGTCATGTAACAAAGAGAAAAACCGTCGGTGCAGCAATGCATTAACAACAATCCTCAAACCATAGATTTTTCTCTTCTGACATGAGCCCGAGCAAGCAGACTTTTTCTGTCGGGAGTTCAAAATCCGAAGCGATGCTAAGGCAGTGAGCTCGGGTTCGGTGCTCGTGATGTACAATGCGGCAGATGGTGCTCTTTAGTGGTGTTTAGTCTCTTTGGTTCGAAATTTAGATTAATTCTGCCGATGCTTTCTAAATTAATGAAAACCAGATAAACAAAAGAGGAAAAGGTGCAAAACAAATTTACTCCAGAGAAATTTAAAGATATTGTTTTCAACTAACAATAAACAATTAGTAACGTTTATTAAAAAATAATGCTATATTTTTAGATTTGCATTTAAAACCAAAACTAGTAATACATATAAAAAGCAACATAACTCACAAACTTGGGGTCTTTATTTAAGCACGCTTCCACAAACATTTTGAAATCCTTCGTATAAGAGCCTTCAAGAGTGGGAGGGTTATTTTTAGGAATGAGGAAAAGAACGCGCATGGGATGCAAATCAGCGTGAGGGGGCTCCCCCTTTGCTAGCTCTAATGCTGTTATACCAAGTGACCAAATATCAGCCTAAAAAGAAAAAGTAATAACTGAGTGTCTCCCACAAGCATATTTTCTCCGCGTAATTCCTCTAACCAGGCAAAATCAAAAAATGATCATTAAGAGAGTACTGACAACAAAAAACTAATTAATATAACGGGTATAATAATAAGGTTGTACCCATAAAAAAAAAAGTTGGGCGGTTTAAAAATATAGCTTAACGTCGAAGCTATTGACTACATATCTTTGGTAAAACACATTTTTATGACGATAAACGAATTACTTGTTTGGTCCTAGCTTCTCTAAATTCGATTTTTTTCTATTTTAGATTTTATTTCGAAATTTTAGAAACAAATATTGACGCTATTAATCAATCGAGCATGCTACAGATACTGGTATTGGTCAACATTTTTTCATGATAACACCACCTACTTACACAAAGTGAAAATGCGCAACACATTTCTTAATTACGTCATAATTAAAAGCAGTAACAACAAGTCAACATTAGAGAAAAAATATTACTGTAAATTTACAGAAAATAATTAACTACAAAAATGTTTTGCTAAAATGTAATTAAGGATGGCTACTTTACAAAAAAAACTTTTCTCACGAAAATCAACGGTTCAACAGATAAATTATTGGCGATCAACTTGGTTACATTAATTTACTTAAAAATTGAAATAAAGAAAGTTACTAGCAAAAATACACAAAGATAAATGTATTACAACAACCACATACTTTATTGATTAGCAGATGATCGTTTAATTACAACTAATATGAAAAGATATTGTCTAATTTAATTTGATAGTTTTAAGAATTGTGTGAATCAATTAAAGCAATATTGTTGAAAAGAAAATTAATTTGTTATTTTAGATACCAATTTGACAACCATTTTACCTTATCAAAAATGGGTTTCGGATTGTTTAACTTCAATCCTAAGCAAATTTTGAAACGAAAAACAGCCCAACGAAATATAAGCCTAGAAATTTAATCTTATCAACAACACTTTAAACGCGAGTACCTTAAAGTCGTATGAAGACTGTTTGATCACTTCAGGCGCCATCCAAAACGGAGTTCCGACAAAGGTGTTTCTTTTGATTTGTGTGTCAGTTAACTGGCCAGCTACGCCGAAATCAGCAAGCTTGACGTCACCGCTCTCCGATAGTAAAACATTAGCGGCTGAAAATTACGTCATCAATGAACATCTCTTTGATTTCACAAACAAAATTACGTCAACTATTACAAAAAATCTTTAAATGATGTTAAGCAGAAAAGTGGCCAAACTTTAAAGTTGTAAATAGAGACGAACACAATTCAGGAAAACACAATCGGACACGTGTAAACGATACATGAATACGCACAAAAGAGCAGAACGATTGTGAAGTAAAAATGGTTACCTTTGACATCGCGGTGGAGCTTTCTCTCGCTGTGCAAGTATTCGAGCCCTTTTAATATTTCGCGTAATATAGTGGCAATGTAAGGCTCTTCAAAGTATCCAGCTTTCATCTAAAAATTTTACAAAGTGAAAAACTGAAAGGAAGATTTCAAACAGCAGTTCGTTTTTTTCTAGCGAGTTCTTGAGATTAAAACGAAAGAAATAAACAACTCTTATCGGGAAAGAAAGCGTAACCATGCTGAAAAAATTTTTTTGCTAACTTGTATATTTTTTTAACATAAGCTTAGGAACAAAAATTTTAATTAGCATCATTCAAACAAATTAAGAGAGTCATGTTTGCTAATCAATGATTAACCATCAAGAAAGCCGTAATTTCACTTAGCCAAAATTAAAGAATTATTATCGGAAACGACATACAGTACACCTTCTTGCAATTATTAGTGGAATCAAACACACATAAAATTGGTATCAAAATTAATCAATTTATTTCTTGACAAACTGGTTTTTAAAAGAGATTTTTAGTGAAAATTGTTTAAATCTTAAATAAAAACAATACTTAATTGAGTGAAATAATTATAAAAAAATTAACTTCAAAACACTTACAAGGTCCAGAGCTGAACCACCACCAAGATATTCCATAATAATCCATAATTTAGTCCCCTAAATATAACAGTGTTCTTAAGGGAAAAAATAAAGACAACATACAGGGTGTCCATAAAGTCTCTTTACAATTAAAAAAAATTATTACAAAGTGAAATGATGAGATATCGCAATGAGGGTTGTTTTATGTTAATCAGTATTTCATAAAGTTTTTATTGACACTAAAATTTATTGTTTCAGATAAAATTTCTTAATTAAAATTTCTTATGTTTAATGATTAAGTTATATGAACTGACCCCCATAAAATGACTACTCCTCAAGAAAAAGCACAACGTGTATCCTGGTTCATTGAGACAAAATCAGATGTTCAGACCCAGCGAAACTACAGAAGTATGGAAGAGACCCTGTGCACTGTTGAACAATGTTTTACAGCGCACTGTTAACAATCTTGAGAACTAGTTCCAATTGTCAGCTGCAATACGGATGGACTTCATAGGAAAACGTTGAAAGGCTTGCCTTACATGCTCAATGTTTTCTTCAGATGTTTTTGGTCGCCCACTTTTCCTTGTATCGAACACTGTCCCTGTCTTCATAAATTTCTTGTGCCATAAACGAATTGAAAGACGTGATGGTGGGTCTCTTCCATACTTACTTCTGTAGTTTCGCTGGGTCTGAACATCTGATTTTGTCTCAATGAACCAGGATGCACATTGCGCTTTTTCTTGAGGAGTAGTCATTTTATGGGGGTTCAGTTCATATAACTCAATCATTAAACATAAGAAATTTTAATTAAGAAATTTTATCTGAAACAATAAATTTTAGTGTCAATAAAAACTTTATGAAATACTGATTAACATAAAACAACCCTCATTGCGATATCTCATCATTTCACTTTGTAATAATTTTTTAATTGTAAAGAGACTTTATGGACACCCTGTATAAGTGATATTCAAATGTTTATTTTAGTTGGTCTTATTAAAAATGCATCATTAAAATCTTGAAAAGTTGAGCTAAAAATATTTATAAAAAGTAATCTAAATTAGAGTAAAATATTCTTTCATTTTATATTTTTGAAAGTGTTGAAGTAATAGCAAAAAACTTTGGCAAAAAAGAATTTGCATCAATTTAACTAATACTGCCAAAAAAGTTTTTTTCCTTTTATTACAACACTAAAAATCCAATATACTGTAGAAAGCTTGCAGATTTTTTTTAGACATACAAAAGTCCCAACAAATATGCAAACCAAAACATCTTTAAAATGTAAAAAGATTCAATTAATTTGTTAAAATTGGAAAATTGATCCTGCTGGGAATAAAAATCATTTTTCTTACTTTAAGATAAGAACCATGATACTTTGTGACATGTGGACTATTGCATTGGCTTAAAACAGTGATTTCTTGTTGAATATCTTCAATTTCATCTTCTGCTTCTTCCAGGTCAATAATCTTGATAGCTACTACCTGTAAAAAGAAAAAGTTACATTTTACTTTTATACTTCTCTATTAATTTTAAAATTCGTTTAAGAAATGTAACAGCTGGCAAGAAAAAAGTTTCTGTGAATAGTTCAACTATTTATTGATATAGTAGACAAATTAATATGAAAAATCAATTAATACAACACATTCATGACTAAATAGAGTATTGGTTAGAATAGATGACACACATGTTTTTTTGTTATTTAGTCATAACTTAGTAATATATGATGGTAATTCTAATGTTGGTAGCATGGCCAAGTAGTAAGAAGAGCTGTACTGGTGGAAAACAAAATTGATACTGTTGCAGTTCATAACTACTCTTGTTATTTTCTTGTGTCCTTGGGAAGGACACTTTATGGGACTTTTAACTGCTAGACAGTTTTAACAGGCAACTCTGAATTTCAGCCATATCTATTGTAAAAACTTAATAATCTAAAAAAAATTTCAACTGGACAGCAATACCCTGCTATTTTCAAAAGCAAGTTGGGGTAAACGTTTAACAGTAGCTTAAGTATAATGCTTCTGACATTTTCCTACAAGTTAAGAGGATAAGCAGAGATAATATATTAATCAGTAATCATTCTACCAAAATGGTTTTATAATTTACATGAATCTTTTATTTTGTTATCCTGCAGTGTAAATTTACTTTTCATGAGTTAGAATGATTACACTTTGTAAGATTGGCAACTTTAAGAATATCATCATCAATTTCTTTGTGGTCAAAGTAAAATGCTTTCTATCTCAAACACCCTATAAAGGTTTGTGTAATCCTTGATAGAAATTAGTTGTTTTATCTCCTGGTACAACAACCTTACTTCATTTCACCCCTATATTTATCTTCCTGACTTGCAGGAAAGCAACAGAGGCACTATAAATAGGGAAAGCAATTACCCTGGCTTGCTTCTGGAGATACCAAGATATTTCTGTCAAGTTGAAATTTTTAATTTTAGTTTTTTAGTTTTAGAGATATGACTGAAAATTTAGAATTGCTTGCCAAGACTGTCAAGCAGGAGAAAGTACCATAAAGCGTCTTTCCGAAAGACACAACAGAATGACCTGAGTAGGTTTTGAACAAAGACTATATCAATTACAATAATGATACTCTTTACCACTTGACCACACTGCAAACTTGTTTTTTGATCTGGATATTTCACTGATTACTTGAGACAGTTGATGTTGGATTGGATTGTGACATTTGTGAAACCATATCTTTCTAGCCATTTTATAAAGATCATTTTCAAAAGCAATTAAGTTATTGTGCTGCAAAGGGCAGTGTTAGTTTTCCTAATTTATGCTAAAGGTAGATGTAGATTTGGTTTGCACCTGAAGGTGGATCTACCAATAGAGTTGTCCACCTGATATTTAAGAAACAGTTATTAAGATTTATGATAGTCAATTGGTGCAACCACTTCCAAGATAATGAACCTTCATGTTACAAAATTTTTAAATTTTTTTACCTTGGCCTGGAAATTTTTTAGTTTTTAACAACATTGAGAACTATTAAAACTATTTTAAAAACTGAGCCTCTCTATTCTGAAACACATTAAAGCAGTGATTAAAAACAAAGACTTACACATCAATTATTGACCTAATGTAATATGTTTATCAGTCATTTATCTAAAAATGAAATATATTTTTTACAAATAGATAGAAATTTTTTGTTGTAAAGTTTTTTAGTGGTGAGTCACCAACACCTTTTTAGTGGTGAGTCAATCATTCTAATTAATACTCTGTAAAAATACTGGACATGGCAAAAGCTTACAAATTAAGCAAAATCTTAACATTTAGAAAATAGAACAAGACAATGAAAAGCACCATTATTTGATGCTATTTATAAGACATCACAAAATTAAAGTATATTTTTCCATAAGCCCTCATTTTTTCTGGAATACTTTCTAAAGTCTTTTTGAAATCTACTAAAACACATAGCTTTTCCTGTAACATTTTGTCTAGCAGTACTTTTTAAGGACAACTTAGTGGCATGAAAAGGCTTCGACAAACATGGACCAAACATACAGGGATTTGATTTGGAAGATAATGAAGGCCCAATTTTTGTACTTAAAACTTAAAAAAATCCAAACACCATCTTTAGATTTTTTTGAGACAAAGTGAAAAGCTCTTCTACAGTATGACATGTTTTTTTATATGCTAGATGAAAATTTTATCAAATAAACCCTAATACTTATACATGCCACAATGCCCACTATGCTTAACATATACACATGACATTAATCAACTCTTTTAACTGTAGCCAAGTACCAACAGAACACCATGTTTGGTCTCTGAGAAAAGTCTTTGGAGCAGAGTTAATCCAAGAGTGGGAATACAGATTAGCTTTTTTGAGGTTAAGGAATGGCTACTCCAAAATATCCTGGAGGAGGGGTAACAACAATAACAGCAGACAATTTTATCAATGTATAGACTTTAGCTGACTTTGATCGAAGAAACTTTAAATTTTGGAAAAAGCATCCAAGACATGGTTGTGAGGATTCTCCAAATAAAAATTTAACATCCAGGTTTGGGCATGCAGAGTTTAGCACTAGTTTTTTGATTATAAAGCTTGAGTAAATAATTATTTACTAAAGCCAGGGATCTATTTTTAAAAAAGAATGGGGAGGGCTGTCTCTTGTTCTTCTCAAAATTTATATACAGTATACACAAATATAGATAACTTGGTTGATTGCATGTTGCTCAAGTGCATAATATGTTCTATTTCATAAAAATCAGAAATTTTGAACCAAATTTTATCTCACTTTACATTAGAACATTGGTTAATTGCATATCACTTAATAGAATAAACTGAATTACTTCATAAGATTTGTGCCCCAGTTGATATCATTGTTTATTTAATTGTATAATGGTTAACAAGACATTCACAATTTGCAGAACAATTGTGGATTCTGAACAATAAAAGAGGTTCTAAACATTCAAGATTTTATCCATTGTTGACTGATCTATGAAGGAATTGACACAAACAAATCTATAGCTTTGAAATGAGATATGATGGAAAATATGGCTACAAAATTGAAACAGCAGGCATTATAGTTTTGTTAAATTGTAGAATAAATGAATAATTTATTGAAGAATAATGTGTATCTAAATTGTTTTGCTACTCCATACATTTTCAACAAAACTTTTTTCCATCTAGCAGTTCTAGTCTTGTTCTCACAAAATAATGATATGCAGCCATGCATGTACACAAAAATTGTTCATTGCATATGTGGAAGCTGATTAATATGCATGTCTTTGCATGTGTTCATCACATTTCTTTCAAAACAAAATAAGAGGCAAATGTATTTTTATTTTCTCCATATAAAATTGATAAAAAAAAGTACAAGTGCATAGTGAATTAAAAGCAAATAAAAAAGGCCAATACTTACACAATTCATAAATATGTTTTGATTCTGATAAGATTTGAATTTACTTAAAAAATTTATAAGATAGACAAAGCAAATTTGAAAAGAATGATAAGATAGACTTAAAGAATTTATTAAATCACCTCAGAAGTTTTGTTATCAATCCCTTTGTATACTTCACCAAAAGATCCTTTTCCAATACGCTCTTGTTTTGTGAATAATTTTTCAGGGTCCAAAGTCACTTTCTAGAATTCAAAATTAAAGATAAAAAAAAATAATTTCAAAGATGTAAAAATTACTCAGATAAATAAATATATAATAATCATAAAAGCAATACAAAAGTTAAGCTTAAAATGGCTTGATAATGTCAACAAAAGCAGATTGTGTCACTGTTTTGAACAATAGGGTCTCATCAGTGATGTGATGACCAGTACTTGTTTAAGACTATATAAATAGCTTAAACAAAATTTAGCTTTTGTGGTACCTACACTTGGTACAAGTCAAAGCTAAATTGCACTCTTATGTTGACAAGCCATAGAACAGAATGAAGCTTAAATGATGCTGGTTTAGTATGTGGCTTATCTTTTCGAAAGGTAGGCCACATATGATTCACATTTGAAAGGTAGACCACATACTAAGCCAACACCATTTAAACTTATATTAAATTGCTGCAAACATAACAACATTAACTTACAAAATGGAAAAAATTACAATAAAAAAGTTAATTTAAAAAAAAACAAAGGTTTTGTATTCTAAGTAAATATTGTGCAGTAACAAATCTACTACTAAAATATAATTATTAAAAAACAGGTGCACACACTGTGAGGAAACTATAGCAGCTTTTTTGATCTTTTCAACCAACACTTTGGATCTTAGCAAGAGTTTGCTTTTTTGATTCTACTACAGATTTTTATAACGTGCATTTTTTCATTATCATTACATGAGTGGATAATCATGATGTCAGCGGTAGTGTCATTTGCCTTGTAGCTTTCATTAAGGCTTCACTTTGTGTCTTTTGTCAGAACCCAATTAGAATGAGTAATGCTTTTTGATTTTTTAAATTTTTATTTTTTATGGAAACTGATGATGACCTTTATGGGTTGAAATCAATTTTTTGTTGAGCTAGTTAGTTTTTGTTCTTAATTTAAATATTACGCCCATTGAATTTTGACTGATTTTATTAATTAATTTATCTATTGCAATTTAGCATTAGATTTAGGTTTTCATAATTTTTCAAATGATGCATTTTTTTGATACAGAAGTAAGTGAAAATCATAAAACAAAAACAAAAAATACCCAACATTTAACCAATATTTATTTATATTAATGTATTGTAACAAATTTGTCCACTTAAAATAAATTAATTAAACATTATACAAAGCATACTAAAATTTGAACACATATAGTATATGAAAAATTAGCTTTCTGTGATTTTTGAAATTAGAAATATGCATCTACAAAAGTGCTACCTAATAACTGAGTGCCAACCTAATAAAAGCTATCTAAAACTTTGGACTTTTTAAAAATACACTAGCTATTGAGCTAAATTTTTTAAGACATGCCTTAATCATGCTACACAGCCTTTTGACAAAGTTTGAGAAAATTTGAAGGGCAAACTGGAAACTTCAAAAAGTTTAGGGTGCTTGACATGGAATGACCCAAATGCAAGAGTCTTTTAAGTGTTACACAAGTTGACTTTATAATAAACAACATAGATTATGTTATAGTGTCACAGTGATTATAGTGTCACAATTTTCTTTGCTCAAAATTTCATATAATACAATATCTCGTTGATTAAACAGAAATAAGAGCTTGTCAATAAATTAGCTGATATTTATTTTAATTTTGCTATCAAATATATTATCAATAAGATTTCCATGCTTCAAGACTGCCAGCTAAAAAGACATCATTTCATGTACAATAGCAGGCCTACTATACAGTCTGTACTAATGGTAAGACTGGTAATGTAGCCAATTTGTTGATCTTCCAATAACATTAAACTAATTACTTTTTTAGATCTAAGAACAATGCAAACAGCTTAGTGGTAATCATCACAAGTTATTGTATCAAAGCTATGACCTGCCCCATTTTGGAATATGTAAACATTATATGGAGCTATATTACATCAAATACCCACATCAAGAAACTGCAAAGCATTCAGAGCACATCTTCACACAAAACACAAACACTCAACAGGTACATGATAAAACCAATGTCCTTTCAAGTAGCAACCATCTCAAGTTTCATGCTACTCAACTTAAACAGCTGACTCAAACACAAACGCACACTTCACATGATCTTAATGCACATTTAGATCTACCCAGAAACATAAAAAGCACAATCTTTCACAACAACGAGCACATTAACATCATCATCTCAGATCCATACACAACAAATGAGAGAGAGAGAGACATTTTATTTTCACCTTGTACATATTTGAAAACAATTTTGGACAAATACAGAAAATTACAAGGGATTCACCATGCAAAGATTAGGAAGCATCAAAAAACCTTCAAGGTTATTAAATCAAGATGCTTCCTGATGAAAGTAGCAGTCAATTATCACTATCAATGAATAAATAAAACAAAGCAAAGAAAAAGAACAATTATTCCAAAGCATATAATAACTAAAAAAAAACATAACTATTACACAAAGAGAAGCAATACCCTAAACATAGCAACGACAAATATGCGAGATCATTTGCAAGAAACAAGTTCTTATAAAATTAAACTTGTAAACTCAGTTAAAGTTTTTATAATTTTTTTTTAATAAAACCCACTGTATACCATTAAATTCAGCATCTATTTGACCCTATAATAGAGAAGACTTTTTCTAAAATTTTTATTAATACAAGGTATAAAATATTTAAAAAGTTTTGTATTTCTTGTATTGTAATCATAAATTTGAGTTAATTTACTGAATAAAGCATAAAATTTTTTAGAAGAATGTAAGAAAACCTCAAAACACATTTACACAACCTTCACTTTGCAATACCTTTGTTAGCAGAAAAAATAACAAAGTTACTAACACCACACCCTACAACATGCACTCATCAGAACAAGCATTGTGATGTCATATGCTTGCAAACTGGAGCCAACAAATCATCACTCTTGTGAAGTTGTCTACACACAGTAAACACTGATATACACATCACAATGCCCACTATGCTTGACACACACACACACATACAACACTAATCACCTCTATAACTGTAGCCAAGTAGCACCACAGCACCATGCCACCAGTCAGTGAAAAAAGCCTTTGAACCAGCAGGGGCACCCAAGAGGGAAAATTTAAATTGGCTTTTCTGAAACATTAAGCG
The DNA here is from genome assembly GCA_963680785.1 of Diplosoma virens. Classification (NCBI taxonomy): domain Eukaryota; kingdom Metazoa; phylum Chordata; class Ascidiacea; order Aplousobranchia; family Didemnidae; genus Diplosoma; species Diplosoma virens. Next base: position 10,583,884 of record OY796897.1, read on the forward strand.
ATGGCTCCTTTAAAATATCTTTGTAGGGACAACAACAACAACATGAGTAATTGATTAAGAGCTATCAAGCAAGCACCAACATCTGAATAATATTTAGTTCTTATAAACTTTAAACTTTTTGTAACATGTCAAAGTGAAAGTATAGTCTGACTTACATAATATACCAGTTGATAGCTATTGAACATAAGAATATCTTCAGCAATGTGTAGTTGAGACAAAGACCCTTGCTAATTGAACTGTGAAAGCCAGCCTGCTTAAATGTCATTTTGACACAAATCATTCTGACAAGAATTAGGGCAAAAAAATTAGTTACTTTTAGTGACTTGGCAAAAACATCAAACAGCAATGCCCGGACAAGAGTAGTAAATTTAAAAAAAGAAAAGGGTATTGATAAAGCATTGTATTAAATTACTCTTCTAATTTATTTCTCTTTAATTTTTTAGCCACTGTAATTGAAAATTGAAGAGTCTATGTCAGCAGCAAAGATTTTGATTAAACAATGATGAGAAATAAAATGACTGCAAAGTAAGAGTTTTTTACTGTAAAGCAACACTGCAAAGAATCAATTAGAGAAGATCTCAATTAATATTGTTGACAAAGTGATTTTAAAAGTGAAAGATTAAAGTTTGGCTTTTCCATTCAACTAGATCTGCCAAATGACACTACAACCAAGACTCAATTATTTGTCACAATTTGCTTAAATGCTGCAAAAACTTACTGACGAATGAGCAAGAAAGTTTGTGGTACAATAATAAGGATATTTCTAATACTTTGGACAATTTTTTCAAACTGCATAAATTGGAATGGAGAAAGCTGTGGGGCCTTAGAACAGATAAACCTCCATTTATGCTGCATCTAAATCAGGTTTAATGCTTAGCTAAAAGTGTGTCACCAACATGCAACCATTGCTCATCATTTTATTCCAAAAATTTTTTTTTGTTATCATGTTTAAATTGCATTATCACATTGAAAAATTTTGTTAAAAAATTTGATCTAAATACCTGGTTGTTTAAAAACTTGTAAAAATTTTGCTTTTTTTGTAGTTAAGAAAGTTTTTTTTTAATTTTAAATATAATACAATTTAGTACTTTGGACATAATTGGTGATACTAACATATAAGTATAAAATGGCGTTTTAAGATAAAAGCTTTTGATTCAAATATACAAATGAAAAAATGTCAGTAAATTAAAATTTTTATCAAATTTGCTTGGGCAACAAAAATTTTAATGAACCAATTAGCAGGGTATGTTGACATTAGTATGACAGTTTTGAATGCAAGTGTCAGTATTTTAACATTTGCAAATGAAAGGTATGAAGGGCAATGCTAAGAGTTGGTTTAACCCTTTAAAGGACAGTGGTACATATGTGTACCATGATTGTAATTATAGTGTAACAATAGCACTTTTGTGAAGGCATTATAATTGTGATTTTTAGGTATTTGTGACGTCATTATTAAATCATTGTTATTTTATTTTACAATCAAATTCTTATATCCCTTAAAGGGTTAAATATGAACTTGAATGCAAAATTTAAATGCAAAGTAACATTTAATAAAACAATTTTTTTTATACACACAAATAAGAAATTACGATTATATAATTATTGGTATGATGAACAATTGCTAACATCAAAACATCTACCAAGTAATGACAAAGCCATAAAATTATAAGGTCAAAAACTCTATGACTTAACATAAAAATGTAAGTACATTAATAGCAACATAGATTTGTAGCTGTATATATAAACATTATAATGAATTTGAGTATACAACCTAAAAATAGATATGAAGAATGAAAATTTAATGACATGTTTACTGTTTAACAGTAACTAACTAAAATTATATATTAAATAACATAATGTGTTATTTTTAATTTTTATTGATACTATATAGCAGTATTACATGATTTAAACATCAATTATAAATAACTTTTCATTACAAACATTCATTAAGAATAGTCAAGTCAATAAGAAAGCAAATGCCAATAGGTCTTTAAGAACTTATCAGGACATTACAGCTTGATGTTGACTCCAGCTGAGTAAGCTGATAACTTAAATAGCCAGCACAACTTCTTGTTTATGGTTTCAACACCACAAACACCTAGTTGCAGACCTGAATGTTGAGCAATAGTTACAGCAAAAACAATGCACTATAAGCATAAGTGAGTAAAGCAATGTTAAGTCAACAAGATTCTGAAAAAGGCATAGGGTTAGGGTTAGTATGTGTTTTAGGCTTAGCAGTCCTTCACACAGTTACAGCATTGTTTTTCTTATAACTGCTGCCCAGCATTCAGATTTGCAAGTTCTAGATCTTTGTGATGTCAAAAACATATACAAAAAGTTGTGCTGGCTGTTAGATTTCTAAGGTTATTCAGCGGGAGTCAACATCAACCTGTACTGTCTTGATGACTTCTAAGTAAGACAAAAAAGGTTTGTCTGCATTTGCTTGTTTATTGACTTTACCATTTATCACTTTATTGATGGCAACAGAACTGCTGTAAATATGCCCTTTGGGCTTAACAATTCTTTACACAGCTACATTGGTAGTACATTGTTTTTGTTGTATCAAATGTTTAATGGACAAAGCAAATAAGCTATACAGAAAATATAGGTATGATATCATATACATCAGACATGGACCGCCATTTTGTTCTGTGTAGCTTGCATTATGTTCCAACAAGATTAATTATTTGCTAATGCTATTCTTGAAAGTTATCTAGAAAAGTTGTACGCAATTTGTAATAAAAAATATTAAACTACTATACCTCAAATTACCTTAAACCAGGGTGACTTTGATCATGCAAAATAATTTTGATTATTTTAAATATAGCTTGAGAAATATAAAAAGTTGGGTATAAAAATAAAGAGAGATTTGGATTTTTTTATAATTGTTTTGAGGCAGATTTGTAAATGGATTTTCACCATTTATAAGAGAAAAACTTGATCAGGTACTAAACCTTAACATGTACAATACACCTTCACCTATTAATGCTAATTATAGTTATAAAGTCATGCCTTCTTTAATTTTGATAAATGATATCTTAACATTTCCATCTTTTAATATTTTTTTAATATACTTTGATCAAAAAAACTAAACATTTAGAAACCAAACCAAAAACGAACATTACATTGAATAGGTTTGCAAACCTTTTATACTGTACTGATACACAATACACAGAGTTCTATAAATTACCAATCTAAAAATCAAACCTGTGCCAACAACTTTTTATTTACAGATGTCTCTCTGACAATTTTACACTGAGACCATAACAAAAAACAAAGTAAGAGTTATTTTTGTTGAAATTGAAATTATTGATTATCAAATAATCTTCATCTTCATAAAAAATTCTTTGTGGCCTTATAAAATTTTTTTAAGTTATAAAATCATTAAACTTGAATGAAATAATTTGATCAAATGATGAATTTATGCAAGAGATCAAAATCACCTTATATTTGGAATAACTTTAAGATATTACATGGTGCTTTGTTCCTAGTACATAATGTCAGACCAAAAAAGCAATGTTATATAAGGAAGTTGAGACCTAAAGTGTTTCAGTTAATTTGTTTTGGAAAATTTATCCTTTGAGTTTGGGTAGGTGTAAATCAAGATAGCTTTAAAATAATCAAAGTTACCCTAGTTTATGGTATATATTTAAAAGATACATTCATAAATATAAAAAAAGCAAAAGAAAAACTTTGCAAATAATTACCAACAGAAATAATACAAAAATGTATAAAGAAATACCAGCTAAATTAATTTTATTAACAGAAAATTTTTATTAAATATTGACTAAATTTAACTGCCTACCAATATATTCTTAGTTTAAAATTCATAGTTCTTCTGGTACAATCAAAGGCAATTTGAACTTCAACAAATATAACAAAAGATGTAATATATTTTTTAAAGAAAAACTTGTAACACAACGTTTCGTCTGTTACATCAAGTGGACTTCTTCAGGTAAAAATAACATACAATGTACAACATATTTAAAAGCAAAAAACAAAACTAATGAACACAATGGTGAGGCAAACCATAACTAAATTTTAAACTAAGTAATATCCTTGGTAACAGTGTTTACATTAAATATATATTCTTGTCATAAAGCAAGATTCTAAAATGAAAAAAATACTGGAGATTAATACATAAATTACAATAAACATACAACTCTTTGTATACCATATAAAGTTTTAAAACAGTTTTTAAACTTACTTGCTGTCGAGGAACTGAAATCAATGAGTTCGCCATCAGAATATTAAAAAAATTATTTAAAGTTGTGAGATAAAAAAATAATAAACAATGAAGCCAAAATAAAACTAAAATATTAAAAATTGTTTATAGGCAGGTACCAGTAATTAATCTTAACCAAAACTTTCACTAGTAAAGCTACAAAATTATTAAACATTGATATACAAGACAAAATAAAATTTTTGATTGAACTTTTAAGTTATTCAACTCATCAAATTACCAGAATAACAAACGTTTACCATATCATACATCTTAATAATAATACTTTCCAATTCATCTTTTTTTTTACAGTTATTTTAAATTGGTTAAAAAAGTAAACATAGTAACACTTAAATGTTAATACAAACACAAATTTATAACTTCACAATTTCATATTTACGGTATATAACTATTATGTATAACCAGATAACTGTATAAAGTCAACTTTAACAATTCTTTGTAAACCATTTACAAACTTCAAACACTTGCTTAATCTTTATTAAAACTAAAATAAAAAATTAAAAATTCTAGTTTTTTTTATTTTTTATCTATATCGTACGTTTTCATTCAGATGTTTAGGCTTATTAGGCAAAGATCTAAATTTTAAAATGGCTTGTTTTTTAACAAAAAAATTGTATGGTTTAGGCCGCTAAACGTCACAATATTTTTACTTATCAATTCAATTAGAAACAATAAAATTATGCCAAAACTTTTGGTAATTTGACGATATATTTCACAAACTTAAACTACGACTTCAAGTCCACTTTAAAAGTTTAGAACAATTTTTCAAAAATTATAAATAAAAAAGAGGAAAAAAAAATTAGAAAATTCGTTGCCACCTGCTAAACTTTAAATTAATATTTGCTAAAAATAACTATATTATGGAAGAGACTCCTATAATTAAAAGGATTTAAAGGAGCTAAAAAGAACAGGAAAAGCTTTTATTATTTAAAAAGGAAAATTTAGGTCGAATAGAAAATTATTTTTCAATTTTTAATTCAAAATTTTTGTTTTTTTAAAAAAAATTTAATTAATGTTTTTCTGACTAATTAAGCTATCAACCTTTTCGAGCCTGCGACACATTTTAGGATCTTTCCAAAATTCGTAGCACACTTGGGCCAGAGTGAAGATCTTAATTTTTGTCCCTAAAAAGTAGTGTTCTTTAAAAAAAAGTCTTTACCTTGAATCTATCTCGGATTTCTCGAATTTTGTTCGTAAAAAGTAGTGCCTACTAAAAAAAGGTTGCGGAGCAAAGAACTAAAGCTTTTCAAAAAGTTTCGCGGGACACAAGTTGAGAACCACTCAATTAAACGATCGTGTTGATAAGTTGTGTTAACGTAAGTAACGTGCTCGAGAGGTATTAGGAACATCATTGCTAAGGCAAACGTGATTGACACAGTCGCAGTTTAAAACCTGTATACTCGCTTCATTCTTTCGTTTTTTTGAGAAAGAGACTTTGCAACATTTACCCCTGCTTGGTGATCTTAGCAACTAGCAAGGAGTTTTTAATTTTAGTCTTATTTCTAAATAAAAATTAAAAAACCACTTAAAAAATTTTTATCGTTTAACAATATCTTGGTATCACCGAAAATGGTTTGGGAAATCGGTTTACGGTTGCCTGAAGTATAATGCCTTCAACGTTTTCCTGTGAATTAAGAGAATATAGAAATAAAAATGAAATAATAAATAATTTTTCCAGATAGCAATTAATGGTCGGAAGTAATGCGAATGTTGCAATAAACAAAAAAATTAAGGTTTATGGTTTTTAACAATACATTGCTGCAGCAAAAAGAATCACTTTCAACAACTTTCACACCAAAACCATATATTTAAAATTCACTGCTTGACCGTGGTTTTTGGTTTTAACTACGCAGTTTATCGTCATGAAGAAAAACTAATAAGTTTAAACTGTCCAATTTTGCTTTAGTTGTTTTCCTTACAATTATTTGATTGGTACCAGTGATGGCCTTTATAGGGTGCGAACGGAGCGGCCGCATCAGGCCCCCCTGAAATACATTAAAAAGTGGCCCCCTGCTGCACAAGAAATTGCTTTATTTCTTTGTAGTAGCACCAGGACGTCGATGACATGTCAAAAAAAAAAGAAAAAAATTTTAAAGATTCTGCTCCTTAGATTGTTGTCACTAATTGTACTTATGGAAATGTGGAAGTAGGCCTACAAAAATTTTTTAGGAGATCACAATGTCTTGAGGCAGTAAAAAGTGCCTCTCTATGCTTTGGATCACCCGATAGTGGGTCCCCCTAAATTGAAGACATTTTTTTTAGTAATCACTTTGTCTCACGATGCTTTGGATCACTCAATAATGGCCCTCCTAAATGGAAGACTTTTTTTTAGAGATCACTTTGCTTTCATACACTAAACATCATGGGTTCAACTACCTTTTTTTGGTACACTAAATTGTGGCCCCCCTTATGTTTCTTGCACCAGTCCCCCCTTTTTGTAAGGCCATCACTGATTGGTACGTAAATTTAGTCAAATCAACTATTTTCCCTCTAAAGTGGTTGGGGACCATTTCAAAAATTGTATAAAATCTCTCACCAATTTGTAATTTTCGGAGATATACTTATTTTTGCTTAACATTAATTAGCCTATACCAAGACAAAATAAGTTAAGGCATTGGTGCGTTGACTATGGACAATTTTTTGTGCATGTTATGACGTAGGCCTATATCGTTTAACCGCCGTCTCCCTATTAGCAACCTTTGCTCTATTTCATTTTGAATTATTATCAATTGTTCTTTTGGATGCAAATAAGAACAAACTACTACTATTACTATTGTTTTTTACACCGGAAGCCTCTTTCGATATTTAAACTAAACTTTATTTGCTTTTAGTGCCCACCAATTAAGCAATCCAGACGTACAGCAGCATTGGTGCACTCACTATGAAAACAAAAAGCATTTCTTCAGCCCATAGGATTTAGCAATATTTTTTCGTACTCTTTGATTAAATATTACCGATAACAATATACGTATTTATTTACATCGGAAAGATGTCGATTTACGTCTACTTTTTAATTGTATGAAGCAATATTAATGAAGCGACGATTGGTACGAGATGGCTTGTTGGCAGCAATAAATTGGAAATTTTTAAAACTTCCATTAATACGTAGTATATTATTTATTCATACATTTGATAAAATAACACTGATTCAACTTTTTCTTATTTCGTCAGAAAGACGTCGGATCACGACTTCGTTTTAAAAATAGACATATGAAGCCATAGCCGTACCTGCCGGGGGTGCAGGGGGGGCAATTGCCCCCCCAAGTTTCGAAGATTTGGGCAAAATTAAGATTTTTCGGGCAGTGAGAAGAAAATATTTGGGCAAAACCATAGTTTTTCGGGCAGCGATATGAAAAATTTGGGCAAAGTCAGGAAATTTAGAGAGGTGATGATGAGGAACTGCAAGAAATAATAACCCAAATTTAGGTGAAGACCTTTTTTTTTTTTTTTTTTTTTTAGAGATCACCATGATTTTAGGACAAAATTGGTTTTTGTCTGAGAAACTCAGACAATTTTTTTGTCATATCCGAAATGTACTCTAAAATCATGATTTGGGCAAACGTCACAAAATTTGGGCAAAACTTCATTGCCCCCCCAAAATTTTTTGGGCTGGTACGGGTATGTATGAAGCAGATTTGCGTGGCACTATTCTGACGTCGATGCAACGTTGGTTCAATATTGGCTGGTATTATTTATGAATTTTTATAAAAAAAAAGCATTCATTTATCCCTATATTTGAACAATTGGTTGTTTTGTCATATTTCTTTATCAAATAATATCGATTTGAGTAATAACGTGTCATCATGGACTTCAGACAGTGGCAGTCACAAAGAAACAAGTGGAAGAAATGGAAGTCGCAGAGATGAAAATGTTGAGGTTTGCTATGGGAGTGACGAGAAAAGACAAGATTAGAAACGAGCACATCAGTAGTACTGTTAAGGTAGAACAGTTAGGAATGTAGATGAGGGAGGGCAGGCTGAGATGGTATGGACGTGTCATGAGGAGAGACCAAGATTATGTAGGAAGAAAGATGATGTAAATGGAGTTACCGGGAAAGGAGAAGAGGGAGACCAAAGAGAAGATTTTTAGATGTAGTAAAAGAAGGTGGGGGAAGTTGGTGCAAAGGAGACGGATGTTGAAGACAGAAAGGTTTGAAGAATGATGATACGCTATGGCCACCCCTGACTGAAGGGAAAGGCCGAAAGGAGAAGAAGAAGGAGAAGAAGAGTAATAACGTGGCAAAAACGTCGATTTGTAACCTCTTCCCAACTGTATGTAGTGTGGGCACAGCCATGTCTAGCCAAAGTTGGTACAAAGTTGGGTAATTAACATCATTAACTTTTGAATATTTGTGTAAAAACTTTCATCTTTGCTGTTTTTTTTCATTTATTGTTAGACATAGTTAGACATAGACATAGACATTTTATTTCTTCTCAACGCATCATCCAACTTTATCTCTTTCTTTTATTGCAACCAGAGATACGTCAACAATTCCGGCAACTCTAATTTTATTCCGGTACTCTGTAAACAACTTAGGTATCCCTGATTGCCACATACGCAACAACACGTCAAAATACTTTTATTACGTGAATTTTTGCATCAAATTGCTTTTTTTTGCAATTTTTTTAAATAGCCTAGCAGTAACAGTTTACAAGTTAATGCACAAGGTCTGGTTTATTCCAAATTAAAGACGATTTCGACCACTCTTAGTTCAATTTTTCAGGATACTTAATTTACTCAAGAGCATGAAAACAGAAACAAGCAACTGCTAAAGTTCCCGACATTAATTTTAAATATCCAGAGCAGGAATGGCAAACCATTGCCCTTCGGTGACAGCATGACCCAACCCTTGGAATTGAAAAATTCCTCTGTCATTCCAAATTTTCTGTCATTTAATGACTTTTTTCAAATTCTTAAATAGCTAATAAATCGGCTCGACTAGAGAAAAAAGGTCTTTGTTCGTCGAGAACTAAATAAAATAAAAAGTTCTTGTAATTGACTTTTTCGCTCTTATTCTAGACAATGACCCAATTTGTTCTTGATTAAATGATTATTTTTTGATATGTTCAGATCGACACTGTAATTGGCAGCGTGGTCGAATGGTCAAAGCACGGGGCTTATGAGCAACATGGTCTCGGTTAAAAACCCACTCGCGTCATTCTGTTGTGTCCTTGGGAAAGACACTTTACGGCACTTTCCCCTGCTTGGTGGTCTTGGCAAGTAGTTCTAAATTACAGTAATATCTCTATTAAATTACAAGCGGACAGCAATATTTGGCATCTCCGGAAGCAGGTCGGGGTAATTGCTTACCCTATGTATTAGCGCCTCCGTCGCTTTCCTGCGAGTCAGGAGGATAAATATAAAGATAAAAGTAAAAATAATCTGTTCTATTGAAAAGGTTCGCCATACTAGATCTAAAGCAAATCGCCCAAGCTTTACTTGCACTGCTTAAAAATTTAAAAAAACAAGTTTTTTCCTTTTTGCAAGCACACACTTACGGTTTACAAATGCGTAAAGACCAGTTTTGTGGCTGCTACAAAAGCACCCCGAAAAATATATGGTTATAATAGTAATCTATTGTTGTGTATTGTTTTAAAATTATAAGCAATTTATTTACGACTATTTTGAACTCATTAGATATCAATTTTCTACTTCCTTGAAAGCAAAAAGCAAATCAATTTTATTAAGGCAACATGCATCAGATTTTGATCTAATTTCATAGGTCGCGCAAGAAGATTATTGGAAAGACTATGTTGGGGTGCTGGCACAAATAGTCTGCACACTTGGCATGGCCGACCTAACTTCGGTCAAATCAAACGATGAGTTCCGCGCACTGCATTAGTCTAGTACTGCAATGCTCATCTCTTCTCATATACAACTCAATTGTTTTAAATTTAAGAAGTAAAGATGTTTACTCACCATGGCTTGTAAGTAGAATTTTCGCTTGTCATGAAAAAATCTAAATCACCAAGTAAGAATAGAGCCGATATGATTTAACATACAATTCAAGGCTTGGCCCAAATTTAATAGGACCTATGTGCTGGGCGTGTGTTGGTTCTTTGAATTTCCGCCTCTCCAGGCTTATACATGTTCAATGTCTCAGCATAGATGCTATACGAAACTCAATAGACAAACAAAGGATACACCGGAGGTTTAGACAAGGCCTAAAAACAAAAAAAAAGATACAATTTAATTATTGATAATTTTTGGATATGTCCACTTGTTAATGATAATCACTCATCTATTTTCTCAATTTTTGAGTACTTCAGTTATGCCAAATTTTCTGCTCACTGATGTTTGACATTTAAAAGTCTGCTGAGTTTCTAAACCGCATTCAATATTTCAACTTTTGAAAAATAAAATGCCCTTATTTCAAATATTTAATTGAAAGCAGCGATTATAGAAGAATTGCTATTGCTCTTAAACCTTTGCTACGCGGCAATAGAGCGTTTCCATCGTTTTTTCTGACTTTTGCTCTCACGTAATTTAAATAATTTTTTGTTTTACAAAAAGCGGAAAAAATGCAACTTTATCATAACAGCGACAAGATGACTTTCTTATTATTATACAGTATAAAAAAAGGTTAAAATTTTTTTTTGTCAACCCTGAAAACGTTCTGCTTTTTTCGAGATTTCAAAAACAAAAAAACTTTGGCAAGTTTTTGCTAAAATTGGCTTTTGTCTAGTGGTGACCTTAAAAGATCCCTGTCAAATATCGTAGACTTAGCCTATTCAACAATAATTTTTTTATAAATTTTAATACAGATAGAATAGCGTAGATCAGGGGTGGGCAAACTACGACCCGCGGGCCGCATGAGGCCCGACACGACTTTCTGTGCGGTGCACGAAAGCTTCAAGCAAATAACTTAACTCTCTCTTCGCTTTCAATCGTTGTGAATTGTGATCTTTAAAAAAATGTCCAAAATTTGGGATTACTACGTGTTTGGAACGAAAAAGGAGATTTTGGACATTGTTTAAAAATGATTGTCGCTTTTTTTTTTAGAGATCGCTATAGTGCGGCCCGCATTTAAAATCAACTTGTCAATGAGGCCCGCGAGCTAAAAAGTTTGCCCACCCCTGGCGTAGATTAACTGTTTTAATAGCCGAGATAGTCAAACAAGACATGAAAAAAGTTAAATTATTCAGGACAGTGTGTTGCTTATCCCATTTTGATTTTACTATCAAACAAAAGCTGACAGTTTGTCAGTTATTCGATCCAGGCTAAAACGTAGACCATAAGCTTAGTAGATTAATATGGACTAGGCTAATTTTTAGCCTAAGCTCGTAATAGTAAGAAATAGACTGTAGGCCTACAATATCTTTTTAAAGAAAAGATAATCAGTGAATGAAATTTCAATAATGAATCTTGGCTTATTTCGTTTCAAGTTTTTATTTTTAAAATCTTTTTACATCGATAACCGTCAGCTTTGATATTGTGGATTACACTAAAGATCGTCGAGATTTGGTCCGCCCGAAAATTGAACTTAAACCTAAAATTTAAAAAAATAGAGTGAAATGATGTAAGGAGCTTTCTAAAAAAATTTCTTATACGTTGGTCTAGGTTTTTTTTTTGATAAAATAAATGTTCACCAGTATTCAAAAAAGTCCCCCGATCAAAAAAAAAAAAAAAAACCTTTAAATTATTCGTATTATTTTCTAACTCGGATAAAATGTAGTTTTGATTTATAGCAACCAGAATTAACTTAAAAGAGATTGACTTGGTGCAAAAACTTACGGTGAACGAAATATCATTTGCTAGAATTTTACACTATTTACCCAAGTACATAAAAGAACTACATCTTTGATTTTTTTTACTGAATTCGTTTTATGATGGGTTTAATCACATTTTTTTATCGTTAGGGAGTTGTAAAAAATTTATTGAATCTTCGGTAATTAATTTTAATTGGTGTATTAACCGATCAATAATTGCAATGAATGGTCAGTTATCTTTTTCAACATAAAGCATTCTTAGTTTTGATTTCAAAAGCAAATTTGACTAAAAAAATTAAAATTATTGTAAAGCTTTGTTGTGCTTGGACACTTTTTATGCTTTGATAAGAAAAGCAGTGTTGGTCTATTTTTGTTTTTACACGCATACCAGTTATATTTTAATGGTTTTAATAAAGAAATTTCTAATTATACCAAGATTTCAATTAATTGCAATGAATTGATGTTGTAGAAATCAAATATTTAATCAATAATTTTGTTGCAATCAATTGATTAGATCAATTAATTGCAATTAATTTTTCATCAATTAATTTTTTACAACCCCTGATCTGTAGTTTGACTAATTTGTTTGCATCTATGTAAGATAATAAACAGAATTCGGCAGCGTGGTCGAGTGGTTAAAGCACCGAACTGATGATCAACACGGTCTCGGTTCAAAACCTACTTGCGCCATACTGTTGTGTTCTTGGGAAAGACACTTTACGGCACTTTCCCCTGCTTAGTGGTCTTGACAAGCAGTTCTAAATTACAGTCATATCTCTACTAAATTACTAGCGGACAGCAATATCTTGGCATCTCCGGAAGCAGGTCGGGGTAATTGCTTTACCCTATGCATAGCGCCTCCGTCGCTTTCCTGCGAGTCAGGAGGATAAATATAGAGATAAAAATTTAAAAAAATAAATTCCAAAATTCTTTTGGTTAAGACTAACAGATTTTTTTGCATTTTTGGCATAAAAATCAGTATTAAAAAAAGCACAAAGATAAAAAGGAGTCAATTTTTACTTTGAAAAACAAAATTATAAAACAAGAACATATTTGGTTAATTTTAATTTAGAATTAAAACGCAATCACAAACTACCTGCCCTTGCACGGCAGAGAAGAAAATGCCTTCGTTTTACTAAATTCTAGGGGAAATTGTTTAATTTTTCATCAATTATATTTGTTTTTTGAAGACAAAACGAAAAACACAAAAGTTCAGGAAACCCGGTTTACCTCTGAAGATTTTTATTTCAAACAGCCAAGTTTATTGAAAATCTAGTTTTAAATTTCTTTTTACGGTTGAAAATACACATGTTGTTGTTTCTATATACCGACAAAAAACGTTGGTGTTTAAACATTAAACTGAAGGTTTTTACTGTAATACATTTTATTGCTTTCAATAAAGCAATGATAGGCATTTCCATCATATTTACAATAAATAAATAATAAAATTCGCTTGGGTAAAATTCGAATTAACAAAAGGTTTTTTCAATTACTTAAATTTTTGTCGTTGCAACTTTATGAAGTCATAATCTATTTAAATATCATAATGATTATATTTTTTAGAGGCGTCCGCCATCGTAGAAATCTGAAAGCGTATGTAACCTATTTGCGGCTATTCCGCAAAGTTGACAAATTACCATAAAAAAATAAAGCGCGCTCTTTCTTCGACTTGGTAAAATTTATGTTCATGGAAAAACGCGCGTCTTCTGTTTAAAAAAACGGTATGTTAGGTAACAGATCAATGGGTTCGAGATAAGTTTGAAATTCGCGGTGTAACGCTTCAAGGGTCTTCAATTATGACTAAAAGAAAATTTTGGGCTTGTTTATTAAGAAGCATTGAGCCGAAAAATTATTTCGTATTCAACCGCAGAAAAGCGTTCCATTAAACTTGAGATTAGGCGGAAATTTTTGAAATAATTTAAAATTGTCACGCAAAAAATGGTACTTTATTTCTAATGCCAGAGGTTCTCAAATAATGCATCTCGACGCCTTGTCTGATACAATATTTTAAAACTAAGAGCGTCGCGATACAACAGAATAAATATATTAGACCAGGGGTCATCAAACTTTTTTCGAAAAGGTTGTTTTGACGTGCAAACAAAGCATTTAATTCCAAAAGTCAAACAAAGGCCAAAAAAAGTCTTCACTTAACGTTTAAACAAAAATGTCAAATAAAGATTTTTTTGGCAGAACCATAGAATTTCGCGACAACTGTTTCATCGACTAGATATGGGTTAGGTTCTAAATCAAATGTTAAAGCTTCAAATGTGACGTTTGTTGCTATATTTGTAATTGCAGTAATTGATATGTCATTAAACTTGCCGCGTGCGTGTTTTGCTGAGAAGTGGATGTAAAATTGACGAGAAACGAGTCAGTAATCCTTTAAAAACTATCTTCATGCTGCGTTCGTGCAGTTTTTTCAAAATTCAGAACTTTGACCCCCATTCCCTCTTGGCTACAGATTGAACGTCAGGGAAGGAATTAAAAACGGTTGAATATATATTTACCGTAGAACTTGGTGTTTCTGCAGCATTACGTCAAAGATGCTTTGTCAAGCGGTGATTATTAAAACAATATTAAACCAGTTTAACTCAGTTTTATATAAAGGGAACAATGCTTAAAAATTAGAACTGCAATTTGAAGCAATTGTTCGTGAATGCTTGCATGCTGTATGAATTTGTCAATCTTATAAATGAGAATTGTTTCTATAAACAGACTTACTCAGTTGATATTTCTTTGAATAAACAACATAACAAAAGTGAAAATACAATGAACTTAGAACTATCAAAACGAAAAAAATAAACCACAATAGCTTTTGTGCTTTTGTGCTTTTGTAATTCATTCATTTTTGTGCTAGCTTTAGGTTTAGCAGGTACAATTGCTAAAATATTGGAGAGGGCGTTTACGCAAAACGCTTAATTTAGGACTTTTTTGTAATTAACATCAGTTCACTGATATTTTCGTGATATATTATGCAGCAGGTTTTAGTTAGAAAAATATAATTTACTTTTCAGAAGGAAAAACAAATGTACCGACCAGTGTGACAAACAAAAATTTAACTTAGCTTTTACTTTTTTTGTGTTATCTTGTTAGACTGAGATTAAAACAGAAATTTTTAATTAATTCAACAAAAATAAGAGCATCAATATTTTGCAAAAATACTTACAAACTAATCGAGCTTTTATTATTTCCTCGGATTTATGCCAGTCTAATTATATTTTAAAAAGGTTTTGTTACGAAGTATACAAGTCAATTTTTTCTGGGTTCTTTCCATATTTTCAATGCAGCTTAGTTGTGGTGATGAGAGCCATAGCCAGGTGGGGACAATAGGACCAAGACCTCTCTGGTTAAGCCTCTTTAAAATTAAATTTTAATCTAGGTGTACTGTATGTATTATTAAAATCTTTTATTGATAAAAAACGGCACTCTTTCAAAATTCTGGTGCCTCTTGGCGTTTAACTGGTAAGCAATATTGCCTATGTGACTCTGATATTCGAATGAGACACTTGGTTTCATTTTTAGAAACTACGTTCTTATTTAAGTTACGAGACCTTTAGAAAAGCAAAACCAAAAAAATTACTAACAAGTCAAAAGAAAAGATTATGGCAAAATCAAATATTCATGAGAACCTTTCATGATTCATGTTTACAGTGAGTTTTCTTTTAGTTTTCATTACGATTGTGAGTCAGAATTATGAAAACAATAACTTAAACAGATTAAGCTGTTAAATAAAAGTAAGTTTAAAATCCCTTATTTCCCCATTTCGTAAATTTACATTTTCAATTAGCACACTATTCGATTTAAGAAAGTTAAAAGGTGTATACTGCAGTGTCATAAGTAAACTCAACAAAATCTACTTATTTAGAATATAAAAAGAAACATGTTGAGACTGGTATAAAATGTGTTGATAAAGTTATAAGGACAAAAAAAAGGCAATTTTTTGTTGTTTACAATTTGCATTTGCTACCTAACTAGGTTTTCAAAATATGATTTAGCGCAAAACAATTTTGTTTGCAAGCGTCAACATTACAACGTTATCAGACCAAACGTTAATATTTGCGTTGCATAATACTAATACTATTTTTAAATTAGTGTTGAGAGTTCGAGCTGTTTATTATTAACCTTCTAGAATACATCACAAAATAACAACGAAACGAAAATAGAGAACTCGCTCTAACATCACACTAGCTATCACGAAAAAAATTTTATCACAAAAAATTTTGTATCGTTAATAAAGGGCAATGCCAATCTGACTTTTACATCTTTCTAATCGTTCAGGCATCTTCGGAAATTTTGCTAATAAATCAAAAACTTTGGTTAGAAAAAATTTTTGCAAATAAAAAAAACAGCCATATATAATTAAGCAGCACAAATAATGTAATTAATTCAATTTGGCGATAAATTTGTCAGCGTGGTTGAGTGAGTGGGAGCGTTGTGTTGGTGGCAAGCGCGATGGACATGATAGCGGTCTCGTCATTCTGTTGTGTCCTTGGAAAAGATACCTTACTCGTACAGCACTTGGCGTGTAGTCTTTACAGCAGTTTTTAATTTAATTTCATTTCATTTCTATATTTATTTTCTGACTCACAGAAAGCGACGGAGGCGCTAATACATAGGGCAAGCAATTACCCCAATCTGCTTCCGGAGATGCCAAGGTATTGCTGTCCGGTTGAAATTTTTATTTTGGTTTTTTCATTTTATAGAGATATGACTGAAGTTTAGAAATGCTTGCTAAGACCGCCAAGCAAGGCGTTCGTTAAGTGTTTTTCCCAAGGACACAACAGAATGGCGCGAGTAGGTTTTGAACTGCCATCATGGCGATCACAATCTTGGCGCTCTTAACCACTCGACCACGCTACGACTGATTCTGTTTCCGTCATATCTCTAAATAAAAACTATAAAACCAAAATAAAAACTTTTTTTCAGACGGAAATATCTTGGTATTTCCAAAAGAAGGTCGGGATAATTACGTGGAACAGTAGCCGCAATTGCAAGTGTGGAGAATAATGATGTTGTGATAAAAAAGCGCAATGCGAGCTTTTACAATTTTGTCCTTCATATTGATATATGCATCGCGGTTATTTCTGAATCATATTTGGTTTTGGACATATTCCGACCAAAAACTTTGTGCATTAAAAGTAATCATTAATTTTGACAAAGATGAACATAGTTATTATCCAAAATTTTATTCAAAATTTTTATCCATATGAAAAAGATAAACATCAAAAATTCTTTTCATTGCTCACATAAACGAATTATTTGTTGCATGTGGCAATCAAAAATTTATTCCTTGTTTTTGTGTCTCTTGTAAATACGAAACAAAAAAGGGGTATATAATTTGAGACGCCTCTTGTGGTATGTACAACATTATTAAATAACATGTCAAAATCGAATTATTCAAGTAATGCCAAATTTTTATTCTTTTTTTAATCCGCTGTGGTCTTACAACTGTTTGATCGCCTAAGCAAAGTCCAAACGAGGAAACTGTAACCAGAAATGTTCACGGCGCTTTGGTTGACTGAACAGTTTTGTATTTAAAAAAAAGTTCTATTTGTTTCGGTTTGAAGTGATAAACACGTTATGACAGCGGGTAATCGATTTAATTCAACAAAAAGGCAAGGGCCTCTTTTCATCGACGTCATAGTAGATTAGTAGCATATGTTTGGCAAGCTTAAACTGGTTACTTAATTTGTTTAGACCGTGATTTTATGTTTGTAAGTACTCCAAAATTACTGGTAGCCGTCCTGAAATGTTTGCATTTGAGGCGTGGCCTGTTTTACACGAATTATTCTTGCAGAAAACAAAAAAAAACTAAATTTATTTATTAGCCGTTTGTGACGTGTTGTTGAGTTCTACATTTGTAAACGATAGACTCGTTAATTTCTGGAGAGTTTTTGAGAAATTACTTTGCAAAGATTTCTTAGATTGGGAATATTAGCCAACGGTTTGGAAATGTTTAAATTTATCAAAATTAAGAGGAAAGCCCAATGGTGGATATTGGGTGAGGCCAATGAGGCAGTTGGCTCGGGACCCCCCTTGAAAATAGTACATACAGTTTCAATTCGCTGCAGATGTTTTTTAGAGGTTATTACGAAGTCGGGACGAAAAGTGGGAAATAAAGATCGATTCGAGGTGAAGACCTTTTTTTTCTTTTTTTTTCTAGAGATCACCATAATTTTGGGAGAAAAAAGTGAAAGACGAGATCAAAGCTCTTTTTCTTTTTTAGAGAACATCAATTTTTGAAAATCCTTGCCTCGGGCCCCTGAATTTGAATATCCACCACTGGGAGAGCCTGAGAGATTTTCTTTGATTTAAGTTTTTATTCCTTCGGTGGAAGATTTTATTATGATTTTATTTCGAACCGTTAAAAACTAACTCTAGAATGTAATTATATTTAGACGGTTCATTTATATAAACTGAAATTTTCTCGTAAAAATTTAAGTTAGTTAACTCAAGAACAACTGGTTTTAAACATGCCAGTACAATTCAATTCTAAACCCTTGCTAATCGGATTTGGCCAGAGAGCGGGTCGGTGACAAGGTTGCAATTAAAAGTAGATAGGTTCACTCCTCGGTCTGTGCAAATCATTTATTGCAATTACATAAATTTTTTTGGCAACTGCAAAAGGTTTGATCATTAAAGTAAAAATTAATTAATTACTGCGAATAAAAATAAACAGTTTTTTAAAGACGCTTGTACTGTCAATATTCTGTGATGTTTCATTCAAAAATCTTTTCTTTAAAAACCTGCTTGCGGTTGTTTTTTCCGTTTTTGCGAAAAAAAAAAGAAACTTGCAGAATGATTTGTCCTTATATTATACTTATCGCCCTTGGATGCAGCTAAGTCATCGTCAAAAAGAGTAGTTTTTACGATGTCTGAATAGAAAGAAAAATTGGTACTGGTTAGTATGCAGTCTGCTGATAAACTTCTTGTTAAATATGCCGTTTACAATCTGTCAAGAAGCTTAATGACTAACTTCTAGTTAAGAATGCAGTCTATCATCCATCAGATCTGGTAATTGGTTTTCAAATTCAAAATTATTACCTAGTTTAGAATACAATAGTAGAACGCATAGGGATTGTAGACTACATACTCAACCAGATGATAGACCGCGTAAGCCAGGTAGACTTCATATTTAACCAGTACCAAAAATTTAGCAGCAAAGTTGCAGAAGCGGCCAACTCAATAACGTTACCTCCCCAGTGTCAGGACCACTTAAGAGCGGGCCTAAATATTTTTATATGATAATGGTTCGGACTTAGTTTCAATAGCGCGTTTCCAGATGACGACTACTATTTGGTTGATCTGAAAGTGCAAATTGAGCCCCACTAAAGCGGCGACTGTCGCTCAAGTTCGTCGCTCTACGTGTGTGACGGAAATTACCGTTTAAAAATTCTAATATATTTTTAATACGGTATGCAACTAAAACAAATGGAGTATAATCTCATGCAGGATTGCGCGCTTAGACACGCTAAAATTCTAACCAGGTGATGTATGGGCATTGCGGGCTTATGGTGCATCCCATTATTTTCTTTCTTACAATTTTTTTCTTTTTTAGTTGTGAATGCATTTTTTAAAAAATTAAATTTTACAAAAAAGTAAAATGTAGGTCTACCATTGCAACAAACGGTGATAACGTGGAGAAAGCTTTTGAAAAATTTTGTTCAAGATGGAAGATACTCGTTATTCACTTTTGTGAATTACAGATACAACAAATTTTGTGATGAATCGTAAGTATCTATTTATAAATTTGAATAAATGAGTTAGTTTTCATTTTGCTATTTTGTGTTATTGCTGAAATCTCTAATCTTAACAGATACAATTTAACATTTTTGGCAACCTAATTTTTTACAAACCGATCAATCGACTCGACCAATTATTTCTAAAGCTTTTAGTTTGTTTGGCTTTAAATACAAAGTTGTTTTTTCATAACAAAAAAGAACGATAAAGATTAAAAGAGTAAGATTACAATTCGTCGTCGTCGCTGTCGTTTAAAAGGGCATCCACTCCAGGTCAGACACAAACAGGACTGGGACCGAGAGTTTATCCTTTTACTACCCCAGGCTGCTGTACTGCTCGGATCAGATGCTGGCTGTGATGTTTTTCATCCAGCATTGAGTTTTGTCATCCAAAACCGTCGGACCTCGTGCTTCATGTGGTGCCCGATGTATAGGGCACGCTGTTAGAACGTGGTCTGCAGTTTGTTCAGTGGCGCCTCACTTGCAATTCGGTGAAGGAGCGAGACCCCATCTATGCATGGACAAATGGAATTGCTTAACACCAGTCCGCAGGCGATTGAGTTGTTCAGGGCAAGCTCACTCCGACAGGCCTGGCACTAGTCCTGGGTATAAAAACACGGAGCCTGGAAGCATTCTCACAGTACTCCACGTTCCATTTGTGATTTGTCCATTCAAAAGCGCGGATACCAAGTCCAGAAAGGTTGTTTAAAGGATTCCTGCGCAGCTGACACAAATGGGCGTCTGGATCTTAGTCTTTCTTGGCGACCATCTGCGGACTCACTTAAAAGACCATACAAGATATGATTACGGTCCAAAGATCCACGCTAAAACAAGCAGAATGTTGCTCTCAGTCGGCGAAGCTCAACTGGCTGGATGCCTGAGAGTATTGGTAAGTGGTTCGTTGGAGTGGGATGCAGGCATTCAAAGACTATAGGCAAGGCGTCATTCAAGACACTGTCTATGAGGCGAATGTGAACGCTGCGACAACAGACTGGTGCGCAGTACTAAACTATTAAGTAGACCAGAGTTAAGGCAGCTGTGCCTAGTGTTTTAGCACCAGCACCCCATCTCGAGCCCACAAGTCGCCTCAGCAATGTGACGCTCGAGGATATTTTTTTGCGCAATGCCTCTAGATGGTAACGAAACGTGAGTGATCTGTCCAGTTTTACCCAAGATAAGTAGGAGTTGGACACAACGGTAAAAGTCTATCGTTGTTGTAGACTTTTCGCTCACACTTGGCCTCTCGGTTATTTAAGTGAAAGGCTGCCGCCAGCATCTTAGTGTGACTGACTGAGACTACATTTGATACCTTAGAATCAACAAACTTCGTATTTAACTTTATAAAAACAGAACAGCTTTTCAATTAAACCGTATTTCGATCAATGATTTCAATGTAGCCTATTCGGTAAGATTCAAAAGTTCAAAGATTTTTTCTCTTTTTAGTTGGTTTTAATTTTTCTATAGTTAATTGAAGGAAAGATCCTTAAACTATTAAGCAAATCTTTCAGATGGCATACTTGTTCCTCTTTTTCAAACCATAAAGATTTTAAATATTTACATTTTTTGATGCTATACAAATAATAAAAACAGAAAACTTCGATAAAAAAATGGCTTATGTAATAAATGGAATTAAAATACTTTTCTTTAAACCACGAACTATACTTAATTTCCAGGTTGCACAATGGTACAGACATTTTGCTAATAAGTGCTTCGTAAAAATTTAGATAAAACGGCAAAGTCAAATTTGTAAGAATTGATTTTTTTATAATTAGAAACACAAAACGTCTTTTAGAGATAATTTTGTTTTTTCGTAGTTGAAATATTTTATTAATAAAATTGTCAGTTAACCGCGACACCACCTCGAGTTTTGTGAAGAATACCTTCTCACGGACCCTAAGAGGTTTATCGAATGGTTGTAGGGGGTCCTTGCTAATTTAAGAAAAAGGGTACTCTTTTGCTCATTGATTTCAATGTAAATTTTCATAGTTATCTTAAAGGGAAATAGATTCCAAATGGCTGTTTGAGTTGAAGACTCCTCCCCCTAAAACAGACCTCAAGCACTTATGAGAACAAGAATGTCTGCTGTTTCATGTGATGACCTATTTTTTGGTCTTCAACCCAAATTGCCGATTAGTTTCTTGGATTTCAGCTTACGTTGAATTAAAAAATTTCATCATGTTAATGACCAGGCTTATCGTAAAAATTTAAGGGTCCATAGCTTGTATAAGTTTTGCAAAAGAGTCCGTGACTAAAAAAGAATAAAGTTAGAATTATGGTTAGAATAAGGTTCAGGTTAGAAAAAAATTTTAACCGATCTTGCTCAGATTTCCTGCTTTTTAATGTATATTTGTTTGAAACCAGGGAACTTGTAAAAAGACACGTTGATTTAGGGCAGCAGCTCTCAATCTTTTTTCACTTTCGGAACCCATTTTAAAAGATAAATATTTCGTGGCACCGCAAAATAATTTTTTAGGTATTTTTTCTTTCAAATATAAACTTAAAACAAAACAAAAATAAAATTTTAACTGTCGCTGCACCCTAGGTTTTCAATAAAACACAAGTGTTGCATGCTGGGATTTATATCGATTTGCTCTTCGAAATTTGATGTCTTAAGTGGTAACAAATTCACTATCGGCAAATATGTACGCAAAAAATTACGCTTCTCAATGACAAAAGCAGCTGAAGACTAAGAAAATAGGAAATGACGTTATAAGCATATGACACACTCTTTTTTGTTCTATTGGATGCAAGTAATTGTTCCGAAATCAAGAGAAAAATTTAAAGTGCAATTATCATAAAAAAACAATCTTAAAATTGCTTTCATTATCAGTTTCAACTATTGTAGAATCAATTTTTAAACAAAGCCCTATACATTATTTATTAGAGCACGGCGAAAGGGCGTTAAAAATTCATCAAGAACAAAACCAAATGCCTTCAACTTTCTCGCGACTTTAAAGCAGAAGAAAGTGATCTTGGAGAGCATAACATTGTTAAAAGTATTATCATAAAAACTTCTACGAATGCCAACTGCAAGAAAAGAAGTGAATAAAATTAACACGAGCTTAGCTTTGAAATAAATATTTTGTTGTTACGATGTCAACAGCAATAAACAGAAGAATGGAGATATTTTGTTAACTTTTTCACTTTTGACTTCACTCACTCTAATTGCTAATCTCCAAAATCAAGTTCACATAAAATAAACTTCGGTTCCTTATTTTTTGATTTGTAATTCAAATGTACCAAAGTAAAGCTTGGGAGGAAAACAAAATAACCAACGCGGCGCCATTTTGGGATTTTATGGATTCAAAAGTTGTAACTAAATCTTAGTGTAAATGGAAAACCAATCGCATATTGAAAAAACAAAGAAACTTAAATCGATGCATTAGGTCACGGACAAGCGCAAAGCAAACGCACGAAGGACCCTGCCAATGGGGAAAACCCAATTTCCCCCTCGCGCTACCAAGCCGCTGACGCCCCGGCCGTTGTGGTTCTGGAGAAGGCAAACGATGGGCTCCTCAAAATTAAGGTGGAATCTGACGTCATGGCCTATATTCTCTATTCGCATTACGATGACTTTTGTAGAATTCAGCAGGTGTGTTAACCATCACTTTTTGTTTTTAAATTGCTTCAGTTAGAGGAGTGTTTGCTGTAAAAGATTTGTAACAGAATTAAAACAAAACAATATTGTCAAGATCGATTTTCAAAAAGTAATTGTTAAAACTCTCAAAAACTTTTTACTTAAAGTTTCTTCCTTTTGCTTAGCTTATTATTGCATGGGTGTTTTACGCTGCAAAATAAATCTTGTTTATTTTGTTCAAGAATTATATAATCTTCCGGAGTCGCGAACTCGTCTCCATGTAATCACTAGTCTAACATTCAAAGTAATAAGCTTCTTTTCTTAACTCTTCACAGAAGAATCGTATCGCCATCACTTGGTCAGGATTGGATAATACAGTTATGTTTTGCTTGACGTCACAAGGCGAGACATCGCAGCTTCATCTAGCGGCGCAACAATTTATCTCTCTTTATCACGACATCGCTTCAAATCTGGTCGCATCTCTTCTCAGTGAACATGTAAAGAACATAACACTGCACCAATATCACAAGGCCACGTATGCAGTTAGAAAAATTTTTCCGAGAGCAATGATTAAAGGTAATACTTGGTTAGTTGTAAAATTTAATCACAGTTTTGGCTATATCATTTATCAAAACGATTAGGAATTTCGTCAACCGCCACCTTTATTTGTTTATTTATTTTATTTTGATATATCTCCTGTATATTTATTTTCTGAAGTTGCAGGAAACCTTGGAGGCTCAACAATTAGGGAAACTTTCTAGCGATTACCCTGACCTGCTTCCAAAGATGCCAAGATATTGCTGTCTGATTGAAATTTTTTATTTTCAAAAGTTTTATTTTGTGCTATGAGTGAAAAAATTGGAGCCGCCTGCTAAGATTGCCAAACAGCCAGCCAAAAGTGCCGTAAAGTGCCTTTTTCCAAGACACAATTGATGACGAGGGTAGGTTTTAAACCCAATCCACATTGATCGGGTACGCCATAAGCATAGCGCTCCTATCAACTCGGCCACGAGAAAATATTTTCCAAACGAAAACTCTCTTTGCTTATTTTTGGAGATAGTGATTAATTGGTATACTTTTTAAAGATAGAAACTCTACATTTATATTTTTGGGTTTGTTTTAAAAGAATCTGTATTTTAGATTGTGGAATTTGAGAATAGAAACCTCAAAAAAGTTTTGAAAAAATAGACAAATACGTATATGTATATATATTTAGTCAGTAATAACTAAAGAAAAGTAGCAATATAAATTTTTTTATAAAACTGTTATAATTTTTTGTACGCTAGGGCTTATATTTATTTTACTGCCTTTACGCTGGCATTTTTGCGGAATAAAACATTTGAGTGAAAAAAAATTTTTTTTCAACCATCTTGAAATAATGACAACAAAAGTTTATAACCAGAGCTTCGAAAATTTTGTTAGAGACTCCACTATTTTTTTAAGTTTTTGTTTGCAGAAGTTAAACCAACTGGTCGAGTCGTACTGTATTGTCCGGTCGAAATAATTGAAGAAGCAAAAGAAACGTTTCTTTCCGCTCTTTATTCCACTGAACCTTTTGAAGAATTCATGAATTCAAAAACAAGTTCGGAAACTACAAATTCTTTTGCGCAAAGCAAAAGAAAAAAATCAAAAACATTATCAAATAAAAAAACTTCAGATAAACACTCACGATCATTCACGAACGGAAATGCCAACTTGAATTCCCTCAAGCAAAGTGAGATTAAATCGTCATCAACATCCAAGTGTCAACTTGAGCAGGATTGCGACACCTCTGCTGGCGAACATTCTAGTAAAAACAACAGCGCGTTTGACGTCATCAATGAACAAAATCACGTCACATTTGACGAGAGAAGAAATGCAATCCCAAGGTATGGAATATTATTTATGTGGACATGTTTATGCTTAATAGCCATAGCTCGGCAAAAAATCTTCTTTGTTAAATAATAAAAAATTTTAAGAATTGAAGCGGTTTTTGACGCTTTTTAGTATCTTGCAATCGTCTAGCAAATCTAAATCAAAGTTATATTATCAAAAATCTAATAAACGGGGTGAAATAAAAAAATCTATCTGTATAATGAAGTAGTGAAATAAAAAAATCTTGTGGCATAAAATTGGGAATGCTTAAATAACTTCAGAATAAAGCCAATATACAGTACTGCTGTATATTGGCTTTGCTCTGAAGTTGTTTAATCATTCCAAATTACTATTGGCCTTATTCTGAAGTTATTTAAGCATTACTAAAATATACTGCCAAGAAATAAAGCCAAAATACTACAACAAATATTCAAATTTACAATTAATTAATGATTTTAATGCGGAATGAGCGAAAATTCCAAAACGTACTTTAATAAACAATATTTCACAGTTTATTGGCTTTACTTTTTATTCTGAAACTATCAGAAAACATTACATGATTTTTCTATGCCTGAAAGAATCTCACCACCCGAATCTTATTTTAAATTTAATGCCTTTGCTGTTGCTTGGTAATTTACAAAATTGATCATAGATGGGCATTAAACGGGGGATTAAAGTATAATGTTAAACCCGGGACTGGGGGTTTTAAGGGGTTCAATTGAATACAATTTTTTTGGTCTTACTTGACTTTCAGTGACGAAAAGCGTTTTTTCACCTTCACTTTCAAGTTAATTGGCCGCGATTTTAACATGGTACCGGGCCTGAATTTTCCAACAACGGCCCTGAAATTGATGCTGATAATATACATTTGTTACTTTTTGACCAGGTGTTCCGAGGGAGAGTCTTCGGGGTCTAACACGTCGTCGGGTTACGGAAGTAATAATGGGAGTCAGAATGAAAAAGGTAAAGAACTGTTGGTATCAAGTGACGAGAAGTTTTTTGGTCTGTTTAGGGAATAATGAAAACGTCGGTTAATTTTTCTTTTTTTTGTTTTAAGGCAAATACGATAGTACTAGACGCTTTCTGTTATTTAATAGGCGAATACTCAAAGTAAAGCCATTTTTTAATAAATATAAAGGACCGCACAGTAATTTAAAAAACTTAAATCATTCGATAAAATCACTTGTTGACCATGTTCTTATGGTTTTTATGTTATTCCAAATTAACGAATCGTATACTTAGTCTTCCTTATTTATTGGATCCATACGTAAACGAATGTTTTAGTTTTTCTTCACAGCGTTGATCAGATTGTAAAGAAATGCCAAATGGATTAAATTTGGCCTTAAAATTGCTTTAATTTCTGCTTCTTATTCCTATGATCATACAGGTCTAATTGCTGGTTTCTATGTTAAGTGAAGTGTTTAGAACTATAGCAAAATAACCGGACGTTAATGTAAACTGAATAAGTTGAAGGTGCATGTGACGTAGCGTGCGTTCATATCATCTATTTATAACAGTAAAAACATTTCGTATCATTTAAAAAAAATTAACGGAAAAAAGCTAATTCTGACCAGAAAAAATCGGGTTATGTTTTCTCAATCTGTGAAAAAGATAAAGAAGTGTTTTCTTCAAAGTCCTAGAACAGGGTTTCTCAAAGAGGCTACCAGCAAAAGCCTTTTTTTTTAGTCTTCACTAGTCTTTTGGGATGAAAAGGAAAAAATCAGAGACAGTTTGCCGGAGCTTATACTCCATGCTGGAGCTGCTTTGAAGTCCTGGTTACGTGACTTCCTCTCTTCCTGTTTGCGCCGACTCAAAATTTTTAAGATCTGGAGAAGAGCGCTTGTAGTCGCGATCCCAAAACCAATAAAGCCCGTGGGGGACCCAAAGAGTTATCAACTGATATCTCTGCTCTGTGTCCCCTACAAGATTCTCGAGAGGTTTATCTACGCCCGCGTTGAGCCATTAATTGATCCACTGCTCCCTAAAGAGCAGGCTGGGTTCCGACGCGGGAAGTCAACCGTAGATCAAGTTGTTCTGCTAACCCAGAACATCGAGGATTCTTTTGAGGCTAAAAAGAAGGCCGGTGATGTATTTGTCGATCTGACAGCTGCTTATGACACTGTCTGGCACCGTGGTCTTACCTGCAAGCTGCTGATACTTCTACAGAATAAGCATGGTCAAAATGATTATGGAGCTTGTACGAAATCGAAGTTTCACCCTTACCACCAGTGACAGCAAGCAAAGCAGGCTACGCCGTCTTAAAAACAGCATTCCTCAGGGATCGGTCTTGCCTCCCTCCTATTTAACATCTATACGAACGATCTTCCTTCCATAATTCCCAGAAAGTCTGCTTATGCTGATGATCTAGCATTGTTGCACTCTTCTGGAAACTGGAAGGACTTGGAGGGGACTTTAAGCCAAGACATCTCTACACTGTCAGCGTATCTCCAGACTTGGAGGTTGAAGCTCAGTCACACTAAGACGGTGACGGCAGCCTTTCACTTAAATAACCGAGAGGCCAAATGTGAGCTAAAAGTCTACAACAACGATAGACTTTTACCGTTGTGTCCAACTCCTACTTATCTTGAGGTAAAACTGAACAGATCACTCACGTTTCGTTACCATCTAGAGGCATTGTGCAAAAAACTATCCTCGAGCGTCACACTGCTGAGGCGACTCGTGGGCTCAGGATGGGGTGCTGGTGCTAAAACACTACGCATAGCCACCTTATTTCTAGTCCACTTAACAGCTGAGTACTACGCGCCAGTCTGTTGTCGCAGTGGTCACACTCGCCTCATCGACAGTGTCTTGAATGACGCCTTGCAC
The DNA here is from genome assembly GCA_963680785.1 of Diplosoma virens. NCBI lineage: Eukaryota > Metazoa > Chordata > Ascidiacea > Aplousobranchia > Didemnidae > Diplosoma > Diplosoma virens. The sequence continues at coordinate 10,611,832 of OY796897.1, forward strand.
ATAATCACTGGATGCCTGCGTCCCACTCCAACGGACCACGTAGCTGAGCTTCGCCGAATAAGCGCGACACTCTTCTTGGCTCATCGTGGATCTCTGGACCCCGATCATATCTTGTATGGTCTTTTAAGTGGGTCCTCAGATACTCGCCAAGTGAGACTAAGATCCAGACGCCCATTTGTGTCAGCTGCGCGGAATCTTTTGGACAACCTTGCCAGACTTGGCATCCGCGCTTCTTAATGGATAAATCACAAATGGAACGTGGAGTACTGTGAGAATGCTTCCAGGCTCCGTGCTTTTGTGTCTGGGACCGGTGCCAGGCCTATTGGGATGGGCTTACCCCGAGTAGCTTGGGTTAAGCTCAACCGCCTGCGGACTGGTGTTGGGCGATTCCATTCGTCCATGCACAAATGGGGCTTGCTCTTTCACCGAATTGCGAGTGTGGCGCTGCTGAACAAACCGCAGACCATGTTCTAACAGCGTACATGTCCTTTGGACAGCGGGCACCACATGGAGCACGAGATCTGACGGTTTTGGATGACGAAATCCGATGCTCGCTTAATAACACCACTGCCAGCATCTAATTCAGGCAGTACAGCAGTCTGGGGTAGTAAAAGGATAAACCCTCAGCCTCAGTCCTGCTTGTGTCTGACCTGGAGTGGATGCCCTTCAAACGACGACGACGACGAGAGACAGTTTCAAAGTGATGACCTTTTTTTTTAGTCTTTTGGGACAATATTCTAAGCAGGTGGCCGCGGGTGTTGAGAGGCTCTGGAAAGGGCCACGAACCACGAAAGTTTGAGAATCACTGTCCTCGAATACTGCTAAATTCTTTTTGTATGGTAATATAATTTTCTTTTCAAAAAAACTTTTTAAGTTTATAAATTAGGCCAGATATGCAGACTAAATTATTGAATTATGTTTTTTAAATATCACAAATAAATTTTCAAAAATATTTTGTAAGTTGCTGCAGTTATCTATTTGCATTTATATAAAACTTTCTCTGAAAGATCGTTTGATTTAACAACAAAAATACAGAATTTGCTTGAATTCTTTTTGATTTAGAAAAATTCACCGAGTCAAATCTGCATATTTTACCTCCCATTTCTCAACAAAGCACCTACATACAATCAAAGAAAGCAAAGTCATTACCAAACTCGGTACGCAGGAAGGAGCATTCGTCACAATTGGATTTTTACTATGACGACATTCAACATTGCGGAGAAGCAGTTGATAGCGGAATGAACGGACCTTGTAGGAGTCACGCAAAAAAAAGTTATTTCAACAAGAAGATTTCGCCCAGTTTTGTAAGTAAAGAAATTTCCTTTGAAGAAATTTTTCTCTTAATGTCATCTCATAATTAGAATTTGATGAAAAAACACGTTCAAGCTAAAGCAAATAGTATCTTGCTTTGTAAGAATTAAAGGCTCTACAGTAGTAGTTCTTAATAATATTTAGTTTCCTTCGCTCTTTATTAAAAGATTTGAGGGCTCCATTGCAACAATTTAAGAACGAAAAGAAAACGGTTTTCTTAAATATTTATTAGCGTGATACACAAAGTGATCACAGTTTTTCTGATTACTTTTAAATGGTTGGTGTTTTTAGATGAATTTAAATGGCTTTGTCTTTTATATAATAAGAATTCACGGCTTTTTCGCTTACTTTTGAAGTTAAGACAAAAAAATTGGTCATGGATATAAAAAGAAATTTTAAAGTCAATACGTTAGTCAGTTGGTAAGTTTAACTCATAAAAATCGTTTATAACGTTAGTGATTATTTCAAAATCGACAAGTATTTTGAATCCCCGAAATTTTTTCACGACACAGCTCTATAGCAGCGTGATTCCACGGTATAATTTGTGTTTCTACAGAACCCTAAAATCTTTTTTTCTGGATTCAAACCTGTTTTTAGAACGTGAGACATGTGGGGCACATAAACTGAAATCGGAGTCAAAACCAAGCGGAGATTAAAAAGTTAACGCGCCGGACTGATGATCAACATGGTCTCGGTTCAAAACCCACTTGCGCCATTCTGTTGTGTCCTTGGGAAAGACACTTTACGGCACTTTCCCCTGCTTGGTGGTCTTGACAAGCAGTTCTAAATTACAGTAATATCTCTACTAAATTACTAGCGGACAGCAATATCTTGGCATCTCCGGAAGCAGGTCGGGGTAATTTCTTACCCTATGTATAGCGCCTCCGTCGCTTTCCTGCGAGTCAGGAGGATAAATATAGAGATAAAAATAAAAAAAAAAAAAAAAAAAAAAAAAAAAGTCTTTAAAATCTGAACAAGTGAAGACCTTTTTTGCCGGAACCTTTCGCCTAATAGAATAAATTATTGAAAATTACATATATGCTAGAAAAAGAAACAAAAAATTGGGGGCATAAAAACGTGGGGGCATGGTCCCCTGTTGCCCTTCATGTCAACAAGCCTGACTGGGTTCCATTTTACTAAAAAGATTGAAGAGCTCTCCTTTTTGTTTTCAAGTTTTAAAAAGTATAAATAATTAATCTATCATCTTTTGGGTACGCCATTTTTAAGCGGTTAGATTTTTTGATTCTATATTTTTTTGCAGATTTGCAATAATCTTACTTCGTAAAAAAGTCGTTACTTTCTCACTATTTTTTATTGTTATTAAATGATCTTCACTTTGGCACCACGTAGTAAACTATAATATATTGCAATTAAAATAAAAACAAATATTTTTATATAAGCTATTTAAAATTTAGATGTCATCATGTCACACCTCAAGGTCATCACCTTCAATTCGAACTCGGACCCTTTTATCACCGCTAATGCAAAAACCAACATATATTCCTAAGCTGGAAAGTCCTTTTCGGTTTCAACAACATCATCGAAAATGCTTCGAGGTTTTGGCTAGAATTTTTTCATAAAGTTATACAAAAGTCTATACTTTGTTCTACTAGTCTTCACTTTCACATGTGCTTGTCACAACAAATGTTTTGGGTTAACCTTTGTTGTTGTTGTATGTATTTGTTGTAATTAATTCAACTAACTGACGTAAAGACATTCTAGCCTTATCCAAACATTAGGTCGAAAACGGCCGATTACTGTTGCTAGTTTTCACAAACTGATCTTCAAGATGTTTGACTGCCAGAAATTAAGGCTGGTAAACATTTAATTTTTTCGCTAAGTTTGCTTTTTTGCAAAGTATAGCCTCTCATCTGGCTTACCTTTGTCAAAAACGATTTTTTTCATCCGGCTGCATCTATTTGTGTCCATTATCACCTGACCTGCGCGCCCGATGTTGTTTAGGGCGTTCTCAAAATTTTTGAAATTTTGTCATAGGCGTACGCAAGGGGGGGGCTCAGGGGTCAAAACCCCCCATTAAAAAATGGTGTTTAGCCATATGTACATGGTAATAAGTAGGCTTCAATAATATGATATTAGTTTCTATTGTTTACCGCGCTTTTTAAACTTAATTACTGCTTGCGCATCAATTTTTGCTATCGCCTAAATTGCGTCAAAGTTAGCTAATGTACAGCTGCCACTGTGAAGAAAACTTCCAAACTTGTAAAATATTGAAAGTTAAGCATGGGATTGGGAAAAACTGCATGGGCACAATAGCTTCAGTTCACAATTTTTTTAATGCTTCAAAACGTCAGAACATTTTACGCAAGTCCATCAACACGATTTCGTCAACAACAAAAGCTCAAAAACTTGTTCAAATTTGAGCCACCAGATGGGTCGATCGACACGAGAGTGTTAGTACTTTTTCAAATTTACAATTTACCGTTGTAGAAGCTATGGCAGAAATTTCAGCATGGCCAGACAGAGAAACTTCATCACGAGCTCTGCAGTTGCTATCGACAATTAGGCAAAGTGAATTTTGCATTGCTCTCTTAGTTTAAAAAAACGTTTTTGGATACAGTGTTGTTTTGCGCAAAGTTAAGCAAAAAATGTCGATAAACCTTCTTGAGACCGTCAACATTGCACATAATATTGCAAATGAATTGAATTGTCGTAGAGAAAAAGCCGGATATGAATTTCACTAGCTCTATATTTTTGCGCAAGAAATGGCCGAAACCGAAGATTTTATTTTGAAAACACCACGCCTTACTTCAAGACTGACCAATCGATGCAACATTGCTGCAGTAACAGTTGAAGAATATTTTAGAGTAGGAATTTTTATTCCATTTCTTGATAACTTTATTGTCACTCTCGAAGCAAGATTTACAGCCCACAAATCGATTAATTATTGGTGAATTTCAATGTTTAATTTCCTCTGATCCAACTAGTGGACCAATTCCTCAACAAATTAAAAGTATTCAAGTTTTGGAAAAATTTTACGAAAATGATTTAACGAAATCCTCGAAAGAACTAGTGCCTGAACTGATATTATGGTACAGAAACTTTTTCGATTGAACGCAGCAGAGAGACTAATTGATGCGTTAAGCAGCATCAAGGAATGCAGTTTCCATGCTTTTTCCAACATATTTACATTGATGACCATTTTATTAACTCTTCCAGTGACAACATGCACTAGTAAACAATCATTTTCCACATTGCGCAGACTAAAAACGTGCTTACGAAACACAATTGTTACCACTCGAATGAATGGACTTGCATTACTAAACATTTATGAGCCACACGCCTTGCCCTGATGATGTAATTAACAAATTAAGTGAAAAAAACAGGCGTTTGATTATAAGCCGGTAAAAAAAACTTTAAATATTTGTTAAGTAAGGTTATTTTTTTGTTCGTTTGATTTTTCACCTATTCTCATCATTTACACGAGTTGCTTTTAATTTGGAAAGTTTCTTGTAATGATTGAATTACACGCACATACCTTTTCAATAGTTAGTTTTACGGTTTGGCAAAATAAATTCATGCTACTGCAAGATGTTCTTAAAACCAAAACACTTTATTTTTGAATGTAGGCCTAATTTTGGAAGTTTTTGCCCATTACCAGGACCACTTAGAGCAATCGTGTTTTCGGCTCCAAAACCCTCCTTCACAAATTTCTGCGTACGCCACTGAAATTTTGTTGATGTCACAAATAACCACCCAAAACTTTTTTTTATATTTTGTTTTATTTTTATATTTATCCTCCTGACGCGCACGAAAGCGACGGAGGCGCTAATACATAGAGCAAGCAATTATCCCGACTTGCTTATGGAGATGCCAAGATATTGCAGTCCGCTTGTAATTTAATAGAGATAGGACTAAAATTTGGAACTGCTTGCCTAGACCGCAAAGCAGGGGAAAGTGCCGTAAAATATCTTTCTCAAGGACACAACAGAACGGCACAAGTAGGTTCTGAACCGAGATCATGTCGATCACAATTCTGGCGCTCTAACCACTCAACCACACTACCGTTACTCGAAACGATTAACAATTAATTTCCCGCTGAAGTCAGGTTGAAGGAAATACATCGATCAGATTTTTCAACTGTTTTTTCTCAACTTAAAAATAAAACTAAAGTATTTCTATCTGCTGAGCTTTCTCAACGTCGATGCTTGTTTAGGTTATTACCCCTTTGGGAATCGCCGTTGAAGTGCACGAAGGTGACGTCACTGACGCCGATTGTGAAGTGATTGTGAACGAAACAAATCCAATGTTGCACGTCACCGGCGAGCTGGCCTGGGCCGTGGCAAAGCATGGGGCCTTCGAGATTTCGAAACTGACCAAACTTCACGTGGCGATGAATGGCCCAGTGGCGGAATCAAAGGTACTTCAATGTGAAATGAAGTCAAATCGGTTTTGAGAAGAGCAGAATTAAAGTAATTAAATCGTAATGACCAGGGCCTTCTAACCTTTTTATGTCGAGGGCCATTTTGATTTGTGAAAAATATTTGAGAGCAATAAATAAAATACCGCGGCCGATTTTCGTCCCAAAATCGCAGTGATCTCTAGAAAAAAGGTCATCACTTTGAATCTGTCTCTAATTTCCCGTTTTCGTCCCAAAAACGTAGTAGTCAGACTTTCAGAAACACTTGTATGAAGGTTTTTTGTTTGTCTATTTCCGAAAGCCTCTACCTTGAATACTATGACAACAGTGATTTTTATATTATTTTTCATCTTCAATACGAGGCATTTTTATATGCTAACAACTATTTCTTCCATTAAAAATGATAAAAAATTAGATTCAGGGCTGAAATTACAAATAAAAAATTGTGTAAAAATGATTCTTGGATTTTGATGGCATTGGGAGAGTGTGCTGGTCAGCATCCTTGTTCTAGTCGTTCATGCTACCAAAATAAAATACATCTTGGTCTAAAAGATCCAGCTTTTTATTACTAATAGTGATCTTTTTAAGCGCATGTGACAACCGCATGTGACAACTGGACCAATGGCGACATCACCATCTGGGAGAAAAAGGTTTTTCTTTCAAAAAGGTGGTGAAGAATAAAAAACTTTTTTTACCTTAGTTTCGAAGAAAAAAAGTATTTTGGCATTCAGTTTAAAGTAAAAAGGGTTTGCGTGAAATCTTTTATCCCGACTGCCGCATCGACCAAACGATTGAGAAACAAGTTCCAATGTAGATTTAAAAAATACAAATCAGTTCTATAGAAGTCACCTTTTTTAGTTTATTTTTTATAAATGGGGTTATAATTACTGTTACTTTCAGGTTGTAGTGACGCCCAGCGTTGGGCTTCCAAGCTTGCACATTATCCACGCAGTGCTGCCTAAATGGAGTCCCTTAAATGAGAAAAAAAGTAAAAAACTTCTTTACAACACTTACAAAAACATCTTCCAAAAAGCCAGTGTGGATTTGAGAGCCACAAGTGTGGCGCTTCCTGTAATCGGGCTAAGGAAAGAATCAAAATCAAGTAGGTTCTTGAAGTTTTTCTTATTTTAAAAGTATTTTAAAGGTTTTTATTTCTGAGTCAACACTAGGAGGTTATAAAGCTACATTTTGTAATATTCATGAGTTTTTAAAAGTTTTTGTTTATAACCTATGTAGTGTTGGGATTCTAAATTTTAAGAAAAGGTTTTATTTTTTATAGAACTTAGTAACAACAGGTTTCCTCATTATACAGAGATATAGAGATACATGGATTACGTTAAATTAGGAACGGGTTGGCTGAACATGCTGAAAGTTTAAGAACGAGTTCTCGCGAACCCCTGAATCGGGTCACTGCTCATATGATTTGTTAAAAAATTAGAATAAGATTTTGTCGTTTTTTTCAGTTTTTTAATCATTTCGGTTGATCTTTTAAAGTGCGTCCCAAATAACTGGTAATCACAAAAACAAAACAAAAATGCGGCACACCAGTTGCGGAGCACTAGTTTTTTCTAAAGCTTTTTTTGGTGTTCACCTCGATGTTAATTTGTAGTAGTAGTAGTAGTAGTAGTTTGTTTTTATTCGCATCCAAAAGAAACAATTGATAATTATTGAAGACAAAATAGAGCAAAGGTTGGAAATAGGGAGACGGCAACTAAACTATGTTTTCTTAAAACAAAAAAAGCACCATTTTGATCAAAGGGATTTATATACTTTCTCCAACCACACGTGGGCCGCAGGTTTCCTACCCATGGTTTACAACAATATTTATCATTATGTGAATTCAGAAATAACAATGTTTACACAACAAATTTTGTTCTAGTAAGAATGGTCAAGTCAATCAACAAGCAAGTGCCGACAGACCTGTTTCGTCCTTATTAGGACTCATCAGGACACTACAGCTTGTTGTTGACCCCAGCTGAAAAAGTTGAAAACTTAAACAGCTGGCACAACTTTCTGTTTGTGGTTTTTACACCTCAAATTTTGTTCTAATGTCAAAAAATTGCTGCCACCATTGAGATGAACCTCATGATTGTAATAACCACAGTGGAATCCTTTATGAGTTTGGCTAATTTTCTTGATAGTTTTTTACAGCAACCATCAAGCAGAGAGGTTGTAAACATGATTTTTTTCTTGGATTTATTAAGATAGGAAACCAGAGTATTTTAAGATAAGCCTTCTCGTTTGAACAAAATTACTACAAAAAAGCGGTTTCCAGATCAGCAGATTGGATCTTATAAAAAATGTAGATCACATGTTTTAGTGTATGTTTGAATTGCAAAAAGGTTCAACACTTTTTTTGGGAGGGATCAATATGGTAAATTATCAAAGGATGTTATATGGGGTTTTAACTCGTACTTCAAGAAGTGTTGCAGGATATGATACGAAAGCAACAATCAATTCCGTTTTTATTTGTTTGTTTACATTTTTGTGGATAGATGAAGCGTTTCCATATCACGTCGCTACGGAAGTGATGTATCAATCACTCATTTCTTTCTTAAAAGTGGGCTCTTCTACAATACGTCACGTCCGGTATATTGACAGTAATCCTGATCATGTCAATTTGATAGTGACTTCAATAAAACCAAAGATTGAAAATGTCACCTACGATGAAAGGTAATATCATCATCATTATCATCTTCATCATATCATCTACTTACGTTTTGAATCGAACGACTACGATAAAGGCGTCAAATTTAGAGCAACCATCAGGCGACTCCCCATGAAACTTTTTTATAAATGTCAAAGCTATTTCTTGTCAGGATGAAAAAATTGTTTTCAGTTTCGATTATTCACAAAGTACCTCATGAAAATAATTTAAAGCTTCTTATTAACACCTACTAATAAAACGGAAAGCATAGGGAAGTGATCGAAAGCGCCTTTTCAATGACACAACAACATGACCAGGTAAGGAGTTGAACCTGAACCGTATCGATCACGGTTGCCATTGAAACTAAGCTTCCCGCTGTTCGGGCGCTTTGTCGACTAACTTTTGAAATGATCATAAAGAGAGACAATACCAGGAAAAAATGATGACAGAAAGCGAAAGTTTAATTTAGTGATATTTGAGATACAAAAGCAGTCTCACATTTCTTTAAAGTATACTTACATCTGGGGTCTCATTTTTATTTGTTTAAAGGTGATGGTTTTGTTTGACTGGTCTCTTTGTGGGTCATCTTGGACCAGTGGTTCCCAACCTTTTTTATATGGCGGCACATTATTAAGCTGTTTAAATTTTCGCGGCACACCCATTATATTGGTTAATAACAAAAAGGTCCTCACTAAAAATTTGTCAATGGTTTCTCAGTTTTCGTCCCACAATCATGTAGATCTTAAAAAAAAGTTTCCGTCTGAACTCACGCTCTTTCTTTTCCTCCAAATCTCATATACAAAAACCGCAAAATTCAACTTCCCTGAATAGTTTTTTTCCAAAATCTTTCGCGACACACCAGTTGGGAACTACTGTCTTAGGTTGCCGCGCGTTGAAACGAGTTCAATAAACCCGAGTTCAAAATGATGAGCTTTTTTCTGTAATTGCTAGTATTTTGAAACACTTTTATATCATAATTTTATCTATGGTTTAAAGTAATTTTAAAAAAGGTTAAAAATCACATTTTCGGAATCAGACAAAATATTGTAAAATACCGTAATTACGTCATATGCATGTTATAAGTTTATAACGTGACTTTCAACATAGATTTGTGGATCAACATCGGTTACTTGACACCTATCGAGAATCTCAGTTGTATGGCGGAACCGAGAAACATCCGCCAAAGGCTTCTGAAAAAATGAAAAGTTTACCACCTGAGGGCAGCAAACATTCATACAGCGTTTCAAAAACATTTTTTGACGCAAATTTTTCGTGACCTTTTTTAAATAACTCTTTGTGTAAATATTTTTTTATTATTTTTGGTTTTGTTAAATAAATTTTCAGAATAAAGCTGTTATTTTGATAAGAATCTTAAAAAATGAAAATAAGCTACTTTTAAGTACATCAGAATGATTGGATTTTTTCTGTCGCTTTTTAGGCTACAATTTGTAATGCCAAACCAGAGCTTTTTCAAATTAAGAATTCCGGGGTTTTAAATGGCTGATTAGGTAAAGGTATATTTGAATTTTACTATTTAAATTAGAATGAATCAATTGGTTTATGTGGCTTACGTTTCAGTTTCTTAAAATTCAAGAAGGTATAAAGTACGTTCCTGCTAAGAACTTTGCTGCTCTCGTCTAGTCTCATTTTATTATCGAGGTTGATGTTAACGTTGTTTATTAGGAATATAAATGATTCTGGGAAACAATTGGTAACCACTGGTTTATGTTTTAAAACACATTATTTTTTACACGTGACGGGAACGTAATCTGCAACCTAGTCCGCGGAAGAATTTGAAAATTATTCTTAATCAAGAAGTTTTTATAATATAGGATTAGTGATGAACCATCACGAACAGAATCGGACAATTCCATTCTGCCTCTTCAACTAAACGGACGCCACTTTTTCAAGTTTTGAAAAGTGATTACAGACGTAAAGAACAAGACCCCCTGGCATCACGCATTATCTTCCTTCTAACACATTTTTTAAGAGCAATCACTTTTTCATTTGGAAATGATTATTTTTAAATAAGCAAAGTTTTATTTTTTTGAATGAACCTGCCTACGAAAGTTAATTAAACTGTGGGTTTTTACAATTTAATCGGTTCATTATCTTTAAGTTTCATCAAAACTTGTTAGAATTTTAAAAAATGCGGTTACTGTATGCGGGAGGCTAGTAGTGGTTATTTTAGTGAGTTGTCGTACGTTTGATCTACTGTACACCTATAGCGTAACACTCGACACACTTTTTATGGTCTATTAAAATTTTTACGCTCAGCGTACGGCATTCAACGAAGAAAAAAAGCGTACGTCGGGTGTAGGCGGTCTTTATTAAATATGTCCAATTTGAAGAAGCATTTTTTGAAAAAATACTTATTCATGAAACAGTAAAATTTGCTTTGCCTCGAATAAATGTGCGAGTTCAGGATAAATTAGTTGTTTGTACATTTGCCTTTAACCGGGTGTTGTAAGTTCCCGCGTGGTTTTTTGGGGTCGGATTCGGGTTTCAATTTTCCTGGGTTTGAGCTTACATATTCAAAAACTGTGTTCTTATTCTGATCTAAACTTGGGCCATGTTTATGTACCTGTAAATAGATAAAAATCATAGAAAAATGAATAATGAAATTATCAATTAAGAATTATTTTATGATCCTTAATTTGCTAGTTTTATTCAATTTAATTTTTAGGGCCTAAAAAAGCAACATCCACTCAGTATTATAGACTGCTTGAAAACTTGCACTCAGTAAAAAGTGATTTAAAACAATCACACCATGAAACAGAAGTATTTTGCTTAATCAATTTAATTTGCTCATTTGAAATGCCCGTTCACAATTCTACAGTTTTCTCGACACTAAACAACTACGAGCTTTAGGCTTTCATTTCAAAATTAAAAATATTGACAGAAAAATGAGAAATGGTCACAGTTGCTTTATAAATGTTAAACTTTCTGTCTGATCCACGGTCCTGTTTTCAATAAGAGCCCAGATGTTGAAAGTGATTTAAACCGTAAAATTTTTTTATTTATTAATATAAATGTGCTTATTGCAGGCTTGCGAACTCGAAGGACTCGGTCTTTTTTGCCGAACTCGAACGCGAACTTGAACTCAAAAAATGAAAATTGCTGAACTCGAACTTAAACTCGAATTTAAAAAATATTTAATCGAATGTGGATTCATTAATTAAAAAGTTTTGAAAAGAGAATGAATAATATTTTGGAGTATACTTTTAATAATAAATTGTTAAATTTTAAATGCAACTGAGTTTTATTTGACTTGGAAATATTTGGCTCATAAATCATAAGTTTTTGGGCTGCAACAACAACAAAAAAATTTTTGAGCACAGAAAACCAGCTACTTTTGCAGGACAAAGTTTCCAAATTCAAAAAAAGATTACGTTTTGAGGCGAAGATTTTGTTTAGAGATCACTACTTTTTTGGATAAAAATCAGAAAATCTGAGATGTAGATTCCAAGTGAAGACTTTTTTTGGTCTTCACTCTAAATTTGAGACAAAATTTTTTCTCATTTCTGTAAAGTACTAAAAATCATAATTTGTGGAAAGTCATAAAATTTGGGCAAAACTGTATTACCCCCAACATTTTTTTGGCTGGTAGGCCAATGTAATGTCCTGTTTCATTATTTCTTTTATTTTGTTTATCTCTTCGTGGTAGCCTTCCAAGTTTTTAAAGTTATTGTGTAGATTGACTTAATCGAGCTTTCAATTTTTACAAGATGAAATAGAACTCGAACTCGAACTTGAACTCGAAAAATTGAAAATAAAAGAACTCGAATTCGGACTTGCGAATTTTTATGAAGTCGAACTTGAACTTGAACACGAATAAAAAATTTTTGAGTTTGCAACCCTGGCTTATCACTCTAACTAAAGATTTTTTAAAACTCAGAAGTGGATCAATAGTTAAATTTATTAGAATTGTACTTGTAGGTTATAATTTATCAATGTTTTTGGAAAATGTCGCCGTAATCGAGGTTTGAAAAGGACTGTTCGAGCCACTCGAAGAACTCTTTATTCTATTGTTACGATTCAAAAATGCGTAAAGGCCCGTTTCCACTACGAGCGCGGAAAAGAGCATTCTTTGTTTCTTTTATTGATCTTCCATTGAACCGAACGGTTAAAATTGAAGCGAGCGCAAAAAAAATTCAATAAAACAAACAAAGAATGCTCTTTTCCACGCTCGTAATAGAAACGGGCCTTAATGCTAGAAATATTTTAGACTCTTATTTATAGTTACCAATCCTAAGTAATCCTGCTGCATAAAAAATAACAGCTATGTAAAAGTTGATATCAGAGACATTCTACTAAGAAAAGAAGTTTTCAGAAAATTTTCGAGCATTAAGGTTCGTTTCCACTACGAGTGTGGATTGGAATATTTTTTATTTCTTTTGTTGATTATTTTGCTTCGCTTAGCACATAAGCGCAGAAAGAGGTAAAAAAATCAATAAAACAGACAAAGAATGCTCCATTCCACGCTCGTAGTGGAAACAAGCTTTTAGTCTTTCCTTGCATCGCTTGATCAGTAATCAGTACCATGAGGGTTTGGAATAAATCAGTAAAGTTTAACTTGATTTTTTGCCGTTCCTATCTGTGATTGGGATCATTATTTGTCCTGTGATCACAAAATCTTCTTGCATTGCGCATAAAAAAAACATCAACGCATTAAACTTTCTTGACTGGTCATTTCAAAAATAGTTAGGCTGTTTGAGCATGCTATTTGAAAATATCACCTTTTAATCGCAATCTGTGTTCGCTTTTTCAATAACTCTTAAATTTTTTCAATGTGATTAGGCGTAAGCGTGACAGCTGCGCAATTTTAAATCTGACACTTGCTTTTTTATCGAAATTTATTACAAAAACTTTTCAAATTCAATCGAAAACAGAGAAAAAGGTTAAATTAAACCTTCATCGCAGGGAATCGTGCGCAAAACTATGCCATTTCTTTAACTTTTAAGTACGATGTAGATCTTGTACTTGTCGTTTTGTTGCTTCCTTTGAAAAGAAACTTTAAACCACTTTCGTCTACTTGGTGGTATGAGTAAGAAGTTACATATCAACGCCATATCACTAAAAAAAAACAAAAAAATTTGTAACCGGATAGCAGTATCTTGGCATTTTCGAAAAAAGATCGGGATGATCGCTTGACGTTTCCTCAAAGTTTAGGGTCCTATATATAGACAAAACGATTACGAATAGAACGCTATGCGAAACTTAAAGTTAGATATACTTTTAGATCTTTTTTTAGTTTATAATAAGTTGGAAAAATATAGTAAAATAAGAAAGTGAATTATCAACGGAAATAATTTTCGAGTAGAATGAACTGGATACCAGTAAAAATAACTTTGTTAAAGTTCTGTATATCAACAATTTGTAGTTATTTTATTGATAGACCTAATTGTTTTTCTATGCGTATTCTTCTGTTAAGTTGTGTTTGGTTTTATTACAACTTTTAAAAACTACAGTCTCACTTTATTACGATAAAGCTGGTTGTTTTATAACAACATTGCAATAACAGCCAAGGGCATTAAAAAAACGTTTCGCAAAAATTACTCTTATTTTCGGCACTTGCTGTAAAATGTCAGATTTTGAGTGAGCATACAGCAAGCAATTATAAAAATATTTGCAAAATGCCTCCTGAGTTTCACATTGTAAAATTTGTTGTTTTAAAATTTGTCCGTTGTCCGTTGGTCAAGGGTCTTTGAGCTTTTTCGAATAGTATCCACTTATGTGCTTGTTGAAATTGGCGTATAACAAAATAAATTGGATTTTATATAGCGTGGACGTTCAGTAAGAGTACTTTTTATTTGAAAACAATTTGTGGACGTCTTATTTCGGTTATACTAATGAAAACATCGAATCAAATTGAACTGAATTTTTAAATTTAATTTCGAATATTGAGTCGTTGAATGTTGTAGGCAATAAAAAATCATTTTAACCGCAAAATATATTTGTATTTACATTGAGTGACTTGTTCTTAGCATCTTAAAATTTTATCAATCCTTCTAAAATTATTGTGAGTTATTAAAGAGCAGACATTATTTTTTTAATTAAAAAGAAACAAAATTTTGTTTTAGAGTAAAATTGAAAGCGTTTACATAAAAATAAAGTTGTTTAAGTAAATATATTTCAATATTCCACTTAAACAAACAAAAATTAAGGAAAAAACTTTCATACTAAATTAAAGAGCAAACGGCAATTTATAGAACAACAGTTGAATTGATGTGCAAGTTTTTATGATTGAACCATCTTTTTGTTATATTAAATTGTATTTAGTAACATCAGAGGACAGTTGTAAGTGACTGTTAGAGGCTGTGGTGCCGTATGTCCCCATTTCCATTATGCAATTTCAATACAGTGTTGCTCAATCAACTGTTCGATTACGTAGAAAAAAAGCTAATCTACTTTATTTAACAATTTTGAGATAGCTTGAAAACTTCTACGTTATCAGATAAAAAGCAAATTATCCATTGATATTTAATTGTCTAGTTTGTTGAATATCTTTAAGTTTTTGTATTTTAAACAAAGCTTTAAAATTTAACTTTTGAGATAAAAGAATTTAAATAAAAGATTAATAAATTTTCCATTATCTTATTGACAGAAGAAATAGTTTAACTTTTTTTTGTTAATATTTCAGAAATAATTGTTTTAAACCAGGGTTTCCCAAATTTTTGGTTCATCGGCAACCTTTTGGACACTTTATAGGTTTGCATTTACCCTCAAACTTTGGTTAAGTTTCTCTAAAGAAAAGGTCTTCGGTTAGAATCAGTTTCGGAATTTACGAGTTCCGGCCCAAAATCAAGGTGATCTCTAAAAAAAAATGGTCTTCACTCTTAATTGCTCTGTTTAGCTTAATAATAATTTACTGGATTCTAAAATTCCACATGTTTCAGTCTATTTTAAAATTCTCTCCGGACACGGAATTTAATTTAAATAAGAATATTACCTCACATATAATGTACCCCTTGAAAAGCCAAAATGTACCCCAGTTTGGGAAAACCTGTTTTAAGCAAAGCAGCAGTCAAAATCTTATCATCCTTTTTTTTCTACTACATAATGCAGTTAATGCCGACACTGATTGGCATTCTTGGCAATTTTGTCCTCTTAAACAGCATTTTTCAAAAGGTCGCAACCTTAATTTGAGCAGCGAGTTTATTTTGATCGTGATTAAGTTTTAGCTCGTTTCTCAAAGTTGGAAGATAGACCCGGCGATAAGTAGAGCGCAACCTATTCGTAAACAACTTTGACGAAACGAGTGTGGTAAAACGATATTTTTCTACCAACGATTTAAAGTAAATATTTATACTATCTTTTTGTTTGGCTCCACTAACTTTATAAAAGTCGGAATCACTGCTACAATCTTCGTTTGTAAATAATTTTGAGTCAGAAAAAGAAAGCATGGGATAATTTGTTTTTGACAAAGTGCTATTTCAGATATCATGCCTTGTCTGAAAATGAATTGAAAAAACTTGTCTTATTTTGTAGCCCTTATATAACACCATTCATTTACATTTTGGTCTGGGTTCGATATTAACCAAGATTTTATAACATTGTCTTGGTGGTCGCTGAATAATTTGAGCTTTAGCGTGCAAATGAGAATTTTAAACGTAAAAATAATTTAAAAAACCCAAAAATTGCTGAAGATTAACATACTAATAAAATTAAAATAAATTTTAGTATTAAAATTTTACATTTTTTTTCAAAGAGCTTTTTTATAATTTGCAAAGTCTATAATCAAGATTTGTGGGTGCGAACGCTCACCTGTGGGGTAAAAATGGATACTACAACGATTTCTGGTTTTACTACCCTAGCAAACGGAACTTTTCCACAAACCAACATCGACACCGCCGACCTGGTCGTCATTGCTGTTTATTTCGCCATGGTTCTGGCTGTTGGTATTTGGGTAAGATTTATCGGCTATTTTAATACACTTACTATATGTGTTGAAATAGTAATAGGTAAAACCCCCCCAGAAAAATTTTTGACATTGCCAGTAAAGCAGTTTTTAAACAATAACAGCTTGCAGCTTTTGGTGCCCTTTCACCTGGGTAATTAGTCGTGCTTATTTTTTGTTTAATTCTGATCGTAGCTTTGCGACCCTAAATAAAAGAAAAGGGTTTTAAAAAAATCAAAAATTTGTTCAACAAGTCAAAATTTAACTTTTTGTCCGAAATTCTAGCACAAAACGTTTATTTCTTTTGTTTTTTGATCTATACAATTTGCTTAGTTGGACATAAATGACATTCAAATTAGATATTAGCATTAAAAATTATCTTGTATTTGAGTAAGATGCTCAAGTGTAAAGCTTGCAATAGAAAAACAAGCATATACTTTTAAATCACTTAAAAATCTGAATCAAATTAAAACAAAATAAGAAGGTTATTATGAATAATTAAAACAAAGGCAAATCACATTAAACTAAAAAAAACGGTGAATCTATTTCGAGTAGAACTAAACTAATTAAAATCGAAGTACCCAATCAGGTCATTTAACTGAACTATTTGTGTTGAGACCAAATTGCTCAGCAATTCGATTGCGCAATTTAGTAAAAAATTTCTTTGACTTTTGACGGCCGCCTCTCCATTGTGGAAATATTCGTTCTCATTCAATTCTTATAAAGGCTATTTGAATCAAGTTCAAAAGAACTCCACAGGGTGCTTGTCGACTTGCTCGATTCTGAAGACTTTCAGACCACACGCACGATTCTTAATGGGACTTGAAGAAAAAGCCTAAAAGATAAAACAAGGTTATTTTTTTTGAATGTTGCAGGCCATGTGCAAAACGGATCGATCAAACGTTGACGGCTTCTTTCTGGCCGGAAGAAACATCACGTGGTTTCCGGTTGGTGCCTCTCTTTTTAGCAGCAATATTGGGAGTGGGCATTTTGTGGGCCTCGCCGGCACTGGAGCGGCTTCGGGAATCGCAGTCGGAGCATTTGAGTGGAATGTATGGAGTACTTTCAATTTTATCTGAGAATGCTGATTGTAGATTTTGTGATTGAAAATTTTTATAGAAGGTTGTAATTGTTTTAATTTTTTTTAAAGCATTTTGGTGTTGTCTGACAAAAAATAATCCAGCAAACAATGTATAATTCACATCATACATCCAGCCATAAGTCAACAGTCAATTTTTTTGAAACAAAAGCAAATACTATATGAAAATAACAAAAAAATTTTATTTTTCAGGCTATGCTCACGTTATTTTTTCTGGGTTGGATTTTTGCTCCTATTTACATTGCTGCAGGGGTGGTCACCATGCCAGAATATTTAAAGAAAAGATTTGGTGGTGAAAGAATTCAAATCTACCTATCTGTTTTGTCATTACTTCTTTATATCTTTACAAAAGTTTCGGTACGATAAACGTTTGCTGATGTTTTTTAAATTTCGTTCTCGGCTTATTGTTTAAATACTGCTTGAAGTTTGGCTAAAACAACTTCAAAAAAACTAAAAATATAAAAACCAAAAGAAGATTATTTAGATTGAATTAGAACAAAAGTAGTTTACGAAATTCTAAAAGGTTTAATTTATAAATAACCGTATAAATTAAGCCATAGGAGTGGTGCAATATTGAAACTTTATTTATTTTTCAGTATGCTTATATAATCGTTGTCGCTGTTCAGCAGGGTACTTGATGACTACGGTTGCTACATAGCGATTATTCGTCAACAAAACACCTTAGAAAACCATTTCATTAAGATTTCTCCTACCATTTGTTTCATCTGTGAGGTTCGCCGTGAGACGTAACATCTTATTGGGATAAAGCTATCTATTTATATAAGTTTTGTATCATGCAAAATCAAGTAAACTCTGTTTACGCACCTTTTTGCAAAAGAAAGGAATACAGAGAGTGATAAACAAACGACTTTCACAACTTTTTTGTGACCCAGAAAATTTCCAAAACATTGTGTAGTAGTGTGTACGCCATAAATATTCATTTATGCATATACACTGTGAAAAAAACGTGCAGCAAAATCAAAGAAATTCTGGAAAAATTCGCAAACATCAAAAGCACCGACTGAAATGATCAAAAAAGTTGCTGCAGTTTTTTTGCATTGTATATATTTTAATCAAAATAAGTCTATTTCTTGGTGAGTGTCTTTTTATAGATGAACTCTGAGGTTCTCGTGGAAATAATTTTACATCATGTTAACCGATTGTTATTCTTCGAGCTTTGCCAAACTATAGACTCACGTGCAGTCCCGAAGCTGTCGAAGGTTTATATCTACGATCCTGAGAACAGACATATAAAAGCCAAGAAACCTTTTTTAAAACGCGAGAGCCCTTAAGGCCTGTTTCCACTACGAGCGTGGAAAAAAGCATTCTTTGTTTGTTATATTGATTTTTTTTTGCGCTCGCTTCAATTTTAACCGCTCGCTTCAATCGAAGATCAATAAAAGAAACAAAGAACGCTCGTAGTGGAAACGGGCCTTTATCGCTAAAGGCCCGTTTCCACTACGAGCGTGGAAAAAAGCATTCTTTGTTTGTTTTATTGCTTTTTTTTTGCGCTCGCTTCAATTTTAACCGCTCGCTTCAATCGAAGATCAATAAAAGAGAGAAAGAATGCTCTTTTCCACGCCCGTAGTGGAAACGGGCCCTAAATCAAGATCGAAAAGACGTCAACTTTGTTTTTGCAGAGCATCTTTTCAGCAAAATGCTGAGCCGTCCGACTGCGGCAATTACAAATTGTAAAAGTGCCAAAATTTACACACAGTGATTGGTTTTCGGCTGAAAATTGTAAATCAAGTTTGATTTTTTAAAAATGCTAATTTTACAACGCGTAAAATTTTCGATCCAATCAAATAACTACAGCAATTTGAAATAAATTTTAATTGATTAAACTATCATCAGTCTGTGAAAATAAAGTATAAAACAAACAGTTAGAAATAAAACTTGAACAGCTGTAAGCTAATAAAATTTAATCGAGTTTCTTGTTTTACTTAACTTAAAAAACTTTTTGTTATATTGAAGATGTTTCTTGAATGTGCGTTTTACAATCAAATTTTTTTTATGATATTGCGTTCATGGCTTTTGAAGGCTATAGATCAGCTCAAAAAAATTTGAAATAAAATTTATTTCTCATACCCTATTAGAAATTATGCACAAGTTAATAGTTTCCATTTTGAAGAAGTGATTAATTGCAAGTTAAAATTATTGTTACTGTCACAACTTAACTCTGGAATTCGAAAAGACAAGTTGAACTAGGTAACCCAAATACTAAATGACTGCGCTGAAGTAAAGCTGTGTTTATTTTTATTTATTCGGCTCTACAAATAGTTTGTCGCAAGAATGAAGTTCTTAATACACTAAATTCTGGCTAAGTACGACTAAATTCTCTCAAAAATTTCTCTCAACAGATAGCAGGAAACCAGAGTTTATAACTATAAAGAATATATAATTCACAAAATTAACGAACTTGATCAAATCTTGTAAAGCTTGACTCTCAAACTTCACAAAACTTCCAGCAACTCACAGCGCCAACAATTACTGCAAATAATCACTCAACAACTTCATACTGACTAACTTTAAGAATATTAGCGCCCCGACGGATAATATCAAATTTAATAGTTTGTCCAAACAATTTTATCTCATCATAGAGTAAACTTCCAAGGCGTCAACCTAAGTTTTTGACTACTTGAACACTTACACTATTCCACCCAGGCACCAATAACAAAAACACTTTTCAACTGCATAGCAGGAATGACTACTGAAATGAATCTAAAGCAACTACGAGCAAATATACATATATCAGCCAAAGCTACGAGATAACAAAGCCAATATTCTAGAACAGACAAGAATTCTTAATTACGTATTAGAAAGGACAAAGCGCTTTATGACATTACAAATACAGTCATATGATAAAGTAGAAAACTAGTTATGTAACCTACAGTATAAAATAGAACTTGCTTTACAAAAGTAGATTATACTAGAAATTGTGTCGTCACAGTTGCACTGTATGCCGCAAGTCAATCAATGTGTTTTGAATAAAACGTTCAAACAACTCTTTGTAATTACTTTTAAGAACAACTTGCAGACAAAACAAATTAAGTAGGGGGGCGTACCGATTAAGAAATCACTGCGTAACAATGGAGAAGATGGCGTTATAGCTTAAAAACTACTGTAAAAGACTAAAAGAAACAATTATAGGTTTATAAAGTTAAGATTGGGATTAAGAATAAAGTGTGACAGTTACAGTTACCATTGTAAAGTCAAACGCTTTTTTTGTTTGCACTTTGATTCTAACTTCCTGATAACTAGATTTGGATCATTAAATTTTCTTGAAGACCGAAAAAAGGGTTATCACTTTATCATCATCCCGCCGGCATTTGTTGTGTTGACAAAAGATATTTTTTAATTTAAAAAGTAACTGCACTATTACTGTATAAGAAGAGGGAAAAGCCGTGTCAACTAATGAATTCAATCGGAAAAGAAACAAAAAAATGTACCAAAGTTGACCGATTTTTTTTATAAGATAGCTTTTGTGAACTACTGGTCACTTCGTCAGGTGCAACAAAATCTTTAGCTTACACTGTTACTCCTTGCACCTGAGAAAATGAACATAATCTTTATATTGTTATTCTGTTTTTAATTTAATCGTACTGTCCTACTAATTTTTATCTGTGGCTGATTTATTGTAGAAAACTTTTTTAAGGCTGATTTGTTCGCTGGTGCGATTTTCGTACGAGAAGCTTTGGGTTGGAATCTTTACCTTGCCATGGTCATTCTCTTGGCTATAACCGCTCTTTACACCGTGACCGGGGGACTGGCCGCGGTCATTTACACAGACACGGCTCAAACTTTTATCATCATGGTTGGAGCAATTGTCATGATGATCTTATGTGAGAAAACTTGACTAGCTTTAATTTTAACGTCTCAATTAAAATTTTATCTTGATACGTTTCTTCTTCTTTTTTCTTCTTTTATTTAATATATTTGTATTTCTGACTCGCTGGAAAATCTATGAGGCGTTATACTTATGAAAACCGTCAAGTAGTTACCCTTAGTTGCATATGAAGATGCCAGGGTACTGCTGTCGGTCTAAAAATTTTTATTCACATTTTATTGAATCTTTTTATTTTGAAATATGACTGAAATTTAGAGCAGCTTGCTAAGTTCGCCAAAAATTAAAAGTGTCGCAAAGTCTCTCTCCCAAAGACACCACGGAATGACGCGACTAGTTTTTGAAACGCAACCGTGTTGATAACCTGCGCTAGCAAAACAGCGCTCAAAGCCATTCAGCCACGTAAATTCTTTTAATTGTCCATTTCTCATAATAAGAAACACTTGTCTTTAAGATCTTTTTATTTTTTGTATTTTCGTTGAATCACTTAATTGTTCAGAGTTGTTTTCGTGTTATTTAATTTACTAATTACAGCAAAAAATTCTCCTTGTTTTAATCTTCTTTATTAGAATTACTTTGCGTAAAATTCAAAGTTAAATACAAATCAAGTTCTTTACAATGGCATTAGCTTTGACTATAATGCGATTAATCATTATCTCTTTAAAATTCTTTCCAGCAATGTCATGTTTTCAAGCCAAATTGAAATAAAAGCTCTAACACTATTTTCAGCATTTAACCATATCGGAGGATATACTGCATTGAAAGAAAAGTACTTTGAAGCGATTCCGTCTATCCGCCCGGAAAATTCAACCTGCGGATATCCAAGAACGGACGCTTATCATGTATGGAGGGATCCATTAGAGGGCGACTTACCATGGCCTGGTTTACTGTTTGGGTTAACCATTTTGGCGACCTGGTATTGGTGTACGGACCAGGTAAACAAATTTGATCTCATCAACAGAAAATTATTTTTTGAGACGATTTCTACTTTTGTTCAAAGAGCAAGAGCTTTGATCTTATGAAAACCGTTTGTTTTGTTTATTTGATTTTTTGAGCTTTGATTTTTTAGCATAAGACAGCAATTTTGTTTATAAAATTTATTTATTAAAACCTAGAAGTCCTATTTTTATGAATTCCTAATCAAATTTTTGAAGATTTTAAATCTTTATCGTTAGAAATGCTCGAACTTTACGGGTTTAATATTTTTATAAACAAGAAATTTTATTTCAATAAAACTTTGAGAAACGTTATATAAAACAAAGGCCTAAGTTTTTTTATATTTTAATTTTTAAAATTCTTCCATTTGTTAAAAATTATTTCGGAAAAATCAAGTTTCGCTTTTTTACAATCAACTTCAATTCCTTCATTTTCTTTCGGTCAAAATAAAATAGGGTTTTTTAAATGTATTTTTTGAACGTATTGACTAAAGCATTTGATTCGATACTTTGTGATGATTTGTGATGACGACGTTTAATTTGTGATGATCATTTAAATGCAAGAATCACGAGACTGTCTTTAAACATTGCGATTGTAGTTTTTCTAAGAAACTTTGTTGTTATTGCATAGGTGATTGTGCAAAGAACTTTGGCAGCGAAAAATCTGACTCATGCAAAAGGAGGGTGTGTGGCCGCTGGTTTGTTGAAAATCTTGCCCATGTACATGATGGTCATGGTGGGAATGATCAGTAGGGTCGTGTTCCCGGGTAATATTATTGAAATGTACGCTTCAATATTATAACTGCAGTCGCTTTTTTAGCAGACTGATTGATGTTAAGAATGTTTTGTTGACAGATTGATGTTAAGAATAATTTATTTGTAGCGTCACAATAGCCTACGGTTATAGATGTAAGTTCTTAAATAATAGTATTCGATAACAGCATCTAGCTTAACATTAAAGTAAAATCAATCAGCTACTGTATATATTCATGTGAATGAAATACTGTCTTTTTTGGCGTTTTAAATTAAAAAAAAATGTTTTCTGCAAGTTTTTTGTCCTACTTTTGACCAACAAATTCAGATTCAAGGTCTGAATGTGTTGGTCGAAAGTAGAACAAAAGATTTGCAGAAAACATTTTTTTTAAATTTAAAATGTCAAAAGAACAGTGTTTCATTCACATATAAATATCTATGAAAAATATATTTAAAAAAACATTCAAACTGACCCGAAGTAACCAGCACATTGTTGTATTCGGTAAAATTATTTCGAAGAAAGAAAAAGTATAAAATGACTTAGTCGCATGTCGCAATTTAAATCATGTTTTTATATTATTAGTTATTTTTGTTGATTAATTAGTCTGAAATAAAACGACTCAGCGGGGTTTTTAGCACGAGGAGCACTTTGGCAAATGTAATGTCTATTTTTTGGTTTAAATTAGAGCCCAGCAAAGATTCTTTGAAGAGGCTTTTTGTACTCGTATTTGAAAATCAAGCCAAAAATGAAATCTCACATGTCTGGAAATGAAAAAGATATCGAGAAGAAAAGAAAATGCTGCACAGAAAGCGGCGAGGGGCCTTATGTTCTTCACCCCTTCCCTATAATTTGAAAAAATAAAAAAAATTAAGTTATGCTTTGCTGAAAATTTTTAAAAACCTTGCATATTTTGTTAGATTCGGTAGCATGTGCTGATCCAAAGGAATGTCTACGTCATTGCGGTACAGAAGTCGGTTGTTCCAACGTCGCTTATCCAAAGTTGGTACTTAAAATAATGCCGACTGGCTTGAAAGGTACGATAGACACGATTTACAACTTTAGTAAGTCAAAGCTGTGACTGAACATTATTGTAGTAGCGCTATAGAAGGGAAGGCTAGTAAGATAACCAGAAAAGTCAAAAACCAATTGTTGACTCCTTAAACTTATGTTTGAAACTCAAAACTAGTGGTATAGGCCTAACAGTAATATTGGTTAAAAGATTTTGCTATTTTTTTAGTCGATAAAAGTGACTTTTGCAAATAACAACATATTTTCATTACATGTCAATTATTTAATCAACCTCTGTTTTTCCACTCCAATTACAATAAATATTGGAAATACAAAAATAGTGACAAGAAAAATGTGAGCCGAACGAAAAAGAAAAAATAACAACAAAAGAACATAATAGCGTACGACACAGACGAGAAAAAGATTTTTTGTTCAGGAAGACTGGCGTAGTTGTAGACTATACAGTCAATACTAACAGATCGCCCAAACAGTGATAAAAAATCCCAATCTGTCAACGTCAATTCCCAAACAAAGTTTTGCGCCATTAAGAAATGACAAAAGGCGCACGAAAAGTTCACTTTTTGGGTTAAAAACCACTTTAACAAACCCAAATTTTACTATAAAACGTGTTGAAGACCAAAAAAAAAGCTTTTACGGACTGAATGTTGTTTTTCAACAAGTGAAGGCCTTTTTTTGTTATTCACTTTGTTTTATAGAGCAGTTTTCTAAAAAATCTGAAATCGGGACAAAAAACTAGATGCAGAAAAAAAGTTTTACTTGTTGGGAAACTATATTCAGGCCGTATAAACATTTTTCATTGATCTTCATTTAGTTTTCCCCGATTTTAGTTTTTTTGAGAAGTCCGGGTTAAAATTGCCTGGGGCCGCAAGCGTGACAGGCTTAAAACCCAATTTGTTGAAATGAATTAAAATAGTCACCTACATGATTATAAATAAGTTCTTGTCTCTGTCAGGCATACACGCTGGGCGCAAGTTTGTCTTTTTTATTGATTTTTATTGTCGAGCGTACATTCTAAACCTAGGAAATTTAATAAACGAGGAAACGTACGCGGAGAGTTTGCGCCATGTTGGACTAGACCTAACGCGCCAAAGAAAAAATAATGTTGCAAGTTCAAACTTGCAGTTTTTTAAAGGTCTGCTATTGGCTGTCATGATGGCGGCACTCATGTCGTCACTCACCTCGGTCTTCAACAGCGCCTCCACTTTATTCACGTGTGACTTGTGGAAGAAGATGAGGAGGAATGCCACTGAGTTTGAACTCATGATCGTGGGGAGGTGCAGTGCTAATAATGTTAAACTGAAGCTGTATAAATATGTAACAGAATTTTTTTGTTCGAGTAAGAATATTATTTATTTAATTCAAAAAGTTGTTAAAAGCGGATTAAATTGGATAAAAAAACTAGCAACGATAATTGCTTTTAAATAATTGTATTTATTTCCAACGTATATCTTTAGTATAAAAAAAATCAAGAGACTTTTTTTAATTATTAGTTTCTTTCTTATTGTTTTTTACAACAACAAGTAAAATTTTGCAAAATTATGTTCCACAAGTTTGAAAACATAAAACTTTTAGATTCTTCATACTTTTTATGGTGGGGGTCAGCATCGCATGGGTCCCCATTATTCAAGTCTCCGCAAATGGTCGATTATTTGACTACATTCAAGCAATAACAAGCTACCTAGGCCCTCCAATCATGGTTATTTTTGTCATGGCTGTTTTTTGGCCCCGATTAAACGAGCCGGTAAGTAGGAATAACTTTTTTAACGGCAATCGCAATTAATGGTTCGCTTCAATTATTTCTTTCATTATTCTCTTCTGTCCTAAAGAAAGGCACTTTACGGCACTTTTTTCTGCTTGGAAGTGTTTGCTGCAATTCTAAATTATAGTCATATCACAATATAAAAGTTAGAAAAAAATTAACCAAATAATATTATTTGGGCATCTCCTAAAGAAGGTCGGTGTTATCACTTGACAGTGTCTTTAACTACGTATAACGCATGCGACGTTGTTCAACGAGTCAGGAGGATAGATAGAAAAAACGGAATGAATATTAGCTACTTACTAGTTAAATTTGTTTTTTAGAAAAGATCTGACAAGCCAAAACGCCTTGATGAGAAAATCTTACAATCACTACAGCTTACTAATATCTTTTTATTTGATAATACTATATTAAGTAAATGTTTCTTTTTTCTTCCTCAAAAATACAGTTTTAGTTCAGAAACCCAACGTTTCGCGTTGCATTACACTGTAAAAAGTTTTATTCGGAATATAACGAAAAAATATTTAAGTGAAGATTGCACTTTACTTTTTACCCCTTAATTTTTCTTAAAATTAAACAACACTTTAATTTTCTCAACTAAAATAGGCCAATCAATATTTTGAAATATTTTAATCATAAATCTGAACTTAAGAAATTTTATAATTGAAGCAAGAACGTTATCATGAATAAAGCATCAACTTTGCATACATAGCACATTAAACTTGTGTAACTTCTACCTCGTACTAATTTATTAACAAATAATCAGTAGTCTGAACTGTCTTTTCAAGTTTGACATTTTTTAGGGTGCATTTTGGGCTTTGATGTGTGGATTAGTAGTGGGGATAATACGGATGGTGCTGGATTTCGTATACACACCGCCACTGTGTGGTGAACCAGAGTACAGGCCTTCCATAGTGTTCAAAGTAAGTTTGAAATATAATTAGCTCTCCAACTCAATAGCAAAGCTATGCAAATTAAATTATTCCTATTGTCATAAAACCGAAACCTTTCAAGATTTATTTCTTGTTTTTTATTCAAAAATATCAAAAAATATCCGATTTTAAAATTTATTTAAACGAGAAATTTCAAAAAGATGCTGAAATAAAAAAATTTTAAGTTGTACGTTTGGACAAAAATATAATTTTCTTATTTTCGGATGCAGTAAGCTTCGATTAATTTAAATTTCATTAAAGCAATTCTTTGTCTAACCAGAATAAAATCATAAAGTAAGAATGAATTCTAATATTTTTTCCAAAAAAAAAAAAAAAAAAATACGTCGAATAATTGGAATCTTTTCCTATTTCGGATAAATATTGCATTTTGTTTTATAATTTGAATTTTTTTATTTTACATCTGAAGCAGTTTATCTTTACTCTACGTCCAAAACGTCATCGCTCGGTATGCCACCAGTTTTAAAAAACATCACTAACATCAGGGTATGGCAGTATAAATTCGTTCAACAGCATGTCGGTACAAATTTGTAATGTTTTTACTTCTGGAAAAACAAAAACTATTCATCAGAGAGACAAATTAAATTTTTTACTATAAAACCTAAAACAACCTTTCGTTTTTGAAAATCAAATGAAGGCTAAAACCTGTCATAACTGAATTGAGTGAAAATAAGTGAAAAAAACAACAAAGAGGCGAAGGGTGCTCGTCTCTGGGTCACAATGTTTCAATAAATTCGTTTATTTTAAAGAATTGCATGATTGGTTTGTTCATATCTTCAATTAAGATAATTTTTATCGATATCTTACAACATCGTTGAACTTGTTTCGGTAAAATTCTTTGTCGTTCCAATCCCAATTAACCAGGAGTGTTTAACTTTGTACCCATCGCGGGCCAAATTTTTGTCAGCAATTTATCGCGGGCCGCAATCGGTGCAGTAATCAGTGACTTGACCTTTTTTTGTCTTCACACTTATTTTTTATTTTTTTAATACTTTGATGTATTTTTTTAATTAACCTTCTAACCTTTTCGATAACCGGAATTCAAATCACAAATTTGGTTGAAGACCAGAAAAAAATTTTTCACTTTGATTTTACGATCTACCTGTTTTGTTTTGTGTTTTTTAATTAAAGGGAAAGCCTTCGAAAATAATTGTATTCTTAGTTTTTTATGGACCAATAGAAAGATTGAGAAAGTCTGAAATTGTTGAATTCAGTTGGGCATCGATTTCGAAGAAGACTTTTGCTGGCGGCATCAAAAGTCTTCGCGGGCTACCGGTTGGACAGACCAGCAATTAACCAAGATTTACTGTGTTTTTATAAAAAATTTAATAATGTTAAAAAAGTATTGTGGAAAGGAAATCAAGAAATTACTTCTAACTCCGCAACGTTTAAAAATGTGATTAAAATTACAGATTCTCTGATTAAGTTTTTCATAATCATTTTTGATTGCCACCAAAACTAACAATCTTTAAAAGTACAAAAAAATCTGAAAAAATTAAAATACTCCAAGAGCGATTAAATTCAAATTCTGATGAACCACACTAGTTAAAATTACGAAGATTTTGATCAGACAGCTATACAGTAGTTGCACTTACTGGTAAAAAGCAAATTAAAATGTGTTTTGTCATTCATTGAATCACAATTTGTTGACAAAGTAATACTTCAATCAGCATTTTCATGTCGCATAATATGCTGATTTTATGCTTTAAAAAATATTTTTTCTATACTGTATCCAGAAAATGACTTTATGAACAAATGTTAATGCGTTCGGAGACAAATTTTAATGAAGTTTGGTAAAATATATCAGAAATCTTTTCTTACGTTACAGGTTCATTATTTGTACTTTGCAATGATTTTAGCGGGAGTAACAGCCATAATTGCAGTCGTTATATCATTACTTACAAACAAGATTCCTGAAGAACAGGTAGATGATAATGGGTAAAATGTGGTAGCTTTTGTTTAATGCGGCAACCAAATATGCAGAAATAACGTCAACCAAAGCTGGATATTTTAACTGATTACATTTTGTTAAAAGCTATTGTTCTGTTTATTCTCAAATAGGAACGACAAGTAAAACTGGGTTTGGCAAGCTTTTACGTTAGCTGTGAATAGTGTTTATGCCAATTGAACAGCAAATTCTTTTTAAAAACATTTTTAATATTTTATAGTAAACGGTTACCACTCAAAAGCATTTTTTCTCATTTTTTCTCAAAAGCATTTTTTCTCATCTCATTTTTTTCATCTAGTCATAAATTGTTGTGTCAAAATACCGTACGATTGGGATTAATAAAATATTCAAGGCTAAAAGAGTTGAAAATGCGATTTAAAGAAGATTAAAAACAACAATAGGCATATGAAATTGTATCACTATTTACGGGCTTGCAGCTAATGAGTGGCGCTGTGAGAAAAGTTTACAAATCTCGAAGTGACAAATTTGGTATGAAGCAACCAAGCGTGGTAATAAATCAAAGTAGAACCTGAGCCAATTTGTTTGTTAAAAAACGCATTCTATAAACTACATGTAAATCCTGTTTTGATTAGTCAGGACCAATTATTTCTTGATGATTTTGCGAAGGAAGGTATTACTAGTTTTTAAAAAAACAATTGTAAATCTGTCAGCTTTCTGGTAATCCTAACAGTAAGCCAAATTATTGGAAGTAAAAAAATGAATCAAAAATAAACTTGCTGCGTGAAGAGTGATTTGGAAAATGATGATTATTTTATAATTTTTTAGCTGTACAAACTGACCTGGAAAACAATTCACAACTCAAAGAAAGATATATCGGAATATTTTGTTACAGTAAACCCAAATACAAATAATGTGGTAAGAATTGTTTTAAAAGTAATCAATAAATATACTTGTACTTATTACATACAAATCTAAAAGCATTCATTTAATCTTGCTTAAAGCATAAGCATTCTTTGAAGTTTTTTGCCAGACAACACAATTGTTTGTCTGATCAAGCGTGAATTCGTTATACAACAAAACGGTGAGATACAAGAGCGGCTTAAGAAATTTTTTTCGATCTAGATTTTAGATTGTTACCACAACATTTTTGTTTATGTCAAGGATTGACAAGTTTTAAAGCCTCCAAATTTTCTTGGCGCAATATCTTTTTTCTGTTAGATTGGTCTGTATTTTCTAAAAATTCTTCTTCTAAAAATTCTTTCTACAATCTTACTTTTGCCTTTATTCTCAAACTTGCATCTTCGTCGGACTTTCTGTAAAAAAAAGCTTTTTACATTAAGATTGAAACTGGTTTCACTAACCGAGCAGCCACTGATGAAAACGATCAGACAATCGCAGATAATCCTGACACAGAAAGAACAGAAACGACGACTTCGATTGGTGAGTTATCATTCATACTGCTTTTCAACATCGCAGACCAGGAAAGTTGAAGAACAACTGCTGCATCCCGGCAGTTGCGTCTCCGCTTTGTTTTGGAAAAAAATTTGTAAAATTACAGTGAAACAAAAAAGGTCTTGACGTTGTTTATACAAAGTTTTTTTCTTCCAAAATGCTTTGATGAAAAAAAAATATTAATAAGGTTTTCATTTTAATTTACTTTAAAAAAACAAGGTTCCTCATACACGCCCCCGTCAATTTTAACTGATGATAAAAAAGTAATCCAAAAATAAAACTGGTGTTTTGCACCTACCCAATTAAGATCGCGCAGTAAAAACTGAATGGTCCATCTGAAAAAACTTTGTGAGCCACCAATAGACCACTCAAAGTAGTTTAAATTAAGGCAGCAGGAGAAAAATTGCCCCGCAAGACACAAACAATTTAGGCAGAATCACATTTTTTCGGTCACTGCTGGGGTGCATTTTTTGGGGCAGGTGATGGAGTTATTTTATGTTTATTTTTTTGGAAAAGTAGGTCCCTGCTCCAATTAAAGCTAATAACCCCTTTTAAAACAAAAAAAGGTCTTCACATTAAATCATGAATGCCCAGCCTTTTGCCGATCGCGGGCCAAATTTTTGCCTGCAAAACCATCCTTGATCGAAATTTATTTAGTATACAAATCAATAATTTTTTTGTTTTCACTTCAATTCCGATGAAAAATTCGTGTATACCTTCCTGATAACTAAATTCTAACAGCGATTGTAATTAAAGACCAAAAGAAAGTTCTCACAGAAATCAGGAGACAATTTTTTTGGTATCTGCTCTCGAAACCAAAGTTTTTTTGTCTTCACATTGATTGCAAAAAAAGTTTGTACAGTGGGTTCACTTTGATTTCGTTAGTAGATATTAAAGAGATTTGCATCCGGATCACTAGGAGGATTCTCCCCTTTTTTGGTCTTCAATTACAATTGCGGTCCAACTTTTAGTTTTCAAAGACGTAAATACAAATTTTTCGTCGGAATCAAAATAAAAATTAAAAAACCGTGTTCTTCTTGGCTTTTGAAAAAGAAGAAAAATCTCAAGTTTTTTTCTAAACGAATAGTAAAAATCTTTTCTGATTCTAAAATTTTTGAATTAATTAAATTTCCTTATTTAACTACAGAATAAAAATGGAGTATCTGATTGAAAGTTCCTTTGCGGGCCGAGTGTTGGACTGCCATGTATTAAATCTTCTTTATATTTGAGCTTCTCGATAAAATAATGCAAAATCATTATTCTGGCAAAACTGTTTCTCCCCCAAATAATTATTCTGATCTGATAAATTTATAAGACCGCCGACCACTGGTTGAAAAGCGCTGATCTATATCACATAAAAATTTTAAAAACATTTCAATTATGACTTGATTTTTTTCACCATAGTTTAATATTCAAATAATACAGTATCTTTGCGCTTGCATTCGCAAGTTTATTTTGAAAAGCAGTAAGCAGTTTTGGCTTTCGAAAATTAAAATAAAATTAATTTATACATTGAAATTGGTTTAAACTCTTTGAGGTACATTTTAGTAGAGAAGTTTGAGGTCTGCAATTTGTCCTTATGACATTCGTTTTGTTGCAACTTTTCCAGAAGCGAGATAATTTCATAAGTTAGAGCAGTGTTTCTCAACCTTTTTGCTAGCACGTACCATCTAGAAATGTTTCTTTACATTACGAACCACAAAGTTCATAAAAAAATTAATTATTTCAATTTTTTTTAAATTTTTGGATTTTCGTCCCAAAAATTATATGCTCTCTAAAAAAAAGGTCTTCGCTGAAAATCTCGCTCTAGTTTCTTAATTTTGGTCCCAAAACTCATATGTTCTCTAAAAAAGGTCTTCGCTGAAAATTTCGCATTTTAATCTAAAAACACAATTTAATCCGAGTGTTTGATTTTTATAAAATCTAAAAACTATTCACGTACCACAGGTTGAGAACCAATGAGTTAGAGCAGCGTGGTCCAACTACGGGCTCGCGGGCCGCATGCGGCCCGCGGAACAATTTTGCACAAGTCTTGTTGATCACAAGCAGCCGTAATTTTTTTTTGGAGAACGCTATGATTTTGCGCGAAAATAGGAATTTTGGAGACCGATTCCAAGACCTTTTTTTTTAGAGAACACCCTGATTTTGGAACGAAAATAGGAATTTTGCAGACCGATTCCAAGTGAAAACCTTTTTTGTTTTTTTAGAGAACACCCTGATTTTGGGACAAAAATAGGTATTTTTAGCCGGCTTAGGCCCGCAAACTCGAATAATTTTGAAAAGTGGCCCACAGGACTGCAGAAGTTGGACCACCCTGACCTAGATTTTATCTTTGCGGCCCGCGAAGCTTTCTCAAACCTTAATGCGGCCCGCGAAGCTTTTTCAAACCTTAATGCGGCCCTTCATGCTCTTAGCCTTGGACCACACTGAGTTAGAGCCTTACCAAAGAAATGTTACATGCTGTTTTAACAATTTAACATTATCGTTTTCCAAAGTAAAATAATAAGTAAATCTTTTGAAGTAGTATCAAGCGGTTATATGGAAAATAGAAAAAAAAATCACAGACTAATTTATTTCTTATTATTTATTCTACACGATCCAGTTGATTCGTTGTAAATAAATATTACTAATAGGAGTTTTCAATAAGTCAACAGCATGAACAGTGAACATATATTTGCTCTTTTAGCATTCAACGAAACCAACTGTTTGGTCAAGGCTCTAAAGATATTTTGTGGCTTAAACACTCACCAAAATAAACAAGAAGCAAAACAACAAGCGGATCAGCTTATTCACCTAACCAGCATTAAAGAAAAAAGAATCCCAGCAACTATTGTTAACGTGTTTGGGATAATTATGTTGTGCGCTATGACTTTTTTGTTTGGCTATTATGCGTAGAGTTTGTATCGTTTTTATCATAATTTGATGTACTTGTACGTTGAATGGCATAAAGTTTGATATACAAAACAGTATATCAAACTTTATGCCATTCAACTTTTTGTAAAATAATTTTATTTGTCTCGCTACTTTAATTAAAATAAGTAAAAGGAGTCAATCAGAGATGGCTTTAGTTGGGTGCGAACAAGCATCCGCACCGCCCCCCCCCCCTAAAAAACGTCAAAAAGTGGCTCCTCATAAGCAAAATTTTGCATTATTTTTTCATAGTGGCACCCCTAAAGTGATGACCTTTTTTTTTTCTAGGAATCACTTTGTTTTAGAAAACTGAAAAGTGCCCCCCTAAAACGATGACGTGTTTTTTAGAGATCCTTTTGTTTTAGTGCACTAAATAGTGGCCCCTAAACTGAAGACTTTTAGAAATTACTTTATTTCAGAATACTAAAAAGTGCTCCCACCTAAATTGATGACCTTTTTTCTTAAAGTGGCCACCCCTTATTTTCTTGCACCAGGCCTCCCTTTTGTAACGACATCTCTAGAGTCAGCATATTATTTGGAATTTTTGAACAAACAAAAAACATTTTTCAAACTTTGAGAATCCGATTCTAAGAAACCTCATTCAGAACATCTATAAGCTTGCGTGCTGCTGATACCTGACGTTTCATTTTTTCAAAAGGGGAGACAAAGAAATTAAAAAATTTCTTGAACAGTGTTATTGCCTTGGAAGAGGTTTGATGTTTTACACCAGAGGCGTGCAACCTACGGCCAGTGGCGCTTCTTTTTGTGGCCCGCTTCTAGTGAAAAAAGAAGCAGAATTATAAACACAAGTAAAAACAAAAATGTTAAAAAAAGAATTTTTTTCTGTAAATTAAGAAACAATGTAGAAGTCAAGTAAATAAACCATTTTCATTAGCTATTGTTTTTTACCTGCTCATAGTTTTCAATCCTTATGCTATTTTTTTAATTTACGTCACAGTGTAATTAAATTTAGACTACAAACCTTGGCAATTTATTTTTATTACATCATAGTCCTTGTTGAACTGCTAGTTAAATACAAAAATTCAATCGTTATCGGCAGCGGGGTAGTGTGGTTAGAGCGCTAAAATTTTGATCGACATGATCTCGATTCAAAATTCTGTTGTGTACTTGGAAAAGACACTTTACGGCACTTTACCCTGCTTGGTGATCTTGGCAAACAGTTCTAAATTTCAGTCATATCTGTGATAAATTTCAACCGGACAGCAGTATTTTGGCATCTTCGGAAACAGGTTGGGGTAATTGCTTATCCCATGTATAGCGCCTCCGTCACTTTCCGGTGAGTCAGGAGAATTAAATATTTGAAGGTGAAATAAGGAAATTAAAGATTCACTTTTGAAATTAGCCTAAAAGTTTAAAATGTTTACAAATAAGTTTAGAAGGTTGGTTATGGAAGAAAACGATTTAACAATGAGTCGTGCTAAAAGTACTAAGAATCTCTGATTCACTTTCCTTGTCTAAAAAGCAAAAGAGTTAAAACGTAGTATCAATGGTGAAAAGTATGTTGAAACGGTTGAAAAACTATCATCTGCTTTTGCAATACGCTTTGAAGAATTCCTCAATCGCATAGTCGACTTTCAAATTTTTGCTCATCCATTTGACTTGGCTGTTGAAAATTTTCCAGATTGCTTTCAATTAAAAATAAATGTCGATTTTAAAGGGCTTATAATGAAAATGATTTGCTTATCTTTTTAGATGCCATATGTATGGGAATTAAAAAAATTTAAAAAACCACACAAAAAATGATCTCTC
Organism: Diplosoma virens; assembly: GCA_963680785.1. Taxonomy (NCBI): domain Eukaryota; kingdom Metazoa; phylum Chordata; class Ascidiacea; order Aplousobranchia; family Didemnidae; genus Diplosoma; species Diplosoma virens. Next base: position 10,646,479 of record OY796897.1, read on the forward strand.
TTTTCGGGAGCACATACTGCTGCGAGCAGTTCTTTTCTAAAATAAGATTGTTTAAGACAAAATGTCGGAATCAGCTAATTGATGGACACCTTTCTCGTCTACTTCGAGTTGCTACTTCTTCAGTGAAAGCAGACATTGACAAAACACATAAAATAAAAGATTTTATTTATCTCAATAATATTTTAGTGTTACATGCAAATTGATTGAGAAAATTTTTTTGACAATACAAGAATTAATAGCAACAACTGTTTTTGCTTGGTATTACATTGTCTGGCGGGTAGCATTTATTGCTATTGTACGTTTTGGCCCATTGTGATAAATAGTTGCACGCCCCTGGTTTACACAATTTCAGCAAATTCGTAAACACACACGATTAGCGACATGTTGATGGCTTGTCTTGGTTTTAATTGATCACTTATTTGCCCGAAAGATAATTTTTGTTTTCTAATTAAAAATGTTATTCGTTTCTTTTGTCCATCACTTAAATGTACATGATAGTTTTGCAAAGTTTCCTATTTATCAATTGCATTGATGAGAATATTTTTTGATCTTTGCTTACTACCGACAGCCTACAATAAAAAAAAATTACGTTACATGTTAAGTTAGTTAATCTAGGAAATAGTACGATCTGTACGGTATCCTTAGTTTTTTCCATAATACAGTTTTGTAGTTTCCCGGGACAAAATACTTTTCCAGTTCCTCACTTTCTATAGCATTTCTACGGCGACCTTTTAGCGCCCTCTATTATACATCTCAACAAAGTGTTTTATTTAATAGTGTTTACCACTCACCGAAATGTCAAATGACCTCTGTAGCAGGTAAGTATAGTTACTAAGCTCATTTTTCAGCGTGGTAGAGATTAGTTTTAACTTAATGACCAAAAAAAAAATCATGTAAAATAAATTTGTTTCATAGTTTTTTTCCATTTGTTCATTTTTTTTTCATTTTGAAGACATAGGTTACAGAAATATCATTATAAATAAAAAATTAAAATTCTCATATAAGCAGTTATTTTTTAATCGCAAACGTAATTAAACATAATATTTGCTTGTTGTATTAAAATATTAATGTTTGGATGGTAATCAACAGTTAATGGCCATAACGTTGTCATATCCCATAAATCTATAAAAACTGAATTATTTAATTCCTTGAAAAACTCTCTCAGTATGGAATTTTGTCGATAAATCAGCCATTCGTATGGAAGAAGTTTTAAATTGAAAACATTCATTCCTTTGATGATGATTTTTGTGTCTGGATATTTTTTAGAATGATCCATTAAAGCTCGCTTGATTCCGTTTAGTCTGTGAATGTAAATGAACGGGTTGTATTCAACGTAATGCAAACCTATATTAATAAACATAACAACATTGCTTCCACCTTGTTCAATGGTGCTTATCGTGTCGCTTATGTACGGTGCAACACTTGGTGGCCCAGGGTTACGAATAGGAAGTCCGTGGGCTCGGTAATAAACAGAAATATTGTGTTTTTCGTTTCTTCCGATACGTGGAACGTGATAATATTTCGAACTGTCATTTACATAAACTTTTAAATCCAATGGATTGGCCATTAAATCAAAGAACTGCCGCATTGTTGAATCTCCTAATAAATAAACAACCTTATTCGAAAAGCATCGAACAAAATTCTTTAAATCTTTAAATTCATATTCATGTGTAAACGACACCCAACGATTTTTAAAAAAAAATCCGTTCGGGCTCGAGATGATTCCGTTAATTCTTTTATAATATGGATTTCGAACATTCAGCAAAAGTGCTTGCTGAGGCAACACTTCAATAAAGGAACCGGATCCAAACACATTCCCATAGGAACAGTAAATTTCTTCTAATTGTTTGTTGAGATCGAAAGGCTTTTTAGAATTGAAGCTATCTTTAAAAATCTTGCTAATGGGAAACGGTGAAATGAATTTTATCGGGAAACAAATTCCAGATGGTGGTACGGAACAGAAAAAAGGTTCTTGGTTCCGAGGATTGGAATAATTACAAACCCGTTTACATTGGTATCTAAAAATACAAGGCCAAATTTGATGATATAAATATTATAAACGTACCCATATCTTATAAAATGTTTATATAGCAGCTTATCTACCATTTGAAAGAGATGGTTGCGTTTGACCGTGACCCGACAATTGATCAAACGACAGTTGATCGAAGCGACACTTTATCGAAACGACAGTTGACCAAATAATAAAAGAAAAAATTTACAGCTTTGAAACTGTTCGGTTTTGTTAATTTTTCGTCCCAAAAGCATAGTGATCCTTAAAAAAAGGTCTTTACTTTGAATCTGTTTCAGTTTTGTCGATTTTTTGTTCCAAAACTTGGTAATCTCTAAAAAAAGTTCTTTCCTTTGAATCTGCTTCTAATTTCTGCAATGGGTCTCCAAGGATGGGGCCATGGCACAATTCCCCCCCTAAATAACTGACGACAATGTAAAAAGAATGCAAACAAATGGCAGCAATAGCATATAACGAAACATAACTATGACAAGAGATTTACTTGTTGCCCTCTAAAAATGCTTTGCCCAGGGACCTTGTTAAACAACATGATCTTCATATTGGCAAAAAATTATAAAAGATAAAAATAAACTGTCTTCTTACTGATAATCTCTGTTTTTTATGAATGCAATTTACAGTAATAAAGAGGTTGTTCAATCGCAAAAACATACAAAAGTAAATATTTTTTTTATCAACTGTGATTTCGATCAAGTGTTGTTTTTATCACTGTCGTTTCGATCAACTACCGTAATACCTTGTTTGACATATCTTTAGTTCAACTACTACAAATTTAAGAATATGAACCTTTGAGAATGGGACCCACAGCAATTTTGCTACTGATCGTTTTGCATGACAACTTAAAAAGTTCAATTACGTATAATACTACAATAAAAAAATAAAAACAAACCATAAATTTTAAGTAAACAGAAATATTTTGGTATCTCCGAAATCAGGTCGAGATAATTTGTTTAAAATTTGCTCCATTTCATAAAATCCAATGTTTGAGCGCTTTTCAGAAAGATTAATGAATGATAATTTGCTTAATAATATGTTGAGGCTATTGTTAAGTTGAAATTGTACTTGTAAGGTTTAATTCTTTAAAAATCAAACAAAACAATTAAAAAAGCTATGTGGACTTCTTTGCTGGAAATAGATAGAAAATGTTATCAGTTAGTTTAATTTTTGTCAAGCTGTTAAAAAATTTTTTAAACATGTTTTTCAAACTCGAATAGGGTAGAAGGGGATACAAATTTTAAGGTGGACCGTGACCTACCTTAAAAAAAATATTTTTTGTAGGACAAAATTTTTCATACTCGTAGTTTAAATATTGTTTTGTGTAAGTTCTCTCGCAGTTGCAATAAGAAGATGTAAGAAAAAATTTAACAATAAATTTCTACTTACTTGTCATACATCAATAGATCAGAATTACATGCAATAGTTTCATTTGAAATTAATGTTGCTTCAAAAACAATTCCTAGATGAGTTCTTCCGTCTGCCCATCTAACATAAGCGTCAATGGCTTCAATGGAGGCACATAGAATGACGTCAAGTTTATATGTTCCAGGAACCAAGAGAGGGGCTCTTAAAGTGTAAGATCCGTTTAAATGGTCTTCAACAAAACATGGAATTCCGTCTTCCAACTTATCCCCACTTGATGGGATCCTCATCAATCTTGCTCGAAAATAATCGCCCCCAAACACTTTGTTTCGTTTTAGAAAATCTCGGGCTTGTATTTGAGCAGTAAAAGTATCACCGACATTAAACTGCTTTTGATTGGGCATTAACACCGATGAGGATTGCGCTGAAGTGAAAGCAGATGAATATCCAGACGGATTATGGAGTTTGTATTGGTTTAACGAAGTGGCTGTATTTGGCATGAAGTTTTGCCAAGGCGGGAGATCTTTCGAGAATTCTTTTAAAAAGTTTTCATGATTTGCTTTATTGTATTTTGATGGTAAACCATAAGTGTCTTTATAAATCATACGAAAAAATTGACTGTTTGGATTTAGAGTTTCCACAGGTACATTTTTAAAGTCTACTTCTTCCATTGTTTGAAATTGAATTTGGTGCAAGTCGATTTGTAGCTTTCGATACTTAAACCATCGGTAGTAGATCACTTGTGATTTTTCAGTTCCATTTAAAATAGATACAAATATTAAAAGTCCGATTCCCATAATAATGCACAGAATAAACAACAAGCGTTTTATGATGTCTACCTTTATAGATAGTTTTCGCATGACTTTTGAGATGATTTCAAACCGTTGTAGGCCTACTTAGTTTGAACTTGATAATACTGGAACAAAATAACAGTAAGAAATAACGGTTAGCGATTATTTCCAGGGCTGCCAACTCGTACTCGAAAATAGTTTTCTCAAACTCAAGCTTATTCAAAACAATTTAAAAGCATTTATGCAGCACCTGAAGCCTTTTCGATTCTTGACATGCGTGTTATTGACAAGTAATTAGTTGAAATATAAATTTTCTTAAAACTTTTGATTTCTATAATTATTAATTTTAAAAATTAATCAGGAAATGTTTTTGTTTTGCCGAACTCGATCTGGAACTCGATTATTTTTTCGAACTTGAACTCGAACTTGCAAAATTGCAAACATGAACTTGAACGAAACATAACCGTGTTTGCAGGTTTGATAATTGGTAATACTTGCAAATAATTTTTGAACGCTTTCAAATATTTTAAATACTTTCCTTTGTTGCTGTTTTACGGAGTTAACTTTGAATTAAAATCAAATCGCACTTCAACTAAACCTAAACATCAAAGCAGTTAGTCGCTATAGTTTGCTAATACCAACGATCAACAGTAAAGTTATACTAAGTAAATCAACAATAAAAACTTTTTGAGTTAATACGAAACTAAACTTCATTTTAAATTCATTTATTTTTCAAATTAATAATTTTAAAACAACAAACTTTGCCTGCTACACATAGTAAACGGTGACTTATTCAACGTTGCCGCGTAGAATTTTTTTTTAAAAAGAAAATATTTCTTTTTTGCTGGGTTTTATTTTCTTTATGACTTGAGCCACAATGTGATTAACAAAAGGTATAGTTCAGGGTTTCTACACTGGGGATCTATAGCGACCTACACAAAGAGTCGACAAGTTTTTTTATAAAATAATAATTTGCTCTTAACATTCCACTTTATCCAAAAGCATTTCTAAGACCGTAAGAACTTGCCAATAATAACCGCATTACCCAAAAAACCAAAAAGTTTTAACTCGGTGCTGAAGCATTAAGTGCAGACCGAAAATGTCTCAAAAAACCAAAAAACCTGAAAGTACGTGCAGACCAAAAAAGGCTCATGAAATAAAGTTCGGATAATAGTTTTTCGTTAAACGTAAAAATAAAGACTTTTTTTGTCTTCACCTGACTTTCGGAAAAAAAAAAGATTTGTGATCTATAAAATTTCACAAATTCAGCATAGGGGTCCAGGTGCAAGCCGCTTAAAATATGAGAAGCAGCAAACTCGAGTTTCGCTTGAGCTAGAGCTAGAACTAGTTCTAACAAGAGCGAAACTCGAGTCTGGTACTTCTCATATTTTAAGCGACTTGCTTTCTAAGTAATTATCTAAATTCTCATGTTTACTATAAAGTAAAAGCGAATAAATAATTCTAATCGATATTGGTCGCGTCTGCGCTAATGACCTTTAAAACGTAACTGAATTTCGAACTCAAAGTGTTTTCTTTAACTTTAAAAAATATCTTTATTCATTTTACTCCGTTTTGAATTGTTGTAACACTCCTTTTCTAAAACGTAACATTTTTCAAATTAAACAAGCTATTCATTGGTTTAAACAAACGTTCTTTCAGCCAGAGAGGAGAGACAATGTGGAGCTTTCTAAAGCAAGTATTGTAAAAGACAATGTGGAGCTTTCTTTTTATTAAAGTTCCTTTCTTAGTTTTGTGAGCAGAGAAAACTTTTTGCTTCGCTTAGCGTTTTAAGGGTAAAAAGAAGTAAAAAATCAATAAAAAAACGGATCTTTTGTAGAAAGCCCCCGCCAAAAAAACAACCCCCCCACCGTGCAGTACTTAAAACGTGGCGGGGGTGTTTTTTTCAAATCCCACATTTTTGCATTAGTGGCGGAGGCTTTCTACAAAAAATCTAAAAAAACAAAGAATGCTCTACTTCACGCTCGTAGTGGAAACAGCCCAAGTCCCAATTAATTTTTTAATTAAATTGAATCTTGGCGAAGTTTGCTTGAAAATCAAACTGAGATTTTACTAAAGTCAATTACTACTTTTTTCTAGTTTTGGGCTTTGGTTTTTTTCACATATTGCTTTGTTGATTTTTGTATTTCTTGTTTTTCTCCTGTATATCGGACTGCAAGTGAGTTTGGACTTTTATTGACTGCTTAAGGCGTAGTCCTTTCATATAGACCTAATTAAATGAGCCATGACCCAATTATCAAAAGAAAACAAAGTAACTCTTCAACAGATATATCAATATAATAACACCTTTTTTTCTGTTGCTAAAAAGTTTGGTCGAGTGGCTAGAGTGATCGACATGGTCTCGGTTCAAAACCTACCCGCGCTACTCTGATGTGTCCTTGGAAAAGACACTCTCCTCTGCTTGGCGGCCTTGGCAAGCAGCTCTAAAATTTCAGTCATATCTCTAATAAAAATAAAATATAAAATTTCAAATAGACAGCAATATCGTGGCATCTCCGGAAGCAGGTAGGGATAAATGCTTGAAAGTTGTTCTACGTACAGCAGCTCTGTCGGTTTCCCACGATTCAGGAGGATAAATATAATCATGACAATAAAAAAAGCTATTTTGTTCATTTGTCAATTGAAATATGCAAAAGTTTATTGAATTTACTATCTTTATAATGTCATCCTAACACATACCCTACACTAGGTAGGTTATTTTTTGTAATCTAAATTTAAAAAAGTAACTGACAAATCGAAAACATAAAACTTTAAGAAATAAAGATCAGTCAAGCGATCACCTTTAAACTGTTTTTTGAAAATATTAAGGTAGCACTGTCCGGTCCTAATTTTTAATTGTTTTTTATCCTTGTTTTAAAAATGATTATTATTTGAATTCGGAGTTGCTTCATAAGACTCCAATTAAGGAAAAAACAAAATTTGAAGCAACTAAATAATGTAAATAAAGCTTTTTTAAAAATAGGCTACTTAATGTTAATTATTTAGAATTTTTTCCAGTGGTATGAATCCAAAGATTTCGATATTGAAGACTGTGATGAAAATCAACATTTATGGGATAAAAAGATTTTATGAACATTCGTAAAGATTCCCTAAAGATGATCGTCGCCCGGCCCGGCAAATCGGTTTAGACTTTTTAGAAATTAAAAAAAAATTAACAGTAAAAAAAGTGCGCATTTTCTCGATCAATTGAATATCCAGACCAAATCTGATTTTGGTCATATTCATTAAAGCAGTGGTTCCCAACCTTTTTTATATGACGGCACACTATTAAGTTATTTAAATTTTCGCGGCACACCCATTATATTGGTTAATACGTAATAAAAAGGTCTTCACTTAAAATCTGTCTATGATCTCTCAATTTTTTTCCCAAAATCATGGCTACTTTGCACTTGGAAGCCAAAATACTAAACCAAAAAAAGCCAAAAAACCAAACTAAATTTTTGATTCCTCAAGGGCATTGCTTCGCGGCACACCAGTGTACTTGTTGCGGCACAGCGGTTGGGAGCCACTGCATTAAAGCATTGGCAGAATTAGGAGTGATTCTCTACTCGTCTTTTCATACTAAAAAGTTTGTTTTTGAAATGGACCAGCAAAACTGTGAAAATTTTATCTTTTTCCTTCTATTCTTTTCTAATCATGGCTAAAAAAATTTATAATTAAAAATTTAATTTTTTCGAAAATAAATCAAGGTTTTTCTGGAACGACAAAGAAAGAGTGGCATAAAACTTTGAGAAATCGTAAAGTTATCCTTTTTTTGCGACATAATAATAAATTAAAATAAATAAAATAAATATCCTCAAATATCACCTTCAATACACGTTCAACAGTTTTCAGGTACAGTTTTTAGGTTATTTCATAGTCGAAGAAATAATTTAAATAACTTAGTTTATCTAAAAATACAGTGTCAGTGTAATTGTAGTAAAATAACCAAAAATTTGTTTGCGTAAATACGAGTGAAATATACTCCATAGAGCGGTTTGATCGCCAAACGTTTAACCCTACAAGTTAATACTAATATAGTGCAAACTGTAGATAGCAAATATAGCAAAAGATAGCAAATATAGTACAGTGCAAGTTAATGTTAATACTAAAGGTTCAATTCGTTGCAGTTCTACGTTTTAATTGCTTAAAAAATCAATTTATTGTCCTGAATGGCGCATGCATTTTATGCGGACAAGCGGCTTAAATTCGAAGGAAATAGTTTTTAAGATCCGGTTTCTTTAGTTCAGGGGCGCACAAGCCGTTATACGCGGTGGTCTTTCATAGAGACATGAATGAATTTAAAACTGCTTGCTAAAACCGCCAAGCCGCAGAAAGTGCCGTAAAGTGACTTTCCCAAGGATGAGGCGAGTAGGTTTTGAAGCCAGACCACGTCGATCACCACCACGGTGCCTACATTTTTAAACAGAAAGTGTATCGATGCCGATGTTAAACGACAGAAAACTATGTATCGGAATTGGTACAACAAACAAGCAATTTAAAAGTTTCAAATCTATACTAACGTAATCGCAGCATCTATGCATCGGAATTGGTACAACAAACAAGCAATTTAAAAGTTTTAAATCTGTACTGACATAATCACTGCATGAGTTGTAACGCGCTTGAAATGCCAGATTGGATCGAGGCCACTTTGATAAAGACTGCTGTTATAAAAGAGCTCTTTGTTACATTATTCGGTTGATGAAAGTTTTATCACCAAATCTTTTTTATTGGCCGCACTTCAAAAAATTAATTTAAGTTTTCGCCTCCTGATTCTTATTAATTAATCAAATAGTTTTAAATCGGATTGATAAAAGAATTTTGCTTCAGTAGACTACACAAAAAGCAGCTGAAATAGAAACCATAAAGAAATAATGTTTTTTAACAAATTCAAAAAATTTTTTCAATCTTTAAACTTTTTGTTCAGCCTATAACAGCATTACGAACAACTTTGAAGCTCGCGCGACCGAGTTTTTTCAATAGAGCGGAGAGGCTATTAAAGAAGAAGTTGTCTCGGGCGAACTTGCTTACAGGCTTGTGAAGTCAGAATAGCCGCAGTCGCCTATTCTATGTCGCATATTCTAAATTGTTTTGATGTCATTGAAATATGGCTTGAAGTACTTAACTTGCGGGATGCTATACCTTTAATATGGCAGCTTCAATGTCGTTTTGTTAGTCTCGACAGTAAACAAATCCATGCCTTAACTTGCGGTAAATTCCTCACAATTTTTTCGTGCGACTTTTTTTTAAAGAAGCATTGTCCACTTTATTTCTAAATCAAATACTTTAAGTCAATTTGATTGCTTTTTTTCTTTCAAGCATCATTGACAAGAAAAGAATATGATTGAACTTTACTCGTTTGTTCTATTTTCCATTCTGTTTCTTACATTATTTTGAAAATTTTTGATAGGTCTTTTATTGAGACTTTTTTTCCAGAATCAGTGTCAAAAAATCGATTCAAAATGACGACTTTTTTTTGCCCTTTATCGAAATTAGTTTTGAAGTTTTCCGAAAGCAAATTAAAAAACATTGAGTTTGCTGTTGTTGAAGCTGAGCACTAAATAAGCTTTTAAAAAGGAAGAATATGAGTTTAGTTTTCTTTTTTTGTTATCACTTAGAAAATGAAAGAACGTTCTTAAATACAGAAAGCTAAGATGGAAAAAAGTGATTTTGCGAGATATAATAAACCTTGGGTCATCATTTCATGCTTATTTTAAAAATATGTGCTTTCTTTTTTACGAGCATTGTGTTTAGAAATATCACCGTGGCTATTTTTTTAAAAAACGAGCTTATTTTAAAATAAAGTGCCTAGTTGCTCTTTTAACCATTTTAAATTTTCATTAGCATTTCAAGAAAACGTGATTTTTATTATTTTCTTTTCTGGCAAAAACATTTATTTCAATTATATTAATTATTCTAATCCTATCCTAAGGCCCACTAGGGTTACATGAAATATTTGCCACTCAATTTTGGATAAATTTACTAATGTTTCTTTTTAAAAATTAATTTTTAAAGTAAGACAATATAAATCATACTATTCACGATGAATAGAGCAGTTTAAAGAAAAGTTTATTCGATTTAGGATTTGGGATTACGTCAGCGTCATCGAACTAACGCTAGCTTTAGTTTGGTTTGAACTTTAAAGCAACGTTTTTAAAACTTGAAAAAAAATGGTATTATCGTTTTGTAATACCAATTTAAAAATTGCTTCAATTTCAACTGAAGTTTGGGGTACTTTATTATTTGGGTGGCATTGCTTCCCTACTTTTGTTGATGTTCATTCCACATCAAACCTAGAAGCTATTAACTTAATTCGCTAACAAACAGTTGTACGTCCTTGTTTCATACTTAAATTTTGAAGCAAAATCAATTGAGTAATTAAATACAATTGGCGATTCTTTTCGATTGTAGGTCAGCTAAAGTTTATTGACTTTCAATGAAAACCTTCGGTGCTACTCTAACGTGTCATCTCGCGGCCTGGTATCGATGACCAACGCTCATTTATCGCGTGAGATCGCACGTTATAGTAGCACGAAACCTTCTTTTATGAAAGGAAAAGTAATGGAAGATCGTTAAAATAAAACAAAAGGTTTTGTGTTTTTACAAGACTCAACAATAGTTTAAGACAACAAAATAAGTTTAAGGCAGCAATGATACAAAAATAGTTTAAGATAACTGTTTTGTTATACGTCAGATTTGCCATTCAGGCTACTACTACAAACTTTAATGTAAGCAGCAGTTTGATCGGAAAAAAAAATTTGTTTCTATTTTTTTAATGGCAAAATGTCACAAATTTCAAGAAAATTAAAATTGCCACTGATTTTAACGTCTATCGTAAGCATCAGTTGTTTTGTTACTGAATGGCAGATTCTAAAACAGGTAGTTAGCTTGCTGTCGCTTAAAAATACTTCTGCTCTATATAATTTACCAAAGAAAAATTACTTTTATGAGCAAAGATAAAGAACACCGGTTTTTAAAACAGTTGGTAAGTCTATTTTTAAAAAACTTTAGACTGAATATGCAGACAAAAAATTTTTACGATTTAAATTTAAATAAACATTTGGTGGTACAGAATTTGAAGATTGCGTGAAGTAAAAGATTTTTCTTCCCAAAGCTTTTCATCTGACACTCTTCAGGGGAAATCGTCAGAATGAAGCAGAATTGAAACCGAACTAAATTATAAAGGGGAAAGCAGAGTTCTCATTGGCTGAAAGAAGTAAGCCAATGAGAGAAAAGATTAAAAAATTTTCAAAGAGTAGATGAATTCTTTTTGCTTACACAGAAGGGGATTGAGAGATTTAATGAAAGTCGCTTCAAGAGCAGAAAGGTGAAAAGAAGAGCGACCTCGAGCGAGAATAGAAAATTTTTCGTTGCTGTAATGAAAATTTCTTAATTTCTTAATTTCTTAATCTTTTCTCTCATTGGCTTACTTCTTTCAGCCAATGAGAACTCTGCTTTCCCCTTTATAACTTAGTTCGGTTTCAATTCTGCTTCATCCTGACGATTTCCCCTGAAGAGTGTCAGATGAAAAGCTTTGGGAAGAAAAATCTTTTACTTCACGCGATTTAAATTTAACGTAAATCACTTAATAACTCAGAAAACAACAGCTTGAAAAAATAAGTTTGAAATACACCAAAATATTGGCACAGGATAGTTGTTATAAAATCGGTTCCGATGCCGATTCAAAATTCGAAAATTCCTGAAAGATTGTTGGCAACCCGTGATTTGATTAACGATCGATTCTGCAGCGCGGTTTGTTTTAGTCTTTAAATTTGAATCAAATCGCGTTTTTAGAATAAATAATTGCAGAAGGTAGAAGCAGAAGTTATTATTTCTTTGCAAATCCTGCAGCTTAGGTACGTAAAAACATAAGTCATGGTTCAAAAGCACTTTTGAAGGTCACATGTAAGGTCACATGAAAGATGAAGGTCACAGGAAGGTCACATATCGATTTTAAGACAATTGCTTGAAAGATAATCAATTGTTCCGCGTGACGATTGATTGATTACATTTTTGATTAACAAATGATTAACAAACTTCTTTACAAAATGCTAACGCTCGACGTACGAAAATCAATAAAAAACAAACGCAGTAAAACAAGCCTAACGCAATATTTGATGATACGTCCATATCAAAAAAACATCACCATTCCTTATCCTTTTCCTACTTAGGACATAAAGAGGATTGCTAAATTCTGCATTGTCCTAAACAAAACTTGCAGATCATCATGGGTAGCGCCAAATTTTCTTTTGCGAGAAGAGAATCAACAAATGGGTAAAGGTTGATGCTTTTGCAGGTGTTCTTTCTTTACTAGTTTCACAAAAGCGTTCATCGCAGGCCACACGCTTTGCAAGACTATTTTTTTTATGAAAGAGACAGGACTTTGTGATTAATAAAATTTTTTGCCCCAAAATATCAACTCTAATCGTTTAAAACTGCAAAATTCTCCAAGAGTTTTTCAAAAGATTTTGTCAGTAGTTCCGAGTTTTAAAAAATTAGTTTTTTTATAAAGTTATAGCGGCTAAAAGTCAAGACTAATCTCTTAAAAAAGACTTTACAGACCTTTTTGGAATTTATATCTTATAAATATTAAAACATAAATTTACAAGATGGCTAATATCGGGTTCATTGAATGGAGGAAGGTAAAAAAAAGAAAAATGTTTTTCAAAGCTTAACATCGTGGTTTGAGTAGTTTGCTTAAATTTTTGCTGAAGCTAAGATGGTACAGCGAACGATTGTATTTTTGATGTAAAAAATTTGTTTTAACTTTATTATTAAATATTTTGATATTTTTCTCAAATCTCTTTTTTGTAATATTATAAATCAGTGATTTTTGATTACAGTATTTACTGTTTGATTTTCAGATTATTGCTAATAAAAAGCTAAAAAAGAATTGAAGTTATGGCATTAAGAATTTCACGCGATTGCAAAAAAAAATTAAAAACTATTAAAAATAGCACTGCTTTAGTTATAATACTCTTAACGCTAATAGCCATTATAGATTCAGATGAAAAACTTTATTTCTTTTTGAAAGAAATTTATGCAAAAAATATAATGGACTACAAAAAAATTCAATTTCAAACAATGGAAGAAGTAGACTTTAAAAATGTACCTGTGGAAACTCTGAATCCAAACAGTCAATTTTTTCGTATGGTTTATAAAGACACTTATGGTTTACCATCAAAATACAATAAAGCAAATCATGAAAACTTTTTAAAAGAATTCTCGAAAGATCTCCCGTCTTGGCAAAACTTCATGCCAAATACAGCCACTTCGTTGAACCAATACAAACTCCATAATCCGTCTGGATATTCATCTGCTTTCACTTCAGCGCAATCCTCATCGGTGTTAATGCCCAATCAAAAGCAGTTTAATGTCGGTGATATTTTTACTGCTCAAATACAAGCCCGAGATTTTCTAAAACGAAACAAAGTGTTTGGGGGCGATTATTTTCGAGCAAGATTGATGAGGATCCCATCAAGTGGGGATAAGTTGGAAGATGGAATTCCATGTTTTGTTGAAGATCATTTAAACGGATCTTACACTTTAAGAGCCCCTCTCTTGGTTCCTGGGACATATAAACTTGACGTCATTCTATGTGCCTCCATTGAAGCCATTGACGGTTATGTTAGATGGGCAGACGGAAGAATGAATCAAGGGTTTATATTTGAAGCAACATTAATTTCGGACGAAACCACTGCATGTAATTCTGATCTATTAATGTACACCAAGTAAGTGCTTTTACCAGCTCTGCCTAAGATTAAATGATCAATAAATGGACTTCGATGATTTTTTTGATAATATATTTTTTTAGATGATTATTGTCATATATACTTGGTTATATGCGTTGCTTAAGTGAAAAGTTAAAAAAGCAAAAACTTTACCAGTTATTTTTAGATTCTGTACTTTAAAAATTATAATCTGCTTGTTTTTTGTATATCAGCTAATTCTTTACGAAAATGTAATCTTTAATTTTTTTATTCGCGTCACCTCATTTTATAAATGGTTTTAATGGCAGTCACAAACTAACTTAACTTGTTTGAAGCAAAATAGTTGCCTCATGGTTTCGGCCGCTTTGTAAAAAACAATGGTGGCACTTGCTCTTAAGAGCGTATTAAAAGTTTAATACAATTATTTTAATATTTTGAAACTATCTTCTATCCGCAGAAGCTTGTAATGTTTTTGAAGCTTACAAAGCTTGGCGATTACTTGGGCCATTCGGCGTAAAACTTTTTTGCCAGATTATACAAATGCGTATTATTGATAAATCCATACAGGATCGGTCGCGGCCCGGGTTACCAACGACCGCCTCAGGTATCGCGCAGCAGGGCACCTGTGGAAATTATGCTACTGCTAAACATAGTGAAAACAAGAGCAGAAAGAGAGGAGAAAGGCGAGTGAAGAGGCAGTGGGATGTATGGAAAAGAAGACGCTCACTCATAAGGGTGGGTACCTTAAATATTGGAACAATGACTGGAAGGGGAAGAGAGCTGGCAGATATGATGGAGCAAAGGAATGTAGATATATTGTGCCTACAGGAAACAAAGTGGAAAGGGAGTAAAGCGAGGAACATTGGAGGTGGATGCAAACTTTTTCACAAAGGTGCTGATGGAAGAAAAAATGGAATAGGGATAGTTGTGAGGGAGGAGCTGGTTGAAAGTGTCCTGGAGGTGAAGAGGGTGTCAGACAGACTAATGACCATGAAGCTGGAGGTAAAAGGATCCATCATAAATATATTAAGCGCGTATGCCCCACAGATTAACGGCAGCATGGAGGAGAAAAATGATTTTTGGGAAGACCTGGATGGGTTGATAGAAAGTGTATCAAAAGAGGAGAGGATAGTTCTTGGTGCAGACCCTAATGGACATGTGGGCGAAGGAAACATAGGGGATGGGGAAATAATGGGGAGGTACGGTGCTGGAACAAGAAATAATGAAGAATCAATGGTTTTGGATTTAGGGAAAAGGATGGATTTAGCGATTGTCAATACTTATTTCAAGAAGAAAGATGAACACAGGGTGACGTATAAAAGTGGTGGAAAAAGTACCCAAGTAGATTATGTGATGTGCAGAAGGAGAAACCTGAAGAAAATGTGCAATAGTAAGGTAATAGTGAATGAGTGTGTCGCAAAAAAGAACCGTATGGTGGTATGCAAAATGGCTCTTATAGTGAAAAAGAAAAAAGCAGAAAAAATAAAGCCAAAAATACGATGGTGGAAACTGAAGGAGACAAGCTGTCAAGAAGCGTATAGACAAGAGGTGACCAGGATTTTGGGAGGCAAGGATGGGTTACCTGATGAGTGGGACAAAACAGCAGAAATGCTAAGAAAAACAGATAAAACTGTACTGGGAGTGACATTTGGGAAACGAAGAGGAGACAGGGAGACATGGTGGTGGAATGAGGAAGTTCAGGAGAGCATAAAAGAAAAGAAAGAGGCAAAGAAAGCATGGGACAAAATAAGAGATCAAAATACTAAAAAGATCTACAAAGAAAAGAAGAGTAAGGCAAAAAAGGCAGTTGCGATGGCGAAGGGACGTGCATATGGCAATTTGTATGCTAGATTAGAAACAAAAGAAGGTGAAAAGGAGTTGTACAGATTGGCTAGGCAGAGAGACAGAGCAGGGAAAGATGTACAGCACGTGAGGGTTATAAAGGATGAAACGGAAATGTTATGGTAAATTCGGAGGCAGTGTTAAAGAGATGGAAGGAGTATTTTGAGAAACTGACGAACGAAGAAAATGACAGAGACCCTAGGACAGAGGAAGCAGGAGTGGTTAACGAAGAAGTAAATTGCGTCAGTAGAGAAGAAGTAAAGAGTGCACTAAGAAGGATGAAAAAAGGTAAAGCGGTTGGGCCAGATGAGTTGCCAGTAGAAGTTTGGAAGTGCATGGGAGAGATGGGGATAAAGTTTTTGACCAGACTGTTCAACAGACTATTAATGGGTGAACGGATGCCAGAAGAATGGAGAAGGAGTGTGCTTATCCCAATCTATAGAAACGAAGAGGACGCACAGTGCTGTGGAAACTCCAGAGGAATAAAGCTAATGATCCATACAATGAAGATATGGGAAAGATTTATTGAAGCCAGGTTTTCCTTAAGAATGTTGATGGAAAAGTGCAGGGAAGGTCAAAGAGAGCTTCATTGTGTATTTGTCGACCTAGAGAAAGCTTACGACAGGGTTCCGCCGGAAGAGCTGTGGTACTGTATGAGAAAATCAGGAATAGTGGAAAAATATGTGCGACTTGTACAGGATATGTATGAGGGAAGCGAAACAGTGGTGAGGTGTGCAGTAAGAATCACAGAAAGTTTCAAGGTTAAGGTTGGACTGTACCAGGGATCAGCGTTAAGTCCATTCCTGTTTGCAATGATAATGGACAGGCTAACGGATGAAGTAAGGAGAGAACCACCATGGACAATGATATTGTGATTTTCGAAGAGACCAGGGAAGAAGTAGAGTGGAGACTAAAATCCTGGAGGTATGCATTGGAAAGAAGAGGGATGAAAGCAAGTAGGTCAAAGATCGAATATCTGTGCATAAATGGAGGAAAAGACGACAAAACAATGAAGATGGAGGATACAAAAGTGCCAAGAGTAGGAATTTAAGTATTTGGGATCAACAGTGCAAGAAAGTGGTAGTTGTGAGAGGGAGGTAAAGAAGAGAGTGCAGGCTGGATGGAACGGATGGAGAAAAGTATGGGAAGTAATCTGCGACAGGAGGTTACCAGCTAGAGTAAAAGAAAAAGTGTATAGTTCAGTGGTAAAACCAGTAATGTTGTATGGACTTGAGACGGTGGTGGTCACAAAGAAACTAGTGGAAAAGATGGAAGTCGCAGAGATGAAAATGTTGAGGTTTGCTATGCGATTGACGAGAAAAGACAAGATTAGAAACGAGTACATCAGAAGTACAGTCAAGGTAGAACGGTTAGGAATGAAGATGAGGGAGGGAAAGCTGAGGTGGTATTGACATGTCATGAAGAGAGACCAAGTATGTAGGAAGAAAGATGCTAGAAATTCAGTTACCGGGAAAGAGAAAAAGAGGGAGACAAAAGAGAAGATTTTTAGATGTAGTGAAAGAAGATATGGGGGAAGTTAGTGCAAAGGAGACGGACGTTGAAGATAGGACGGTTCGGAGAAAGTTGATACGCTGTGGCTACCCCTGATTAAAGGGAAAGGCCCAAAGAAGAAGAAGAAGACGAAGATTGGCGATTAGTTAGAAAAGACACTTTATGGCACTTTCCCCTTGGCAAGCAGCTCCAAATTTCAGTCGTGTCTCAATAAAAAACTAAAAAGCTAAAATAAAAAATTTCAACCGGAGAACAATATCGTGGCATCTCCGGAAGCAGGTCAGGGTAATTGCTTGACAGTTGTCCTATGTATAGCACCTTTGTCGGTTTCCCGCAAGTCAGGAAGATAAATATAGTGATAAAATAAAAATTTAGAAAAAATTATTTGTTTTTTTTTACTTTGCATCTGTTTTAAATGATTGGTAAGCTAAATCAGTGGTTTTCAACGTGAGGTGTACGCCCCGCAGGGTGGCAATTTGATTTATGGATATTTTGATAATCAAAGTCTTTGTTCTTGGGATTAACATTGCATTAAATAAAAATGAAGCAATCACACATTAAATTCATTTATCAACTAGTCTTTGGTTTTAAAATCACATCTGTTTTTCACACAGACATAATGTTAAGACCTTTTATTTTGATTTTCAATAAATTTATCAGACATTAGTGGAGTATTGAAATTTTTTTTCTCCGCAATAGTTGAAACCAATTGTTTCTACACTCTATTTGACAACAAATTAGGTGAAGACAAAAGAAAAAAAAAAGATCTTTACCTTAAATCTATGTGACGTTTGGTAATCTCAACAAATATTGAGGAAATGAACAAGGCAAATGTCATGATTTAGTAACCATATTACCACGTGGGAAGGGGACATCTGAATTTTCGAAGTGATTAGGTGGTGCATAATCAAAAAAAGATCGGGAAACACTGAGCTATATAAATATTTTATAGATATGGATACGCTTATTGTCAATTTTCTCTCTAATTTTTTGCAGTTTTTTGGCGAAGACATTTTGGTAAATGCAAACTTTTTAAAAAATGAGTAGTATTTATGTTCAGTCTTGTATTAAAAAATTTTTTTATTGAATAAATTATGTTTTATCGTGTGGATTTTAAATACCCTAGTGTAAGCTCTACATGTTATCTGCACTGAACAATGAATCTGCACGATAAGATAACAATGAATATGCATAGGAAACAAAAACTGAGGTAGATTTGTGCCAGTGGAAAGTAAAATATGTACAATCAATGTGCACATTCCCTCACTCGCACAGCTTAAATAAAACATCGTTCGTTGCTTTATGATAATTACATCAATTGAATTTGGCTTTGTATTTTTAGATACCAAAGTAAACGGGTTTGTAATTATTCCAATCCTCGGAACCAAGAACCTTTTTTCTGTTCCGTACCACCATCTGGAATTTGTTTCCCAATAAAATTTATTTCACCATTTCGAAAATTTAATTTTTTCACAGACAGTACCTATAGCAAAAAGCCTTTTAATCTGAATCAACAATTAAAGAAAAGATTTTTATCCTACGGACAAGTAACAACAGTGGAAGAAGTTATTCAAGTAGCATTTTCAGGATATGTTAAAACAAACCTGCTAAAAACTGTTAACCGCGCCGTCTCGAAGCCAAACGGATTTTGTTACAATAATCGCTGGGTGTCGTTTACACATGAATATGAATTTAAAGATTTAAAGAATTTTGTTCGTTGCTTTTCGAATAAGGTTGTTTATTTATTAGGAGATTCAACAATGCGGCAGTTCTTTGATTTAATGGCCAATCCGTTGGATTTAAAAGTTTATGTAAAAGACGATTCGAAATATTATCACGTTCCACGTATCGGAAGAAACGAAAAACACAATATTTCTGTTTATTACCGAGCCCACGGACTTCCTATTCGTAACCCTGGGCCACCAAGTGTTGCACCGTACATAAGCGACACGATAAGCACCATTGAACAAGGTGGAAGCAATGTTGTTATGTTTATTAATATAGGTTTGCATTACGTTGAATACAACCCGTTCATTTACATTCACAGACTAAACGGAATCAAGCGAGCTTTAATGGATCATTCTAAAAAATATCCAGAAACAAAAATCATCATCAAAGGAATGAATGTTTCCAACTTAAAACTTCTTCCATACGAATGGCTGATTTATCGACAAAATTCCATACTGAGAGAGTTTTTCAAGAAGTTAAATAATTCAGTTTTTATAGATTTATGGGATATGACAACGTTATGGCCATTAACTGTTGATTACCATCCAAACATTAATATTTTAATACAACAAGCAAATATATTATTTAGCTATGTATGTAAATGAAAATTGTTTTTTTAGATAGTTGCTTTGATTTTGTGCCCAGCGGAAATAATTAGTTTATTTGCTTAAATAAATGCAAAGGCGGGGTGGGAGGCACCCTGCCCCCTCCCTTGATTCTTCCTACAGAAACACGATAGTTTTGGCCTTTTGAATATTAAATTAAAATCTAAAAAAGCTTTTACTTTAAAAGGTAATGATTTTTCATATTGAAGTGAAAAAAACATACATTTTAATTTACCGGTACAATTTAAAAGATTTAGTTTATTTTAAGACTGCGAGTTTTCGCAAAAAGTCTTTTTAAGAATTCGCCATGCACCGAAAAAAAGGTATTTTGCTCGCCGCTTTAAATTACGGAAAATTTTTCTGCACGCTTTTAGACCTTTTCTTCAATATCGTGATGTTTGGCCTGCAACCAAGTACATTTTTGTTCTGTAGAGACGTCTATTTGCAAAAGAATAACTTTACCTTAATAAACAGATTCTTATTGCGAAATTATTTATTAGAGACGGTAAGGGGGAATGTTTCTTCTTGAGGAATTAACTTTTTGGGTGTTTTTCTGGGAGCCCCGTGCGACACTTTGTTAATTAGATCCGTCCTGAAGCCATGACCGCTCTTGTTTTAAAGTTATTGGTTGTGATTCAAACTCTTTGTCGTTGTCGTAATTTACAAACTCTGCAGTGTAAGTCTATCATATAGCCTATAACACAAAATTTATTGACTTGAAATATTTTTATCTAAAGTTCATGAGTCACGTCTGACAAGTCATTAGTTGATTGGACAAATCGGTCAAGTCTTAGTCCTAAAACTTTTAGTTTGGTTTAATTCAGTTTTTTGTTATTTTTGCTCCACCGCATAATCAAAACACTAGGTAGCCTAATATTTAAAGAATGTTTACGAGTTTAAGACAGGATCGAAAAAAGAAAGAACCAACAAAGAGTTGACGTTATGAATTGACTATATTAAATTTTGAGTAATCGTAATTGTAATTACGGAATGGGTAAGTAATCATAATCGTAATCGATTACATTTGTCATGTACTCGGTGCTACAGCAGTTGATCGCACGACAGTTGATCGAAAGACACTTGATCGAAACGACACTTAATCGAAACGACATTCGATCAAAACCACATTTGATCGAAATGACAGTTGACAAAAAAAAAAGATTTACTTTTGTATGTTTCTGCGATTAAACAATCTCTTTGTTATTGTAATTAGATTCATAAAAAGCAGAGACTATCAGTAAAAAGACAGTATAATTTTCTGTCAATGTCAAGGTCAGAGTTTTTTTAACAAGGTCCCTGGGTAAAGTATTTTTAGGGAGACAACAAGTAAATCTCTTGTCATGGTTACGTCTCGTCAAATGTCTATTGCTGCCATTTTTTTGCATTCTTTCTATATTGTAGTTAAGGGGGCATTGTGCCATAGCTCTACCTTTGCAGACTTTTTGCAGAAATCAGAGACAGATTCAAAGAAAAGACCTATTTTTTTTAAAGATTACTATGTTTTGGGGACAAAAAATGGACAAAACCGGAACAGATTCATAGAGAAGACCTTTTTTTTAGAGATCATAATGTTTTTAGGACAAAAAATTGACAAAATTGAGACAGATTCAAAGTTGTAAATTTTTTCTTAATTATTTGATCAAGTGTCGTTTTGATCAACTGTCGTTTTGATCAACTGTCGTTTCGATCAACTGTCGTTTCGATCAACTGTCGTTTCGATCAAGTGTCGTTCGATCAATTGTCGTTCGATCAACTGACGGGTCACGCATGTAATCACCCCATCCCTACGCTATACATAAGAAAAACAATTACCGGAGATGCCAAGATATTGCTGTCCGGATAAAATTTTTTATTTTTATTTTTTGTTTTATAGAGATATGAGTGAAATTTAAAACTGCTTTCTTAGAGCGCCAAGGAGGGGAAAGTGCCGTAAAGTGCCTTTCCGAAGGACAAAACAGAATGGAGCAAATTAGTTTTGAACGGAGACCATGTTGGTCACAATCACGGGCACAATGCCGACAATGTAGCATACGCAAATCAATGCTGTCGACAGTGGATCAAATGCAAATCAAAGTGCAGTTGTGCGTAGTAGAGAATAAGAATAGTGTCATATCCGACCATACCTTTTGCAGTAAACTAGGCCCTATTGGTAGCAGCGTATGACAATTTTTAAACAAATCTTTTAGTTAATTTCGTAAAGCAATTGAAGTAATATTTCATTTTTCAGTTAACACAGTGGTTCTCAACCGGAAAGGAATTCTTCCGCAGGGGCGGAATTTCATAAACTCAGGAAAATAATTTATATTTCGAAGATTTTACTAAGCAAAAGGCGTTTGAGAAACAAACCTTGATTTGAACTGGAAATAATTATTTTTTCCAATAGAGATAACCAGTGCAGACAAAAAAACATTTTTCCCTTACGTTTGGCGGAAAATCAATTCGAAACTTTTTTTTGGTCTTTAACTTTTCAGAAAAAAATAGTTAATCAACACAGATACATCCAAGAAAGTTATTTGATATATCGAAAATAAATATAATAAGTTTTAAGTGAACTAAGGGAGGAATGAAAAGTTTTAAAGAGAGCAAAGGGAGGAATGCATTAAAAAAGGCCGGAAACCATTGAGTTAAAACTTAATTGAATTATGTGAGCTAATTCCATCCCGATCTAAATTGATATTACACTCAATTCATAATTAATTAAAGTAAAAACATCCTAATCCAAATGTTTTTGTTTGTTTAGCTCAAGTTTTTATGTCAAATGTCATAATAGGTCTATACAAAGAGTGAAAAGTAAACCCCCTTTAGAACAGTAGATCAGGGCAAAAAACTCTACAGGCCTCCTGTATCCGGCCCTGGAAAAGATGCTGTAATCAAACACGAAAAATATCTGTTTTTATAGTTTTTTTATAGTTTTCAAAGTACAAGCGTTAAAAGTTTGTGTAAATCAACTCTTTACCCAGGCTTTATACTTCACTAAATACCCAGTTAAAATAGGTTTAATAAATCTTTTTTCCTAAATTAATATTTTGTAATTCAAGATTTACAACCATCTTGAAAAAGTAATGAAAATAAAATAGGCTATATATATATATATATATACATTCGCTGACGGCTTTAGTATAGAATAAACGGAGCAGCTGCACCAGGCTCCCCTAAAAAACATCAAAATGTGGCTCTCCCTAAACAAAATCTTGCTCTATGTATTTCTTTATAGTAGCACTGTGACGGTGGCCCCCCTGTCTGTACCTTAACTCTAAGACAAAAGTAAGGATAATGTACTGGGAAAAAAATTAAAATTTTGGACATTGATTGAAAGTGAAGACCTTTTTTTAGAGATCACTTTATTTTGGAACAAAAAAATACTTGTCACACAAAGAAGTGGCCTCTCCTATTTTTCTTGCACCGCCCCCCCCCCCCTTTTTGTAAGGCCATCAGTGTATATATTTGCCGAAAACTCGCTTGTTCGCATTATAAAAATTTGAGTTTTCTAAACCAAAATAGCGGACACGACTTGGCAGTTTCTTAAAACACCTATTTTTCTTGCCTTTCATTTAGGCTTCAATCATCTTAACCCACCCTATATCCACTTTAATACAGTAACTTAAATGTTTAGGCCAAGATCCAGAACCAAAAAAAACATAAAACCGTACCAGATCCGCTTTTTTTCAACGCCAAAATATCCGGAACCTCTCTGGATTCAAAAAAATCTTGGAAAAAAGCTACTAAACACTTACGTTTACTGAGAAATACCTCTGACACTTCATTTCAGTTGCTTGCAACATCTTGTAATCATGTGTGGCCTAGTTACGATTTTGTAATTTTTTTGTTATTTGTGATTGTTACCAAACAAATATGTCAAGTGAGGAGGGTATAATTAAGTAACATAGTAACAGTAACTAGGCACTCATTGAAAGTGATTAGGCAAGGTTAGCAGCGATTTTTCGGATTTCAGTTATGATAATTCGGACGACATACCCGAACCGATTGAAATCAAGGCTGCGGAGCTGGGGTCGGAGGTTTTAAGAAGGAGTTCGAGTTGGATTCGGAATCGGACTCTCAAGAGTACAAAGATTCGGAATCGGAATATTTCATCCAACTCCGACTTCTGATGTCCAATTATTTTTTAGAGAACACTACTTTTTAGGGACAAAAATCAAGAAATTTGAGACAGATTTCAATTAGAGACGAGTTTTTTCTGTTGACGAACGTCCCAATTCATGCCTTCAAAAATATGGCCACCCTAATGTAAGCAAATCGTATTTTGCATCATGCTATTGCATTTATTGGGTTGTCGGTGTAGATAGTCGGAGTCGAATTTTTAAATCTTCCGACTCTGCAACCCTGATTGAAATGGCTGGAGGATGGAAACGAGTATTTTGATGTGTTTAGAAGACCTGAGCCAGAACCAGAGCCTCAATTAATTCGTAATTTTATATTTTGAGGAGAATCAAAAGGATCGCTTTTCTTTAGCACACCGCTTTTCGCAAGACGTAAGAAAGGGATTAAAGTACAGTACAAACGTAATTCCAATGTAAAGCATAGAAATACAAGTAACAAAAAGCTACTCAAAATATTCAAATATGAATGCTGCTTATATGAGCTACAATAGCAATCATGATCAGCAATTTTAAATTGTAGGCCTATAAGGCAGCAATGTCAAAAATGGTTAACGCAACAATAGTCTAATAGCAAATATGACAAAAAAAGAAACCTGCACTGTTTGTGCTATTGTTTTCATTTTTGCCATTGCTGCCATGCACTGAAAAATCATACAACCTTAGCCGTACAGTCATACAACTCCAGCCGTACGTAGATACAAAAAATTTTGCCAGGATTAGATTTTTTTGGGCACCAACCATGCATTATTTGAGCAGGAGGAAGTTACTCAATTCAGTACAATCTAGATTCTAGGTCATTGCACAAAAATAATTACGATTTTATGTAAAGACCTTTTTTTTTGTCTTCAAAAGTTTATTTCGCCAAAATTAATCGTTTCTGTTTTAGGCTACACAAAAGAAGTGAAGAGAAAAAAAAGGACTTTAAATTAAACACATTAAATCTGAGTGAAATTTCGGCGTCTCCATAGAGTAATGCAAATCATGATTCGGGCAATCGTCAAAAAAAAACAGCAAGTAAGCAACAGTAAAGGAAATTATTCAGACAGCGTGGTTGAGTATTTGAGAGCGCTGTGATTGTGATGGACACGGTTTGGGTTCAAAACCTACTCGCGCCATTTTGCTATGTCCTGAGGAAAGACACTTTGCAACACATTCCCCTGCTTGGCAGTTAGCTCTAAATTATAGTCATATCTCTATAAAACTAAAAATCTAAAATACTGTAATAAATGTTTTAACCCTACAGCAATATCTTGGTATCTCCGAAAGCAGTTGGGGATAATTGCTTGCCCTATCCATTAGCGCGTCCGTCGCTTTCCTGGAAGTCAAGAGATTAAATATAGAGATAAAATAAAAAAATTATAGCAGTCTTTTAAATAGTGAAGATTGGCATGGGTATAAATATGAATAAAAATCTGATTTTAAAATTAACAACAGTAAATAAAATGTCTAGAAAAAAATTTAGAGAAAAGTTTTTATGTAACATAAAATAAATTCATACCGACCGATGTCCTATATAAACCAAATTTGCTTGATTCTATGTCTTTCCACTAGCTGGCAACAAAGCTCAACAACTACATAAACAAATTTTTTTGCATTGAACATAAAAAATTTTCATTTAACTTGCACATCAATCTGTTAAAATTTACAAGGCTATAGTAATCTGTGGATTGTTAATCTCAAATCAAAATCACCCAATAATTCACAGTGGCCATAACAGAAACCGAAATCTAATTAGAATTCTTAAAAACACGTAAGTTTGTTCTTACCCAACATTTTTTGTTTTCTGTGGGAAGAATGGGTACGATTGCTAAAACTGAAAAAAGAAGGTACCCATGTCCGCTCCTGATCCGCAATCTAAGTAAAAAGCTAGATCCGGAACCTCTCCCGATCTGCCAAAATTTGCGGATATTCGCTCCAGATCCGCTCCTATATCATCTATACAAAGCAGGGGCGTGCAACTATTTATTTCAACGAGCCAAAATGTACAATAGTGATAATGTTGCGGGCCGGACAATTTAGTACCAAGCAAAAACAATTATTTTTATTCCTTATATTGTAAAAAAAAATTTCTCAACGAATTTACACGTAATAAGTTTATTAAAATATTAATGAGATAACTTAAAAACTAACTGAGCAGTATCACTAACGTTTGTACTCTCGCCCAAAGCAGTACCCAGTAAACATTCATCATCGGGCCAATGTTGGCTTTAGCGCGGCTGGGTTGGGAGAAAGTTGGCAAAATTGCCAACATTTAACCAGCAATGCCAACTTTCTGCCGATGATTTATTTTTGAGTTCTGATTTGTTCTATTTGTTGCGTTAAGTACTAAAGTGGAAAAAAATTAAATTTACGCTGAAAAAAGCTTTTTTGTCACTATTTTTTTTGCTTAGTAAAATTGGTGTTCACAGCTGGTAATGTGTTGGGCCAACGTTGAAGGCAGCATTGGCTGTCTTTCCTGTGACTAAGTTGGTGATACGCTGGTAAGAAGTTGGCCAAAATTTTTTATTCAAAGACATTACCAGTTGTTCGCGTTAAATATTGATGCAAGCTTTTTACAAAACAGCGACAATAAGTAATGTACTTCTGCTACAGTTCTTTGCTTGATGAAATTTCAATTGTTTTGATTGTTAAGTGATAGAACATTTTCTGATGAGGGATAGCCTATATGTTTTTGTTATTCCTCAACGTTTAAAAAGAATAAAACAAAATGTTAGTCTTTAAGGTCTGATAGTTGAAAAAAATTCGAACAGTTTTTGAATGATAGTAAAAAGTCGGAAAAACTGCCAACTCTGCCAACAAAATGCCAATATAACTTTGTTCTCCTTTGTTCAAGTCTATATGAATTAATTTTATTTGAGCGGCATGAGCCCGGTGCGTGTTGCACAATGCTCTATTTGATATGCGCATAATTTTATTTGAAATAGTTAAAATTTTTATTAATTATTTGTTTTTTAAGCGTTTCTATTTGCTGAATTAAAAATAGTTCTTAGTTAATCACTTATGCTGGCATGGGCATCAGCTGGGGGGCAAAGCGGGCATATGCTCCCTGGAAATTGACTTTTTATTAAGAAATACGTTAATTTCACTATATAATGTATGTATGTAGGTATGTATGTTTTTTTATTTCTCAGCCGCAAAAGCACAAATCAAACCACAAAAACACAATAAAAGCTGAAAAAAAGGAAGCAGTAAAAAACGATACACGTTGTAGGACATGCAAACAATACATTGTATAGATATAACAAAGTCATTATATAACAAAGCATGCTTACTGCACCGTAAAAATAATAAACTGCATTTTTGCAAAATTCTGCCCCTCCCAGAAGTTTTACCCCCTCCTGGAAATTGGTACGGGACGCCCATGTATGCTAGCTTCATCAACAACGTCAATCGTCGCTCAAACAACGTCAACGAACACGCAATCAGCGCACTCGAAAGATGAAGGACGAAGACGAATATAGCAACTACATCGCTAATAAAACCACAAATGAAAGATTTCTGTGGTGTATACATAAATATACGGTTCCAACTGAAATCAATTGGGAGGCAACTTCAAACTGTTCTTCTATTTGAATAAGGTAAGATTGACGTGTGTCAACTTATAACAGTTAGTCAGAATAGTTAAATTTTGTAACAGAAAGAAGAGTCAGAGGTAGTTAGTCAGACGAAATTTTTTTTTAAAGTCTTGGGTTGCAAAACTCTTAATAAGGCGGTCTAGTATAGGAAGGACCGTTAAAGAAACCACAAGCTTGACAGCATTTTTGATTAATTATATACAAAACTAAATAAAAAAAAATATGTTTCTGTATCAGACGAGAAGTCTCATAATTCAATTAACTGGAAAAGATTATCCAGAAATTGATGATATTTTGCAAGCTTTTGAAGGAAAGCTGGACGAATTTAAAGGAGAAATTGAAGGAATAAGGTTAATAAACTTTAAAGAATCAAAATTTTTAGTTACGTTTAAAATAGTACCAAATCCAATGATGGGAGAAACAAGAGAAATAGTCCATTGTCTCTGTCGTGATGGATTCGAAACAAAAAATGGAATAATGATAAAAACAGAGTATCCATCGCAACCCGATGATTTGATTACGCTGTTCCCAGTACCGTTTGAAATGACGGAACAGCATTTAAAAGTACTGGAAAATAAAGGATGGGGGAAAATTACAAGGATTTTCTTTGGAAAAGTTAGGCATTTTCCCCAAATCAAAAACGGATATGTGAATATTTATGTAAAAGACCCTAACTACATGAGAATAGAAAATAGAGTTAATGTTCTTGGTCACTGGATGTCAGTGACTACGCCTTATAATAGGCATTTACCCATGTGCCGCTTCTGTAAAGTACGCGGCCATGAAGTTGAAAATTGCCCACGTCTAGAAAGAAAATTTGAAAAAGAAAACCAACAAAATAAAAAAATGTTTGAAGAGAAAAATCAACAAATGCAAAACCCCATAGTGGCAGATTTTGTTATACCCAAAAGAAAAAGAATAGAAGATTCACCTGAAAACAAAAATAATAAAACTAGTACCCCAAGAAGAAGAAGAAAGAAAAGTAAAAAAGAAGGAAATGACACATTTGATGAGTCATTTGAAAAAGAAACTGAATTAAACCAAGAAACCTTAAAACAAAAAGAACCAACAAAAATACTAAATGAATCTCAACAGGATAACAAAACGGAAGAAAAAAATGATACAGAAGAAGAGCTTTCTTCTTCATCTTCTTCACATGGAGATTTTCAAACAATTTTTGAAAAAACGTTCGAAAAAACAACCGAAATAACATTCATCACAACAAATGATGAAAAGAATAACGAGGTGAAAAAACAAACAGATGAAAAAAGACCAACCTATAAAGATGTTGTATTAAATAAAACATTAACTTAAATAAGAATTGAATATTTGTATTTGTAATATAATTTAAATTTTAATTCACTTGAGTAATATAATGAAAAAAATGGAGTTGGAAACCTCAAAAAGAAAAGGTATGAAAAATAAAAATATTAAGATGTGTTCAATTAATATTAATGGGCTTAACCCATATAGTCCTAGCGACCTAAATATAGTCCACCATTAAAAAAATTCATAGAAAATCGAATTTTTTGTATAACTAATTCAAATTACTTGCATTTCAGAAATTATAGATTGTATTTCGTGATTTTAGTAGTTTTCTATTTTTTCTGAGTATTGGATGTGAATTGCAAAGCTTGCAAAACAGAGAATTTTGTGTTTTAATATTTTTGACTACTAGCAATTACAAAGGTAATTTTTAATAAATTTATTTTTTATAATTTGAAATATTATTTTGCTTACATGTGTAGCTAAGGCAAATACCTAAATCATAAGACATATAGTTTCTTCTCCATGTGGCTACATGTTCGGTTGCACGTGTGCAAAATTTGGCGTCCTACATATAGGACGCTAGGATCAAAGTGACACAAAATTATCTTGTATCCAATTTTGCTTCAACTTTATTTTAAACTTATAAAGCAAGACTTACCTAGTTTACTTTTGCTCTCATGCTTGTATAATGTTGTATACATGTAAGAAAGCACATAGTTATTCACATGCATAAAAATATGTGCATGTTTATATTTATGTGGTATGTACAGTGTACACATTTGCACCAACATTCTGTACATATATCTTTACACTCATACAAGTAGTTTTAGTAGGCATTAGTACCTAGATATAATTATATTTACACTGGAATTGTGTATATAGATATAATTTATGTAAGCATGCTTCTAAGTGAGCATACATGTACAATGTACATACATACTGTGTAAGTATTTTGTGACAGTGAGTATATAGGTATATGTACTTTTTTTCAGAAAATGGATGCTCCTTCTTTTTATGGTAAAAAAAGAAACCCTTCATTGGCAGAAATCTTGGATTCAGCAGAAGATGGTACATATAGATGTACGGATAATTCAGATAACTTTGTTGTTACAATTGTCCCACCTGACAATGCATGCGGGAAAGTAACAGATGAAGATTCTGGAGATGAAGATGGTGGTGGCACAATAAACAATTTGCCTGGAAGTATGCTTCGTTCTGAGGTACCTATTTTGGAATGTGATGACGATGAACCCCCCACCAAAAAATCTAAATCTTCTCGCAAATGGATCAAAAAGGACATAGAATCTAAAATACCAACTTGGGAGCCAACAGAAAATAGCCATCTACAACAGCTGCGAGAAAAAGAACTTGACCCCAAGGACTATTTTGAATTATTTTTTGATGATGCACTAATAAGTCTAATTGTAAATAAATCAAATTTATATGCAGCACAAAAGAAAAGAATTTACAGGTAACTGATAAGGAAATGAGGTGTTATTTAGGAATCTTGATGCTGAGTGGCTATGTTACAGTGCCTAGAAAGCGAATGTACTGGGAAAATTCTTCTGATACAAAAAACAAACTTGTTGTTCAAGCAATGCGCCGAGATCGGTTCTTTGATATTATGTCTAATTTACATTTTGCAGATAATACAAATTTGGATCAAGATGACAAGTATGCAAAGTTACGCCCTCTTATAAACCATTTAAATGAAAAGTTTAAAAAATATGGACCTATTGAAGAGTTTTATAGTTTTGATGAGTCTATGTGTGAATACTTTGGACGGCATCCCTCCAAGCAATTCATGCGTGGAAAACCAATAAGAGTTGGGTATAAAAACTGGTGTGCTACAACAACTCTTGGGTATTTATTATGCTTTGAATTCTATCAAGGGAAGTCGAGAGAACCCAGAAATGAGAACAAAAAATTTGGACTAGGAGAAAACTTAGTGTTAAAGTTTGCTGACATCTTACATGAACATGCTCCAAAGCCCTTCCATTTATGTTTTGACAATTTTTTTACCAGTGTCAAGCTAATGGAGGCTTTGAGTGAAAAATCAATCAAAGCGACAGGAACAATTCGTGAAAACCGCCAAGAAAAGTGCCCACTGAAGAAGAAGGAAGTGATGAAGAAGCAACAAAGAGGGTCATATGATTATAGGACTGATGATTCAAAGGAAATTATTCTAGTTAGATGGAATGACAACAATGTTGTGGATATATGTTCAAATGCTGTTGGCGTGGAACCTTGTTCCCAGGCGTCACGATACTTATCCACTGCAAAAAGTCGCATGCCAATACAGTGTCCCCGTTTAGTGAAAGTTTATAATGAACACATGGGTGGGGTTGATCGAATGGATCAAAACATTTCTAAGTATAGAATAGGCATAAGGGGTAAAAAATGGTATTTTTCTTTATTTTCATATATGGTTGATGTTGCTGTGAATAATGCCTGGCAGCTATACAGAATGCATTATAAAGAGAAGAAAATGGATTTGCTTGGTTTCCATAGAAGTGTGGTGATGTATTATTTGCAGCGATTTGGAACACCATCACATCAAGGCCAAAGTGGAAGACCTCAGACTTTGTTGCAGATTGAAGCTACAAGATTTGATAATCATGAACATTGGGTCATACCTCAAGAGAAGCAGACCAGATGTGCTCACTGTCATACAAAGACAACTACTAGATGTGAAAAATTCGATAGGGGCCTTCATGTCAAATGCTTCAAAGAATATCACATTCGGTGATGTAAATTTTGAATTTGTCATTTTTGTGACTATATAGTCCTAGCGACCTATATATAGGACGCCCTTTATTTTTGAAGATTATGGAGTTTTTCAATAAAATCACTTTTTTTTGTGTTATTTAACTTATATTTACTTCAAATTATCAATTTAAAAAAAATAAATAAAAAATTCCAACTTTAGGTCTATATGGGTTAATAATAAATTAGATGTGATACAAAATTTAATAGAAGATAATCAAATAGATATAATGTGTATACAAGAAATACACTTACTGGATGAAAATAAATTAGAAAATTGGTCTAAAATTTTCAATTATAAAGTGTTAATTAACCAAATTTATGAGTTGCCAAAAATGAAATTTTCAAAGGAAGGAACAATAATTATACTTAACCAAAATATAATAAATAATTATAAAATAAAAGAAGAACTAATATACAAAAATAGAATACAATATGTAAATATTGAAAACGAAAATGAAAACTTTTCAATATTCAATTGCTATTTTTCTAACAAAACAAATGAACGAATGAACCAAATGAAAATGTTAAATGAAAAAACTAAAATGATCAAAAATAATATAATAATATTAGGTGATTTTAACTTTATTGAAGATAAATTAGATACCAAAAATGAACATCTGTTCAAAATTTCCAAAGACAAAATTGAATTTCAAAAACTAAAAGAAGAAAATGATTTAATAGATATTTATAGAAAATGCAACAAAAACAAAAAATATATACCTACCAAAATAGAAAAGGTGCTACTAGAATTGATAGAATTTATATTAGTTCTTCTTTTAAACCATTAGTTGAAAATATTAAATATACTCCTACCATAAAAACTGATCATATTTTAATGCCTGTTTTACAAATTAAAACCACTCCCAAAACAAGATGGGGACCAGGAAAATATAAACTAAATAATAGTATTTTAAAATTAAATTTTGTAAAAGATGAAGTTCAATATATCTGGAAAATACACCAACAATCAAAAATATTCTTCCCTGATTTAAATGAATGGTGGGAAAAAGGTAAACAATTGTTAACAAATGTTTTCAAAAATTTATCAATGGAAGTCAATCAGTCACATTATCAAAAAACAAAAGCTATTAAAAATAAACTTCTTGAACTACTAAATGACAACCCAAATTCCAATACAGCTGCAATAGCTTCTCTTAAAGAAAAACTTACCAAATTATATGAAAGAAAATATGAAGGATTTAGAATTCGAGCAAAAATGCAAAAAATTGAAAATGAAATTCCTGACAAAACTTTCTATCAAAAAGAAAAAAAAACAAGGGAAAAAGAATGCTTTGATTGAATTAAAAAATCAAGAAAACAAAATTATAAATAAACCAAAAGAAATATTGGAAGAAGTCAAAGAATACTATTACAAATTATGGGGAAACACTGAAAAAGAAGAAGAAGATGAAATACTTGAATATCAAGAAGAAATTGACAAACAAAATTTTGAAGAAAATGAAATAAGAGAAATTGATAAATTTATAGAAGAAAAAGAAATTGAAATTGCCATAAATCTACTTAATAATGAATCGAGTCCAGGATCTGATGGACTTACTGCAGAATTTTATAAAACTTTCCAAAAATTGATAATATCAGATCTAAAAGAAGTTTTTAATAATGCTTTACTAAAAGGAATACTTCCTAAATCAATGAGAGAAGCTATTGTCAAACTACTGCATAAAAAAAGAGATTTTAAAGATTTAAAAAATTGGAGACCAATCTCCTTACTAAATACGGACTACAAAATTTTAAGTAAAATAATGGTAAATAGATTAACACCTTTGTTTCAAAAACATATACTACCCCAGCAAAATGCAGGACTGCCAAGGCGTAGAATGGAAAATGTCCATTACAATATACAAGCTTTACTTGAATTAGCAAACCAAAGAAAAGAAGAATTGATTATTATGATGATTGACTTCGAAAAAGCTTTTGATAAAGTTTCTCACCATTTTATATTTAAAATTATGGAAAAACTAAAAATTGGAAACAAAAATTTGGGTTTTATAAAATTATTTTATAAAAAGATTTTTTCAAAAATTGAAATCAATGGAGACTATACCTCAGAAATAAAAATAAAAAGAGGCATAAGGCAAGGATGTCCCTTAAGCATGTTATTATTTATAACATGTACTGATTTATTTACAAGAAAAATACAAAGAAACAAACAAATTAAAGGGGTTAATTTTCAAAAATTTAACTTTAAAATTACTCAATACGCAGATGATACTACATTTGCTTTTCAAAACTATAAAGAAATTAAGGACATCCTTGAAGAGTTAAAAAAATTTGAAAAAGTATCTGGACTAAAAATCAATCCAGAAAAAACCCAAATAATTGCAACCAATACATTTATAAAAACAAAAATCCAAACAAATTATCCATTATTTAAATTTAATGATTATTTAAAGATATTAGGTGTTAAATTTTATCTTAATCCAAATTACAATAACAAAAATTGGTATCAAATATTACCTATAATAAGATCAATTTTACATAAACATGAAAATAGGAAATTAACTATTTATGGGAAAAATCAAATTATAAAGACTCTGATAATACCTCTTTTCATACACATAGCAAGAATATATAAACCATCTGAAAAAATTGAAAAAGATTTAAACCAAATTTTATATAAATTTTTATGGTCAAATGATCCAATTGAACAACTTTCTAGGAAAAAATTAATATCTGAATATAAAGAAGGAGGAATTAAAATGACAGACATAACAAGCAAATTGGAAACTTGCTATGTTGAAAAAATTAAATACTTATATAATATAGATAAAGTAACAGAATTATGGCAACAATGGAGTCTTTATAATCTATTCTATAAAATTAAACATATTAATTCTAAATTATATAACGGAGCAACTGCACATGCATTCTATGGCAACAAAACATGGAATGAAACCTTTAAAATCTTTACAAAATTAAAAAAATGTAACCTAAATTGGGAAACAATAACACATAAAGAAATTTATTTAAATTTAAAACATTTTAAAACCAAAAAAACAATAATAAAAAGTATTAACAACAATACTATTCCTTGGAAAATAATAACGTGTAATCAAAAACGTTATAGGTTCTCTTTTACAAATAAAGAAAGAGAACTTATGTACAGAATTGCTAATAAAGCATATAAATGGCAACAAATTAATAAATTAGACAGGAGCAAAATCTGTAAATTTTGTATAAAACCTACTGATGGAATTGAACATATTTTAATTGATTGTAAACCAATCAAAGCAATTTGGAAACAATATGAACAAATTTTAGAAGCAAATAACATTGCAAAAATTAGTCTTAACAAAGATATTATATTATATAATTTCTTTGAAAAACAACAACAAAATTTGGAAATTGTACTAAAAATTTTAACAAAAATTAAGATGGAAATTATTGAAAACAAAAAAGAATTAGAAACAAAGCAACAATATAACTGGAATAATGAACAATTCCAAAAACATATATTAGAAATTATTAATACAAAACTCAAAGAATTAATTGATTAAGAGAAAATCTAAATTACTCAAGATGAATAAAACTATTAAATTGTGTTACAAATAATAATGTTAATAAAATATACTATGCTTAATAATTTGTTAAACTATTTTAAACCTAAATGTAACTTAACACATGCTTTCACACACAGATCACAGCACCACATACACCCCCTCATGGCATTAATGCACTTTTGCACACAAATCACAGTACCTTTTAAATACTGTTGATTCACAAACACACATCACCATAAAGATACTGTTACTATTATTTTTTTTCATACACAAATAAAAGCACATCATACATACTAACAATGCACTAATATCCTCTTGTTACAAGTTGTACTATATTTATAAATGATATGTAAAAATTAAGAATACTAAAATTTGTAATATTATGAAATAGTACTGTTGGATAAAATAATATTTGTATTTGTATCAATCATATGGTGAGGTGACTAGAAATACAACTGGCATAACTGTGTTTAGTTTCAATATACAATAACGTTAATATTGTTCAATAGAACTTTGAATAGATGATAAGTACTAAAATTGATGTATAATTCCGAGTAATATAGCAACGAAATTTTATAGAAATAAAAAAAAAAAAAAAAATTGTAATATTATGTATTTAAATAATAAATGAATGAAGATTATTCAATAGAAGACCATGTAGGCAATATACATTGATATGATCTTTAACTTAATACATAATTGTATAAACAATATTTAATGATTTCATATGCAAGTTAAATACATATTTATATTATTGATTATTTGAAAAGTATTATGTGAATCAATTTCAATAAAACTCATTTTAAATATGCTTGGAATGCTGAGCAATTTTTGTTGATAAATGTGCATAAATAATCATAGATTTACAAAATTTAATGAAATTCCAAAAGTTGAAGAATGATTAACAGAGAGAAATGTAAAAGACCATATTCTGTCTTAATATATTTTTTTTTGCTATATATAATTGTAAATAGCGTGAAAGGTGATGATTCTCTATAAAAATTGTGCTGTTTTCAACATGTAAAATGCATCTATTTTAAGATAAAGCCGAATACAAAAAGTTGCCATATATTTCATAATTAGAAGAGAGAAACCTTGTTCAAAAACTATATTTAAAAGTAACTCTAATTTCTAAACTATTTTGTTAAAATGTTTTGACGTGACTGTTAGAATATTGATTTATTACGTAAAGTACTGTAAACCTTTATTGTTCTTTATTGTTTTTAATAAAAAAAAAAAAAAAACAATTGTCAACAGCCCGGATGCGTTCTATCATTTATATACAACGTAACGAGGAACTGTCACCTGACCAGCACGAAGCCAAGTGAAACATTCTAACGCAGGGGTCACCAACCTTTTTGAAACCGAGGGCTACTTCATGAGCATGGAGTCACATGAAGGGCACACGACCTGTTTGCTACAAACTTCTTAAATAACAAAACTACATGGATATTAAATGTTATAATGGTGATATTAAAATAGCAGTAATTATAACGCTGTGAAATTATTTCTCACATATCAATAATAATTGTTTTCCACAATTATCAGTCATTTACACAGCAATAATAATAAATAGAAAAACATGTTTCAACATTAAACATTTATTTATTCAAACATTTGAAGTGCTGTATTTGTAATACAAATGCAATATTTTTTAAACCAAAGAGACAACACTTATTTCCATTAACAAGCTCACAAATGCTTTCTGAACATTTAACATTATGTGCAATATTTCTGATGAATATTGCTGCTCTTTAAACAATGAAAAGAATGTCTGATTCGTCAAATCATTTTCTATGAAAGTGGGAGGCCTGGCACTGCATGCTGCTCACCAGTGCATTATAATCTGGTGAATAATTTGACACAGCAATTCGCAGTGAATCTTGTAAATGTGCATCAGTCAGGCGTGTTCTGTGTTAGTTCTTGATAAAGTTCATATTGGAAAAGGCTGATTCACAAAGATATGTTGAACCAAAAAAGCTGGCAATTTTCATAGCTGCTGTGCACACACCACTGTACTTCTCTTTGTCAACAAGGCACCAAAAGTTTGGTGCAGACTGATGAGCTTTAAGGTTTATGTCATTTTGCAGCGTTAAGATTTCCATCTCTACATCAATAGCCCTCAAACTGAACAAATCACTGAGCTGCTCAGCAGTGGAAGTTACATCTACGTACATGAAAGGATTTGTAACAAATGACACGCATGGCTCAAGCTTCTCAAAGTCACAAAACCTGTCTTCAAATTCCTGTCCTAATCTGTTTATGACTTGGGAGTACTTTGTTACAACTTCATCCAAAGCAGAAGATGCAGAAACATTGTCTTTTAACACTGCCTGCACAGAAGAAAAATGCAGCATTTTTTTCTTTTCCACCTGCGCAGAGAAAATGTTCATCTTAGCTTTAAATGCGTTTACTGCATTGATCATGTGAGCAACAGTTTTGTCTTTACCTTGCAGTTCCCGATTCAGATGGTTCAGCTTCTCAGTCAAATCAGTTAAAAATGCGAGGTCAAGTGACCACTCTGGTTCCTCAAGCAGCGATGCGTCTTCTCCCTTGGAAAGCATAAACTCTTTGACTTTACTCAGAAGTGACAAAAAACACTTTAGAATCCGTCCCCTGCTGAGCCATCTT
Source organism: Diplosoma virens (assembly GCA_963680785.1). Lineage (NCBI taxonomy): Eukaryota > Metazoa > Chordata > Ascidiacea > Aplousobranchia > Didemnidae > Diplosoma > Diplosoma virens. Next base: position 10,683,932 of record OY796897.1, read on the forward strand.
ATTTCTGTGTGTAATAGCAAGTCACCGTATTCAGCGGACAGCTCATCCAGCAGCATCTTAAACATTCTGTGTTGTTTTGCTTTGGAGCGGATGCTGTTTATGATCTTACGACAGGAGTCATCACGCGATCAAAGCCGGTGACTTTCGCACAAATCGCCTGTTGATAAATGATGCAGTGGTAGTGCAGAAACATTGGGAAGTCTGGATCATTCCTGCATTGTGCAATGAATCCCGTATGCCGACCCGTCATGGCTGGTGCCCTGTCTGTTGTTATTGATGTCAACTTATTTAATGGCACCTTTTTCTCGACGAAGAAGTTTTTGACAGCTGTGTATATGTCAACTCCCCGCATTGTTGCCTTCAGTGGCAGGAGTGTCAGCAGTTCTTCTTTTGTAGAAAAATCATCAAACACCATTCGGATGAATATCATCAGCTGAGCCGTGCTTACGCTGTCTACTGACTCGTCACATTGGATACTGAACCACCTGCACGCAGCAAGATCCCGGTCCACCTGCTCTGTCAAGTTCTCAGACAAAGATAACACTCGTCTTGCCATCGTACTTGCTCCAAGCTGAACATCGGAGAGCGCAGAGATGATTTCAGGACCATGTTTTTTGTCTTTGAATAATGTATTAGCAACGAGCATCATAGTTTCTTTAAAAACCTCCCCATCCGAAAAGGTTTTCTTGTTCTTTATCAAAAAATGCACAGCTCTAAACGAGGCTTCAGTGGCATTCTGTGATTTTTTCATCGGCTTCGTGAAAAAGGTCCGCTGTTTGTCTAAAGATGCCTTTAATCCATGAGCTTTTTCTGTTCGTAATGCGCTGCAGGGTGAATAGTTGACATCAAAGTTTCTGTGACAGGTTTTGAAGTGCCTTTCCACATTGTGCCGCTTTGGTACTGCAACAGTCGTCCCGCAAATAAGGCACAGACATTTATTTTTAAAGAACGTAAAAAAAGAAGTCTTCTTCCCAACCATCGTTAAAAACGTATGTCCTTTTTCGCTTTTCTGCCATGATTTTTAGGGCAAAAGCACAAGCAAGCTAACTCTTCGTCACTTTGCGTGGTCAATGGGTCAGGAAAAAGCGAGGCGGCACCGCAGGACTGACCTTTGATTTAGAAAGACGCGAGTTTGGTATCAAATATTTCTAATTAAATTTTTTAATTATTTCTACTTGATAATTTTTATTTTACAATATATAACAATAAAAATAGCACAATGTGAGCAATAATTAAAAATATGTGTATAACATTCATATTGAATTGAAATATGAGCCGTGCTTGTAGAGTCTATTCGAATAAGCTTGTATAGGTGCCGTAGTGATAACCCAACAAAAAATAACTAGTTTTACATACACAATTTATTTTACAAATTATCACTTAAACTGCAATTTAAAGTTAGGCTATTTTTTCACTGGTTGTCCCAGCTAAAAGAACACAAATCGATAATACCATTTAAACACGATAACGCCGGTTTAACTAACTCTCACAATATACCCAGCTACCTGCGCAGTCAGCGGTCACTACTAAATATAGCCAACGCATGTTCCGAGCAACGAGGAGAGCCTACACGTGGCCGTAAACTATAGCGTCATATAAAGGAGAGTGAAATTATCTTCGCTTGTGGCCCTGAACTATGACATCATAGAAAGGAGAGAGAAATTATCTTCGCGCCAGAGAAAAAAAATTTGCTTATGTAACAGTGCTATTTTTGGCGCATGCTTCGCGGGCGCCTTAAAGGGGTCCTGGGGGCGCCTTGTCGCCCGCGGGCACTGCGTTGGTGACCCCTGGTCTAACGGTTTGTTAGTTAAGTTTGCTACAGTGGTAATGATGTATGGTGGTACAATTGTACAAAATAGTACAGGGTGATTCACCAAAGTGTTGACAAATTAAAACTGAATTATCCAACTTACTATAAGGGCAAAAGAAACAAGTTTTTAATAGATAGAATGGAAATTTAATGGGCTTTCACATAAAATTCAAATTATTCAATGTAGCCCCCTTTGTTTTTCACAAGGCGCCTAAGACGTGGAAGTACTTGGGCGCACGTGGCACGCACCACTTCTGGGTCAATTTCTTCCCATGACGCCTTCAGTTTTCGTTTAAGGGTTTCGATATTTGGATGGGATGTTGAGCAGGCTTTTTGCTCCAGAATGGACCAAATCCCAAAGTCCATTGGGTTCAAATCGGGTGAAGAAGGGGGCCATAATTCCTTCTCCCAAAACCCTTTAAAATTGGTCTTGCACCAATGCTGGACTGCTTTGGCTGTGTGGGAGGTTGCCCCATCTTGTTGAAGCGTAATTCCTTCCTCTCCCACTGTTTCTTGAACCCAGGGAATGACTTTTTCTTCCAACATCCGACGATAGATAGTTTGGTTAATTTTCACGCCTTCGTCGATAAAGATTAGAGGTGTTTTCAGGCCTGTTGAAGTGACTCCTGCCCAAACCATCACGGAAGAAGGTTTCTGCCTCCTAAATGAACTGCAACGTTCAACTGGCACCATGTCCTTGTTTGGAATCCAAATCCTGTCATTTTGGTGGTTGTGGATAGCTTGGACAGTGAAAAGCTTCTCATCTGTCCAAACCACTTGAGGCCGCGTGCCAACAACAAGTCTCTTGATCAAAACCTTAGCTCTATCAAGCCTTTTCTTCTTAGTGGCGTTTGACAGGAGCTGCCTCTTGGTAAATTTGTACGGGTAGACGTGGAGATCATCCTTGAGAAGCCTTTGCATGGTGCTCACACTTACAGAGGTGTCCTTAGCCAGTTTTCTTGCGCTCCTTGAAGGGTTCCGCCTCAACCTCTCCCTGACCTTCTTAATCAGTTCCTTTGTCCTGATGGGTTTTTCAGGAGTACTTCTGATTCTTGGAGCACAACTTCCAGTCTCCCTGAACCTCTTCACAGCCTTGTAAACACCTCCACGACTCACAAATTGCTTCATCAACCGAAAAATTTTCGCAGGTGGAAGTCCTTTCTCGCAATACCCTTCAACGATGTCATTTACTGTCTTTGCCATCTTACTTTTCTAGATTAAATATTCTTATTGATATTGAAAACTTACTCTAGAATATATAATAACAATCTGAAGAGGTAATGCGAACTTAATAATGGAATAAAGTACATGTAATAACAATCTGAAGAGGTAATGCGAAGTTAATAATGGAATAAAATATTTGTCAACACTTCGGTGAATCACCCTGTAGAATCCAATCCACCTCACAGAACTCTGGGCCAATGTTTCTAAAGTTGGCAGTTAGCGTTTTGCCAACGTTGGTAAGACTGCTAAAGTAGTTGGGCAGCTGCAGTAGCATGCGCTGGTCATTCATAGTTAGCCAACTCTCTACAGCGTCTGGAATTTCAGTGTTGGCTAAACGCTGGCAAAGCGCAGTTTATCAGTGTTGGCGGAAAATGTGATTTTGGTGCACTCGACTCTGGGCCAACATTGGACGCCATCATCTTGCCAACATTTCTGCTGCTGGAAAACTGCCTTTCGCCAACGTTGGCTAGATGAAAAATGTTTACGGGGTAGGCTACTAAAAGCAGAACATTTGCTTTTTTCTGGTTTAAGCAGGTTAAAATGATAATAATAAAAAAACGCTTTTTATTTTTTCCCGCAAGTTTTTCCAGACAAGGCTGGATTGTGATGTAGCTTGGAGAGCTACAGAGTTACGCATATTTAAATAAGGTTAGTTTCTAACTTGGAGGGATTTTGCTGACCTTATTTAAACAAGTTCAGCACTTCGAGGACGGATATAGCTATTGAATTCCGTTAAATTGTCGGACACGCAGCATCTTTTAATGAAGAGTGAACTTACATTAAGAATCGCGAATCATTCCTTCATTAACAAAAATTGAATTTAGTCCTTCTAGCCTAACAACTTTATAGTTTATTTTTTTAAAAAGTTAGTAATAAGCAAGATTTTTAAAACAACTACAATTGATACTTGGGGAAAAAAACTGCGATTGATACTTTCCTGCGAGTCAGGAGGATAAATATAGAGATAAATTAAAATAATAAAGTAAAATCGAAAGTAATAAACCTATGTTTTGTCATACTATTCCTATAGAAGCGTTGTCGTTATTATGTTTGATGAGACATACCGTTATCAGGCCTGTAGAGAACACGTAAAACAGCTTAGCCTGACAACTCGTTAGTGTAAAGTCTATGGATCAACAGTGTAGGCCTAAGGATAAGGATCAATCCTGCAGGTTACTAAGTCTGATCTGTAGGCCTAGTGGATGCTCTTTTTTATTGAAGAAAAAGATAACATCAAAAAATATGAAAATCATCTAAAACAGTAGGCCTACAAAAATTTTTTTGAGATTTTTGTCCACAAATTTGGAGATGCTAACATGCCAAGCTGAGGATAGTGCCGTAAAGTGTTTTTTTTAAGGACACAACAGCATTGTGACGATTGCCGTCACTGCTACTAACCCAACAAGGCAATGCGTATCTGACATATCTATTTTCGGGTCTTGCTCACTGTTCGCCCTTATTAACCTTGCCAGATTTGGGGATTTCCCAAAATTTAAAAGGTAATAAAGTCGAAACAGCAAACAGTAAACGAGATCCCTGTATTCTATAACCCTGGGTTGGTGCAATCGATAAATTTCTAAAAATCTTGGCTAAATAAGCAAATAGTGTTCTCTAATAAATAATAAATCAAATAATTGGTGTTTTTTTATTTTTTTAATTTTTGTTTCTAAATTATCCTCCTGACTGGCAGGAAAGCGCCGGAGGTGCTATACATAGGGCAAGCAATTACCCCGACGTGCTTCCGGAGATACCAAGATATTGCTGTCCGCTTAAAATTTTTTATTTTTATCTCTATATTTATCCTCCTGACTCGCAGGAAAGCGAAGGAGACGCTAATACTTGGGGTAGGCAATTATCCCGACCTGCTTCCGGAGATACCAAGATATTGCTGTCCGCTTGTAATTTAGAGATATGACTGTAATTTAGAACTGCTTGCCAGGACCACCAAGCAGGGGAAAGTGCCGTAAAGTGTCTTTCCCAAGCACAAAACAGAATGGCGCGAGTGGGTTTTGAACCGAGACTGTGTTGGTCACGAGCCCGGCGCTTTAACTACACGACCACGATGCCGACGTTTTTAATAGAGATATGACTTTAATTTAGAACTGCTTGCCTACACTACCAAGCAGGGGAAAGTGCTGTAAAGTGCCTTTCGCAAGAACACAACACAATGGCGCGAGTAGGTTTTGAACCGAGACCGTGTCGATCACGATCCCGGAGCTTTAACCACTCGACCACGCTGTTTAATTGATCTTAAAACCACTAAGCATTTTGGATCTTTTCAAAAAGTCACCCAACCGATTTTTTTGGCAAAACTAACCGGAATCCCCCTATGGCATCATAATGGAATATAAAAGAAACCAAAAGGAAAAGGATCTTTTTAAGCAGCCGTAGTAATAACCACAGAGGTCCGGGTTAATTTCACGAACAAAAATCGCTTACGGTGATTTCTTGAAAAGACCATAGTTATATAGGATATCTATGGAAAAGACCCGAAATGTCACTATCAAGCCTAGTTAGGATTTTTATCAAATAGCTTTGATTAAGCTCAGTTAATTTCAAAAATAGCATAAATCTCACTGATATAACTGATTTTTACGTTGTTAATGTTTATATTGATCCGTTAATAATGGTAGGCTAGGTATTAAAAAAATTTTAAATTGAATTTTTAGTAAAATTTTTAGTATCTGTATTGATGCTAGATTGTTGTAATGATTATGTGATGTAAAATGTCTGGATTAGTTTCATTAGAAGGAAAACTAAGCAAATACACCAATGTTGTTAAAGGTTGGCAAAACAGGTATATCAATTTTTTCATGTAATAATTTCTGTAAAGTTAATACATTATTTTTTTAAAAAGTTAGTTTTATAAATCTTATTGAAAAGTAACTAATTAACTTATTCTAAAGTTAATTTTTAATGCTAAACTCATTGTATTAGCTCTTAAGTGACTTTTTCATTTACTTTGAAAAAAAACTTTGTAAACTCTTGTTTCCTACAGTTACGTTATTTCTATTTAATTAAATGATTTAGTGATTGCTTTTATTTACAAATTGAGATTTAAATTAATTATGTTTTTTATCAATCCTTAAAATTTATGACCACTTTAACTTGTATTAATCAAATTAACCATTAAATTTCTTTTCAAAAGCCCCACATGTTATGTGTTAAACTGTGAATACTTTTGTAAAGAAATCAGAAAAGAGCAAAAAATGTACACTAAAGTTGCCTGATTTTTTTATTATTTTTAAACACACAAGCTTTCATAAACTACTACTCACTTTGTCAAGTGAAAGGGTATGTAAAATAATAGTTTAAACTTTTGTAAAGTAATAGTTTATATCTTTTTATTTATTACATTTTAGATACTTTATTTTAAATCCTTGTAATGGTACATTGAATTATCATGTCAGTGAATCAGAAGCAAAAAATTGTTCTGGAAAACCAAGGGGATTTTTATTTTTAGCTGGTGCAGTGATTGCTCCAAGCATTGAAGATGAATATACTTTTAGTGTTAATCCTACCAATGGAGAAGTTTATAAACTTCGAGGTAACATTAACTTTGCTACTAACTTTTATTGGAAACAGCTTTATAGTACAATTTAATCTTAACTGATCAAGAATAATGATGATTATTTAATCTTAACTAAATCGTTTTTATTTTTAATAAAATCTTTTTTGTTTCAAAGTTAAATGTTAAGCTTTATCAATGAACTTAGTAACTTCAAAATTATTTTGAAAAAATTTGAATTGTCAAAAATTTTTATCAAAACAGAAAAAGACTTTAAAATCAGGGCTGGGGAGTAGTGGTGATTTTGAGATTACTTCTATTCTTATTCCAGAGTAAAATGTTTTTTTAATGCTACTCTTACTTTTACTCCAGAGTAAGATTTTTTAAAAATTTTACTTTTTCTTTAAATAAGGTCTTCACTTAGAATCAGTTTCAAATTTTTCAATTTTTGTGACCAAATCATGGTGTTCTTTAAAAAAAAAGCCTTCAATTAAAATCAGTCTGGGTTTTTCAATTACAATGTTCTAAAAATTTCAGACATTTTGGCAACCCAATAATGCAGTATAGGAGTAAGGAATAGTAAATATTTTTTGTTATTCCTTCTCCTTGGAAAAACTCTGACTCCTCTTATGCCTTACTCCTACTCTTACTCCCTATCCCTATTTAAAATAATTTTTTTAAACAAAACTTTGGGGTATATATATATAAAATATATATATGGAGTAGGAGTGGAGATACATATAACTTCAAATAGTGCTGTTTTAATCTTGTGGGTTTCATCAGTTGACTGTGTTTTACTAATGTAGCAGAAAGCTATTGTTTAAACCAATGAGTAATGTATTGATAATGCTTTTTAGAAGCACTATTACAAAACCCAGTGTTGCCAAAATGTTGCTAAAGTCCCTAAAATTATATGTAATAATGAGCATTACTTGTAGCAAGGCAACATGACTGTCTTTTGAAACCACTTTTAAGATATATATATAATAAACAATATTTATTGATATATTAGTAGGAAACAGCAACTCTGTGAATAAAGAGGAGCTCAACAAAAAAGTTTAGAACTGCAATTAATTAAATTTATTTTTTAAGTTGTATACAATTAGACCTTGTTTATCCAGACTGTAATCCCTGTTATCTGACACAAAATTGTTAGAAACAGATATCTTCCTATGCTTTTTACCCTTTTAATTTTGAAATCCCTCTGTCTGACTCCAACACAAAAGTTTTGGAACTAATGTGCTAAATCACTAGGAATAAACTATATCATTAGGAGTGAAGTGAAAATAATTCATGCTTGTCTTAGACACAATAGTTAGTTGACAAAAACAATAGCTGCTTTTATTTATAATAGTGCAGATGGGAAAATGAAAGCATTAAGGCCCATTTCCACTACAAGCGTGGAAAAGAGCATTCTTTATTTGTTTTATTGATTTTTTTTTGTGCTCACTTCAATTTTAACCACTCGCTTCAATCAAAGATCAATAAAAGAAACAAAGAATGCTCTTTTCCATGCTCATAGTGGAAACGGGCCTTTAACCGGACTGCAGATAGAAGCAAGACGCCAGAAAATATTACATGCATGTTGTAAATCTGTACGATTATTCTTCACAATCACATAGTTTTATTAAAAAGAAAAACATTTGGGCATTTTTGAATGTCGTCGGAAGACTGATCAATTTTTATATAGAAAAGAGGACGTATATTCTCCTAAGCATATAGTTGTTTGATGTTGCTGTTACCTAGAACTCCTTGTGGGAAATGAAATAAAAAATAGAGCTAATGAAAAAAATATGACTTACTTGTTTTACTTATCTTGTTTTAAAAAACACTTAAATGATTTGCAACACTACTTGGCTTTTAGATATAAAGCTTAAACCTGCAGAAAAGAATTGTCACCAACAGGACAAATGACGCCATTGTGCAATGTCGAAAGATGCAATAGCGCTAATCATTGCACTCGCACACAAAATTTAGTAATAGTCTAGGCAATTTGCAGAAAAAAAGATGTGAGGGGAGTGTGGGGGGACTTTGCCCCCCATGTTTGAAAAAATGTTGGAATTGTGTCAGCCCCTTTTTTTGAGGCTGGGTGCGCCCCTGACAGTTCCAATGCACCCAACTGTTTTCTACTAAAATTGGCCTTGTGAACCATTGTTATGTGATTGATTTCCTGCACAAAATCTTCTTTACTACTGATTTCTTTAGAATACTCCTCTGCTAGTTTGGTTGCTTTGCCTTTCAATTCTTTTTTTGGACATCTTTTGGTAGTTTCAAACAAAGCTGAAGTTATTGCAAATCTGTTTTCTGCACTGAAACAAATTGTAAGCTCTCCGATAACGTTATCCAATACAATTATAAATTATGTGCTTTTGGAAGTGGGTTTTTTTCAGTGGATTCATCTGCTTTGTTCATTTCATTCACATTTTTATCAGATGTATCCTCATATTAAAATCTAGTTTTTTTCTTGGCAGAAGAATTATGGTCTCTGAACAATTTTACTTCTATCTGCAGGCTGGATGCAACAAGCTTAGGTTTACTCTAAATTGCTTTCCAACTGTCTTGAAGAGCCACTAGTTATGCAAGGAAGCTTTCTATGTTTGCAACTTTCATATCTAAAGTTGCATCATTAGTTTAAATGACTTTTTTGCAAAAGTTAATAGTAACTGATATTCTGTGCCATACGACTAACATTGTGATGCAGGCGAAGGACCTGACATAACATATAGCTCCATGGATTTTGTTCCTGGTTTTTGGAGTGATATTCAACTCTAGCAGGTCTTCCTAACCCAATTGATGCCTGGAAGGTGAGCTACAAATAGTTTTACACTATATATGTGATCTGAGCATTTGGTGCCAGGTATGCCATGAAACGAAAAATCAATCCACTTTGCTAATATTTCCCACCTCTTGGGGCTGCAACTAAATAAAATGCTTATTGTTTGTGTAGTTCCAAAGTAGGTACTTGCTTCTGGAATACATTCAGCAGCATCATTACCACATAAATTAAGTGTGCGGCAACTGCAAGAAGAGAATATAGCAATAGGGTACTGTTCTTTTATTATTGCTTGTGCACCATTACATTTGCCTGACATGCTTGCTGCATTGTCATAACCTTGTGCACTACAATGAGCAAGTGGAATAGCATGGCTTTCCAATGTTTCAGTAATCATTTAAGCAATTTTTTAGATCCTCTTTTGTCACCTACCATCTACAAATTTCAGAAATCACTCCACAATTTTAAATTGTGATTCATGCAGAACTAGGTAGTGCAAAAAGAATGTTGTTTGCTCAAATGAGATAAATCTGATATGAAATCTACTATTATTACATAGTACTTTGCAGACTGCCTTTCTCCCAAAATGTGCTGCTTAATGAACAGAACATTCTGTAATGAACTCATTTTGAGACTCAATAGAGAGGTAATGTACTTGTAGTCTTTCATCCTTTTTTTGCAACCCTTCTACTTTTAACACAAAATCCTTTACAATGGGGTCCTAGTGGGAAAACAACTCTCTCAGACCTAAAAAGCTTCCATTATTTGAGTCACCAATGCATTGCAAAGAACCCCGCAAAGTTAGGCCACGTTCTCCTAAGAGTAGGGTAATATTAATAAATCACTTTAAAATGTAGTACCATTTCTCCAATTCCACTTTAATTGATCATTCTAGAAGATTTTCAACACCTTCTTACAATGACAGACACCTTATGGTAGTACCTTTAAAGTTTCCTAACTACTGTAATTTGATTATTTACATAATAAATTTAACTGCTGTGCCTAGAATCTAATAATGTGTAGGAGACATGCACCATTCCACAGACATTACAGTGATAGTGGCACATCATAGTTGTTGGCATCTAGGATAAAAAGCAACCATCATTTTGCCAAACTTTTGACATTGGTATCAAAGTACATCCCTAGATTATATGACAAAATAGCTAGTCCCAAAATAGCTAGTTCCAAAATAGCTAGTATACCAAAATAGCTAGTATCCCAAAACAGCTTGTTCCAAAATAGCTAGTATACCAAAACAACTTGTTCCAAAATAGCTAGTATACAAAATAGAACTATCTATTTTGGTATACTAGCTATTATGGAACTAATATTCCTATAAGAACAATAAGAAATCATTGTTTTTCCTATAAGAATAATAAGAAATCATTGTTTTTCCTATAAGAATAATAAGAAATCATTGTTTTTCCTATAAGAATAATAAGAAATCATTGTTTTTCCTATAAGAATAATAAGAAATCATTGTTTTTCCTATAAGAATAATAAGAAATCATTGTTTTTCCTATAAGAATAATAAGAAATCATTGTTTTTTGTTAAACTATTTTAGAACTAGCTATTTTGGTATACTAGCTATTATGGAACTAGCTATTTTGGCACTAGCTATTTTGGAACTAGCCATTTTGGACCAGCCATTTTGGACCAGCCATTTTGGACCAGCTATTTTAGAACTAGCTATTTTGGGACTAGCTGTTTTGGGTTTCACCCCATCCCTACTATGTCTCTATGCACTTGCTAAGTTTGTGCAATAAAATGCCTGCGATGGTAGCTGAAAACCATACTATTGGCCGTTTTATCATCTGAGCTAGCAAACTGATGTTCCTACTGTTGACCGTTCATGTTTACTTTTTCTGCATCAATGGCATTGTTGCTTATCTCATTGCATCAACCATTATCCTATTTTCAACATATCAAGTTTTGATATGCTCCTGTGATTCTTTGATCTTATTTCTTTGTTTATCCTACGTCTAAATGTCTCTTATCCATAACAATGTGGTGGACACAGTTGATGTTTTCTTGGATTGTTGCTGATGCTGGACGACCAGACCTTTGGTCATCTTCAAGGCTCTCCCCACTCCTCTTGAATTCAGCTGCCCACTTTTTCACTGTTGATAAAGCTGGAGCATCATCCCCTAATGTAACAATCATATCAGTGTGAATGTCCTTGGAGGCTAACCCCTTTTTCTGTAGATATTTGATAATACTACGATGCCAAATTTGTCCATTTTCACTGAAAGTCTCTGGTACCACTTTTCAAAGTCTCAAAAAACACATCACCATCAGTAAATCTGGAAATAAAATATGCCGTTAGTTTCACAAAGCATTACAATTTATGCATGTCAAATTTCATCAGTGTGGCATAAGTCCTTCTGGGTCAGGCTATGAACTTTTCACCCTACCCTGTATATATTTTTTAGTTTATTTTAAATTTCTATGCAGGTTTTATTCCTAATGCAAACATTTGTATTTATTTGATTGTGTTTAAAGTTACCTCCTGACAATTTGTAAAGATGAAAGCAGCTGTAACAGTTTTTTTTATAAAAGCTTCCATGATTATAAATCTATGTACATACATAACAGATAGATGCTTACACACATATCATTTGATGTAAGTTTTTAAAAAAGATATAATTTAAATCAGTTTACTTTATTTAGTTTTGACTTAGAATTTTGCTGTCAAGAGGGCACTATCTATTCACATCAGTATTACTTTTTTGTTTTTGTGCGTTTGTTGTTGCTGCTGCCCCTTCAAAAAGCCATTTTTTAATCTTCTAATATAGTCAACCTTGACGCTTTACTTTTGAGTGATCCTTACTATTGCTAGATTTTTTTTAACAAACTACTTTATTTGCTGTTGTGTTTATACTTTACTGCAAATAAAAAGGTAATTTGTTTTTGTGTGTATCAAACATAGTGATTTGTGTTGATTACATGCTTTGTTGTCCTTTGTTATGTTAAGTTTTTGATCGTGTTGAAAAATTTAGAGTTAGTTTGTGTTGAACTTTGTACATGTTCGCTATGTCAAATGCCTTTCTCATGTTCAATCTTAGCCATTGTGAAAGCCTTGGATTGAGACTCTTGTGATTTGGAGACAAATGTTGTGTAAAGCATAGTGAGTTGAGTGCTTATGTTTGAAATCTGTATTTTTGGCCTTAGAACTTCCCAATAGATTATTCTTATTTATGTTTGGTGAATCAAATTTAAATTATTTTTTATATCCGTCAGTTACATGCGTAGAATGCTGTCAATGCAAAACATTTTTTCCAATCTTTATTCAATATTTTTTTCAGCTGCAAGTACCAAGCAACGACAAGAGTGGGTCTCTCATTTGCGAGCAATTGCTCACCATTTTACATCGCAAATAGCGCAGGAGCACCCGCCATTGTCAAACAACATGAGACAAAGAACATCATCGCTTAAAGCTCAAATTAATGAAAATATCAATAAACTAAAAGGTGCTAAATTGTGCTTTTCCTTTGCTGTTTGATTTTCATCGTTATCATGCTTATTATTATGTCTTAACTGATTGGACAGTTAAAATTAATAAGAAATTGATAAAGAGTTACTGCTTTTTGATATCATCTAGCATAAAGCAGTGATGTAAAGTATTTTCCCTAAGGGCACAACCACACAACAATTTCCGAAATCGAACTAAAACTGTTTCCATCATGGTCAACTGCGCTCATGACCTCCAAAGATAGGTTCTCTTTCATAGATGCCCTCTATATTTTTCAGCAACTTGGCAACATTATATTTTTATTTTTTATATTCCAGATCAAGTGCACAGCATTTCTAGTACTGGCGTTGTTTCTTCGAGTGCAAATGTATCCTATTCAGATGTATCAACAGACATTAATACTTTAGCAAGTGGTCCTCAAACTTACTCTGGTAAGTATTTAGAAAAGTAAATCGTACCCAAAATGAATAATTTGCGATGATTTATACCATTTAAAATAGTAATTAAATATCTTTAATTCCTTAACACTCGCAATAGATTTAAAATGGATCATCATGCTGGTAAACATTTCAAAAAAACTTGATCCTGCGTTTAAAACAGGTCGCCCTCGTACCGAATCGTTACTCTCCTCAAATAATCCGATGTTTTCCGAATCGAAACGGTCTCTCCCGAAGACTTTGTCGAAAGAGCTTACAAACGCACGAGAGGTGAAAGCTAAGTTCTAATTTAATAGGGGTTAGAGTTAATCACAGTGGTAAAACTTTCAGGTATATCACGATGATATTTAAATTGAAAACGTTGTTGTCGTTTGGAAGCGCATTCAATTCGGGTCGGTCACAAACAGTACTGGGGCCGAAGGTTTATCCTTTTACTACCCCAGGCTGCTACACTGCCTAGATCAGATGTTGGGAGTGATGGTGTTGAGCCAGCAGTGAGTTTCGTCATCCAAAACCGTCAGACCTTGTGCTACATTTGCTGCCCGATGTATGGGGCACGCTATTAGGACCTGGTCTGCAGTTTGTTTAATGGCGCCGCACTCGCAGCTCAGTGAAGGAGGGAGATCTTATTTGTGCATGGACAAATGGAATCGCCTAACACCAGTCTGCAGGCGATTGAACCTAACCGAAGCTATTCGGGGCAAGCTCAATCCAACAGGCCTGGCACTGGCTATAGGTATCAAAGCACGGAGTCCAGATATACTCTCACAGTACTCCGTGTTCCATCTGTAATTGGTCCACTGAGAAGCGCGGATAATTGAAAGCGTAAGATTATAGTTATCAGAATAGGACAAAGTATCAAGCTGGCGATCTTCTGTCCTCGCAAGCAATGATTGCTTATTTTATAGTTAGAACTTTCATGTTAATATCCAGCCATAAATCTTTCTACATTTTATGCATGTGATTATTATATAGTTTATTATTAATTATGTGATTATTAGTTATTATATAGTTGTAATGATTGTGATTATTATATAGTTATAACTATACAATAAGCGTACAGAAAATAGCAAATTGATCATCCCAAAGTGGTACAAATAAATAACAACCTTATAAGTTTTGTTTTTATACAACTTTGTTAAAACTCTAGCGTTTTTAACTTTTTGCTCATTTTAAATTGTCTACTGATTTACTGAAAAATGTTGTTGCCCCTACTCCAAGAAAGTCTTGGAGTAGCCATTCCTGAACTCTTCAAAGAAGCCAATCTAGATTCTCACTCTTGCATTACCTCTGCTGCTTCTAAAGGCTTTTTCTACAGACTAGTGGCGTGGTGTTGTGTTGGTATATGACTACACTTAAAGAGATGATTAGTGTCGTGTGTGTCTCAAGTATAGTATAGTGGGCATTGTGGCATGTAAATATTAATTACTGATTACTCTTAAAAATAGCATTGTTTTAATGTTGTATATATCAAAAATCTTTGTTCTTTTCCAGGCCTTGGTATCGGCGGACAATTATCATGCCGGCCTTGTAAATATTCTTGAGTCCATGTTGAAACATGAAGGCCACCACAAAATCGCCGATTTAATATCCGTTACTGCAGCGGAGGAGAGCCGCCGACAGCCAATGGCGTTAGACCGAGATGTTCTTTTAATGAAAGCAACTTCGACTGTATTGCTTCAGTCATTGTCAACCGCCTATATGCAACTGCACAAATACCATCAAAGCTCAGTCTCTTCTTTACCTCAAAGTATGAATTATTATTATTTTTATTTTTCCTTAATATTCAAATTGTATGTGCTTTTTGTTTGTCATCGTCGATTATTTATAAATTGGAACACAATTTGCAGGCTTTTTGTTGAAGTTTCGTTATTATAAGCAATTTTTTTAAAGTAAACTCACAGTTTATCGATTCTCATTAATCGGCGTCATTTTTATATCGCATCGTTCTTGTTTAAAATGCTCTGTTTTTTCTATGAAAAAAAAAGTTGTACATGAAAAAAACTTAATCACATATAAGCTAAATGCAATTTCTTTCTATCTGAAAAAAGTTATAAATAAGAAAAAAAATCAATCACATCTAAGCTGAATGTAGTTTTTTTATATCAAAAAAAGACTGTTTAATGTCATTGATTCGATTGAAGTTAATTGCTTAATTTCAATCTTATAAAATTTGCTAACTACTTGTTGCTGGGATGTTACTCAGTCGCGAAAACAAAACAATCAAGCTAAAGTTTTAAAAAATTATCTATGCCATCGTCTCGTGGACCTTCCCTTCCTTCCATAAGCAAACAAGATTTAAAAACTTTTCCTTCCCATCTCTCTTACATAATATGTGAATGCTGTCGCTGTGTTTGGTTTTCATTTTGACGCAGCAGTTACAGAGACAACTCCCTTGTTCCTTTCTAAAATAGACCCCTGGCCTTGACTGCTTGTCTCTAAACCTAACTTTTTTTCAGATGCTTCTATTTCGTGGAATGAACCTCGTCCTCCCCCTGCACCTGCCCCTATATCGAGACCCGATGTAGTGAGCAGCGATGTCTCGGTGAGGGTTTCAACTTTCGACTTAGCATTTTTATTTGTTTCTTCACAAGATTAAAATTAAAATCAGAAAAATATGAGCAAACAAATTTTTCGTCGAAAGAAACTTCGATTTAGCTGTAGGTTTGTAACTTGCCAGTTTAGCAGCAAAAAGTGTTTGAAATTTGCTTTCATCTCTGGAAGCGTCATCTATTTTTAAATGTTAGTTTTATTGCCAACTCAGTAGCATTATTCAGACCTAATTTACTTGTGCGCAACTCAAGCATATCTGGTCGGACTGCAATCGTTGCTAAACTTTTTTTTACCGTAACGTTGCCTAGTTTCTTTACTGTGAGTGACGTCAAGATGAAAAAAACTAAGCAACGGCAACACCATTTAGAAAGTTGGCGTCGTATCCAGCTTCTTTCAGTACCGAATCCCGCCAGTATTTTCTGGAAAACTCTCTCTGTTTTGCCCTCTCTCGTTTACTCTGCAACGAACCTTGGTGACGTTTCTTAACACGATAGGTTGAGCGGAAATTACATGCCCGAATTCAGTTCTAAACTAAAAGCTTTTGACTATGCAACGATCTGTCTCGGAACATTCTTGCATTATGGCGGATCTTTAGTTTTGTGCGTGCAGTGTCACCCGATTGTTGTGCCCCCTGGGACCAGGTCGGGTAAACCCCTTCACTATTAATGTAAATGCGCTTTTCTTCGCGTACTACGTAACGCGCAAATCGTTCGCGTCGTGTCTGACACGAATCGTTGTAGTTTGAAGCGCCCCCTCTTGCCAATCCAAGCGACGAAGTAGAAGACCCCCCCGCAGAACCCGAAGATGAACTGGGGGCAGTGGACGAGCACAAGAACGTGATTATGGAGCTACTGTCGCAGATCAAGCTCGGCATGGATTTAACCAAAGTATGATGTTTCTTGGCTCTTTTTACTTTTTTCGCTCATTCGAGTGTTCTTCTTTGACAGTTGAAATTGAAACTAACATTTTTTGTCTTTAGAATTTGTCTTTGACATTAGAATAATTTAACATTGTTCGGCAGCGAGATTCGAAAAAACCGTATTTGCATATGCTTTTCTGGTTTGGTCTTTTCGCGCTTTTAAAAGTCTTTATGCTTTAGATTTGAATATCCTTTTGTAATAGAAACAAATTATATCAGAAATCGACAAGTGGTTCTAATAAACGCTCTCAAATAAAGTTAATCCTTTGACCATCTTGAAACAAATTGTTGTAGATTTTCTGTTTGTGAAAGTGTATTGCAATTTTTTTTAAGTAATTATTTTTTAGCCATCGACTTTTAGCTCACGATTCCAATTTTAGTAATTTCTTACCGCTGACCAGATTAAACTCTGAGCTAAACCAGTCGCTACCGAGTTTTACTACCCGGCGAAATCGCGTTCGGTCGGTTGGATTTTAACCCTTTAAAGGACAGTGGTACATATGTGTACCATTGTGATTGTAACGTAACAAAAGCACTTTTGTGAAGGCATTTTAGTTGTAATTTTTAGATATTTGTGACGTCATCTTATGAATTGTGTTTTAGATATTAGATATTTTAACGTTGATCTTATGAATTGTGCGTCGTTCGAAACGTAACCTTTCGCCTTCAGGTCACCCTTCCGACGTTTATCTTGGAAAAGCGCAGTTTATTGGAATTCTACGCCGATCTTCTCGGTCACTCCGACTTGTTTCTCGCCACCGCCGCCGGCACGACGCCCGAAGAGCGAATATGTCACGTGATCAAGTTTTACCTATCGACTTTTAGCTGTGGCCGACAAGGTGTTTAATTTTGTAGTTGAAGCTTCGGTAGCAAAATTTTCATCCGTGCGCAATACAATCGCCTCGGTTTGGTTGTGACTTTGAATTTGTTTTGCTTACAATCGATCTCTTCAACTGCTTTTACAACCTAAAAATCAATGCTGTTTGTAGTTTCGAGAATAAATATTTTGCTTGTAAAAGGGTAAAACGAGCAAACTGTTAAGTATCGTTAAACTGTTTTCAGTTTTCCCTTGTATCTTTTACGTTTTACTAATGAATAGAATCTACCCTTTCAACTTCAAGTGATCAATCCAACCTGCTTGAACTTGTGTGTTTTTGGTTTAATCAGGTCACATTGCAAAGAAACCTTACAACCCAATCATAGGCGAAGTCTTTCAGTGTAGCTACTACGTGCCCAAAGACAAAAATGCGAGTAATTCCTCCATCTCGGCTGAGAGTCATTACCGAATTAAGTTTCTGTCGGAGCAGGTAAAAAATGCCGTTTTAAAATAAAAAAGTTTTTGTAAGTATTGTGTTGAATTGCTTGAAAAAATTGCTGACGGACCTTCAAGGTAGGAAAATGAATAAACTTACCAACTAATGACTTTACTCCTTTTCTAACGTGATTAGTTACAAAGCTTGGCTAGTTATATTTACGCCTTCTTTAACCGGCAAAACTTGCCGAAAAATTCCGCTTTTTTAAATTGTTATTCAATGGCGGACACTGTAGGTTTCTCATCATCCGCCGGTGTCCGCTTGCTTTGCGTCGTGCCCGGAAAAGGAAATCCGTTTGCGATCCTACATCTGGACCAAGTCTCGGTTCATGAACATGACGATCGGAGTCAATAACATTGGAGAAAGTAAGAATTTAAATAATTTCGTTTTGACCTCAGCGATTAACTAAACCTTATCATGTATGATGTTTTCAATTTCGTACTGTGGATGAATTCATAGCACGAAAACAGTGCCAGACATCTGCAATTACACTTTAAGTTCGATGCACTACACAGCACGTTAACACAGCATGTTCCGAGCACTTCGATTGTTTTTATAGAATGAATATATTTAGGACAGTTGTAGAAAAACTTTACAGTCAAGGGGTGACAAACTTTTTTAAATTAAACCGTGAGCAGGAATACCGTATAACCTGAAAAAGAATGCAGTCTCGCCAGTTAAGCTTTAAAAACATGACGCTTTTTCTTTGTTCATTGATCTGTACCGGTCTTCTTGACGTATACTTTTCAACTTTTTTGGTTTCACTTATGAATCTAATAGATATTTTCGCATTCCTAAATATAACGTTTAAGAATTGGCGGGCTCGATTTGGCCCGCGAGCTTAGTTTGCCTATCATTGATTTAGGACATGCGCGTGCATTTTTGAAAATCACGAAAAGGTTTCGATAAAGATTTTTGCGTAGCTTTCTACATTTCTTTTTTGTGTCTTTTCGATGAAACAGAAGACATGAATTTGTTTTTGAATGAAAAAATAAAAAACGTCATTTCAGGTGTGCTCTCTCTTTTGCGACACAACGAAGATTACGTCATGACTTTCCCCTCTATGTTCGCTCATTCGATTCTCACCGTGCCCTGGTCGGAGCTGGGGGGGAGGTGTACTATTGTGTGCGAGAAGACGGGGCTCTCGGCTTCCGTCACTTTTCACACCAAACCCACATATGGGGGGCTACCCGACAGGTGACTTGTGATTGGTTTGGATTTCGCTGATGTGTAAGAGTCTTGATCTGCTGGAAATATTAAATCAGTACCCGATGCAATTGATTCATTCCCTAAAAACTCTAAGTGTTGGAAATTTTCTCGTTTCGTGATTGCGGACAGCGCAAATGCCACTTGAAAGCAGGGGCCATAACTTTCTTACACGATCGCTGATTATCTCAGGGTTACAATTGAAGGAAAGACCAGCAATGGAACCGTGTTTTGCCGAGCTGATGGAAAGTGGAACGGCGTCGTCGAATTCACCTACAAGGTGAGCCAATCGTGTGCCGACGGCGTGACAAAGTCTAACTTCCCGTTCAATATCAGAACGCCGGCGATTCTAGCATAGGAGAGGGCAAAGGTAAAGTGGAAGCGATCGATTTGTCAAAACTTCCAATTTTTCCGAAGCATGTTCTGCCAATGGAAAAACAGAGCAAGATGGAATCAAGGTGAGTGCTGAGATCAATATTCAATTTTGACTTTGGGCCATGCTTGACTGATGCATATAATTCTATTTATTTTAGACAAATGAGCGACTTAAATTTCTGACTTTAAAATGTATACTTCCTACACTTCGCCTGTCTTGTTTTATATGAATGATGTTCCGTCTAATGGTTAAAGAGTGGATAAAGAATAAAACTAAAAATTGATAAATGAACACTTTCACAGAGAAGAATTAATTGCATCGCGCATTCTTTTCGAATGTTTGTTTTTAACGCAGAAAGCTTTGGTATCACGTGACCGAGTCCCTGCGCAAAGGCGACATGACGTCAGCCTCCAAGCACAAAGCCGAACTCGAGCGACAGCAGCGGGAAGTGGAGAAACAGAGACAAGAGGCGCAGCGCCCGGTAAAGAACAATTACTTTACGGCAAGAAAGGGGAAGGAGTGCGACGTGTACCTTCCATTGGACGCGATCTTGTGAGCCTCCGCGCGTCTGATTTTGAGGTTGCACTCGGTGCAATCCATCGACGTTTCGCCGTTCCGCTACGCGCTTGCTGCGAAGTTCGAAATAAGCCCTCAACTTAAGTAGTTGCCCATCGAACTATGTTCGATTATTGCGTCACCAGTCAAGTCCTGCACTTGTGCTCCAATCATAGTTGTCTGTTTGCCGTCACGTAACAAGCCTGCTCATGTTCAAAGGCTTTCACTCTTCTACGCAATTCCACACCCCATTACGTCAGATTGCACAAGAATCAACTTAAGTCTATGGGTCAGTGAACTCTAACCCTCTTGTTCCACTAAGACAATTTTCCAACCGCAGTGTAGTTTTTGACTAATGTAGCTTTTTCACTTTGGTAGTTAGAGCTGGTTATTCTCGTTTTGTTGCGTTTCACTGGGTGTCGGTAGAACTTCTGACGTCATCATCGTCGTTACATCTCCAATGATTTGCGCTTGATAGTGCTCTATACCTTAATAATATAATGTCTGTGAGCGTATTTAAGAATTTGTTTCAGTGAATGTTTCAGAAGAGAAGTGCCCATTGAAAAATTTGAAAATATTTGTACTAATTTTATAATTTAATTAAGTAAGCTTACCATACGTCCCGATTTTGGCGGGACAGTTCGTTGTCTCTGCCATTTCAGCAGAAATCAAAAACAAACTGCAAGTGCAGGCTTTCGTTTTTTTTTATAGATCACTAGTCTTTTAAAGACGAAAATCATGACATCCGAAACTGATTGGAAGTGAAGACCTTTTTTTAGAGAACATTACTTTTGGGGACGAATTTTTTCTGTTAACGAGCGCCCCCAGTTTGCCCCTTCGAAAATATGGTATGCCTATAAATAATTTTAGGCTTACATTGTCGCTCTGTTTAAATGCAAATCTAATCATAACCTGACTGATTCTGCTCAGAAAACAGCAAAATTGCATCTATATTCTTTTTACTCCCTGTATCTTAATTTTAAATTGTTGAGTGTTTGTAAAACTGCTGCTTATTTAATCTCTATAATTATGTGTTTTTAATTTTGAAGGCAATGAGCTGAATATTTAAGTTTTTCCAGCTTTGTTGGTTACTTGTTTTGGCATTGCCTGCTATAAAAGGAATTCAATTGAAATATATAATAAGCACCTCAATCGAAAAGACACGTTAACAGCACGCTCCCAATAAGGAAAGCACCGAAAAAATTCCAAGTATCACACTGGGGCTTTCCAATTTCCCTCTTACCGCAATCACGTGTCAAACGGAATTGCATGAAATTGTCCCGACTTTGAACTAAATTTGCGTCAACCGCATCGGCTTCGTATTCTTTGACCATGCGGCCATTTGACTGGTTTAAATTGAAGAAAAAATCAAGAATTAAAAACCTTTGTGATTCATATGGTGTTTATTTGTTTATGATATTTATTTAGTTTAAATGAGCCTACCTATTTCTCAAGCACATATGGTTCCATTTAGCTGCTTTTTTCTCATGTATTACACGTGCTTTTTTTAGTTTGGGTCAAATCCAAACTTCTACGTCCATTATTATTAGCTTTTGATACAGCAAATGTATGAACCAATTCTAGCTTATAAATATTGTTAATTTATTTCTTGTTAATTTGTTTAACCCGAGCTTCTATGTTGTAAAACCTAATATATCAAAAATATATACTCTTGTTTCGCTTCAGCCGACTCGCTTAGTTTTTTAATGTTATTGCGGACAGCTATTGCGATCACAATGATATACATGTAGAATAGACAATCAAAATAACGACTCCAGTTGGTCATTTCTTTTTTTGTAAAATCACAAGACCCACTCAATACCACGCGCTTTGATGCATTGTTGATAACGCTTTACAAAGTATGCACTCAGTACGCTTGCTTTTCTTCCATACAAATATCAAAAGCGAAAAGCCGCCTCAACATCAAATGAATAAACCTTAATCAGACACCTTTAAGTGGCTTATATATAATACAAGAAAAATAACCCAAAAGACATTACTGATTTCCTTCATAATTAGTCCCCTTCGAAAAAATTATCATCCAATGCATTGCAATATCATCCCTGTATTTATCCTCCTGACTCGCAGGAAAACGACAGAGGCGCTAATACATGGGGTAAGCAATTACCCCGAGCTTCCGGAGATGCCAAGATATTGCTATCCGCTTGTAATGTAATGGAGGTAAGACTGTAATTTAGAACCGCTCGCCAAGACCACTAAGCAGGGGAAAGTGCCGTAAAGTGTCTTTCCCAAGGACACAACAGAATGGCTCGAGTGGATTTCCAACCGAGATCATGTTGATCATAAGCACGGCGCGCTAACCACACTGCCCACAACAAGAGCACTGCACCAACGACAAGTCATCTCACCGTGGTGGTGCAGTCCCCTTCCCTGCACTGGGGAGGGTCGAAATGACTTGTCAATTCCCCGAGGGTCTCGTCCTCGGACGACTCTCTCGCGGACAACTCTTCTCGTTTTTTGTCCCTACTGTCCAATGCGCTGTCACATATGGACAGCATTCTTAAACCCAAATGAGCCCCCCCCATTTCTTCTACTTTCTGTCCGACAACTCTAAGTCTCTTCTTTCACCCCATCCTACTCACCGCTGCTGCTTATCCTTATGCTTCTTCTCATCACTGGTAACATTCATCCCAACCCAGGCCCTATAGACCCCTGCTCTGTGTGCTCCCGTAGAGTCACCTGGAGAAACAGATCGGTACAATGTACCAACTGTTCTCTCTGGATACACCTCTCCTGTTCCAGTTTCTCCCCCACAGACTTTCGTAAAATCTCCCCGGGACACTCTTGGACTTGTCCAATGTGCCTATCCCCTTCCCAAATCCCCCTCCCTCTCACATCCTAACCCCGTATCACCATCCACAAACACTCCCAAACCCCCACCTTCATCTAGAAATACCCACAAACCCACATCTTCAAAAATGAAATCTCCCCAAAACAACTCCACCATTAATAACCCCACCGACCCTCCTAATCACCTCCAACTAATTTTTACTTACCCTCCCTTAGCGTCATCTCTATCCCCTCCTCAAACCCAACATACCATCTCTCCTCTCACACAATCTTTCCATCCTTCCTCTCCCTCTCGAAACAACCTTTGAATCCTACAGTGGAATGCTAATGGGATTCGCCCCCGTCGTACTGAACTTATACAATTTCTCTCTAAATCAGTATGATCTCATCTTCGTGCAAGAGTTGCCCTCTCTTCTGACTCCACTTTTCTCATACCTGGCTATAAAACTCTCCAAAAGAACCGTTCTATGACGAAAAGAGAAACCACCGTCTCTACGGGAAACCTAGGAGATGGTGTACTCATACTCGTCAAAAATGGTCTAACCTACAACCTCCTATCCACACAACTCCTCTCCTCCCTCGATCCCAGCTCCGACTACTTAGCTATCACAGTTAAAATAAAAGGAGCCTCACCTATACACCTTTTCAATGTCTATGTCCCTCCTATCCGCTCTTCTTCCTCTGACTCTCGTCCTAAATTCTTCTCACCCTTCTTTTTACCATCATCCTCTACTACTTACATCTTCGGCAATTTTAACGGCTATCACTCGTCCTGGGACTCTCACACCCCAGAAGACCAATCAGGCAAAGATTTGTTTGACTGGCTCCTTTCTGATCTTTTACCTCTTAACAACCCCGAACATCACACCCTACTACACCGCACCACTGGAAACCGCTCCTTCCCTGATCTCTGGTTCCTGCCCACATAGCCTTCAGATGCAAATGGCAAACCCTTCCAGACCTCGACTCAAATCATCTTCCTATCTCTATTCCTACTTCCCCTATAATTAACTCCATCTCCCGCCCCCTCATTTAATTACAAGAAAGTCCGCTGGTACGATTACCTTACTTATATTGACACCCACTGCCCTCCACCCTCTATTTTGCAAAACTTCCTCTTTTTGAAGCCACCCACATCTTTACCAAACTCCTCAATGATGCTGCCACTTGTGCCATTCCATTCGGCAGCATCAACCGCCCTGCTAAAGCTTGGTGGTCTTCTGAAGTTGTAGATGCCGTCACAAAACGCCAAAAGGCATTCGCAAAGGCACACCGTTCCGAAGAGGACCGCCAGAACTATATCGCCACTTCTAAATATATCTCCACTGTGATATTTATGGCTAAAGTTGAGTCATGGCAGAAAACTTGCTCTAGCCTTTTTCCTAAAACCCGCCCCAGTGAAGTCTTTTTACTACTTCGCTCCATCTCTGGCTCCCCATCCCCAACTTCCCAAGTTGTCATACCCCTATAGACTGTGCTAACTAACTTTCTTCACATCTATAGCTCCATTTCTCTACTCAAACCCCAAAATCTTTTCAAAGCACCGAGAAAAATCACATAAATGCTATCAGAACTGCACTCTGCAACACCCTGCACTCCACTTTCTGCTCACTTTTCTCCTCTCTTGAACTCTCCACAGCTATCTCTCAACTCTCAACCTCAACCTCATCAGGCCCTGATCGAATTACCTACCCTCTTCTAACCCATCTTCCACAATCCGCGCTACATTTTCTTCTATATATCTTTAACCTTTCTCGGTCAACTCACACCTTTCCATCCGCCTGGAAACAATCGACAATCATCCCCATTCTCAAACCCGGAGAACCCCCTGACTCACCTTCCTTACATCGCCCCATCTCTCTCACCCTCTGTACCTCCAAACTCTTCGAAAGAATGGTTTTAGGACGACTAATCTATTTTCTAGAAAAACATGGCATCCCCTCACACGTGCAAGCTGGTTTAGACGTGGTAGATCGGCTGTGGATCAGGTTCTCCTCTTCTCACAGTCAATCGCAGATTCTTTTCACCAATCTAAACCAAGCGCATGTACAGTCCTTGCCACTGTGAATTTTGCGAAAGCTTTTGACTCAGTTTGGTATTCTGCCCTTCTTTCTAAACCCCGCTCTTTAGGTCTTCTTCTTTGTTTTGTTGAATGGATACAATCCTATCTCTCAAATTGCCGTTCGAAAATCCGCATCTGCAATTCTTACAGTCGTCCTTTCCGTCTCCGAAGAGGTGTTCCCCAAGGTTCAGTTCTTGGACCACTCGATCCTCTCCTCTTATCAATGATCTTCCTACCTTTCTCCCATCTGTTAAGATTTCACTCTATGCAGATGACCTTGCCATTTGGGCTTCCTCCCCAAGTGTTGAGTGTGCAACTTTCATAATACAAGCTGCCCTCAACAGACTGGTGGAATGTTTCTCAAAATGGCGCCTTTCTGTCAACCCCCTCAAATGTGAGTCATCTTTCTTTAGCCTAGACCCGTAACAATCACGTATGCAACCCTCTGTACATTCTTAACACCCCACTTAAATTTAACCCTCATCCAACCTTTCTCGGTGTAACCTTTGACCGCACTCTATTTCAGACATCATGTGCCATCCTTATAAAAAAAGTTTCACAGCCGATTCCGTGCTTTCCGCTCTATCGCCTCTGCCTCCTGGGGCCCATCAAAGGAATCCTTATGTACCCTATATAAAGCCTTCATTCGCCCCATCCTTACCTATGCTTCCCCAGGCTGGTTTCCCTTCTCACCTCCTAACCACATCACCTCTGAGAGGATACATAGATCTTCCTGTAGAGTAATCACAGGTAGTCTATGGTCCACTCCTATCTCTCTACTTCATGTAGAAGCACTTCTTCCTCCACTACGCGTCACCCTCAACAACCAATCCCTCTCCTTCTTTGAACGAGCCCTCCGACTACCTTCAACCTTTCCCTAGCTTTTCTAGCAAATTCTAATCCCTGCACACGTCTCAAAAAAGGTTCATGGAGATCCTTCTCCCGAGCACATAACTTTACCCCTAATCTACATCCTGTTCGTGAACCTTTAATCCTCTGCCCTCCTAAACCTTCCTGGTCTACCCCTTCTACTTACACCATTTCACTGCACCTCTCTTCCCCATGCTCTCGTAATGACCCCTTCTTTCGCAATGCCACAGCTACCTCCCATCTTTCCTCCCTATCTCACAGCGATATCACTGCCTGGACTGGCGGTTCGGTACTTGGCAGGCTAGGGCAGGGTGGTGCAGGGATTCACATTTAGTGTACAAAGTGTGTCACTGCTGCCTTCCTCTCCTCGACTGGACTCTGGGCTACCAGTTACAGTGCCGAGACTTGCGCCATTCTTCATGCTCTTGAGTGGTGTATCTCTCACTCCAAGACATGTACCTTTAAATCTACCACCTTATTTTCTGACCCTCTATCTGTCCTATCAACCCTTTCTGCTCTCTTACCATATTTAACTCCCAAATCCCTATCCGATACACAATCTCTCCTTAATGTTTTATCTCAATCCACTTGTAATCAATACTTGGTCACTCTTCCCTCCCTGGTAACGACTTAATTGATTCTCTTGCTAAAGTTGGAGCCTCTCTTGACCCCTCCACAATATCAGTGTCCCTCTCACCCCTTACTTCCTCACAAAAACCATCCCTCTACACCAGTTGGAGACGCAGTGTCCAATCTGGACTCTTTCAACATCAAATCCCTCCAGTATCTTCTGAGGAGCTTACTCTCCTCCGCTCGCTGTGCTCTCGTTTACGCTGCGACGGGCACAGCACTCTCCTTGGCACTTATCTCCACAGGGCTGGTCGAGCCGAGACTCGTCCATTCAGCAACTGTGGTTCTAAATCACCAGACCTTTATCATCTCGTGTCAGACTTCCCTGTACTGGACCATCTGCGTCGGGCCATATTCGGCCACTCCCTCTCCATTCTGGACCTCTGGTTTCGTCCGTGGGGAGTCGCCCGATTACTGGGACTCCGCGGAGTTAATCCGCGCTTTCATTCCCAGAAATAGGTCGGGTAAACCCACCACCACCACCACAATAAGAGCACTATTGCAGCTCATAAGGAAATAATAACATTATTCTCATCGACACAAATACGATCGCTTACTTCAAACTTGTCAACGTCTGATTGTATACTAGGCTACATGCTGCTTGCCTTGCGTCAATGTGTTAACTTTGAGATAAAAAAAATTTATTTGTCATTAATTCTTTAACTGGTCGCCAACTTAAAAAAAACTCAATAAGCTATTGAGAAAAAACTGCAGCAAGGAATTTGCAAAAAAAAACAACTTTTATTCAAACAAAAAAATGTATCGCAGATTACTGCGCGATTGCGTCACATAGGCTAAAACAACTTAAACTGCTCTCGAAACCTATAGCTTCGAAAGGCAAATCATTGTCGCTCGGGATCGGTAACCACCGGCAGCACCGAGTGTTTCAGCAATTTTGTAACATTCCATCCGATCTCCCCAATCCTCTGGTGTCTCATAAGGCAGGACGGTGGGTTCTCTCTACTCGGTCTGTACAGATAGCCGGCGTTGCTAGTAATTTCATTTGATAAAGGGAAGCTACCGATGTACTGTCCTTGGTCTCCGATGGACATGCGATGAAACAAAGTAGTTCCGGGGCCTGTTGTAAGAAAAAAGCTAAAATTATTTGAAAGCACAAAAATTTTTATTCGGGTTTTTTTGTAAAAAACAAAATTGCTAAAAGCTATAAAAATTTGCAATATCTTTCGTTTAGTCAAAACTAGTTAGTACAGTGAGCCTATCAAGAACAGTACAAAAGTAAAAAAGTTATCTTAAAACCAATACCTTCAAGCACTAAGCCTACGTTGGCACAATTTAAAATGCATCATTAAATAAGATCTTTTATAAAATTGACAGTTTAAAAATGTGTAGCATACTGTCTGTAGTAATCGTAATATCTATTATTTAATATTTTATCTCTATTTATTCTGCTGACTTGCAGGAAAGCAACGGAGGTGCTAATACATAAGGCAAACAATTACCGCAACCTGCTTCCGGAGATGCCACGATATTGCTACCAGGTTGTAAATTTTTATTTGGTTTTTTAGTTTTATGAAATGTAAGAAATTTAGAACTGCTTGCCAAGACCACCAAGTAGGGGAAAGTTGAAACCAACTGAAAACCATCAAAAACAAAGTTGAATTCGTGAAAACAACTGAGGCACAATATGTTCACAGGGATGCGACAAATTAACCTAATGAAGTTAAATTTTATTAGTCTGTGTTAGACAACAAGGCTCCCAGTCTTTAGTTTTTCCACCCAGATCCAGTTTTTTCTTGTCCCACCTGGGTTTTTAGGTTTTATTTTTGAAAATTTTTTCAAATCTAAGTTCTTTTTTATAGAAAATAAATAATATTTATTAATATTAACCCCTTTCCTACAAGCATTTCTATAAAAATGATACAAAAAAGGTCCCATTTTATCAATATTTTTGAAAAAATTTTTTTCACAAATTTAATGTCACAAGCAAAAAGTATCCTTTATATGTAGTACAAAAAATGACAACGTGCTCCCGTCGTCCTTTGGAAGGGCATCCACTCCATGTTAGACACCAACAGGACTGAGGCCGAGAGTTTTTTCTTTTACTACCTCAGGCTACTGTACTGCCCACATCATTTCATTTCATTTTTCATTTTATCTTTATATTTTTCTTGCTGAGTCACAGGAAAGCGACGGAGGCGCTATAGGGCAAGTAATTGCCCCGAAATGCTTCGGAGATGCCAACGTATTGCCGTATTGCTGTCCGCTTGAAATTTTTTATTTTGCTTTTTTAGTTTTATAGAGATATGCCTGAAATTTAGAATTGCTTGCAAAGACTACCAAGCAGGGGGAAGTGCCGTAAAGTGTCTTTTCCAAGGACATAACAGAATGGCACGGGTAGGTTTTGAATCGATACTATTGTAGCGTCGCCAAGACGCGAACCAGGTCTGTGATCGCGCACTAATTAAAGTATGCACATGGCGCCTGGTGATTTGTGTGCGCTGCTGTTGCCTGCCCTTTGGCGATCTCTCTTATTGTAACAATTAGCACGAGATAGTTTTTCTTTTTGGTTTTGCCTTCGTAGGAGAAGGTTACTATTAGAGCCTGCTGGCCGCTTCCTCATATATATCCTCTTGGAAATTTGTATAGCCTATAGGCAGAAGTTCGGACGGAACAAATTCGTTATAAACTAATTTGACTAATTTGGTGTATTTAAACTAATTTTGATGTATTCTATTTGAATAACGAAAAGACTGGAATAAATTAGTATTATCTATTGAAGTATAATTCATTTCTTGTACCGAACTAACAACTATGTTGATCACAATCACGGCGCTTAAACCACTCGACCACGCTGCCAGCATAAATAAGCAACGCTTACACGTTCAAATGCTGGCAGTGATGGTGTTAAGCCAGCATCGAGTTTCCTCATCCAAAACCGTCAGACTCGAGCCCATGAGGTGCCCGATGTATGGGGCACGCTGTTGGAACATGGTCTGGGGTTTGGTCAGAGGAGTTGCACTTGCAATTTGATGAAGAACGCGCTCTGAACACATGAATTGAAGAGCGTTGTTTGTAATATTTTTCTACTGTTTTCTCAACTTTTCGACAAATATCTTATATAAAGATTTTTCATAATATTGCAATTTGCAATAATCAACAAACTCGTTTCAAATTTGATATATTTTTTTGGGAAAAATATAACATCTGGGTTTTTTAAAAGGAATCTGGGTTTTTATAAAATCCACCACTCAGACCCCTGTTTGACAATATTTCGAACTTTACTCCTACTTAAAAAAAAAGAAATTATAGGAGTATATTTGTTTCTGCTATATTAATCATCAGAAGAAAAACCGGAAAGCGGGAAATGCAAAAAGGAACAAAATTCCGGAAATTTTCAAAACCGGGATGTTCAAACCCTAGTTTTGATCCTTGTTATTTTGCGTTGTAAAGTCATTTATTTAGACGACCAAAGACAAAATAAGACAGATATAAAAAAGTAAAGACGTTTCTTAATCAGATGCGAGAACTATAAAATTTTCTAAGACACATTCTTTCAAAATAAGATATGGTAATCATCTTTATAACCAAGTGATTCGGCCTGTTGTAAAGGATGATTTATCTAATTTAAGTTTTAAAATCTAACAGTTTATTTAAAGTATTAATAGCAAGATATCAAATGAAGGATACAAATTAGTTTAACGTTTCTCAACTTCAAACGGGAGAGGGGTATCACTGGGAAGTCACAAACATATACCTTAGAAAGATTTCTAATAGTATGTTTACTTGTCTAAAAAAAGGAAGCAAAACGAAGGTTACCGATTAAAAAAATATTTATCCATAATCACTTCCTGGAACATTTACTCGCAAATCATCAATTTGAGATGATAACAGAAGTTTACAACCGTAAGTAATGTTTGTTGCGAAATTCTTCTAGTCGGTCGGAATACTTAACTTGAATAAACAATTATCAGTTTGAGTTATGCTGCCGAGATTCAAAAATTATTTAAATGCGGTAAATTTTAAAATTGCTTTTTGATGAGCTCTTCTGGTTAACTTGACCACATTTGCTCAGCATTATTTGAATTTGACAAGTTTAAATTCAGCCCACCTGTATAAATCATTCTTCGTCCCATCGCTTTGCAACTTGAAGGGTGGTTATACCGTTTTGTCTCCATGTCAAATGATCCTGAAGTCCCACTGGAACGCATAGATGAGGCGCTGTGTACGGGTCGAGATGAAAAGCCCATGACGTAAGCACTTTCGCGACACACCGCTAACAATACTTCTAGCCTGACTACTCTAAATCATGGCAAAAAAGCATATGACACTACAGGTTAAAAATACGATATCTTTTTAGAAAGTTCAACGCTTAATTTATGCTTCTTTTCTTTTCAGCCCAGAGTTTTAAAATTTGCAGCAGTAATTTAAAGTTGCAAAATTTAGATTGGTTAGTTTGCTTACTATGAAAAAACCTCGCTAATTACATGTATAAAGCTACCAGATTGCTTTGAACTTAAACCATTTAAGAGCTAATTTCTGTAAAATGCGTAACTTCTTCAAATGATAGGTACTGTAACTTCTGTAAAATGACCAGACAATAAAAGAACCGCTAAAATTAAGTGAATGCAGTCCGAGTTTTTCAATATGATGGGCCCCTTTTAAAAATTGGTAAAATTTTTGGGCCGCAGTTGATATGAAATTGTTTGAAATAAAGGCTAAAAAGTGTTGTTTTTAACAGTGAACGTAAAGTAAAAACCAAAAAAAGTTTTGAAAAGTGTGTGAGAACCATTTCTTAATTCTTGCATGACTTTTAAAGACAAATTTTTCCTTGAAAAAAACACTTGCGCAATATCCCAAACTATTTATTTAAGCTGTAGTAAAAAACTGCCGCTGCTCCTAATCAGCAAAGTTGAAATTGTTTGGTTGGCCGCAGAAAATCACGTCGAGGTTTGGTCCGCCCGTCGCCGCTATAAATCTAAATTACCTTAGCAAAGCAAGTCAACATATGGAGAAAAGTGACAAACTATATAATTTCTTAACTGCTGTACTTGAAAATACAAATACTCAAACTATTCTCGCTTTTTAAGTTTATTCTACTGGATTTCATCTTTTTTAATTAATCTTTACCAATTAAGTTATTTTTAGCAACATTTTGCTGGCAATTAAGAAAAACTAACCGTTTCAACTTGATATAATTTGTTTGGCAATGGTCTTAAAAACAACAGGTTTCCATAAATACCAAGGCAAATATAAAAGCGCATCGTTTATATACACGCTTCGATTGAAACAGCCTTAAAGATTTTCTTTAAGTAGACAACCTTATTATAACATTAAATGTCAGACGACTATTGTTTTGGATCTCGATCAAACAAAGACATTTGTATTGATTTATGACACAATAAAAGTAAGGACATGGTACTATGTGATTGTACAAACACTGTTATGAATTGTTTACAGTTTACAACTTAAAATACAAAGAGATAAAACATGCATCTGATATTACTAAATAAAATTACTTAAGCTAAGAAATTTAATTCTTATTCAAAATGAAGGGTTTGAACCCGATATACCGGTACACTAAATTGGGTCCAACTTCTGCATTCGGAAAGTTATTGTTAAATGCGAAATAAGATTGTTAATTTTACGGTTGATAATTTATCAAACGTTTTATTTAACTTTTTTGATATTTTATTTATTTTCATCTCTAAATTCTCTTGACTCACAGCTATATTTAGGGCAACCGTCCAGCGATTACCTGCCCTATACATCGGGCACCACATGGACCACGAGGTCTGACGGTTTTGGATGACGAAACTCGACACTGGCTTAATAACACCACTGCCACAGCATCTGATTCAGGCAGTGCAGCAGCCTGGGGTAGTAAAAGGATAAACCCTTGGCCCTGTCCTGTTTGTGTCTGACCTGGAGTGGATGCCCTTTAAACGACGACGACGACGTTGTACGATAAAAATTTTTTTGGTTTTTAAGTTGTTTTTTTTTAAAGATACGATTGAAATTTAGAGCTGCTTGCTAGGATTACCAAGCGGAAGAAAGTTTCGTAAAGTGTCTTTTTCAAAGACATAACGGGATTATTCGGGTAGGTTTTAATCCGTCAGTGTCCATCGCGTTCGTTATCAGTATCGCGATCACTCGGCCACGCTACCGACTAAATAGCCAAAAGTTTTCTTTTTTTTTTCTTCAAAACAATTTTTGTTTGTTTGCATTCATGGGTGTAGGGAATTAAAATATCTTTTAAGCCCGAATTTGATAATGATGTTCTTTATGAAAATTATGACTCTAAAAATAAATTTTGGCAACAAGGCCTATTACTTTTTTTTTGTCGGCACTGATTCTTAAAGGAATAGCTGGGTACCAATTTCCTGCATCAATGAAGATGTTTAATCAGTGCAGTACGGCAAATTTTTTAAAAGTTTAGGCTATTGGGCGATTGTCTAAAAATCAAAAGTCAACCAACTTTTGCGCGGTTTTGATCGTTTTTGTGAGATGCTTATTTGTTTAGTTTTAACAAAAATTACGGTGATTAATGAACACGTTAGCGTGCTGTGATCTACTACTGTAGATGCCGTTTTTGTTCTTAAAAGTTGTCTTATTGTAGTCAGGAGTTGATGCGTTTGTTTTCATTTTGAAATCGCATAATTGCGGGCCGAAAATACGCTCAACATAGATACATCATATTTGATTTGAGGTTCGCATGAGGTTTCATCTCTCTCGAGTTAGCATCTTGTCATGTGGTGTGATTGAGGCTATTCTGGGCCCTGGCTCGGGACTGGGACTCCCTTAGCTGATCTTTTGGGTCAATAACATCTACTAGTCTTGAGCTACGGCCGGTTAGTGTCGATTGAGCCCGATAAGAGAGTTTAGTAGCGCCCGGTTGTTCTATCGTTTGATCGGAGTGAAACTGAGACGGATGGTAGAGGATATTCGGAACAACTTAAGTGTTTTAACACCACTCCGATGTGGCTGAACGTTTAGCCAAGCAAAAGCGATACTTCGTGGAATGATTGATTTAATACACTTGCTACCAATAATTAGGCTTAGTCACCATGCATTTGAGCCAGATTAAATCACTTTAAAACCTGGTACCACGGAGGCGAGCAGGCGGCGGTGGTGGTCTTTTTAACTAATGCTTTTATTTGTGCTGGTGGAGTTACCCTTTGTTTATTGAAGCTATTTTCTTTTTAATATCAATATCTTTTCTCTTTTGCTGCACCTCGCATTTTATCTTGGTTTTCTTGTTTTGGCTAATAACTTATTAGTTCTCGCCTATAGTTTTGATTTTTGGCCCAGATGGTAGGTGCTTTCACGCAGCCTGGGCCGTGAGTAAGTCTGTTCATTGATTTTAAAAATGACAGACCGAAACCAAACCTACCAAAACGGAAGGGTATCCACCCATTCCGATGTTCAGTGTGGGTCTGCTAATTGGCAAACGTCCTTTTCAGGACGGGGCAATGCTAGGATAAAACTGCCCTTTTCAGGGCACATTGCCAACAAGTTCCGAAGACCCACTATTCTTCAGCTGAACATCGAATGCCTCACTGCAAGCAAGATGAACGTTCTTCATCACCTCGCTATGCAGTCTGAGGCACTCGTCATCCTACTGCAGGAGACCCACTCACTGCACTGATGCAGAGAAGTTGGTACTTCCAAACTACCAACTAGCTGGGTCTTCTTTAAGCAGGAAGCATGGCCTTGCCACGTTTGTCCACGAGCGACTGAGATACACGCTTTTGGACCAATCTCCACCGACATCGGAGATCGAGTGGCTGTGTGTGGACGTTGATGGCTATAAAATAGTCAACGTTTACAAGCCACCGCCAACGCGATTGCGAACCCTAGATCTCCCAGTGTTTCCTCACCCCTGTCTTTACGCTGGCGATTTTAACTGTCGTCATGCTGACTGGGGTTACGATGATAACAGTCCGGACGGTGAGTGCTTGGCTGGCTGGGCAAGTATTAATTGTCTTGCCATCCTATATAATGCCAAGGACGCTGCCATTTTTTATTCCGGCCGCTGGAACACTGGCATCAATCCAGATCTAGCTTTCGCCAGCGTAGGTCCAAACAGTCGCTTACCGGATAGACGTGTCCTTGAGAAGTTTCCCAGGTCACAACATCGACCCTCGCTTATTACACCACCGAGGTTTGCTATGGCCGTGCCAAGCATGCCTGTTAAGCGATGGAACTTCTGCAAGGCCAAATGGAGTCACTACATTGCTTTGACGAATTAATTCGCAAAGATTTTGTTGCCGCCTGATTCACTTGATGTGGATGCGGCTTACCAGGACTTCTGTAACACCATTAAGAAAGCAGCCAAAAAGACTATCCCACGCGGGTATCGAAATAACTATATTCCGTGTTGGGATGCAGAGTGTGAATCCCTCTATAAAACCTTTCTGCAGTCTCCTCAGGGAGACGACTCAAGTTTGGCTGCTACAGCTCTGCTTGCCAAGCTTGACAAAAATCGGAGGGATCGATGGTCCGAAGCAGTTCGGAGCATTGACTTCTCGCACTCTAGTCGAAAAGCATGGAGTATTTTGAACAACCTTACTGGTAGGTCACGACACTCTCCTCGTCACTGTCCCATTTCAGCCGATGCTGTTGCATCTCAGCTAGTTAGAAATGGGAAATACCAGGCTGTTGATCGCAAGTCATCTCGACTTGCTTTCAAGAAGTGTCTGACCTTTGGAGGGCCACAACACCAGACTCAGTAAATATCTCTGACAATTTTTCACAGAGAGAATTTACTGCTGCCCTTCAACATTTAAAACCAGGTAAAGCTTTGGACCTGATTCTATTTGCCCCGAGCTTATACTCCATGCCGGAGCTGCTTTGAAGTCCTGGTTACGTGACTTCCTTTCTTTCTGTTTGCGCCGACTCAAAATTCCCAAGATCTGGAGAAGAGCGCTTGTGGTCGCGATCCCAAAGCCAGGAAAGCCGTGAGGGACCCAAACAGTTATCCACTAATATCTCTGCTCTGTGTCCCCTACAAGATCCTCAAGAGGCTTATCTACGCCCGCGTTGAACCATTAATCGATCCACTGCTTCCTAAAGAGCCTGCTGGGTTCCGACGCGGGAAGTCAACCGTAGATCAAGTTGTTCTGCTAACCCAGAACATCGAGGATTCTTTTGAGGCTAAAAAGAAGGCCGGTGCCGTATTTATTGATCTGACAGCTGCTTATGACACTGTCTGGTACCGTGGCCTTACCTGCAAGCTGCTGAGACTACTTCCGGATAAGCATATGGTCAAAATGATTATGGAGCTTGTCCGAAATCGAAGCTTCACCCTTACCACCGGTGACAGCAAGCAAAGCAGGCTACGCCGTCTTAGAAACGGCGTTCCTCAGGGATCGGTCTTGGATCCCCTCCTATTTAACATCTATACGTACGATCTTCCTTCCATGATTTCCAGAAAGTTTGCTTATGCTGATGATTTAGAATTGTTGCACTCTTCTGGAAACTGGAAGGACTTGGAGGGGACCTTAAGCCAAGACATGTCCACACTGTCAGCGTATCTCCAGACTTGGAGGTTGAAGCTCAGTCACACTAAGACGGTGACGGCAGCCTTTCACTTAAATAACCGAGAGGCCAAACGTGAGCTAAAAGTCTACAACAACGGCAGACTTTTACCGTTCTGTCCAAACCCTACTTATATTGGGGTACAACTAGACAGATCGCTCACGTTTTGTGACCATCTAGAGGCATTGCGCAAAAAACTATCTTCGCGCGTCACACTGCTGAGGCGACTCGTGGGCTCGGGATGGGGTGCTGGTGCTAAAACACTACGCATAGCCACCTTGTCTCTAGTCTACTCAGTAGCTGAATACTGTACGCCAGTCTGTTGTCGTAGTGCTCACACTCGCCTCATTGACAATGTCTTGAACGACGCCTTGCGCATGGTTACTGGATGCCTGCGTCCCACTCCAACGGACCACCTACCTGTATTCTCAGGCATCCAGCCAGCTGAGCTTCGCCGAATGGGAGTGACACTCTCCTTGGCCACCGTGGATCTCTGGACCCCGATCATATCTTGTATGGTCTTTTAAGTGGGTCCTCAGATACTCGCCAAGCGAGACTAAGATCTAGACGCCCGTTTGTGCCAGCTGCGCGGAATCTTTTGGACAACCTTGCCAGACTTGGCATCCGCGCCTTTGAATGGACAAATCACAAATGGAAAACGGAGTATTGTGAAAATGCTTCCAGGCTCCGTGCTTTTGCGCCCGAGACCGGTGCCAGGCCTGTTGGGATGGGCTTACTTGGAGCAGCTTGGGTTAAGCTCAACCGCATGCGGGCTGGTGTTGGGCGATTCCATTCGTCCATGCACAAATGGGGTCTCGCTCCTTTACCGAATTGCGAGTGTGGCGACTCTGAGCAAACCGCAGACCATGTACTAACAGTGTGCCCTATACATCGGGCACCACATGGAGCACGAGGTCTGACGGTTTTGGATGACGAAACTCGATGCTGGCTTAATGACATCACTGCCAGCATCTGATCCAGGCAGTACAGCACAGCAGTCTGGGGTAGTAAAAGGATAAACCCTCAGCCCCAGTTCTGTTTGTGTCTGACCTGGAGTGGATACCTTTCAAACGACGACGATAGTTTTGATTTGACAAATGAGATAATAATTGCAGAAATAAAAAATTTTAACCCGAGAGCAACACTGTATCTTGAGAACTCTGAAAGCAGGTCAGGCGAATCGCTTTGTTTCCCACTTGACGCCTTCGATGTGGTCATGTGATTCAACTTGATAAGATACCCTTGAGAAGCTGTTTGAAACAAGAATTTTTCAGTTTTTGCAGATTAAAAATAAAAGTTTAGCATAAAAAAAATTCCAGCCGAGACTTTCTATGACTAACTTAGGTTAACTCGAACAGAGTGAGCCTCTTTTGAAATCTTGTTTTTCGTCTGTTAAACAACTGAAATAAAGACAGTGATTCTCAACATTTTTTTATCGCTGGC
The DNA here is from genome assembly GCA_963680785.1 of Diplosoma virens. NCBI lineage: Eukaryota > Metazoa > Chordata > Ascidiacea > Aplousobranchia > Didemnidae > Diplosoma > Diplosoma virens. The sequence goes on from OY796897.1 coordinate 10,721,393, forward strand.
TAATAATAAAACCTTGCCGATCCAATTTAAGTACGTAATAAAAAAGTCTGCACTCTAAAAAACATTTACTAAATCCCATCGAGCGCTAAAGTCATTGCAGGCCTACTGCCTGTGTACTCTAAGAGAAGCACTATTATAAAAAGCTACTTAGTAATCGAAAGGATTCGTTAACTGCGAACAGTTTGTGATCCAAAAAATAAAACCGTAAGCATAAGGCTCATTTCCACTACGAGCCTTGGCCGGATTATCTTTTGTTTCTTTTATCGATTTTTTGCTTCTTTTAGCGCTTAAGCGCGGAAAGAAGTAGAAAAGAATCAATAAAATAAAGAAAGAATACTCCCGCCAACGCTCGTAGTGGAAAGAAAACCCAAGTTGTGATTCCTGGTGTTGAAGAACGCAGAAGCAGGCTGTTAACAAAACTATTCAACCACACGTAAGCGAAGTTTATTAAACTACATGACGCACTTAATAAGAATCAAGCGGAGAAATGATCTTCATCTAAAAGGCACGAAAGAAAGACACCAAAACGGTAACCTATAGGTAAGAACGAAAAGTAGTATTCACTTTTCGGAATTGCTGTTTAGTAATAAATTAATACTGATAATACAGATGAAACAAAAAAGATCATGAAATGGAGAAGCACCTCATAATGACAGTATAAAAATGAAATGGCTGATCAAAATAAATCGACGTCTTTCAACTTTAAAACAGCGAAAATTCTCTGTTAGTTAAAGCCATGGTCTCAACGAATCTAAAAAGAAAAAAAGATTTAAAGCAACAATATTATATTCTATTAAAGCAACTTTACGTAAGACTTTAATTCTTTTTACTGTCCCTCTCTAACGAAGCATTTGGTTATGCGCAACTCCGATTTTAAAAACTCGTATTCTGATGTCTGTCGACAGAGTGGTCGAGTGGTTAGCGCGCCATGGTTGTGATCGACATGATCTCGGTTCGAAACGCGCCATTATTTGCACCATTATGTTTTATCCTAAAAAAAAACACTTTCCACCACCACCCAGCAGTGCTTTCCTCTGCTTGGTGGTCTTGGCAAGCAATGTTTCAGTCCTACAGTATCTCTATAAAACTAAAATACCAAAATAAAAAATTTCAACCGGACAGCAATATCTTGGCATCTCCAGAAGCAGGTGGGGTAATTGCTTGCCCTATGTATAGCGTCTCCGTCGCTTTCCCACGAGTCTGCAGGATAAACATAAAGGTAAAATTAATAAATGAAATAAAGTAAAAGCCGTTTATTTATGATCAAAAAACGGACCAAATAAAATTAGAAAGGTACCTTGTCATTTCGCTGTTACGGTGAACATGCCTCGGTCCATCCGTCCAAGAATATTTTGCTTTAGGGGAAGTACCATCGCGCGGCATCCACCAACCATAATTATAGGAATCTGTAGGCGGCACTCGGTATATATCGTTTGGCGCTAAAAATATAAGAAACCAATCAGCAAGCACAAGGGAGAGAACCTGAAAATTTAGAGCGGATGATTGTGCTTTCGATAACCTCTAAAGTTCTCGTCGCTTTGCCGTAGTGTTCAAAAAAACAATTTAGACAAATTTCTTTGCTTAACGATCTTAACTTGCACTTAATACACTAAAATATTTAAAAAAACTATGAGATACACACAGGAAAGCAGTGAGCTATTCCATTATTTTTAAAATGACGATATGATGAGATAAAAGTGCTAGAAAATCTTAGCTTGCAGTCAAATTTATTAAACTAGAAAAAAATATAATCTTTTGTAAATTGAAAATCGATAATACGTTATAAAGTAAAAATTTTCAATTGAACTCACCATTTTGTGACCTAACATGCTTAGTTAAAAGCGTAATATGCTTGGAATAGCTTTTTTCATTGCCTAATTCAGGATTTGTGAAGTTGTTAAAGTGATCTGGAACTCTTCCTGTGCATGGAATAGGAGGTAGTTTGAGATAAGCAGGAGCCGGTTCGGAAGATCCTATAGAAAGACATTTTATACCGAAACTCGGAACAATCATTTAAATGTGCTTGGTTATCAAGTTATTATGAAATTTTCTGCCATTGTATTCACACAGAAATTTCATACAAAATCGAATTTACTTCCAAAAAATTGTTTTTCCTTTCTGACAAAGATTGTCAAAGGGTAGAATTATGTTTAAGTGTAAATGGAAACTGGTGCTCATTCAATCTTAAACAATTAATTTCCTACCTAAAGTATTTGTAATATGAAAAATAACATAATTCATAAAATCTTACCATAAATAAATTACTAGAGTTTTTAGCAGATACAACCCTTGTTTTAACAAATACCTTTAATAACACTAGCCTACTAATCATAATTAGCCTTTGTTGACAAACAAAAGCGGGGAGCTTGTGGCTGTGGCTGTAACACATGTGCTTAAAAACCAGGACTCTGTGCAAATTTTCTTCATTAGAAAAAGTTTATTAACTGTTTTAAAACTGAATTATATTTTGAGAGTTAATGTAAGAAATTTTTTCAAACATGGTTACTTTAAAAAAACATCATTATTTACTCTGGAGTCTTATATACAAATACAGTATGTCCACAAAGTCTTTAGACAATTAAAAAATTTATTGCAAAGACATTTGATGAGGTATCTTATATAGATTTATTGGTGCCAGTTTAGCTTGTGATCTATCCAACAAATATGATCTACCACTACCTTTTCCACTCTCTCTCACTCTCTCACTCTCCACTCACACTTTCACTAACACTTCCACTCTCACTCTCCACACTATGATCTATCACTTCCACTATGATTTTGTATGTGATCTACCCAAAAAATATCTCTCACTCTCCACTCACACTTTCATTACCATTTCACACACTCACACTTTCACTCACACTTCCACTCTCACTCTCTCACACTATGATCTACCACTTCCACTATGGTTTAGTATGTGATCTACCCAAGAAATATCACTAGGTAGATCACATACTAAACCAACATTGATTTGTTTTATATTAATCAGTGTTATATAAACTTTTTATTCAAACTAAAATTTTGTGTTTCAGATTAAATTATTATGTGTATTTCAATTTATTATTGAAAAATTTTATATTTAAAGTGACAACCTGATTTTGCACTCTTAAGCATGCTCAATTGCTCATATTAAAAGAGTTGAAGTTTTTACAACTTTAACTTAATTTTCTATAGTAAAACAGCAAAAATAGTTACAGAAGAGATATACTTAACTTTAATGTTATGGTCAAAGTGAAGTATCAATTTACCAAGTACAAAAAATGTACATCTAACCTGTAGAAGCTGGACAAGTTCCTGGTCTTTTTTCTAATAGCTTCGATTTAATTGGGTTTTGATATCCTAAACCAGTTAATCCAAAAAAGGCCATAACTTATTTGCTACAATTACTTGAAATTATTTCAGCTTTAAAACAAATCAAAATTATGCAGTTAATGATATTGATGCTTAAAAAATTTGTCAGCTTTTGAGCTTAAGAATTAAGCCAAACATATTTTCTTATGTAAAATTCTTTATATTTTTTATCTTTATCAATTTAAGCAGTAGACTTTTAATCACATATGACAAATTTTTATAAAAGGTTGCTATATGATTAACTTTCTTAAAATTATTTTTACCATTGCCATAAATGTTAAACAAAAAAACTTAATAATTGCTAGTGAAAAAAATTAAACAAATATACTTATTTTATTGCATTGTTCCAAATTTAACAATGATAACTACATCTTCTATAGTTTTTACTACCAGCTTTATATTTCACATTTCCTGTTGGAAGTTCAGTAATCTAATGAATAATAGTTATTGAAGATGGTAAAAAGTTTTTGTCCTAAAGAATTGCTTAATAAAGTTATAATATGTCTTTCATGAATTGCAAAAAGTGAAAATATTGCATAAAATATAAATTTTTAAAAATCTAAACATAAAAATTGAATTATACTAAACTTTTAATGTGCTCGATTTATTTTTTAATCTTTGTGAATTTTTATCAAATTATTTATAAATGAAAAAAGTCTTGAACATTTTCGTGTACAATTAAAAATAAAAAAATTACCTCTCAACATGGTGAATAGACAAATTATCTTTTTAAAACAGTTGTTGCTGTAAAGTTATTGCTTAAATGTTATATTACTTTTATTCTCACAAAAGCAAGCTTGATTTACAGAAAAAACTGGCAGTACAGAAAGCTTTTGTCAAAAATTGAACACTCACTTGAAAATTGATGTCTGAGTAATTTTTAAAGTAATTACTGTAATGAGGTGGAAAAAATCATTTAATTTCTTTGCCTTACTTAATGTCTATAAAGCCTTCACAAAATAAATTCAATGTTGTTGGAATCAATGATTTAAAAGGTTTTACCAGTAAAAAAAAATCAAAATTCAATGTTAGATCAAATTTTTAGTTTAGCAAATTTTTCTCTTTTGCCATTTAAAAAAAGTTACCACATACATGGGTTACCTGAATGTATGACTCACAAATTTAATTTAAGTACTGGTACTGGTAAATTGTGTTTGGCTAGATTTTACCAAAGAAATTAATTGACAAATTACTACTGTTTTTACATGTCTTGGCCATTAGTTATTCCTTTTACTCAATTTCTGAAATTGTTTTTTTTTTATTGCCCATTAATGAGAATTGAATATTTAGTATAATAGTTTTATTTTATTTTATCTCTATATTTATCTTCCTGACTCACAGGAAAGTGATGGAGGTGCTAATACATAGGGTAAGCAATTACCCCAACCTGCTTCCAGAGATGCCAAGATATTGCTGTCTGCTTGCAATTTGATAAAGATAGGACTTTAATTTAGAACTGCTTGCCAAGACCATTAAGCAAAGGAAAGTGCTGTAAAGTTTCTTTTTCAGGGACACAACAGAATGGCACAAGTGAGTTTTGAACCCAGACCATGTTGATCATAAGCACGGTGCTCTACCACTCAACCATGCTGCTGACTAAGGTGTTGAATGTGGATATAAAGGAGTCTTTTTCTTGTTTATTTAGATGCTCAAGTTAATCTTCATATACGGATGATATTTAGATTATTGGTGTTCTTATTTGATTTTTAACTATCTTGTTTAAAGCTAAACAATCACATTTATTCCAAATCTTTTAGTTTGCTTCATAAATAGGTCCACACATTCAAATTTATTGGAGCATATATAGTTGTTGTTGTTGTTGTTTTTTGGCATAAAATAAGGTTTTCTTACCTAACAACTTGATTTCTAATAATCTTTCTATTTTGCAGCGTTGCAAAAACATGAATTTATTTGTCAAATTTTAAGTTTTTAGGTTTAAGCTTCGCCATCACCGTTTAGAATGGCACCCATTTCCATTCAGACACAAACAGGACTGGGGCCGAGGGTTTACCTTTTATACTATTCCAAGCTGCAAATTAATAATTGAAAAGCGTAAACCCAGTTCAACACAAACGATTTTAAATATAACTAAATTTTACACTTTTATGTTTTAACAAAAATAAAATGAGCAATTCAAAAAAAATTGTTTCAAGGAATACACACCGAAATTTACAAAAAATTTGGGAAAAGTAATAAGAACCCAGTAAAAATTTTTGATAACAAATAAAATTACATTTGTTTTTATGTTATTATTACAGGTTATACAATAAAATGAATATAATAACATATTACAGGTTATATTATTAATGTAACAAATAAAATTACAGGAAAAATTACAGTTGTTTTTATGGTAACAAATAAAATTAACGTAAATCTAGCTGTTATTGAAAAGTTGTAGTTATATTATATTACTAAGGGTCAAACTAGTTCAAAGGAAACTGATTTTTCCAAGATAATATTCAATAACTGGTTTCAATTCTTTATTAACTTTCAAATTTAATAATTTCTTCATTTTTTGTATTTTTTTTCATTTCTACATTTCAGGTTCTGATTTGCAGGAAAGCGACCAAGGCGCTGTATTTAGGGCAAGCAATTACCCCGACATGCTTTCAAAGAATCAGTGATGGCCTTAGTTCGGATCAAACGGAGTGCCTACACTAAGACCTCCTAAAATGTCAAAAAGTGGCCCTCCTAAGGAAACATTGCTCTATTTCTTATAGAAGCACCACGACAGTGGTTCCTCCTGTCTACACCTTAACTTTAGAATGAAAGTAGGGACAATGCGCTTGATTGAAAGTGATGACTTTTTTTTAGGGATCGCTATGTTTTTGGGACAAAAAAAATGTTGAACCACTAAACAGTGTTCCCCTTTTTTTTTTGCACCGGGCCTTCTTTTTTGCGAGGCCATGCAAAGATGATAAGATATTATTGTCCGGTTAAATTATATTTATTTTTATTGGTGTTATCATGGAAAGTTTTTTCTTCTGTTTTTTTTTTAATTGATAGAAGTATGACTAAAATTTAGAGCTGCTTGCTAGAACCGTCAAGCAGGGGAAAGTGCCTAATGTGTCTTTTCCAAGAACCCAATAGAATAACGCCAATAGGTTTTGCACCGAGATCATGTCGATTACAATCACGGCGCTTTTAACTAGTCGACTACGCAACCGCAATTTAAAAGTCTTTTCCGCCACAAAAGTTTGATCTTTTATTACTAACACGTGGGTCATAGATTTTCAATATTTTTGGCGATCCCTTTTAATATTTTTATTTTGTTTTTAGTTAATCTTTGCATTTATTCTCCTGAAAAGCAGTAAAGCGTCGAAGGCGCATCACAAAGTATACATAGGGCAAGCAATTATCTCAACCTGCTGTTGGAGATGTCAAGATTTTGCTTCCGGTTGAAAGTTTTTTAATTGTTTTTTTAGTTGTATTATATTTATTTTTTTTAGTTTTGCCCAACCACAAAAAAGTACAAAATTAGTACTAAAAATGTGTTGTTGCATTTTGTTATTTTGTCTCTAAGAAACAAAAAAGATTTTTTTATGTTATAACTAATTTTTAAGCAGCTGTCTCCAAAACCATTTCACCTAATGAATAAAAAAAAAATTTCATGTGAAAAGAATCAATTTTTTTTGCCTTACAAGTCATTGTAATGCAACGAAATAATACTACAGTGAATCATCTCACAATCAATAAAATATTTATGCGGTTGCACTTACATTTGAATTAAATTTTGATATGCTTTTTTGAAAAAACCAACAATTTTATTTCAGTTCAGTTCAGTTTCTTTTATTTTTGCTCCGCCACATGAACAAAATGTAATAAAATGTTAAAAAGTTTGTGAGTTGTTGAAAGACGGGGTTAGAAAAAGGAAGAAGCAACAAAACGAATTGACGTTGTGACTTGCTAATCAGCAATGAAAAGTGTGACCTATTGTATCATATAGAAGCAAGGTTGCTTCACCTCATTGTAAAGTTGTGCAAAAAAATAGAAAAAAAGAAAGAAAATAAAATATAAGACCGAGATTATTTGCTTTATAAAACGCTGCTATGGGGGCGGTGCCTTGGTGGCACCATAGCAGATTTTGGCTTGAAGAATATGATCAGTCCTTAAAATATCAGTCTGACCCTTTTTGGTCAAAGGCTTGTTGTGCTTCCCACCATATTTTTGCCGCCAACGCAACAATGCCTCAAATACATGGTACGTCTTGCTTTGTTGCGCTTTTCTTTTTTGTCTCCTAGTATGTTTTTCCCTGTCTTATAATTCTATTTGTTCTATGTATTTATCTGCTTTTCTATGTAAGGTGTTGCAACCATGCACCATTCTTATAACTACTATATCAAATATTACTGTCTGCATGCTATAACGATAACGTTTAACGTTTTGTTGCTTCTTCCTTTTTCTTCTTCTGCTGTAGTCCTATATGTTTGTTTATTTCTTTCTGTTTTTCTTGTCGCGGAGCAGAAATAAAAGATACTGATACTGATACTGATATATGTAAAAGCATAAACATATTCCACCAGTCCAACAGGCAAACAAACACACCGAAAGAAATCCTGTTGTGGATCAAAAGATCATTTCTTGAACAAAAACCTCAGTAAAAAAAAATACAAAAACAAAAACAAAAACATTAACAGCCTTGGTAAAAAATCACAAAAAAAAACAAAAAAACAACATAAGAAAACATACGTAAAAAAAAAAATACAAAAACCGATGCAAAATAATAATAATAAATGGTAAAATAAAATTTATGCGATAACTGAAAAATTGTTCTTGTAGAAACAAGAGTAATCCTGCAGAACTTTTCTTGAGTCTTTTTTTAACCATTTGTAAAGTTGAACATTTTCAAATTGTTCAGTTGTTTTCCGGAAACACAAGAAAAAGAAGACCAGCGAAAGATATTAAATGATGACCTACGGAAGAGTTTAAAAGTTTGATTGTTGTTCAAGAAAAAATGCTTTAGATTTTTTAACAAATGTACTCAAGAATTTACATGGTTTATTTTTTTAGGTAACTCATTCCAAATTTTTGAGCCAATGTATCTTATTGATTGTTTTATTACTGTGTTTTTCCATGGTATAGATATGATTTGAGAGTTACTTCTAGTAATTACAGTGGACGTTTTTCTTTGAAATATATTGTTAAATGCTGACAGTAATTGCTTATGGAATAATTTATACATGCAAATTGAAATATTTAATTTATAGAGTAATTGTATATTAAAAATATTGTCTTTTCTTATTTCTTTTTTGCGTTTTTGGCGGGATTAGTACAAATTATCATATTAATAAACTTGTTGCAGATTTTTTGTAATTTATTGAGTAACACAGAGTGTCCATGGCACCAAGTAGTTATGAATTTCCATTTCCCGAGAAGTTTAGATTGGCTTGTTTAAACCGCTGAGTAATAACCACAAGCAAAGATTAGTCTTACCGATAAACACAATAACATGCCGAAAGTAGGAGTCTATTGTCTACTCAAAAAAAAATTCATAAAAGTATTGGTTTTGTAAAATGCCACTTTGTTACTATAATTACTGGAGTCAATATGCAATTAAAAATGTAATTTATTTATTTTTTCTTGCTCTTGCATTGAATAAAAATTCAAATTTATAAAATTATTTAATTTGTAATGTTGCAGCACAATAAAATTTTGTACTGTTTGAATTTTTAATTAGTTTTAGTTATAAATATCCTATATAACTCCTAGATTCGTATTCCCGTAAAAATTTGAAGCTAATCGAAAATATCGTCACAGTAGCATAGTTATCCTATTAACTCCTTATCTTTTAGATTTAGTCTCATATATCTGAATTTGAATATATATTGCCAACTCAATTTATGTTGGTGTTAAATTTTGTTGCCTTTCGGTTGAGTTACAAGCATAGATGAGAATTTTTTTAATCCAAGCACTTTTCTACTCTTTTTCGTTATGAGAATCGTACACGTATATTTTGTTAATTTTAAAATGCTCTAGAATTCCAAAATAAGATGAAACATTCTGTAAGGGTGATGGTACAGTATACATAGGCTCTTCGTTTGTCTATTGAAGACGTTTAAAAGCTTGTCGGTATCAGTAGATTATACTTTGGTTATTGCATTTTGATAGATTGCGTGATGACCGAAATATCAGACTGTTAATTATATTTAAAGACAAGTTTTTTAAAAAAATATATTTGTAAATTGTCAAGGGGTTTCAATTTAAATAGATGATATCTTTAGATTTCCATTGTACACTCTTTGCACTGAGCTGCTGCTGCTGCACAGAATCTTTTGGACAACTTTGTCAGACTTGGCATCTGCACCTCTGAATGGACAAATCACAAATGGAAAATGGAGTGCTGTGAAAATGCTTTCAGGCTCTGTGCTTTTGTGCCCGAGACTGGTGCCAGGCCTGTTGGGATGGGCTTACCCCGAGCAGCTTGGGTTAAGCTCAACTGCCTGTGGACTGGTGTTGGGTGATTCCATTTGTTCATGCACAAATGGGGTCTTGCTCCTTTACCGAATTGCGAGTGTGGCACCTCTGAGCAAACCACAGACCATGTACTAACAGCATGCCCTATACATTGGGCACCACATGGAGCACGAGATCTGACAGTTTTGGATGATGAAACTCGATGCTGGCTTAATGACATCACTGCCAGCATCTGATCCAGGCAGTGCAACAGTCTGGGGTAGTAAAAAGATAAACCCTCGGCCCCAGTCCTGTTTATGTCTGACCTGAAGTGGATACCCTTCAAACGACGACGACGACATACACTCTTTAAAAAAAATTAATTTATTTTCTAATTTTTTGTTTATTTATATACTATGGAATGTTATGGTAATGTTGCTATGGAATGATATGGAAATATTGATTTTTGTTTGAAAATTAATATGGCTTTTATTTTTATTCTAATTACTGTCTTATTTTTGTTTGCTTTTAACCTTGAATTTTTCTCAAATTACATTAATCCTTTTCAACACTTGTATAAAATTTGTTGCATGATGCCTATGGTTTTTTAAAAAAAGTTTTCAGCTAATTTATGTAACAATAGCATATTTGGGTCTTGTTCACTGTTACTAACCTCACAGGCTTTGGGATTCCATTAAATTTAAAAGGTAATGAACTAAACTTGACAACTATTGAACGAAAGCCACATTTTATGCATTTACATAAAATTTTGGGTTTCTTCAAGAAGTCATTACAAATGACTTTTTGGTGAAGCTAACCTGGATCTTCCCTGTGGTTACTATTGTTTTTGAAAAGATTTTTTCCTCTTGGTTTCTTTAATTCCATCCTAGTGCTGTAGGGGGGATTCCAGGTTAGTTTCACCAAAAAAATTAAAGTCTTTTTGAAAAGTAACCATAAGTGATTTTTTTTGGTAAGACTAACCTGGAATATCCCTTTCAGCACCAGGATGCAATAAAAAGAAACCAAAAGAAAAAGGATCTTTCAAGAACTGATAGTAACTGCAAGGAGATCCAGTTTAGTTTTGTGAACAAAAATTGCTTATAGTGACTTCTTGATGAGACCCAAAAATTGTTTATGGTGAGTTCTTGAAGAGACCAAAATTTTCTGGTCTTATCAAAAAGCAACCAAAACCATTTTTTGTTTGTAAAACTAACCAGGAGTTCCCTTAGAGCACCAAAAGAAAATGAAAATTGCATGAAGTAAAAGATTTTTCTTCCCAAAGCTTTTCATCTGACACTCTTCAGGGGAAATTGTCAGAATGAAGCAGAATTGAAACCGAACTAAGTTATAAAGGGGGAAAGCAGAGTTCTCATTGGCTGAAAGAAGTTAGCCAATGAGAGAAAAGATTAAGAAATTTTCAAAGAGTAGATGAATTCTTTTTGCTTACACAGAAGGGGATTGAGAGATTTAATGAAAGTCGCTTTAAGAGCAGAAAGGTGAAAAGAAGAGCAACCTCAAGCGAGAATAGAAAATTTTGAAAATGAAGGGCCCAATGTGCCCTTCATTACAGCAATAAAAAATTTTCTATTCTTGCTCGAGGTTGCTCTTCTTTTCACCTTTCTGCTCTTAAAGCGACTTTCATTAAATCTCTCAATCCCCTTCTGTGTAAGTAAAAAGAATTCGTCTATTCTTTGAAAATTTCTTAATCTTTTCTCTCATTGGCTAACTTCTTTCAGCCAATGAGAACTCTGCTTTCCCCCTTTATAACTTAGTTCGGTTTCAATTCTGCTTCATTCTGACAATTTCCCCTGAAGAGTGTCAGATGAAAAGCTTTGGGAAGAAAAATCTTTTACTTCATGCAATCTTCAAATTCTGTACCACCAAAGTTTATTAAAAAAAAATGAAAAAGAAATCAAATTGAAACAAGTTGTTGGAAGATATTGGGAATCCTTTTTTGGGGTTTCTAATTAGTTTTTGGTTGCTTCTTCAACAGGTCCAAAAATGTTTCTATCGGATAAGCTTATTTTTCTTTGTTTCTAATTGCCTGTTGTTTCAAACAGTTTATAGTGATTTATTTACTTTGCCAGTCCTACCTTTTTATTTGATAAAACCAACTTTTCTGTTATGTGCATTTTTAAAAAATTGTTTATTATAGGATATTTGTTTATATTTATTTTAATCTAATATGATATCTTCAAGTTTTTTAACATGGTATTGGAATGAACGATTTTGGCTTCCAAGAAATGTAACCTGGGCTGATCTTCGTAACACTGAAGAAGAAATATTTCCACAAGCAGTGGATTTATGGTTTGCTTTTCCATATGCAATAATACTTTATGGAATTCGAATTTTAATTGAAAGGTTAGTTTGTTTTATATTTTTATGTAATTACCTTTGTCAATTATTTTATAAATCCAAGTACATTTTAGTATTTGTAAAAGTAAATTACTGACATTATAGCCTAACAGAAAGTTAACTTCTCACTGTTAAATTCTCTAAGTACAATTAAACCTCAAAGGGAGTTCAAGCAAAGACTATAATGGATTGAACATTATTATAAAACAGGTTTTTTTAAGAAGATGCAAGATTCTGCTTATCATTTTGAATGTGATAGATCGGAATTCAGAATTAGATGGAACACTTTGAAAACTATGCAACAGTGGAGAACCTCAATGCAACCAGTGACAACTGTTTGTACCATTCATGATTTCTCAGAAAGCATACAACCAAGCTGATTGACTGTATGAGAAAGTCAATTTTGCAGTGTCCAAAACACCATGTGTGCAAGCAAAGTATGTTTCTTGGAATGTCTTCTGGGACTCGTGAAATCCTAGAAAAGATGTAGGAGATACCAACATTCTTTAATCTTTGGAACCCAGATAAAGCTCATTTTTTTCTTTAGAAAGATAGATAAACTTAAAGTAAAATGTATTCTGGGGAAGCTCCAAACCTTATAAGATAGCTGCCAATCAATAAAGAGGTTAAAGTCATTTCTTGGTCAATTTCTAAGGAGATTATAGACAACTTTTATCATGTTCCTTCAAAGATGCACAGAGGTAAATGGAGCTCATCTTGAGAAAGTCTTTGAAACTCTCATATTTGAAGTGATATTTTAGACACAATATAACTAGTTATCATCAGAGTTGCATACAATTTTCATGGAAAATTAAAAAAGAGACCTGTTAAATTTTAGTGCTTTTTTTTTGGTCTCGCTGTGTAGAGTGTGTTGTTGTTAAAATTTTTCTTGCATAAGAGGTTCAGTTCAATCTTCAAGCTGCTGACAGTTTAAGATCATTGCAATGACAATATAATTTTTTTTTTTTTATCTAGGTCCTGTGTTATGGAGATAAGCACATAAGCTTCAGCATATAAAAGAACTATATTGAAAAATTATTTTTTTAATTACTTGTGTTCAACCAAATCTAATATATTGTAACTACTTGACTTTTAATTTCCATCACAATTATTACTATTTCAATAATTACAGTCATATAGAAGTTGTTAATTATTAACTCTTTTTTAATAGCCTCTAAAATACTTTTTTGATGTACACCAGGGGGTCACCAGCATTTTTAAAACTGAGAGCTGTGCATGATTAATTAAATAAAGAGCTTCCTGTTTGATATGCTCTTTTAAATTAACTAATTTGCTTAGTTCCCTTTTGATATATTATGTACAAGTGAGTGGAGCTAATTTTTAAATAGACCTGTGAATGACTCATGTGGTTTTTGAAGAAACCTGGTACCTGTAAATATTGTGTTGATGATCTCTGATCTACATGTAACTTACTTATTCAGTGTTGTTCTTTAAATGTATAGAAAACATATTTGATCTATTAAAATTACTTTGTTAATTTATTTTTGGTGTCATGGCACATCAAATAGCTGTATTTTAGATTAATTGCCAGACCTATCGGCCGACGTTTCAAAATACCAGATCTTCCAAATAAACCTCCATCACCCAACATTGTCTTAGAAAGAGTTTATGAAAAAGTTACCAAGAATCCTCAAGGAGAAAGACTTCAAGGTACATTTAAACAAAAAATACAAATTATTTTAATTTTTATTGGGAAAAAAACTGTTGCTATTGTTCAATTTATGGGCAGTTGGATAATTATGTACTTGTTCAAAGTTCAATAAAGGGCTTTAAACTAAAAATTAAAGTTAAAAAAAAAATTTTACCTTGCTGTATTTTTTGTAATTCATTGTTGTTTTTTATCAAGTTAATTACCTGGTACAGTGGAACCTCGCAGTACGAGTGCCTCGTTGTACGAGAAATTCGCTGTGCGAGCGGCTATTCGGAAAGAATTTTGTCTCATAAGACGAGTAAAAATTCGTAGTACGAGCGATCGTAGGCCCTCAACGTCCAGGGGCCTCGAAATTCGATTTCAAAGTTTGTAGTTCTGTTAAAAACTTGACAAACTTAAAACCTACCTAAAGTATATACAGTATATATTAAGCTTTTGAGACCAAAAATGCCAAAGTAAGTGATGATGACAGAAATATTAAAACACCAGATATTGTTCTACCTGACGTTTCCATGGACAGAGATTTTTCATGACAGACAATAACCTATTCTCAGCTACACTGTCTTCCATACGCTTAGATGGTTTCCGTTTTAAGTTTAATAGATTAATAAAACATGATTATTTATTGCATGCACTTTTATTAATCATATTACAAGTACAGTATGGTTTTTTTTCTGATTGCACCTTTTCTGTTTAAAAAATAAACATAAAAACAGACATTTTGGGGATGGAACGGATTATTTATTTTCATATTAATTTTAATGCAAAAAATTACTTCGTAATACGAGTAAATCGCAATACGAGCTCAGCCTGGCAACCAATTAAACTTGTACTGCGAGGTTCTACTGTATAGTTAAATTAATTGGTCAAAAAGGTGAAAAAAAATACGCTGTATAATTTTATTTGCAATGTGTGGATTTCATTTTGAAATTTAAATTCATAGAAAACAAGAATATTTGATTAGATCGAGTTTTCAATCCATTAAATAATTTTCATTTCAAAGGTCTTTGCAAGCAACTTGATTGGAAAGAAAAACAAGTTTTAAAGTGGTTTCGTCGCAAGAGGGATCAACGCCGACCGACAAAACTGGCCAAATTTGCTGAAACCATGTATGTCTTGCAAATCTTAATGCAACCCTAAAAACCTGTTAGCTACCTCCAAAGATTTTTCTGGAATTTTCATTATAAGAATGAGTTCGAAATGTAACTTTGTTTTCTTGGAAGTTTGAGCTTATGCCGAATATTAAATGCTTAAAAGAAGAGCTTTTTTTTTAATTGAATATTAACAGCGAAAATGTGATTTAATCTTAAGAAGCCGACGAGTTGAAAAAAATGTTTTCTACGCGTTCACGATCAACCAACTGGTTGAAGTCAAAATATTAATTGTTCACGTGCTCATTCTTGAACTATTGACTTGCGATAGTCTTTTAGTTTAACTTTCTTTTATTGCTTATTGAATTAAATGGTCGAAAGTTTCTTCGTGATATTTCACATGACTTGGTTGTAGCTGTTAAAACAAGTTAAAAATCGCCGCAATTTATTTATTCTAGCGTTCTTTTTATACATAATTTCAATAATCTTTTGTAAAGTCCTTCTTTACGATGTGATACTAGTACAATTACCTTATTTATGATTCCTGTCAAGTTACTTCAGTTTTTTATTTGCAGCGTTTTTCTGGTCGTATCACTATCGAATCGTAGCCATTTCATTATGCGGCGACTCGTATTTGTCCTTTAGCCATTAACTTAAATTTTAATATTTTTATTAGGAACAAAAATGTATTCTCTTCGCAGCAATGACATGCAAAAAATGAAATCCACGCTGTTGTATGTACGAAAATAAATTGTTGTTTTAACGGTTGAAAAACCGGTAAATAATAAAAACTGTATGACTTTTAAATAGCGGGTGATTTTCGGCAAAAAACGTCTGCGAAATCGCTCTTATAATAAAGTTTTTTGTGTTTTTTCTAACTCATTAACACCGTATACAAGTTTAAGTATGAACCTTGTTGCAGATGATTAGTTAAACAAGCAAGCTCTTTGTTTCAGGTGGAGATTCCTTTTTTATTCTTGTGTCTTCTCATTTGGTTTTTCCGCCAACATTCAATCCGACTGCCCTGTGAGAACGAAGTCTTGCTGGGAAGGCTATCCAGACAAACATATTCTTAACTCGATGACTTATTGGTACTATCTAACAGAGTTCGCCTTCTATTTGTCGTGCATGATTTCACAGTTTTTTGATATAAAGCGAAAGGTTGGTAAATTGGTCTTCTTGTTGATTAACCTGATAATTTCCGTTCCAAAACAAATTTTTTGCTTTTTTTTGTTAATCAAGAAATTGAAACGAAAACGAAGATATTTTTTTACTAAGACACCTTTTTTTGGTTTCAAGACAATAATGAATAGATGACCAACATTGTGACCCACCCACACTGGTTTTGAATCTTAACATTACAAATCGGTTATAATTTCCTGTTTTGTCCTTATTTCATTGTGGGAATTGCGAACGTTTTTAGATTTTACTATAAATAATTCGCTATTTGAATCGCGAAGATGAGACGCAAACCACAATCAGAAAACCAAAGTAATGTTACGTGTTCGTGCATCTTTTTTCCCCGTTTGACGAATCTTATGTCAAATGAAAAAAAACTATAATTTTCAATGTGAAAAGTCTTCTGTCCGATCAGGATTTGGATTTGGACCGAATGTTCCAGAAACTATTCCTCTATTCATTCACCCATCTGGGTTCAGTTTCCTGAGATGACGTTGTTATCAACTGCACGACGACAATTTATTAAAAAGTATACTGCCGTTCTCTCCCCCACCACCTTGATAAACAATGACCTTTTTTAAAATCTTTTTCTCTATTTTCGCCCGTAAAATTTAAAATGTAGAATTTCTGAAACAGTAATAAAATTTAGGATTTAGTTTTACGTTTTATTACATACAACAAAAAACACTGTATATTTAAGAACATATTGAAAAAAAAAGTTTTACTTTCAATAATTGTAGCTGCTTGACACTACATACTGCATGCCGAAGCATGCTTTTTGACATATAGCTTAATGTTATAAAGCATCTGCTACTAACGCATGTTTGCATTTGTTTCACTTGAAGACGCTCTTCACCGCCCTATATCACAGTCTATTCTCTGCGCGTAATTTCTCTCTTAGTAACGATTATATTGAAGCGGGCCGCGAGGACGGGACGCTTAACCTTTCGCTATTACTCAGGCGATTGTAATAATTTATATTCGCTGTTTTGCAATATTGCTCTTAAAATTGTTTTTAAATGTCACGCGCTCAATTTTGAGGGCCGAATTTTCGTAAACCGTAATGAAGGTATTAACGTCAGGTTACCCTTGTGGTTGCCATTCCTGGTCTGTTCTGGAAAATCTCGGTTTGATTCCTGGATAATTCGATTTGACGCATTTTTGACTGTTCACCACCGGTAGACCAGTGTTTCTCAACTGTTGGTTCACGGACCGGTGCTGGTCCCCGTTAACTTTCCTGGCGGTCCGCTACAATTTCAATTTTTTAGTTTAATTACAAAAAATGCAAGGCACTTTGAGTTCAGATTTAAAACAGCTGATTTAGTAATGTTAAATGAAAAATTTTCCCCATTTTTGGTAGATTTTAAATGACTGCCTGGCCGCAAAAGCTGTTTTGAAATGGTACCGGTCCGTGAACTTAAAAAGGTTGAGAACTACCGCGCTAGACGGCAACTTTAGTTGCCCAGGAACAATGTGCGGATCTTGTTTTCCCAACTTCCTTCATGTTTTTACATAGGAAAGGAGTACGGTAGAATTTGCCTAAGCCATCACATATCGCTTGGTCCCGACTGAGAGTCTATTGTTTTCTGTTGTCAAGTTTTGCTGAGTTGTCTTTGCCTAACTCGTCAATTCGCCTAACTCGCTGTCGTTTTTGCTCACCACGAGCAGAAAAATTTGCAAGTTGTCAGGCCTATAAAAACTTTACCAGCGTGATTATATTCCAAACTTTTAGTTTGCTTCGACTACACTACAATTATTTGGCTTATCTGTCTTTAAATCCTTACTGATGTAACGCAGCGCCACTGCGCATCGCAAATGTTCTTCATCGCTTCATTATTTTCATCACTTTCGATTGTTTTTAACAGTTTTATTTTCCGTTCAGTTAACCATTTTACCGCCCTGTAAAGCAGCCTAGCTATGACACTTACAAAAGCTGTCAGCTTATTTGAAATAAATTACACTAGTTAATGACTAAGAAATGGACAAAAAATAAAGTAACGTAATAAATATTGTATTAAGTTATTGTACAGCAATCCAGAAAGTGCTTTCTGTTTGTGTTTTTCATTTCCCAAACATTCAGTCTTTGCAGAAACAAGGGGTCCTAGTAAATGTAGGTCTATGCATATTTGATCTGTTGTTTGCCTAAGTTGCCACTTTTTCTGTTCCCCTTGAGGTGGCGACTTGGGAAAATGCTATAGCATAATGAACGATTTTAATTTTAAAAGTGTTAAAGCATGCTTGTCTTTAGGATTTTTGGGTTATGTTCTTCCACCACGTGGCGACGGTTCTTTTAATTTTCTTCTCGTATTCAATAAACATGACACGCATCGGAATGCTGATCATGCTTTTGCACGATTTTTCCGACATATTTCTAGAGGTAAGTGCTTATTAAAGCCGGAAGACTACGTTGATGCGGTTTAAAAAAAATTAAACTTTCAGCTTTTAACGGATGTTTTAGATTGATTGACTAAAAGTACTTTTAAAAAGAAAGCTTTTTATTGATTGGTTGGTTTAAACGCAAACTTTTTCGTGTTTTGTGTTTTTCACATTTTTTTTTATTTCCTTATGCAAACCCAAATTAGATGTTTATCTAATTTTAGGTAGCCGATTTCGTCGCCGAAACTTTTTCAATAATTGATGATTTTGATTAAAGGTTAAGTGTTAATGGAACTGTACTATCGAATGTTAGTAGTAATGTATTTGAATTAAACAGAGCGCACATCTAATTTTGAAAGGAAAATGAAAGCTTTACGGTTAGGGAAAATCGATTTTTAAATCTACTTACAAATGTTTCCCGAACAAGTTTTGGTTTTTATGAATTTTATCTTGAAAGTTTTTTCTTTGTTTTCGGAGCTACAGAGTCCCTAACCACGAGATAAAAGCGAGTTATTGTATTTTAATCAACTTTATCAACCAATAAATCGCCATTTCCATACGAATCGCGAAAAAGTTTTCATCGTTTTGTTTATGTTTAAATATCTCAAATATGTCGGCTTTACAATGTAAAAAATTTGTATAAAAATTTTCCACTCATCTGTTATAAGGAACCAGGAAGTCGGGTTGACCTCGGACTCTGACAACTTCCCGGTAACATAAATTTAGTTTTTTTTTGTGTCCTCGTTCTATTTTTTTTTGCTTTTTACAATTAGACTGGTAAAGGAACGGCCAAAAGTCCAAAAGCACGCCACTTCTAAAAAAAGTTAGCCGCATGTACTTAACCTTGAATATCAGTTAAACCTATAGCTTTGAAATTTTTTCGGCTTACATAGCCAAAGACGGAAGTTAAAATTTTTTGCTGCTCAGAAGTAAGAGCTACGCTCCTTCGACTATTCAAGTTTACTGCCAACTGACGATTTCATGGCTCAAACCAGTGGTTTTTAATCCGAGTCTGCGAGCTTCTGTACATATTCACTTGGGCATTTTTTTTTACCATACTGTATACTGGTATTTAGATGTTTTGCGATAAAAGCTGGCCAGTGTATAGCTTATTTTACGTTTTTCTAAACTGTTTTCAATACAACATTTCATTTTAAACTATTGATCGCGTGAAGATTTTAACCCATAATTTGTAGATCAGGGTGATCCTTATTTTTATTTTTTTCGGTCCGACCTGGCAAAAGTGTTCCTTTTAATAAAAAAAAGTCTTGTGTAAAATTTTATTCATATTTTTAATTCAAATTTTGTGGAAAATTTATGAAGCTTCGAACTTCTCTCAACTAACACGTACTTATTTAATATAATGATACGAATTTTGAGTTAAGAGCAGGCAAAGATAGTGTTAAAAAGAGGTATAGCTGCCTTGGACGCATTTTGGTGTAAAAAAGTATATTCTATTGGGTTATATTAAGAATTGCCAACTTGGTGTCATGCAACCCTGCTTAAAACTTTAGTAGATTTTAATTTACATTTTGAAATGCTACAATGTTTTAGTGCTGGTGCCAGAAACTTTACAAGCGCCTATTTTGTATTTTTTTGTGCTACTCCAAATTTGCTTTGGCACAGGCTGGGTATTGGTAGTCTGGTACTGTTAAAACTTGCTTTTTTTTTGGATGCGAAAACATTACCAAGTTGTACAGGGGTGCAGAGGGAGGGGGTAGCGTCATTTGACCGACAAAAGTGAATTACGCAAAAATGTCCACTTGACCGACACAACAGCATGACAACAACTGTTGTCGGACAACTGACTGTTTTAAAAAATTTCCTTTGTATTTGGTTTGAGGGAATTCCACAAATTTTCTCAGTCAAGTGACGTCGACCCATGCAGAGCATAAATGAGGCTGGGTTAGATGACACAAACTTCGTCATTTATAAGTTTTATTGTACAAACCTATAATGCATTCACAACAACGTTAATCCGGTTTTCTGCAGAAATTGTTTGGCTTATCATAAAGCTTTTTCTTTTTAAAGACCTTAAATAATATCACTTTTTGGTTATTTGCCTATGTGCAATTTATTATCGTACTTGTGTTATCGCCCAACTGTATATTAACATATCGAATATACTTCATTTTATCAGAGTTATCAGTGTTACCTATTGAAAATTGCTTTCTTTGAAACACAACAGTGTCCCTCTTGTCAACAATTATATGGGAAAAAAATCTAAACTCCTCTTTAAGCTTTCAGGTTTTCTATTTCTTTCACTGCGTGGAGTTAGATAAGGCTTTTTCGAGATTTTGCTGACTTAAAAAGATAAACGAACACAGGCAGATAAAAACTCAAAAAGAAAAATATTTTAAAAGTACAGTATATTTAAAATTGATTTGATGTTGCCCATGTCAATGCTTTAAAAACGATCTAAATTAAAGAAAACGGACAATTTTTAATGGCTGAATACAAACCTGGACATTGCGGTGTGATGGAACACAAGCGCGCAAGTTGCAAAATTTGCATTGCGTTTTATTGCAGTGACGCAGCTTTTGCAATGGCACAAATGCCCACCTCTGCCTGATACCCATTGTGAAAAATACGTTGAAGCCAGATATGCAAGTATTTGAGCGAATACAATCTAATGAAATTCTATTCGTATGTTATTCCACATTAAAAGTTTGTAATGAATATCGGTTAACATTTAAGTCTTTTGGGTCGCCTTCAAACATTAATATATTTCAATAAAATTAATATATACACTATGGTATTTACCCCCCCAAAAAAAACACTTGCAGGGTGAGATTAAACTTTTTACCAAAAATGTCTTACATTAAAATAAGAACCACTATTTTTGGCTTGCCAGTGGGTGGTGCAAAATCTATATTTTTTAGGATGCCTAAAGTGAAAAAGGTTGAAGCATTGGTTTAAGCTAATACATCAGTAGCTTAATCTTTTTTTACATTGTATAAGATTGTTTTACCTCAATACAAAGTGTTTGAAGCTAAAGATGAATATTCTGCAATTACTTGCAATTTTTAGAATTTCGAGTGAAGTTGTTATATGATGCAAAGTGAACCAGGTAAAACATTGCCAACGCAGTGAATTTATGTGAATATTATTTAGCAATTTTTATCATTTCGCTTTTTTCAAATCGGTTCTTGCACAAAAATCTTTATAACTTTCGTTTAGAATAGATAAAACTGGATATTCTTAAATAAATTTCTACAGTAGTCTTGCTACAAGAATTTAAGATAGTTTTTTTTTTAATGTGTGAGAATTCTGAAACTAAATAAAATTTTAATCAAATAATTTTTGTAGCTCTTGTAGGTACCTGTGTTTTTTTCGGACATTGTCCGAATTGTTAGCAAAATGCCAAAAGACAATTTCGAACAAGATGTACGAAAATTTTTTTAATGGTCAAAAGTTTGATCTATAATTGCGTTTGCGGTTTGTTGTAGCCACCACGTTCAACAAAAATTTCGCGCGATGCTTTGACTAAAAGCGAAACATCACTCATTCACCACGCGCCTATCAAAACACAACGGATGAGTTTTAAATTCCCAAAATGATTGCGAAAACCGTTATTTAAATTTTACCGCTTTTAGAAAAAAACTTGAAGCTTCGAAACATCCAGCTCGCTGCTTGCGCGCCGCATGTGGCGACCGATTCCCACCGTTGAGGGGCAGGCCCGGCCCGGGTGGCTGTCGTTTTATTCCTAGTTTTTTAACTTCTAAAATGTCTCGCGAAATTTGCAAGACAATTTTAAAAAATAACCATGTATCAACCAAATTTTGTTACTTTACAGTTCGAACTTAGTCTTGAGTTTTGTATAAGTACCCATCTAGGTTTCAAACAATAAGAAAAAATTTTAATATTATTGTTCAAAAGTCAATCAAGTATTTTTTTTCAAAATTTTACTTGATCAAATTGTCAAAATAGCGACAAGAATTTTTCATAGCAATAGAAAAGTTTTTTATTGGTTTTACATAAACTATAAAGACTACCGATATCAGATGAAAAGATTTTTATTTTTTAGTGTTTAAAAAAAGTATTTAGGCGATAAATAACACGTGGAAGCTAAAAAAATATCTTTTTACGTTTTATAAACTGGAATTCTATAATTTTGGCGTAAGTAAATGGATTAATTTGTATCAGTAATTATATGTTTGAAGTTATATTTCTCTACTAACAAATAATAATTTTAGAATTTTAGTTTTGAAACTAATAGTTGATAATCAAGATTATTAAGTACAATTTTTCTCAAATTTTAATAACATAAGGCTTTTACAAAACGAAATTAGTCATTGTTGCAATGTTCGTAGGGTCTTGTAGCTTTTAATTTCATATAGTTTTCCAAATCTGATGCAGTTATTCAATGAAAAAATTTTTCAATTCAGCTAACATCGTGTTGCTACAAAATGTCAAATTTTTATTTTGAAGCTTTCCTCACTAAAGGTAAGTTTGTATGTTTCTGAAGTCTTCAAATCTTTGATCCAATTTCATATACTGTAATTTTTTGCTACTTTGAACTGAAATTTGTGCTTCAGAGAATTTTTTATCATCTTAATCATTGATTTAAACCATTTGGCAAATTGTTAAAAACTGATTTGTAAAGTGAAGCATTTTGTTTTACTTTTTTTTTTATAAACAATTATCTATTAAAATTTTAATCATTTTTCTGTGATAAATTTAAGTCTGTTTTCACAGCGAGCGTGAATTGGAGTATTTTTTTACTTCTTTATTGATTTTTTTACTTCTCGCTTAAGCACTAAGCAAAGCAAAAAAAACAATAAAAAACAGAATACCCATTCCTACTCGTAGTGCAAACGATCCTTTAGTTGAAAACCCAGCCGAATCGAACAAAAAAAAGAGTTTTTTAATGTTAAGTTTGAATATGTGCAGATTTTACAAGTTCAGTAGAACACGTAAGAAGCAATTGATAAAGCGGAAAAACAGAAAATACAATGATGATCAACGATAAATTCAAGAATAATTGCTCCAAACCCATTTAAATTTATTGAATGTAAATATTATTAATAGTGATTTGACTTGTTTAGTTTTAACTTTGTAAGGGAATTACATGCTTAGTCTTTAATATTAGAGTTTATAATTGACTAAGCAGACAAATGCCTGCTGTGTGTTGAAATATATCATATTTGAAATGGAAAATTCTTAAAACTGCGATGACTTTCAAAATATTTTTTTAAAACACGAATAAGGCGCATTTTGGACAAAACCAGAAATAAATTTATTCTGCAACAACCTCAAAAATCGAAAGCGGTCATTAGTTTGAAAGCTGTTGTTTCAGCCCTGTATGCTTTTTCTTCGACTTACTTGTGTTGTTAATTTTTTATAGAAAGACAATCTTAACTTCGCTGCGAGTTACTGATTTTTTTTGGGAAAATCGGTGTTAATATTATTTTTTCAAACTTGATATTTTTAGCTGTCGGCAGCTTATTTGCGAAATGCTGTATGTTTTTGGTATCTTATCAGATGCATAACAAGTCTATTTAAAAAATTATAATTATATTTTAACAATTTAGTCAAAAAACTTATATATTTTTACGAAATATACGGTACAGCTTGATCGTTTGTTTTTTAGATGGATAAATGAAGAGAATTAGAAGTTTCCCACAGTAATTCCCTGTAACTTCACAAGAAAATCACATCTTTACTACGAGAAAAGGATATTCTTCCATACTCGCTATCGTTAGAACGTGTCTTGCTGAAACATTTAAGTGATTGATTCGTTTTTTGCTTTTAAAGTGCTTCGACCACAAACCACATAATTGTGAGCGAAATCATTTCCTTGTTGTTTTACATTTTTGCGTACCTCCCTGTGCTGGTCATGCAAGTTCACGTCAGCTTACTTATTTAAATTCAGAAGTAAACGGTAACAGTTTGAAAAACCTAAAGTTTACCTCGAATATTATTCAATACAATTTTTGTAGTTTTATATTGCGCATTTTGTAAAGGCGCGTTTACAGCCGTTTACAATTTGCAAAAAATCGAGTGGATTTGAGTGATATTCAGAAAAAATGGGTGGATTTGAGCGTTAGTAAAACGAACAAAGATCACGCTGAAAGAAAAAGTACTGTAAACGGCTGTAAACGCGCCTTGAGGGTTTTATCGTGCACCTCTTAGTGGAAAAGTTTTGAAGAATTTCGAACAGCTTGCATTTGTGTTTTTGTAGTTTGTAATTAAAATTTGTTTGCATCTGTTTTTTGTTTGACTACAATTTATTGATTACAATTACATAATTGTATCTTTAAGCAAACGTCTCATCTCAAAATTACCGAAATAATATATATTCGTTAATTTTGTTTAATTTTCAGCAAAGCATCAGCAATAATTAAATAAATATTCATGTCCGAGTTATCACAGTTATATCATATCATATCAATGATATGATACAATTATATAATTCGGAGATATCGCAATTACATAACTATTCATGTCTGACTCATTTTATTAATCTCAGCTAGAACTAGCTGGGACCAGCTTATTACTGAAGGTTTTATTTCGGCTCTGGCAGTCGAACGTTGTGCTATTTCATAGTAGCGCTTTTAATATTGAATGGTCTCCTTCATTGAATTGACTATTTTGTCACAAATTTTAATTTAAGCAGACTATGGCGAACTACAAGATGGTGGTTTAGACCAGTGGTCGTCAACCTTTAGGACTTGTATGGAACAATGAATAATTGTTTAAATTTTTATTTGGCGGACTAATATTTTAATTTAGAAAAAAAGTTACTGTGAATATATTTTTAATCACAAAAGTTTTTTATTTTATTAATACGAAACGCACACATTTAAAGGTAAGAAGAAACTTATTTTAAGTCAGATTGTTGGTGACAGTCCAAGAAATGTGACAAACCCGGGCAAAGCCACGGGTGCATCTACAAAAGTTGCTAAAAAGTCGCTTACTCGGAAGGAATTTTGCTAATAAAAATAGCTAAAGTTAAAAAAGATGTATAACCTACAATAAGTTTTCTTGATCTCTTTTTATTTGAAGTGTTCTTTTTTTTGTCGAGCGTCAAAACTGTTTCACGGGCTACCAGCTGGCGTCTGTTGATTGAAATGTTTGTTGGTCATTTTAGTTTCAAGGAGTTTCAAGTTTTACTTAGTAGTTTGCGATCTTTTGACCATGTGTCCAAGTAAATAAAAAGCCGTGCTTCTGATGAGTTGATCCGTCAAAAATTTGAAAACACAAAATGCAGGATTGAATTGTTCAAGATTATTTAGGAAAGTGTCGAATTTGATTTCTTTTACTATGTGGTGCTAGTAACAAAGCATTTCGGAAATGAGTTAAAGAAATATTAAGCACAGAGATTTTATGGTTATTTTCCTTGATCAAGTTTGCGGGTCTGACCTCAGATGCACAATTTTTATTAACTCAGCAAGCACTAACGCAATTTTTTGTTTTAAATTTTGCAATTTGCTGGCAATTTTCTATTGTTTGATTTTAAACTGTTAGAAAACACACTTAAATCAAAATTGGTGTGTTTCGTTTTTTCTTCGGTTGATTGTAAAAAATTTACCTATCGAATTCCAAAATACCTGGTTGCCACCATCCCGTTACCTCGCGTCTATTGTTATTTAATATCATCGCACCCCCCCATTACTGCACGAAAATCCTCCAAAAAAATCTTTAAGTCGTAATTATCAATAATAAACTGAAGGATATGGGTTTTGTCAAGGAATTGCTGGCAACGATAATAAAACAATGTTTTTTTCAGAGTTCGAAGCTAGCCAAATACAGTAAGCAGGAATGCCTCAGTACGTTGGGACTTGTATGTTTCGCAATATCCTTTTCACTTGCGCGTCTTTTATATTTTCCTTTTTGGTAAGTTTTCATTTTTCGGTTTGTATATCTAAAGTATTGTTGAAAACGCAGTTGACCATGACAATAATTTGTCTTGCGTTATTATTGACGGGTTGTCACACAATTTTGGCATTGAAATTGCTTATGTGGTTTCACTGTCTGCAGCGACGAAAAAGTTATTAAAATGCAAATTTAGACGACTTTTCGCAAAGAAGATTTTGTTTTCCATTTAATCGGTTCTCTATTTTCTATACTAATCACAGTTTCAACTTATCATCCACACAACTCTTGTTAATTTCGTAAAACGCGATTTGAATTTTTCCACAATAACGTTGAGTCCCTTAAAATTTTTAAGTAATCACTTGTCGTGTCACAGTTAAGTAATTACGTGTCTTGTCAGTAAAGTTTACGTTGTTCGAAACTTCTGCGCAATGACAAAAAACGTGGACAAAAAAGTTAAGAAATAATTTTGCCGCCAATCATAGATTCGTTCATAAGTTTGATTAAAACATATGTTTTTGCCTCGAATAGTTTTCGGGTTTCATTTTTAGCTATTTTAAACTTGCGAAACTTGAAAATAGAACTTCTAGAACTGAACCTGATTTAGAATATAAAAAAAAAAGAATCGCTCCATCTCGAGTGCATTAATGTTTGTTAGGAAAGGAAATCGGCGCAATGACTTTTGTTATTCTTTAGTTTTTCTTTTTTATAAATAGTCAAAGTTGGGAAATTAGTATTGAAGAAATTGAAATATTTAAAAAGCAGCTGCAGTTTGAAGTTATTTCCGATTTTTTTTCTTCCTGTTTATGTCATGAAATTTGAAATCTATTTCAAAAGAAAGCTTCTGGCAATCTACGTTGAGATAACACGCGGTCTAACGAACCGGTTAGAAATGATTAACCAGAGCTTGTTTGCGCCGATTTGCACCGAGCTGATTTTCATCCAACGAATACCTGTTTTCAATCTTAAGCAAACGATCCAATTTGCCGGCCTTTTGAATGAAGCGATGTGAAAGAAAATTTTTTTACATTTCAATATAAACATGATCACGTAAATGCGAACACAGACTCGATTTTTCTTTTTTATCATCGGTATGAACCTATTGAAGAAGTTATTGTTAAAGTAATCCGTTATTTGCGTTCAAATCATTCTGACATGGCAATTGAAATTGTTTGAAGCCTGTTTTTTGTGCTCGGCAACAAGCAAATCGGACGCTTAAAATTAGTCAATCAACCTTTCATGTCGAACATGGGCGTCGCCATCTTCTCTATTGTTGGATGCGTTAATTTCATTTGCTTTCTTGTAAAGGCCCGTTTTTAATACTAGCGTGAAATGGAGTATTTTTTGGTTCTTTTATTGATTTTTTTGCTTCGCTTAGCGCTTTAGCGTGGAAAGAATAAAAAAATTAATAAAACAAACAAAGAATGCTCCTTTCCACGCTCGCAGTGGAAACGGGCCTTAATTGTTGAGAATGCAACTTGCATGCTGGTCAACGACAAACTCAAAGTTAATTTTCTGTTCTTGAAATACCAAATTCATTAACATTAAATCCTTTTTTTTACTTTCAGGGTTTTATATTCTGTTTATTTCGAAGTGTGGTATATTGTCGGTTCTTTTCCGTCCTGGTACATTTTCTCTTTTTGGCTTGCTTTGTTGCAAGTTCTTCATATTTACTGGTATTCGTTTATCATTAGAGGATTTATCAAGTTTATAAAAACAAAAGGAAAGGTAGGAGCCCATATGGTTGTTAAACTGCTTGCGTGCATCAAATACCTCGTATAATAATTTAAGCATCAAATATAATAATTTAAAGTGAAATTCAATAATAGTCTAAACCAGGGATGGCCAACCTTTGTCATAGAACGGGAGAAAAATTGACAATTTTATGAAAGTTACCATTAAGTGGACCATTGGCTCAAATTTCGGCCAAAATTCAAGGTGTAGACTAAAAAAAAAGTCTTCACTTTTGATCAGCACTAAAATCTTTATTTTCGGGCAGAATTCAAGGTAAAAATTAAAAAAACAAAAGAAAACGTTTTCACGTCTAATCCATTTTGAATTGCCAGAATTTTTCCGAAAATGCCGTAAATTTCGGAAAATAAGATAGATCATTGAATTTCAACTAGTAGGTCGCACTGTGACCCGCGGGTCAGTGGTTCGCCATCCCTGGCCTAAACGAAATTTTAGCTTGAAACGTACGAATCAACTATTTGAAAATAATTCTCCACGTTTTTGCTGACGAACTTGCTCTGATTTGGTCAATAAGCACATCATATTAAGTAAACAGCGCCACAAACATACCGTCTATATTCGTCAGCGTCATTATATCACTTCTTAAAGTACCGACAATTTTGGAAGCGTTATACTTAGGGCCCTTCAAACAATTATTCGCGGATGCCGAGATATTGCTGTCCGGTTAAAATTTCTATTCAATTAGGTATAAAAATAATTTAGAAATTAGAAGTTGAAGAAAAATGCAATGTCGGATCTGAACTAAACTGATTACCGGTCTCTCTTTATTGAGTGGTTGCGATACATTAGATTTTTTGCATCAGAAAGACATACAATTTTGGTTTTTTCTTTTTTGACGTTATGAGTCACTGTAATCAGCATTGTGACGTAAGTTCACGAGCAATCTTGCTTCGAGAAACAAAATATATAGAACTGCATGACGCTTCCAGTAAAAAAATGCTCTATGGTCCATTTAGTACAAGTTTACTGTCTTATTCGATGTAAATTATTTGAATTGTTGTTCGAAGTTGCCTTCCTCTAAAACACACTCTTCAATTTCTCTATTAATTTTAATGATTCAAATTGTCACGAAATATCTTAAATTTGAAAATTGCATTGAAATAAATTTCGTAAAAAACTCATCAATGCCACATTTCTTTTTTATAGAAATTGCTGGTCTTTTTAAAACTCGACAAACGAAGTAAGACAAATGGTTATTAAGTTAGAAAGCAAAGCTAGACTTAGAATTGCTACAGAATTATTTAATGATCAGAAGAATGACACCAGATCACAGTACCATTAACCGCTGCATTATGTTTTTAGTGTGAAAGTTATTATGCAATCATAATTGATTGAAATCGTTTCATTTAAACAAACCTGGATATACTTCTTCCGGTTGTTTTTTGAAATTGAATAGTACCTCTTGTAGATTTGTAATTTGTATGAAATGAAACCAGCTGTTTATATACATTTGTTAATGCTCTGAATTACGCTAATTAATCATCAAAATTCGTCGGCCATATTAAAAAAATTTTTTGCCATTAGTTTTTTAATGTTGGGGAAGTGGAATTGGGCAAGCTATTTAATAGAAAATTAACTCAGGTAATCTGAATGCAGGTTTTTGAAGGAAAGAGAAAAGAAGTAGCTGCTAGATGGAAGTTTTTCGAAGTAAATATAAGTCGAGAAGTTTTATTATATGCTTTGTTCTCCGCAATTTGTGTGCTTTTGGATTTTTAACCCTCCGCAAAAATTTATTTTTACTAGTGTTAAACATGAGCTTTATTTACTAAGAAGCTTTGGAAAAGCGAAACACGAGTGATATTCCCAAAACAAAACAACCAAAAACCTTTTGTTTATTTTTTATATATTTCTAACTAAGTGATAAAAGAATAACACAGTATTTTTTTGTTAGCTGCGATTAAATTGAAGTTATTTTACATATTAACCTCCTGCACTTAGAAACTAGAACCAGCACATTAGATTTACTCCCTTTTACGAGCAATTGTTTAAAAAGCTAACTATATAGTTTTGTTTTTAATGATCAGTGAATATTATCAGGTAATTTTCAGCGATGTAAATGCTACTGGTATTTGATCATTTTTCTCTCGCTTTCTGGCATATTTTCATCGTGGCTTATTTAGTTATTTACATTTTATTCAAGTGTTTTAAAGCTAACCTTGTTATTGCTACAATACACCTGAAAATTTTGTTTCCCTTAACCCGAACTATCCCAATGACTACATTTGTAGTCATTATTTCAAATGCATTTTCTAACTAAAAATAACTGTTTTTTTTATTATTTTAGATTATGAATAGCTTTGAGATATAAAATGCAGTTTTACTTTTCGTACAAGTTTCTTCTTGTAACACATTATTATTTAGTTGTTAATAAAAAATTCAGAAAGTTTTCTCTATTTTTTCTACCCTTGGGTTAATATGGGTTAAGCACAAGAATAATCGAAACCTGGCTTGATACAAATAAATCTTTTTTTTGAACATATCTTGCAAGTTGTTTTTAAAGTTGTACATGTATTTTGAACGCCATTTTCGTGCTGTCAAAGCGAACATATTTCTCCAGGCCCGTGACGTCAGAAGCGAGACGGAAGACTCGGAAAGCGACGAAGAAGCCACGGACTTGCGGTCAATGCCCAGCGCTTGCGGGGATTCCCCGGTCAACGGCGTCACACTTCGGCGAGCGCACAAGTGATTTGCGCCCGAAGATCATATCGTGTCGATCCGTTTCTACTCCTACTGTTTGCACTCTGGACTCTTCCTGCTTTCTCTCGCGCGTTTACATTGTGACGTCATCGTAGTGTTTTTATTTTTTTCGGCACGTGCTTTTTAATTTCTTTCTGCTGAGGGGTGTTCATGGGTTCGATCGCAGCCATACTGGAATGCGCGAGCTCTTCAGTTAGTTAATAAAGTGTTAAGGAGCTTTTTAGTATCTTAAAAAGCAAAATGATGGAGTTGCTCGAACATGGCCTTCGAGTGGAAAATTTTACATTTCTTTCCGAATTATTCTTTCTACTGTTTTTGCAAGATGTTTAAAGTATTTCTCGGTTGACACTCCTTCCTTCCTTGATATATATATTTATGAAAAAAAATATCGAAAACGCTCCACGGCGATTAGGAGTTGATGTTGTTATTCAAAAAAATCGAATACTGTCTATTCATGTGCCATAAGCAAACCGCATGGTAGAAGAAGCGTTTTAGAAGCAAGTAAAACTGCCTAAATTTCACTTTTTACCCTGTTTTGTTTTTGATTCAACTTGATCTGTTGCAAAAAAGAGCTCGTTAAGTGTGGTTCTTGTTCAATCGTACTTATCTATTTTCTACTGTAGACACTTTGCTGATAACACTATGAATTTCTTCATCGATAATCAAAACCTTCAGCTGTCTGAAAAAAATGTAATTTAATCGTATTACGTAAATTGTCGTTCAGCAATGTTTTGCTCAGCACAATAACCGATTCTTGCAGCCTGTGTCTAACAAACAGATGCTTATTTAAAAGGTGCCATAGTTCACTCACTTTCACATGTTTCGCAATATGTTGCCAAGTCATTTATTGTTGTTTGCAATTAAAATTCTTTATTTTTGATTAACGTTTTTAACCAACAAGAGCAAAATAATCGCAAAAATATTGTTTTAGCTTGGTTTTGACGATTTCTTGAAATTGTTTAAATTCTAGGTGAAATCTTTTTGTCGTTTTCTCTTTACTGTTTCTTTAGTGATTAAAGTATTTCTTTAAGAAAGAACCAGCCTGGTGCGTTTGCATCCTCTTAAAACATCACACCATCACCTCGTAAATTACAATACGATAAAAATTCGTTTATTATCGCGCAGTTGGACATAGAGACGTGTCTAAATAGTTTTGCGGAATATCAAGTCGAATGTTATATTGCGACTCATCGCGTGATATCATTGGCTTGCTACATTGCTATTGCTATCACAATGTTGAGTTGCTACAAAAGAGAATATGATTACTAAACTAAAAAAAAGAATTTTTGTCCAATAGCAAGCTTTTTCAACAGATAAGCAAACAATCTTCTACTCACAATAACAAACGTTTTTCGGTTTACTTCCTATAAAAAAGTAAGTTTATTTAACGTTTGGCGTGTAGACTTACACGCGTTGAACAAAGAAAACAGAACGCTAGTATCCCAACAAAAAAGAAATTTATTTTCATATTACACTGCGCAAAAATTCCGGGCTAGTAGATAATTAACGAAGCTCGTTGTAATAACATCAAAAACAAAGCTATTTTTTCAATCAAAGGTGCGAGTTTTTGAACTGACAAAATTTCTGTTCGTATTAAACCGTAGCCCACAAGTCGTAAATATTTTTTAGGAAAAATATTGGCTCTATGTGAATATCTGTCTAGCATGTCTCGAACATTTGATAAGAATTTATTTGGAAATAGGTGAATTGAAAACCTATTTTGGTACATTCGGAAAAGTGTTTTTTGACAGTGACTATAATCGATTTAACTTTGCTTACCGTACATGATAGAACAAAAATTTCCATTAATTTAGGGAACAAGAAAATAAACGGTCTCAAACAAAAATATTACTAATTCTGGGGTTACCATAAGTCCCGATTTTTAGGGCTTTGTCCTGCACATTTTGGAAGAAACCAAAGACAAATTCCATGTGCAGACTCCTTTTTTGTTTTTTCATAGATCACTAGTTTTCAGAGACGAAAATCATAAAATCTGAGACAGATTCAAAGTGAGGACCTTTTTTCTTTTTTTTTTCTAAGAAACACTTCTTTTTTTTGGGGACAAAAATTATAAAATTCGAGAATGATTCAAAGTGAAGACTTTTTTTCGAGAACACTACTTTTTAGGGACAAAATTTTTTCTGTTAACGCGCGTCCCGGATGCAATTTAAATTTTGTACCCATGAAATCGTAATCTACATATTTTCAACCGATCAAAAATCCAAAATTTTTTTCTTTGTTCATAAAAATTCTATTACTCAGCTCTTAAAGCGATCAAGGATTACTCTATGTTAATTGTCATGGCAAAGCTTTTTTTTTAGCGACTTTTTAAGATGATAAACAAACCAGTCTGTTTCTTATATTGCGTTTGCAAATGTACCGAAAAATAAATATGATTGATTTGCAAATGTACCAAAAAATAAATATGATTAAATGTAAAGAGCTGAGTGAGAATTTTTTGAGCAGAGAAAAAAATTTGGATTTTTGATAGATTGAAAATATGTAGATTACAATTCCTTGGGTACAAAATTGAAAATTGCGTCCCGGTTTGCCCCTTCAAAAATATGGTATGCCTAATTAATTCCCTTCCTTCAAAATTTAGGTGTGTTTATGACGTTAGGTATTGAGGTCTTTGGACGATTGTAGAGCTTATCACACGAATAAAGGCAATTAGTTAGTGAGAGCATTATACAATACTTTTTTCTTTCGGCTTTTTTCGATAAAGAGGTCACCACAGCTAAGCACCTCAATCTTCGATCTGCATACTGACTAGGCATGAGTGCTTTATATTCCGGATGCCCTTCTGAAGTCATAAAGAAAAACATTCTTGAAAACAAACTACTTTGATCACCAAAAACTATTTGTTGACCCCCAGAAAAATTACAACAAGCACAATTTTAAAACATTTCCAAAGAAATATACAAATGCATAATCAGAAGTAATCCCGGACTGAGAAGGTGCTTTGAGAATAAAAGTAAAACTAAAGTTTTGACAAGCTTACATATGAAAAAATTTCAGATATCAATTCAATATTTTGATAAATTGAAAATCAATTTAAAAAAAATCCTCTAGAACAATTTTATTAGGCCCATTTGATTTAAATAGAACGCTTTTATTACTTTGTTTAAAATCAGTAAATTCGTGAAAGTAGGAAAAAATTTTTAGTAGTTTATAAAAACATTTTTTGCAACTTAAGGTATGTAGGCTAACAACAACAAGAAATCTTGTCGAATTTTATGGCAAATCCATATACTATAGCGTTCATATCCTTTGCTTGTAGTAGTTTCTGCGAAAATTAAAGCACAATAAGTAAATGATAACAATTAATGGCGAACAGAAACGTTTCATCTATCGTTTGTTCAAATTAAGGAGATAAAACTTGGCAATTTTAGCCTAACAAAGCTAAAATATTTTAAACATAATAACTTTATAAGTAACTTTTTTCGAAATGTTTTAAGATCAACTGTCAATCAAAAAAATACAAAAAACGAAAAATATTGAAATTCGTGGTTAAAAGTGTTTTCATCTTGCATATTTTTTACATTTGAAGCATAACAGTCATATTTGTACACATTTAAAGAGTTAGTCGCTCAGTCGTTTCAATGCACTGATTGCTCTTTTTAAACATTGCCACTCAATTTGCTTGGGGGTTCCTTCGCTCAAGCAGTTCTCGACAATCCATTGAGCTGTGTTCATCCAGCTTTCTGAACTAATCCGATTCTGTAACATCAAACCACATCCAAAAGCGAGTGCAAAAAAAGATGTTCAAAAGATATTGGCCCTCAAAAGCTCATATAAAGTGATATCAAAGAAATAATTCCCGAATCAAGACCAAAATTTTTGTCACACCTGTCTTATACGACTGGGCAACACGACCGTCTTGGAATTGTCGCAGAGGCAGAGAACTGCTATTGCCAGCACAGTTTCAGGTTTGACTGGCCCGGAAATCAAATACAGACACGAGCGGCGGAACAAAATACTTACCACTAAACTACTTTCAATATTTTTTCATTTTTTGGATATAAAAATCAGTGCCAATTCGTGGTCGTAATAAAAAGAGCATATTTTATTGTAACAAAAAATAAGGTTTATTGAACTTTAACAATAAAAAAAAAAAAGTTAAAGGGCCAAAAAGTATCCTTTTTTTGTGTCTTCAGTTGACATTTTCCGGAATTTATTATTGATGATATATCTTTTAATGGTGCTCGTTTGAGTGTACAATAAAGCAGTTTTTACAGCCCCTTAAAACGCAAAAAATACAAATGCCACTATTTTAAATTTATGTACCGTGTGGAATTTCTCAAATTAAGTAGAGCGCTTTATAAAAAATTCCTACATGTGTTAAACATTGCTGAATATAACCGCTAGATGGTGATAAACAAAAACTGGTATAAATTAAATTATATGGATTTTTTAACTGTAAAACATTTGTATGAATAGCGTAAATCTTTCTTTAAACAGTGACAATTTCTTATTATTACTTCCTTCGGGAATTGTCTGGAAGAGCAAAGCTGCTGACAGTTAGCTAATGATTCTTGTAACGTTTGAGCTGTCATATTAAATTCTGTTGTTTTTTGAAGACTTGGTGACGTAAAAAAATCTGTTTCTTTATAAGTGATTGAATGTCAAAAATTAAAATTGTTAATAAATATCATTGCAAAAATATTTTCTCAACATTTTGTAGTTTGTCTCATTTTGCTTTTTTTGCACTGATGGAATGTAAATCTGTTACCACGTCTAGCATTTAAAAAAAGTCAGACAGTAAACAATAAGTATTAACTAAATTGGAAAAAATACACATGCCAAGCATGGTTTTAGAATCAAGATAATTTGAGCGGAAATCTTGTAAACCGTGAAATTGAGTGTTTTCGTGTGAAGATTTCATGACTACTGTTATCGACTTGAAATCAGTTCAAGTCCTACCCTCGTCCTGCCGTTTCCTCTCAAGAAAAACACTTTACAAGAATCTCTCTTTCGTACACATTTGAGTATTTCCATTTTTATAAAAAATTAAAAAATTAAATGATCAACTTGAAACAGCATTTGGACATTTTTGAAAGCCGTTGAAAATTATTAGCTGATAGTTGTTTTGTTTTAAAATGCCCTTTCACCACGTCAAGAGGATAAAAGCTGATAAGAATGAATATGATGCTACAAAAACATTTAATTCTTTTTAAATTTAATTAAAATAAAAAAGAATTTTATCTAATTTTTGATAAATCCTAAAACATATGTTTGAAGGTTAATTGTCAAAAACTATCAATAAAAATATTAAAAAAAAGATAACTAAGGATTCACAAAAATGAGGAAAAGCACAGCAGCCTTTTAATTTCATAACAACTAATTATCCAAATGTAACTCACCAAATCCCATTTCGAACCATGGACATTAAGTCGCTGCAAAATAAAATTGATTAAGCATTGTTACTTGCAATCGGGGTTCATTACATAATCATTACTCGGATAAAACTGCAAGAATATTACATCTCGGCAGCGTGGTCGAGAGGTTAGAGCGCCGTGCTTATGATCAACATGGTGTCGGTTCAAATTCTACTCGCGCCATTCTGTTGTGTCCTTGGGAAAGACACTTTACGGCATTTTCCCCTGCTTGGTAGCCTTAGCAAGCGGTCCTAAATTACAGCCATACCTCTATTAAATTACAAACGGACAGCCAGGGACCTATTTTAAGGGGGGACGGGGGAGACATGTCTCCCCCAATATCTGGGAAAGGGGGGATAAAATACTTTTTGTCCCCCCAAATTTATAGCAAACTCAAGGACATTGTCCTTGTTGTTTGAGTTTGCTGCAGATGTTTTTTCAGAAATTATCATGTGGTTGGGACTAAAAGTGGTAAATAGAAGATCGATTTAAGGTGAATACCTTGTTTTTTAGAGATCATCATGATTTTGAGAGAAAAATGATGAAATCGGAGACAAATTGAAGCGAAGACCTTTTTTTTTTTCACCATGATTTTGGGAGAAAAAATGAAGAAATCGGAGACAAATTGAACCGAAGACCTTTTTTTTTTAGAGATCACCATGATTTTGGGAGAAAAATGATGAAATCGGAGACAAATTGAAGCGAAGACCTTTTTTTTTTTGGAGATCACCATGATTTTGGGAGAAAAATAGAGAAAAATGCCCGGGGCCCCAAAAGTTTGACTGCTTATAGGCTACAGGGTACTTAACCCCGCATTGAATCTATTAGTAATCAAATATTAAACATGTCGTAGTCACACAAAATTGTCCCCCCAAAATTTTCTAGCAAACTAGGTCCTTGCGGACAGCAATATCTTGGCATCTCCGGAAGCAAGTCGGGGTAATTGCTTACCCTATGTATTAGCGCCTCTGCCGCTTTCCTGCGAGCCAGGAGAATAAATATAGAGATAAAATGAAATAAAATAAAAAATGATCCAACGTTGATGAAAAATAATTGAGTAGAAGTCATTCAAAAAGCACCAAGAGAGTTATTCAAATACAAAAAAATCTTGTCGCTAAGTCAAAAAATAACTTTTTTTCTTTTTTTTTCAAGTACATGGCAATTACAGTAGACCTCGGTTAATCCTGATTCGGTTAATGCGAAAATTCGCTTAAACTCGGATAAAACTGAAAGAACAAATGATTTCTTATGTACTGTAATTCTTAATAAAAAGCTTCGGATTATCCGGACTTTGCCCAATTCAGATGATTTTGTCAGTCAAATCGAGTCCGGATTAATCGAGATCTACTGTATATTAATTTATTCTATTTTATATATCTATTAAAAGTGGCAGATTGAAATTTCTGCGTCTCGAGCGAAAATTTTAATGAACTATAAAAATTTTTCTGCTTATTTTCATTTTAAGTAGGTTTTTTGTCTATTTTTGGAATTTTCAGCTAATGCAATCTAGAGGATGCGAAAGCTTTTTAGCTCCGCTACCACATTTTATTATTGCTATTTTTCATTAATATTGCTTATTAATTTTTATATAATTATTTTTAAAAATTAATTGATTTTTTATAAACCAAAGAACCCCTGGAGGTGCTATTAAATTAAACAGGACCAATTATAGTTATAAATGTATTACAAATTTTTGCCGTTTGTGTCAGTTTTCGCGTGACTCGGTTGGAATCTAAAGGCCCTTTTAAACAAAAAATCATTTAAACTTGAGTTATGTAGTTAAAACATTTAAGCCTTTTTTGACATAAAGATACGGCCAAATGAATAGGAAAGTAATTTAATTATCTGAGTTCAGGTTACGAGGTTTCATGTACTTGACTCCAAACTACATTGCTCGATAGCTCAAGAGGATTAATAAATAAAAATTATTTTAATGCCAAAAGTACAACCTCCAGTAGATAAATGTTTTATTAAAACCTTATTTGGCAGTGCTCACCAAAAAATACAATAAATGTTTTCAAGAAAATGTTATTCCGAAAAAAATCTTTAAAACAAAAACAAAAAAACAAAAATCAGAACAATACTTACATAAAGAGAGCCTGACGTCTTCACCGCCAGAGTATCGTACAATCGCTCATAGCGATGACTTTGAACTCCGAAAAATATCGTCGACACAATCAATCCGACAACGACGACGATGAGCAAGACGAAGCAGTAAGTTTTCTTGCGATCCCTCCGTGAAACGGGGCTAGATTCCTAAAAATTCAACAAATTTTCTAAATCGGGTTGAATTTTCATTTGAAAATCTTTCGTATTTGTAGGAAAAAACTTTTTTGTTTTTCTTTTGAGAGGATTTTGTGTTTTTCAACTTTTGTAAAATACATCTGACTTTAATAACTTTTTTGCTAAAATAAAGTCGGTAATCATAATTTCAATGCATGAATTTATTAATAAAATCGGTCAACTCTCAATTTATTATAGCAAATAAAAGTTAAAATTTAAAAACCAACTGTATTATTATGAAAAATCGATTTCGACCTATAAAGGTCATCATCAGTTTCTTATTCAAATAGAATAACTTATCTAAGTATGAAGATTATAGTAATAGTGATAATAATCACTTTTGTATGTGTGTATGTATTTTTTATACCTCAGCCACAACAGCACCAATCAAAGCCCAAAAACACAGTAAAAGCTGACAAAAAGGAAGCCGTAAAAAACGATGACGTGCAAACAATACATTGTACAGATATAACAAAGGTCATTATAATCTGCATGCTCACTGCACCTTTCACAAATACTTTAGTTCTCTATGATTAAATTTTTTTTGGTAATGGAGAAAAATGCGTAATTTAATCTGTGCAAATCTACAAGCAAATGTTATTTGCTAAAAAATAATAAACATCAAAAATTTAATTTGTTTCTTTTCAATTTCATGGATGACGTCACACTGGCGCATACGCATTCTTTCCTTTAAACAACCAACTGTGTTATTATTAGCCTCATGCGTCAAAGAGTGACAATGCAAAAAGCAATCCTTGGCTTGTTGTTTCGTGCAAAATTAATAGAAACAGGTCACAACTACCCTTAAGTCAAAATCTATAAAACTAAAAACTGAACTTTTGTTGGTGCGCCTTGTCTATTTTTTGACTCTTTGAGTAGCATGAACGGAAAGCCAAAAATAGGAATCGAAAACAAAATGTGATTTGAAAACGCTCGACATGTCATTGTGACGTTAAAAATTAAATGCTGCAACTGCTGATGCTGCTGATGATTATGGAAAGAGCAAAGGTATCTTATTCAAAATAGTAGAAACGGTTAATCCGACCCTTTGTTACGGAGAAGCTACTATAATCTTTGCTTCTGAACACTTCATGAGTTTTTAAGAAATGACGTTGCAACAAACATTTAACATTAAATGTATTAATATAACATGTTGATTGAAACCACAACACATTATAAGTAGGTAGTGACAAAAAAGCGGGATTTAATGAACTGCCGAGCATTTAAAAGAAGCGGTGGACACTAATTGTTCTTCTGTTTTCAATCCACTCGTGTGTTGCCGAATTAATTTAACCAAAGTTAATATTTGTTTGGTAGCATGGCCAATTAGGTAGGGATTCCGTATTGATGGCGAAAGTCGGTTCAAGAGCCATGGTCCCGTTTCGAAACCCATTCCCGTCATACTGCGGTGTACTTTAGAAAGACGCTTTACAGCATTTTCCTCTGCTGGGCAGTCTTAGCAAGCAGTTCTAAATTTCAGTCATATCTTTAAATAAAAACCCAAAAAAACAATTAAAAATTAAAATCTGACAGAAATATTTTGGCATCTTCGAAAGCAGCTATAACGCCTTCGATAAAACATAAAGCAGCTAAAACTATAACGCCTTCGACAGTTTCCTGCGAGTCAAAAAGATAAATAAAGGTAATGATATTGGAACCGAACCCAACACTCACGGTACAAAATGAGTATTTTGTCCAGCCTATCAGTCGAGATTTTTTTCGAACAAAACAATGAACTCACCAAGCCTTGTGAGAGATATTGCGTTCGAATTGCTATTCCGTCGGGATCGTCTCGCTGTTCTTTGTTTCCATTTTGGAACGAAGCTGTTTCCCAAGCCATATTAAGTCTGCACTCCTATTTTGTCTAGCTACACGATTTTGTTAAATATACTGAAAGATTTGCTAAAAACAAAAAGTAATTACTGTAAATTGGCGGGTTACTCATTTATGGTTACTTATATAGAATTCAAAGCAGGAGTGTCCAACCTGGAGGTCAGCGCGGTATTTTTCGAATTGATGTGAACTGAATAAAGTAATTGTAAAGCGAAGTGACAACAAAAAAGTTATTCAATGTAAAATTTGTCCATAGCGTTTTATTTACCAGGTCCGCGAATATTTTTGATCTACCAAAATGGTCCTCGGCTCAAAAAAGTTGGATGCCCTTAATTTAAAGTAGTGGTCCCCAAACTATGGCCTGCGGGCTGAATCCGGCCCACCAAGACTTTTTATCCGGCCTGCGGAGCTCTTTTAAAAAATATTGCACTTACTTTGAGCCACAGTTGGATAGAATTATGTCGGAAATACTCCAGTTTTAGTTTTTTCATCTTTTTATGTTTTTTGAGACACACCAAGATTGTGGGAGAAAAATAGTGAAATCAGACATCGAATCGAAGTGAAGACCTTTTTTTTTTAGAGATCACTATGATTTTGGGATGGAAAATGGTGAAATCAGTCATCGAATCGAACTGAAGACCTTTTTTTTTAGTTTCTCGCTTTGGCCTGCGGAAGTCCAAAAAATCCTTTACACGGCCCCCTGCTCGAAAAGTTTGGGGACCACTGATTTAAAGGATTGATAAAGATTTTGTGGCTGATAGATAATCCTCTAAGAAGAAAAACCTTAATAACTGTTTTTGCTTTTCGTACAAAAATGGATACTTTGGAACTAATTTTTGCTTTTTTTAAGTAAGACAAAACGCCATAGCTCCTTGTGGGATTGTGTAATTTTTTCAGCCTTGGTTACAAAAATTTGCAAGTTTTTTCGTTCTTCATTTTATTTCGAAATAGAAAAATTTTGCAGTTTAACCATTTGGTAAAAAATGTAAGGTTAGTGTTAAAAAAATGAAATATCCCCACGTGAATTGTTTTATAGAATATTTTACTCAACATCGGCTTTTCTTTTTCGATCATAAAAACTAAATTTTCATCAATCATTGAACTTTGAATATTTCTTTTTACATATAACTTTTTTATTTGATATGTGTTTCTTTTCAATTGTCACTTATTTATTGCACTAAATAAAATTGATTGATTGATTGATTTTAAGATTAACTTTAGGCGAATATGATGATTAATCTTTTTTATTATTAACTTTTATCTTAATTCTTAATAAACTTTAACTTAGATATTTTATCCAGCAGAATGCAATACTTTTGTTACCAAAAAATGTGCTGCATAACTGTAATGCCAAGCTCTAAGTTGAAAAAATTTTTTACTTTTTATCAGCATTTCACACCCGAAAAACCTTTAAAATGTTGAGTCGTTTTTTAGTCGTAGGCTGCTGTTTTTTTGATTTTTTCTGTTGCAAATTATTTTCACTTTGAAGCTTTACAGAGTTAACTTTACGAGTATTACATCATGAACAACAAACAGAAAATTAATTGATGAATTTTTTAACAA
Organism: Diplosoma virens; assembly: GCA_963680785.1. NCBI lineage: Eukaryota > Metazoa > Chordata > Ascidiacea > Aplousobranchia > Didemnidae > Diplosoma > Diplosoma virens. The sequence continues at coordinate 10,763,134 of OY796897.1, forward strand.
TAAATTTAACAACATTACCAAAAATATGAGTGATAAAATCTATTATATAAACGTCTGTTGAAAATTGTTGCTTTTCTGATGCTTTAGTTTCAAACTTTCTGCAAATTCTAAACAAAGCCAAATAATTAATTTAACAATGTTATGACAGCGATATTCTAAAAAATTTAACTCAAAACTTCGCGACTTTCTTCTAGTAAAAGCTGAGACTTTGAATAAAGATTGATTAAAATATCGATATTCGATCATGTGACAAGGACTGATTGAAAACAAATGATAATAACGTCACGTGACGGAAAGCGTCATCAAAAAAAGGAGGTCGTTTGTAAATGACGAAACTGACAAGCTTTACAAAAACGCTTTACGAGAATATTAATATATTTTTATATTACGCTTTCTGCTTTATTTGTCTTTCGCTGCTTATGATTTATATTTAATTTGTGTCTTCGACTTCAAATTAACTTTTGATTATTTTCAGTTTTGTATTTTATAAAACTTAACAAAATGCGCTTTACGAATTGGCCGAAATTGTTTTAAACGAAAAATAAATTTTACGCTATTCTTTAAAATATTTTTTAAAAATTTTCTGTTCATAAAATCAGCTTTTTATTAATTTATTATTATCAATTTTTAATTCAGAGTATTTTTAAAAACTTAGTAAAAAAGCCATTTTTAAGTAAACGAAACCTTCAAAAAAATAACTTTTCTAAAAAATTCAAAAGCCTTATTGTCATATTTCTTGTAAATAAAATTTAAATAATATTATAGCAAAGCAATAAGCTTTTTAAAAGTTTCTTTCTCTCTCAAACAAAAGAGTTTTGCAGAACATTGTTACGTCAACTAAGACCTTCTCTTGACTATAAATATCACAGAAGCAACTGACGATGCAAGCAATTTCAATCGTAGCGCCATCTTGATATTTTTTATCGGCTGAAATAGACTGCAACATGATTGTAATTAATATTGTGTTTACTTTGCGTTTACGGGGTTCTTAATATTTTTGAGCTGGCCGAATCTTTTTTGGTTCCTTGATAATTTTGGAGGACTTTATTAATTTTAGAATATAATAATAAATATTATAAAAGTCGTTTTTTCTACTTTATTTCTGAAGAGCGCGACTCATTTCTGAAAACTTTTGTGGTCTACTCAACATCAAAATAACTTTGTTAAGCAGCAGTACACTTTAAAGGCAGAGATGTCTTTCTTTTTAAGCCAAGCCCATTTTACCTTATCAAAAATATTCGCGGGCCAAATGAAGAAAACACCGCGCCAGAATTTTACAAACGAAGACCTTTTTTGGTCTTTACTTCGCATAAAAGAAAATTTTTTCCGAAACACTGCTACCCTATTTAGTTTTCGTACAGATTCTAAGTGAGGACCTTTTTTTTAGAGAACACAATGTTTTTGAAACGAAAATCGAGAAATCAGAGACAAATACTAAGTGAATATTTTTTTTGGTCTTTACCCTAAATTTTAAACAAATTTTTTTCTCATATCCGTAAAGTTCTATAAAATCAAGATTCGGAAAACCGTCACAAAATGTGGACAAAACTCTATTGCCCCAAATTTCTTTAGGCTGGTAGGCCTATGATTGCGAATAATACCTCGCAGGGCCCCTGCCGGATTAACTGGTTTATATAAACATTTTGTTGGAGTATAATGTGCGAAAGAAGATTGTTTTTTGTGCTAAACCTAGCAATGTTATATGAAGCTTTATAATGGTGAATTCTTTTGTATTGCTAAATTTTTTAGCATTCGTAGATGATGTTTGTCATATATCCTTAGAAGATTCCTAGGGCATATATGTTATTTTTATATAATCACATTACAAGGATGATTAAAAGGAATATGATTGTTTAGAAAACAAGCCGCTTAAAAGACGAGAAGCACCAGACTTTCGCTCTTATCAGAGCTCGTCAGTGATGCTTATCTCGCTGCGCATTGAACCGACTACCTGGGGTCTTCCACGCAGGAGACAATACCACTAGACAACACAACCCGGAGGACGGGTCATGAATTTGAGTCGTACATTACGGTCTTTACCTCAAATTCTTGTAATCCGTTAAGTTTTAAAAAAATCGATTTCTTTAATCCTTTTTTATGATGGTTTTCATCATCATAATCGATTACAAATCAACAATTGAGAATTTTATAGAAAATCTTATGCGTCATAAAAACGTTTTTATAGATAAACTGGCTGTTTCAGTGGAAGATTTATATGAGCAATGTTCCAATAAGTCATTTTGGTATAGTTTTATATTAGAAATTATATTTACACTGATACTCTTCTATTTAAAAATAAATTTAGACCCATTTGACCTCAACAATAAATGAGATCTTTATTGTGTTACCAGAAACCGATGTATTGTAAAAGCAAGTAATAAAAGCTAGTTTAAGATGTTTTGGTACAAGCCCGTTGTCGAAAATAGTGGGTTAAAGTCCTCTGGTCCATTTTTCCGACACATAAAAGTTTTTTTCGAAAACATAACAATTTAGTTTGCAAGATTCTTGACACAATTATGCCTTGCTTGTTATATTTGCACTCAACTTGAAAAGCCCTCTCTGTCAGCTCTTTAGCTCTCTGGCTTCAATAAATTTTTCTTATTCTATTTTCAGAAATCTTTTGGTTTTATGTTATTGTGAGACTTGATGTTTTTAACAAGGAACAAAACGATTTTTTTGCAACAGCGTTGTATAGCACAACCTTGTATGCAAAACCAAAATTAAATAAATCTTTTATTTATGGTAAACTTAGTCTGGATGAACAAAATAGGCTCTTTTTCCTAAGTTTTAGTTTTTCTGTGGCTGTTTCTCCCGAAGGTGCGTTCGAGCGCAAAAGTCAGTGATCCGTATTAAGGTTTACGCTTCATTTTCAATCTGAATAAAACATGCGAGTAATAAAATAAGATGAGTCTTATTTGCCACGTTTTTCAACCACTTATACTGTACAAACAAACCAAGCTGATGAACATTAGCTCTCCTAGAAGTAAATTTAAAACAATTTTAAAACTTTCTGAAGGACAATAAAGTTAAAGATTAATTAAAGGGGTTCTTTTTTTAATAGACTTTGATCGGGTTGTTATAAAATACAATTTTTAGATTTTTCTTCCTTTTCAAAAAAATTGAAAAATATTTTTGTTTTTTAGTCTTCTTGGAAAGCTTTTAAGAAAAAGTCAACGATTCTTCCAACGTTTCTTGAACGCTGTAGTCAAAATTAGGTAATCTGCCGCAAACGTCATAACGGCTTAAAATAGTGGTGGGCAAACTACGGCCCACAGCGATCTTCTGTGCGGCCCGCAAAAGCTTCATATAATAAAGAAAACTATCAATTTATTTTTTGTCCTCAATCAAAAACTTGGTCATTGTTCGAAAATCAAGTTCGAAAAAAGGTACGAAAATCAAGAAAATCGGGACAAATTCAAAGTAAAGACCTTTTTTTTAGAGATCACCATAGTGCGGCCCGCAAACAAACTCAACTTCTGAATGCGGTCCTCAAGCTAAAAAGTTTGCCCATCTCTGACTTAAAACTTCGGTCAGTCAATGGGCTTGAATAAAAAGATTTTATAATCACTAGTAAGAACAACTTGCAGACAAAATAAATGAAATAGATGGTGGTGTACTGATTACGCAGTCGTTACGTAACAACGGAAAAGATGACGGCATAAACAAAAGTTTAAAAATTACTGTAAAAGACTGAAATTTAATTATATAAATATAAGGTTAAGATAGCAATTGTGAATGAAGTGTGACACCTAGATTAAATTAAATTTTAAGCAATGAAGCAAAAAAAAGACAAAAACTAAATGAGTAATATATAGAATATTTTTGTCGCTTTTTGCTTATGAAAACTGTAAACATTAGTTTACTAATTTTAATCATGACGGCATAATATAATGTTATTAATTGATATAGATGTCGTATATTGGGAATCAGCAAGTTTTTTATGTTGCTGACCATTTTTTTATTTTTATTTTGACAGACGGTTTTAATGAGTACATGCAACGAAAATAATTTTGATAAATTTTTAAATTCCAATTGAAAATAGTGCTATGAGATAATATTATAATTAAAGTAAATTGTTTACGAAGCCTGGTTAATCAGTCAAATGGGTCGAATTTGGCCCGCAGGCATTAGTTTTCCCATGTCATTTGTACATTTAGGCGTACGCACGGTGGGATAGGGGGCTGAAAACCCCCTTGAAGAATGGTGATCAGAAATATGCACTTATACGTAAACAACATATTAGCGACAAGTAAGCTACAATACTATGATATCAGTTTTTATCGTTTCCGCTTTGCTCTTTCGACACTTTATTAGTAATTTTATTAAAAATCTTTTTTTCGCTCCAATTGCATTAAAGTTGGCTAATCTACATTAAACTTTTAAAACCAAAAAATATTCGTACATAGAGTCAAATCTTGCTTAACTTTTAATGTGTATTGTTTTATGGCAATATGTTCGTGGGATATGTCCGAGCCAATTGTATTCCGCAACGGATTACACTGCTATGAAAATTGAAACAAGTGCTATGGAGGATCACTAAAGATCTAAGGAAGATCACTAAAACAAACTCGATTATAGATTATACTACGGAAAACACGAAAAAAAATTAAAAATATACGCAAATTTAACAAAAACCGTTCTTCATTTTTAAACAAATTATTTCAATGTGCAGGTAGATCAATGGTTTTCAAAATTTAAGTCATATTTTTTCGTTTCAAGATTTAAATACAGCTATTCCCAAAAAGTATATGACAAAAATTTTTTGAGAAAAAATTCCTTTTTGTTATTAAGTAAAAAACCGTTTTTTTGTTTTCTGTTACAAAGTAAAGCATCGTCAATTACAAGCTGCAAAGACTTCTGTCGGATAAGCACATGAATAGAATGATTGTCACACTTCATTCACAATTCAAGCTGCTTTGAAAACGAGAAGCACAGACTCGACTTTCGCCCTTGTTAGAGCTCGTCAGTGATGCTTATCTCACTGCGAATCGAGTGGTGATGTCTCCTGCCTGGAAGACCACAGGCAGTCGGTTCGATTCGCAGTGAGATAAGCATCACTGACGAGCTCTAACAAGGGCGAAACTCGAGTCTGGTGCTTCTCGTTTTCAAAGCAGCTTGATTTGTAATCAACTAAATCCTCATGTTTATAACTATGAAAAATAAAAATTCTTTATTCACAATGTAATTTTAACGTTATAACTCTAAGTTTAATTATTATGACGTAATCTTTTCATTATTAAGTAGTAATTGTATAATCAGTATACAATCGCCACTTTATTTATTTGCAAGTTGTTTTTATAAGTGTTATAATTATTCATTTTGTCGTTTTAATTCCAAGTGGATTGTAAACTTTGAAAAGTACATGTATTACGTCTTTTCTCTGTCTTTCTCTTTTGTTTCTCTTTTATTTTCTCTTTTTATTTTAAGGATTTTCTAGTTAGTTCGAAATACGTAATTGGTATTGTCGCGTTTTCTGATTGGCTGTATCGCAGAGGTGTATATTGCCTGACCGTTGATAAACTTATTTTTATTCCTATTCAGAGAAATCCACCGTGATCCCGAAATCTCTATTATTATCTGGCTAAACGTGACTTGATGCAGGGGTGGGCATTTTTTCTTTGTTTAGGGAAGGGCAGCGCAGCTTGCGCAATACGTTTTTTAGATCATGTAAAGTGCAATTAATTCATTTAATCTTTGATGCTTAGCGCAATAAAGCGCAAGTAATCTTTTTATTTCTCGTTGGGCAGCGCAATTAAGCGCAACTTATAAATTTTTTAACCAAGAGCGCAGCGCAAAGTGTGCAAGGCTTCTAAAGAAAGTATGAAAGCGCAGGGCAAATTCAGCAATTTCGCTTCAATTTGCGTTTGCCCACCTCTGGCTTGATGTATATAAATAGTCCGCATTTGGTTTTCATTTTTCAGTTGTTGCATTCAAGTTAAAAGTGTTTAAGAATTGTTTGTGTTTGTGTTTTGTGCCTGCGTGGCTACGTTTAAGTTGTCAAGGGTCAGAGTTGGCACCTTAGAAGTTGGTTCGATCGCTAAAGTGTTTGGAAATCGTTTTTGTTTGACCTGCAGGGCGGACGAACTATTTGTCGGCAGCATGGTCGAGTGTTTAAAGCGCCAGGATTGTGATCGACATGGTCTCGATTCAAAACCTACTTGCACTATTCTGTTGTATTCTTGGGAAAAATACTTTACGGCACTTTTCCCTGTTTTGCTGGTCTTGGCAAGCACTTATAAATTTCATTCATATTTCTATTAAATTTCAAGCGGATAAGAACATCTTGGGACCTTCGGAAGTAGGTCGGGGTAATTGCTTACATTATGTATTAGCGCTTCCGTCGCTTTCCTGCGAGTCAAAAAGATAAATAGAAAGAGAAAATAACACAATAAAATAAACTATTAAGTTACTATTAGCCATTGGGGTGCTAATTATTCTTGTTTGTCAGTAAAAACTTTCTTGAAGTGATTATTCGCAGTTGTTGACGCTGTAAATTGTGTTGAAGTTTGGTGAAGCTTGGGAGCCAAGTTTTACGTGAATCGATCAAGTTTTTATGAATATATTCTTTATAGTTCGAAACCGTGGTTTTTTACATCCGTAGAAAGAAGTGTTTAGAGAATCAATCTGTAGACAACTTAGCCAGAACCTACTGTTGAAAGAACTTCAGTGTCACGGCAAACTGTTTCCTGAGCCAAAATAAATAAAAATAAACGAAGCTTTACTTCAGCGCAGATATTTGGGTTATCTAGTTCAACTGGTCCTTTTGGATTTCCGAGTAAAGTAATGACAATATGCTTCCTCTACTTTGAAATGTAAGTTTGGAAACGTTTTTGGATTATGACCAAGGCAAATTTTAGTAATCTTGTTTTCGACTTGAAAACTCCCCTTACCCATGACATATTTTTGCCTACGCCAATGGTTGTACAGTATATGAATAAAATATATTTTGCTAATAGCTAATCTTGCAAAAGTGAATGAACGACAAGTTTTATGCAGTTATACAAATCTATTAATGGAGGAACAAAAATTTCATTTAAGACCTTAGAATTTTTAAAAATATATTTTTGACTTACCACCTAAGTAATTATCTTGAGATGAATAGCATTTTTATTGCAAAAGTACCAGTGCAAGTGAAGCGTCCAGCAAATGACTTGGTTTTGTGCGTCACACTTAAACCCTATCATTTTGATTATTCGTAGGAAGCTAAAACGTCTATTTAAGACAAAAAGTAGCTGAACAGGCTAGTTGAAAATATAAAATGGTTTCAATTTTATAAACCTTAGCTGGATTGAGCATACAATTCTAATTTTAAATAATCTGGTTTTTTAAAGGTTTAACTGCTATGGCTAAGTTGCAATAATATGGTATATTAGCTAATGAATTATTTATATTTTTTCTCAATAACTAATTAATATGTAGATAAAAAAGTAACATTTATTGCAGTCAGTAAAAGATTCTAAAAAGAGTTCGTTTTGACAGCGACAACAAAGATAAAATTTAAGTTTGAAAAAGTAAAATTTGTTGAAAGTGTTTGAAACCTAAAAAGTTCGTTTTTCTTTTAAATCTTAGTTTTTACGTCTAAGGTTCCGGTTTGATACAAAGAACTCGATTGCGAATCAGCAAACCTATATCTTCTTTACAGCTTATGTAGTTGAATGTAAGTTGTCGATCTCGGGCCTACGAATTTCTTCTGAAAGGTTTCGATCCAAACGGTTAGACCGAAAAGACAAACTTTGAGCGCTTAGATTGTAATTATCATAGCCAACCTTAAAATTTCCTCTATTTTTGTACGCCCATCTATAGTAAGGATTTTATTCATCTATAGTAAGGAATAGGATTTTGGGACTAAATGAGAAATCCCGGGAAAATCCCGAGATTTCTCATTTAGTCCCGAAATCCCATTCCTAGACCATTTCTATCACAACACGGCTTATGAGTTAATAACTTAATGAGAAATCTCGGGATTTTCCTGGGATTTCTCATTTAGTCTCGAAATCCTATCCATTACATAATCACGAGATTTCTTGGGATTGACGAAGCAATATAATAAACGATTGTACTGTATAAAGTTTATTTACTGTAGTAATGGCTCAAAAACAACAAAGCGTCAATGGTATCATCGTTAAGAAAGATAATTTCTGATTTTGCTCACAAAATAGCCACATGACTGACATGGGTTTGATGGTTTTTAGTGCAGCATACGACTTTTCTAGATTATTTGGCCTTCTTTTAGTAATTTCATAGAGCATCATTTCTTTTGCCACAACTCGAGAGCTCACGTTATACTTGACATTGTTCTTCTTCGCTTTTGTCATCTGCAACGAAAGCATACATTTCTTGAGCTAAAGTCACTTCGGTTTTAGTTTCTTGGCCATTATTACTTGTTGTCACTTCTTGTTCTTCATCAAAGGCAACTTCGTCAGATCCATTGCTGACAAACAATCTTTGTAGCAAACTTGTAGCCATGGCAGCAATTTTTATGCGACTTACTTTGTGTCCAAGATGATCTTCAGGTTGATCAATGTAAGATGATTTCTTGAGATATTCAAAAAGATGTACAAGTTGGTCGTTGCGACGTTCATCGATTCGAACACTGAATCTCTCGATTAAATGCTTGCTAATATTTGATTGCAGTTGACCAAGGTTCTTCAATGCAAATGCAATTATTTTTTCTGATAGAAACATGTCTGAATCCTTGCTGACAAGAGCATCAACAGCAGCCTTAAAGGGAGCAAGAGTTTCACATATCTCACTTATTTCTTTCATTACTTTTTAGATAAATCAAAGGGAACATCAAGTTGTATCATAGCCATTTTGATCTCTTTCTGTAGCTCGTAAAATCTTTCTAGCATTGTCAATAAACTATTCCACCTCGTTTTGAAATCTAAAAGAAGCATCTTTTCTCTTCCCAAATTTTCCAAAATATAGGGCTGGAGATGGTCATTAATTTTCACTGGAGATCGCCGAAAAAGCTTTACAGTTTTTCGAACTTGTTGCACCACATCTTGTAAGTTAGATGCCAAAGGAACAGCAATATTCCTTTTTTCTTCCTCAAAATAATTTTTACCTTCAATAATGGAGTCGTTTTCGGTGTCACTTTCGCAATCATTCATAAGACGAATGAAATCTTTACTCGGCTTGTGCTGTGTTTCGCAGACAGCTAAATTAATAGCATGGGCATAACATGTCACTGCACAATTGGGCGATTCCATTCGTCCATGCACAAATGGGGTCTCGCTCCTTCACCGAATTGCGAGTGTGGCGCCTCTGAGCAAACCGCAGACCATGTACTAACAGTGTGCCCTATACATCGGGCACCACATGGAGCACGAGGTCTGACGGTTTTGGATGACGAAACTCGATGCTGGCTTAATGACATCACTGCCAGCATTTGATCCAGGCAGTACAGCAGTCTGGGGTAGTAAAAGGATAAACCCTCGGCCCCAGTCCTGTTTGTGTCTGGCCTGGAGTGGATGCCCTTCAAACGACGACGACGACGACATGTCACTTGTTCAGGACAAGTGTCTTTTCCGAATTTTACCATAAGATATGCGCCATCTGTAGCAGTAGTTATCACATCTTTGTTCAGGTCCAGACCAAACAATTGCAATCGTTCTTCAACCAGTTTAATTGCTTTTGCTGCATTCAAGCTTCTTTGAATGCGAATCATTCCTAGAGAACGAAAACCACCCCCTAAATGAACATTAATGTTCAGGTACCTACAATTTCTCATGAAAGTTGACTCGTCGAAACTGATCGAAAAGCGGCCATCTCTTAGTTTAATTGCATTAAGTTCTCCTCGGATAATTTTTACTATATCCTCCCTCTGCTTCATCACCAAATCTCGAATCTTTTTGTGCGATCTAGGCAAATCGTATCCATCAGCTTTAAACGCTCGGCGTAGTCGTTCGCTTGTGGCAATTTGATAAAATGTAAGTCCATCTATAGCACTTACCGTAAAACCTCTAATTGAGCGCCACCCTGTTTTTTCAAAAATCGCCGTAAGCGATTTACTAACCCGGATTCCCCTGCGGTTACTATCGCTTCTTCAGAGATCCATTTTCTCTTGTTTTTTTTTATTCCATGCTAATGCTGATGCTGAAAGAGGGATTTCGGGTTAGTTTCACCGCAAAAAGAAATCGCTTACGGCGACTTCTTGAAGAGACAGGGTGGCGCTAAATTAGAGGTTTTACGATAATTGACTAACCAATTCGCTGAGGCTCTGCTTTTCCGATTTAAAAAAGGAATCAACCTTTTGCATTTTTAAATTTTGGCTCATCTATTTTAGCAACTTCCACCCGACTTGATTTTACTGCAATTTTATGTTGCGATTTCGAATGCGTAATTAGTCCTTTCGTACTTGATCCAGCCAGGGCTTGGAAAAAATTAATTGATGAAAAATTAATTGCAGTTTAATTGGATCAATTAATTGATTGCGAAAATTTATTTATTAAATAATTGATTGTTTCACGGGCAATTAATTGCAATTAATTGCAATCATATAAAATATTGGCTATATATAATGCTGTGATATAAGATTTAAGATTTTTTAAATATTTAGCCATATAATATCCCGTTACAATCTGAAAATGGGCAAATTTCTCGAAAATATTTTAGCCAAGTTGTAGATTCTGAAAGTAGCTGGGTATGCAAGTGTGGTAAGAAGTTGATACAGAAAAAAGGTACCCGATAGACAAATTTAATGAATCACATAAAAAATCAGCATCTGGATTATTGTAAAACCCAAGAACAACAATCATAGTCAAATTTATTATTTAATCATTATATATATAATGATACTTATGTACAGCTTTCGAATTACGTGTATGTCAAACAAACAATGTAATTATTTTAGCTAACAAATTGCAATTAATTGCAAATTATTGCAATAATTGATTGGTTTACTTACCAATTAAAATTAATTGGTTGATAATAATATAATTGATTGAAAAGGTTCCAATCAATTTTTTCCAAGCCCTGGATCCAGCAGCTTTTAAGATTGCTTGGCACAACTTGCACATTATTTTTTCAGTAGCTTTACAGTATGTAAAGTTTTGCCACACTTCAGATTTTCTTGACAATCTTACGTCTTCAAAATTCGACATTTTGTCTAAAATTGAATGTAAGCTTTATGAGAAATTACTAGCGGACTCTCTTATACTATAACTGACTGACCCAACTTCTTTTTTAATGGCTGCAATAAAACTTTTAAAAGCTTGTTAATGACATAATAGAAGGAGTTTATTTGACCATTGTTTTGTAATGCCAATCACACGATAGGTGGTTTGCACTAAGAAGTGCTGATGTCAGCACATAATAATTGTAAATATTTCACATTAAAAGAGGAGTTCGTTATATAGCAAATAATATTGGCAAACTGTTTGAAGCTACATTGTGGTCATTGAATAACATTGTAATCTCGGGATAGTACGACAAACTATCCCGGGATCGGGATTGGCGAAAATAGGTTGAAATCCCGGGATTTCGGGATCGGCATTTCCCGGGATCCTAACGCTAGTTAAGATCTACTCGCGTGATTCTAATGTGTCCTTCGGAAAGACACTTTACGGCACTTTTCTCTGCTTGGTGGTTTTAGCAAGCAGTTCTAAATTACAGTCATATTTCTAAAAACTAAAAAACACAGTTTACAATCAGGAAGTGAAACCAGGAACTTTGCACGTCCACTGCCTTCACCAATGACACATGGTTTTCTATATTTGCAGTGTATGAGCAGGAATAGGTTCTTCATATCTTGGTCAGTTTCAGCAAACTCGATGTTGTCAGCACGTCAAAGCAACTGTCAGTCAATTCTTGGAATTCGATGGTATGCTTAACTCAAATACGTTGGTTGTACATTGTTTTCATTGAAACCTGCAGTCATACCTGATCGAATGTGGACGTTTCTATAACTAATTATAAACAAGTATAATTAACTTTGGCTTACTATGACTTTATATCCGACGATCTCTATTCGGATGTAAAAACCTTTAAATACATTTGTTTATCCTCAAAGAGTTATCAACGTCAATCTAAAATTGTCTATGATGTGCTATGGGTCTTCATCTCCAATCATCTACATAGTTAGCTAATGTACAGTTGCCACTGTGAAGAAAACTTTCAAACTTGTAAAATATTGAAAGTTAAGTATGGAAATGGAAATTACTGCATGGAAACAATAGCTTCAGTTCACAAATTTTTTAATGCTTCACAACGTCAAAACATTTTTACGCAACTCCATCAACACGATTTCGTCAACAACAAAAGTTCAAAAACTTGTTCAAATTTGTGCCATCAGATGGGTCGATCGACACGAGAGTGTTAGTACTTTTTCAAATTTTCAATTTACCGTTGTAGAAGCTTTGGCAGAAATTTCAGCACGGCCAGACAGAGAGGAACTTCATTACGAGCTTTGCAGTTGCTTTCGACAATTACGCAAAGTGAATTTTGCATTGCTCTCTTAGTTTTTGTAACATTTATATAGATAATAGAAGATGTTATCTACAATTAACGAAGGTAGCGATTACCAGCCATAGACGATTAGGGTCGGACATGAATTTTTTGATTGAGTAGTGTCGGTTCAAAACCTACTCGCGCCATTCTGGTATGTCTTTGGGAAAAATATTTTACGGCACTTTTCCCTGCTTGAAGTCTTGGCAAACGGTTCTAGATTTCTATCCCATCTTTATAAAACTAAAAAAATACAAAAAAAAATTATTTCAAGGTGACCGCAATATCTTGCCCTATCTACTAGCATCTCCGTCGCTTTCGTGCGAGTAAAAAGAATAAATATAAAAATGAAATGAAATAAAATAATGATAATAAATCTACAAGTAGGTGTTAAAAACTTTAAACCTAAATGATCAATTTTATCTAAATTTGCTTCAATTATAAAGGAATAACATAGATCCAAAAAAAAAAATTAATTTTCAGATTTTAATTGTAGTAGATCTACTGTATATCAGCGGTTCCTAAATCGTGTACATTTAGATTTCTTAAGAGGTACATCACTATGTGAGAGAATATCCTTCAAATGTCGGGAAGTTTCGAATCCAGTAAATCGTAATTACGTTTAACAGGACAATGAAAAGGAAAGACCTTTTTTTTTAGAAAAACGTCACAAAATTTAGGAAGTACATGCAAACCTGTTAAAGCGGCCAAAGGATACCGGTGAACTAAAAGTTTGGGAAACCTTGATCTATAACAAAAAATTGCGAACAAAAAAACTAGGTTAAATTTTTTGCGTCGCTTACGTTTCATCTTTTGCTTAGCAATTGGTATAAAGGGATCAAGATAGCACAATTTTGTTTAAAAATCGCAGCAGTTTTTACGGCTTTAGCCTTGTTTCAATTCGTCGATTCATAAAAAAAAATTAGTATTTTCTTACTTTTATAATGACTTTAAGATTTAGATTATATTAGAATTTGTTTTTGTAATGTACTATATTTGCATTATATTTGTTAGATAATCCAATATATTTGATTTTATAATGTATCACTGACGCGCTCTAACAAGAGCGAAACTCGAATGTGATGTAAAACTTAAACATTAATTTCTTGTTTGCTTTACAGCTTAGATTACGTAAAATCTATTCATTTCACTTTTTTTAAACAATATTGGAAACAGCATGAAGAAAGCAAGGAAAGCACGAGAAGCTTCTTGTTTTAATATTGCTTAAAAAACGAAATGAATAGAGTTTATATAATCTAAGCCGTAATTAAGAACTATAAACACCAATAGGAAATAATGTCTAAATTTCTGGATGTTAGCAAAGTTAAAATTTGTTTTTAATTATATTTAATGCTGCTATTTGATTTAATAATGCCTAATCCAATTTTTGAATTTTGTACGTTAGAAAATGAATGGACAAGTGATAAGTATTTAAAAAAAAATACTAGTTATAAAGCAAACGCCCAAAAGGGATTCATATACGGCAGTGTACATTGCAAGCGCCTAGCTGAAAAGTTTTGAACTTTTATTTGAGACAGATTGCTTGTTTGAGTCTTATTCGCAGAGCTATCATATAAAGATAGAAAATGGTTTGTGGCTCCTAACGATGTATTGCTGCACCAAAAAAGCGAAAGCGAAGTCAGGCAATGAAAAAACATGAAGTGTCTTGATCGCAAAAACCAGATCGTGTCTTTACAGTGTTCTCGAACAAGAGGCTGTAGGCAGTGGTGGATATTCCAATTTAGGGGCCCGAGGCAAGAATTTTCAAAAATTGATGTTGTCTGAGAAAAAAAAGAGGTCTGATCTTCGCTTGCATATTTTTCTCCCAAAATCAGGGTGTTCTCTAAAAAAAAAAGGTCTTCACTTCGATTACCTCTCTGATTTCCCTAGGGTGTTATCTAAAAAAAAAAAAAGGTCGTCACTCGATTACCTCTCTGATTTCCTGATTTCCCTATTTTCTCCCAAAATCAAGGTGTTCTCTAAAAAAAAAAAAAAAGGTCTTCACTCAGACTCGTTCTCTGAACAAACATCTGCAGCGGATTCAAAACTGTATGTGCTATTTTCGAGGAGGGGTTCCTAAAATCGAGGGGCTCCCGCAAAAAAAGGGGGGTCCTGAGGCGACTGCCTCATTCGCCTCACCCAATATCCACCACTGGCTGTAGGAGAATTTTTTTTGGGAGTATGGATGTGCACTGATTTTGTTAAAACTCCCATTGACACGTCACCGCAATGCGTTAATATTTTTGTATAAAATTATTTAGATGAGGAAAAAGCAGATTTAGAACAACAAGGAGCTTTCGTCTTATAAAGAAAATAATGACTTTTTGTCATTATACTGATTTTAGGCAAAACGGACAATTTATTAGGTATGGTAAAGATAAAGTTTTCTTTTCTTTTCGTTATTTCAACACTTCTCGATATGCCTGAAAGAGTTGTTTGTTTGTGGATATTTTTTTAACAGTTTATTTGTAGCGTTAGAGAATTTCTATTTTATCTAACTCTGAAAGGCAAAAGGCTGCTACTACCTTTTGCGAATTCATTCTTGCTTCTTCTATCAATTAAACTCTGCTTTTTTGTTCTATTTTCAGTTCTCTTATAATGATGATTTGCTCGTTTAATTAAATACGTAAACACTTAAGTCAGATACAATAGGAAAATAATGACGAGAAAAAACGCAGTAAATATAATTGTTACAAAACAGAAAATAAATGAAAAAACCGGTTCAAACCTTTCAGTCGTCACACATTTATGCAAAACAGAAGCTTAACACTTACTGTGCGTTTTCTTTTTAAGTTAAAAAAATTTCGTGAGAACTTTTTAAATAAAGTAAAGTTTTGAAGCATTTCATAAAAATCTGCAGTTTTTTATTTTAAGATTTGAAATTTGAAGGTTAAAATTAGCTCTGCCTGAATTCTGGTGAAAAAATTAATTTTTTTGGTTGATGGAATAAATTTCTAACGATTTTTGTGCAATAAGTTGTGATAATACTCTACCAGCTTTTTGTGCAAGAAGTTGTGATAATTAGATTTTTTACAGCTTACTGTTAAATTTAACTTGAATTTTCCTTTATCTAGTTTAAGTAGTTTTAAATTACTTTGGTTTCATAAAACCAAAAAATGACTTTTGAAGTTAAAGCTGTCACTGAAAAACCACCAATGAAAGAAACAAAGATACCTGGATACTCTCTTTCTCCACCTGTTACATCTCGGCCTCCTTACCAGGTAAATTGATTTATCGGAACGATTCCCGGGAAAAGCAAGAGATTAAAGCGATTACAGTTTAATATTATTTCGGGTAGTCCAAACATACAAAAAGAATTCTTCTCAAATATAAACAGTGTAGTAGTTTAATTATTTTCATTAAAATATTTTTACAAAACTGGCTACACTATTGGATTTTTTGCTTATTTCTTTCTAACCTATTCATTGATTGACGCTATACTAATCAAATTTAAGAAATGCTGGGATAGTAAAAGCTAAAAGTTCGACTGCAGTAAAAGCTAAAAGTTTTATTTTTTGCATTTTGGAAAGTTTTGAAATTTAACTGAAACGTATCAATCAAGAAACTAGAATTTTAACCGAATTTAAATTTGTCTAATATATTTTTAATTATGTAGGGTCTGCCGATTTCTTGTTTAAAGAAACGACGATAGAAAAACGAATAGAGCAAAAGTAATAAAAAAAGTACTCGTAAATGTCTAAATCTGTTCGAATAAAGAAAAGTTGTAAATCGCAATCAGTAGCGTATTTAGGGGGGGGCATTGTGCCACGGCTTCTCTTTTGGAGATCAGTAATACGACAAATTAGAAACAGATTTTAAAAAAAGACCTTTTTTTTAGAGATCGCGATGTGTTTCGAGATAAAAAATCGACAAAATCGGGACAGATTCAAAGTGAAGACTTTTTTTTCAGCTACCACTGGAAAAAATTTTATCATTAAGCATATTCGATTGTGGTTGTATGCCCTAACTTTCTTTCAAAAATCCTCGGTACGCCACTGATTGCAGCCAAAGCAACAAATTAATTGATTTACAAATACAAAAATGCGACCAAATTTTTTTCGATATCTAATGGATCAATTAAAATAACATGAATTATGTACAGTAGAAATATGTTTTCCATACCTCATATCCAGAGGTGGGCATTTTTCCAAAAATTAGCAAAGCGCAACGAGTCTTTGAAATTAGTGAAGCACAGCGCACTAAAGCGCAACTAGTCTTTGAAATTAGCAAAGCGCAACGTATCTTTGAAATTGGTGAAGCGCAGCGCAACTTGCGCAATGCGCTTTTATAAATCATGTAAAGCGCAACGCAACTTGCGCAATGTCTTTTTTAAGTCAGGGTTTTTTTGAGACCGTGCCCCCTTTTTGTCCTGCAAACAAAAATCGCGCTCCCTTCTATCATACCAACAAATTCCGTCCCAAAATCATGATGTTCACAAAAAAGTCTTCACTTAGATTTAGTGTCCTATTTGTCAATTTTCTTCCAAAAATCGTAGTGTTCTCCAAAAAAAGGCCGCCAGGTTCGGTTAAGATTTAGTTTTTAGCTAGTTATTTGTGCTACCCCTGTAAACTTTTCACTCCTCTCCCAGGGTGGCGTACCCTTAAGTTTAAGAATTTAGGAGTTAAAATTTAGTTTGCAGCCAGTTGCTCATGCCCCCTACGAACCTTTTACGCCCTCAGTTTAAGTTTTAGGTTTTAAATCACGTTAAGCGCAGTGCAAAAAATTATTTACAAATCTTGCTTTACAAGCTTTTACAAATCATGTTAAGCAAAGCGCAATGTATTTGTTAAATTATGTTATTATTAATTAAATTAAATATTAAATTAAATTATGTTATGCGTAATGCGCTTTACGTTTAATGTATTTAAAAAGACTACATTAATTTTTTTTATCTCTATATTTATCCTCCTGACTCGCAGGAAACGACGCAGGCGCTATACATAGGGCAGGCAATTACCCCGACCTGCTTCCGGAGATACTAAGATATTGCTGTCGGCTTGTAATTTGATAGAGATATGACTGAAGTTTAGAACTGCTTGTAAAGACCACCAAGCAGGAGAATGTGCGTAAAATATCTTTCCCAAGGACACAACAGAATGGCGCGAGTGGGTTTTGAACCGAGACCGTGCAGCGCATCAAGATTTTCAAATCACATGAGATGCAATATTCTGTCAAAATCATAAGCGCAGGCCAACCAGAGCTCTAAATTTCAGTTATGGCACATATAAAAATTTTTTTATATTTCAACTAAACTTTCAACCCAACATTACCTTTTAGAACAAAAAGACATTTGTATTTACAAATTTCAGTCAAAAACAAAAAAACTTTTGTTAAATTTGCTTTTTATTATACAAACATTTGTGAGCTGCTGTTTTCACCAATTGCATCAAATTTTTATACCGCTACTTTTGAAGTAACCAATAGATTGATTACAAAGCAAAGTCAATAAAAAAGCATTTTTTCGATTTTGATTGTTTGCGATAATTGAACGACTTTTCCTTTTTTATTCATTCGATTTACATACAATAAATAAAATAATAAATAATATAAATTAATAAAATAAATAATAAATAAACTCAACAACTCAACAACACACAACACAAAACGGAATAAATAAACTCAACAACGCAAATAGATTTATTAATTATTTTAATGTGAGTACGCAGTTTTCGTTTTCTCGAATAAATACCAATCGTTCAAAGTTTTCTGACGATAAAGTCGCTCTCTTTGGTTTCACCACGGCGGATCCAACAAAGACCCGTTCTATTGCCGCAGAGCTTGGAATGCCAGTGTTGTATTTTAAAAAGACTTCAACCCAAGTTCTTCGGTGGAACACAGGAAAAGATTCCAACTGGAATTGTGTCTTCCATGTTGGCTTTGTTGTGGCCATCCAATCTTCTATAGTTTTATTGACCAAAGAAGATATTTGGCCAGCCTCCGTTGGTGTTGTTCTTAAGTCCTGTAAAACAAAGTTATATGAAATCCAACTGTCGACTTTTTTTTTACACTCATTGAAGTCATTTTTGAGAACGTAAAATACGATAAACCTCAATGTGAAGTAATTTGAAACGCGAGCTGAAAACTTATTGACGTGGCAAAACGTACAACCACACTTTTTACACAAGACCCAGTTGAATATGGCACAACTTTCACTTAAATCAGACAATCAAACACTATCAACAAGAAAATACACAAAAATTTTTACAATTTTCCAAAAACTCTCGACCCAAAAGTAAAATTTTTCTAACAAATAGTTAACATCACTAAAACAAAACAAACTCGTACAACAATTAAACGTTAAAGAATTACGTCAGAAAACGCTAGCAAAATTTTGATAAGCAAATAATTTATTAATGAATTAGCGTACTTCACCAAAAGAAGAAAATATTCGAACTAAAAAAGATTTCTGTAAAATTAAAATCGATGTGATCAAAAGCAATAAACTCTAAATAAATTAGTCAAGTCAAAATATTTTTTTATAGTGAAAAAATTTTAGGTGAGTTTTCTGCGATGTGGAACTACAAACGTAATTTTTTGCGTAATGATTTGCCTTTCTTTTTATGTATAAAGTTTCTTGCCTAAATTCTTTACAAAAGTGAGTGAATTTAAAAAATCATTTGATAAACAGCAAAGATCAAAACTTTGTAAACACTAATAAAACCAGCTTTTAGCAGATTTGCGGGTGAAGAATTTCTATTTTGGTAAACAGTAATAATTTTCCAAGTGGATTTCAGCTTCAGCTGTACCATCCCTACTTCTAATTTTACGGATTAATGACGTTCGACAAACAGCCGAAGTAATTAATTCTCTAAACCGCTCTCTCGTTTTCAGCCAATTTACCAAAATTGACTACCCTTTGAAACTGGTTGCTTTTTTAATCCCGAATAATGTTTAAATGCAACATTTAAGTATCTATATTAAAAAAGTATGAAATTCCTATCTATACAAACTTGAATGACAATTCTAGCGCTAGTAATTGTTGTGATATAAGAGAGCAAGGAGCGCGGGCACTTTCCGTCCCCCAGTCGTACAAAGTTTTCAAAAAGCCCAGTCGGAATAGGGTTTTGCGCGAAAAGATCAATAAACGAAAGAAAGAATGTTTCATTCCACACTCGTTGTGGAAACGAGTCCTAAAGCTTATAACAAAATAACCTGTTGTATCACCATCACTTGAAGTAGAAAGAGCTTCCAAATTATCGACAATTTCTTCAGCCATGATTTCAATTGAATTACTGACAAATAGGCTAGCTAAAGAAAGGTATACTAATATGATCATGGAAAATCATGACTTATTACGGTATAACACAACCAAATATAAAAACTATACTTTACTAAGCACTTTACTGATTTACACCAAATAAAAAATAATAGAAAATATAAGTTTATACCTTATTAATGTTGGAACTGTGGTCTATAATAATGTACCAACTATTCTAAATTGGGTACATCTTTTAAACAATGTTATTGTTAAAAAGCAAATTAATGTAAATACAACTTCCAATTTAGTTCTCATGGTTCACTTTACTCATTTTCTGCAATCTTTTATGGCTCAAATTTTCCTGTTCACAAGTAATTTGACGGCCTAGTGCGACAACTGTCCGCCAGGCTTTGTTTTTACAACGGCAACGATTTAATCAACTGGGAAAAGATATGTATTTAGCTTTAATGACGCATAACTTTTATTACTTTTATTGTTAATATCTACGAGTACATGACCACTTCGCCAATATCGAAATATTTTATAAAAAAAATTTGCCAAAAAGCTAAGATTTTTACTTTTATTTTTTTATGTAAACTCATCATTTGAACCGATGATAAACTGATTTAGCAGTGATAACACCAAAATTAAGCAAGGTATTTTCATTTAAACTGACATTTCGTCGGTCAGAAATCAACAGACATCTTCAGAGATAAAGCGCTCACAGTAACAACTGCTAAAAGTTCGTCAATAGGCGTTAAAAAGGCATTAAATTCGATTTGATGTTTTGTCTAAATAAACCATAAGTTGTGACAAAATTAATACATTTGCCGAGCGTACGTTAATCAAATTATTTCATATTTAATAAACAGAGGTACTCTTTATATAAGCTTCAATAGCTTGCTTAATCACAATAACTTTGTCGTCCACTGGCAACGACTTAACTGAGTTGCCGATTTCAACCTCGGCCCGTATATCAAAAGTCACATGAGGTCTTATGATGTCACATGAGGTTTAAGTCACTTATGACTCGTGCAATCTCATGACCATCGTCGGGTTTTGAGATAAGGGCGTATACCAAGTTAAAAAACTAATCGCTTTTCGTTTTACTAATTTAGAGAACCACTAGCATTTCTTTGTCAGTTCGCTGACATGCAAAATGAAATGCCTGCAATAAAGTTCGCCACGGGTCGTCTATATGAAAAAACAACCCAAAAATATTGTGCTTTTCCGAAATAGCGCAATCGATTTGCTTAATCCTTAACGCGCAGCGCAATAAAGCGCAATTGATTTGTTTATTCCTTAATGCGCAGCGCACTAAAGCGCAACTTAAAATTTTTTTGTGATTAGCGCAGCGCACTAAAGCGCAACTCTTTCAAAAAAGTATGAAAGAGCAACGCAACTTCCGCAATTGGGCAAGTTGCGGAAGTTGCGCTTTGCGTTTTAAGTTGCGCTCTGCCCACCTCTGCTCATATCTGACATGGAATTTCAAATCCATCAAATTCAAATCGAATCAATGCTCCCGTTTTATTATCATTAAAATGTTTAAAAAAAAGGCATTTGTAATTAAATTTCGACGACAGAAAACCAAACAAAATTCAAAGCTTTCTTGCATTGCGCAGAAGAGCTGTGGCCTCTGCTCGTGGCCCCCCGGAAAATGGCTTGTGGTCCTCTGAGGGGGTCGAGGGCCCCAATTGGAAAAAACTTTTGTCATTACGAATTTGAAAAAGAATTTACCATGTCAGAACAAGGCACTTGACTATATGAACGAACTAAACCATGTTTTTGTTATTTGATCAACTAATTTTTACATATTTACAATATTGAATGTTGCAATTTCTAAAAAATATTCATCAAAACCCAGGTTTCCGTATTTTTTACAAAGCAATGGTTTGGAATTTTTTAAGACCTAACAGAAGCGACGTTCAAAATAAATAAATTTTTTCAGCCGAAATCACTTTCAATGACAATAAAATTTCGCGGAAAAAAGTGCCCTTATTTCGTGATAGCGGTTCTATTTGTTGGACTTCTGGTGGCGACAATCACTCTTTCAGTTTATCTATATCGCTACCAAGAGGAGTTGAGCGAATGTAACGAGAAAAGGGTGAGTGTGTTGGTTATTTGTTGATACTTTAAATTTTTATTGAAAGGCAACTGAAATGATATACTGTAATAACTGAATGTTAAATGGTTTTGAAACATGTAATACCTTAGTCCAAGGGTGGGGAACCTGCGGCCTTCCAAGCCAAAAAGTGCAGCCTTTGCATGACCAACAAACTTTTGTGAGTTGACCATTTTTTACTGAGTAAAGAACACCACGGTTTTGAGACGAAATACAATAAATCTGAGGCTGATCCAAAGCAAAGCCTTTTGTAACATTTGGTTTTGGAAAATACTATGTTTTTGGGACGAAAAATGAGAAATCTAAGACTGATTTCGAGTGAAGACCTTTTTTTTTAGAGGACACTATGATTTTGAAACGAAAAATGAGAAATCTAAGACTGATTTCGAGTGAAGACCTTTTTTTTAGAGGACACTATGATTTTGGAACGAAAAATGAGAAAGCTAAGACTGATTTCGAGTGAAGACGTTTTTTTTTAGAGGACACTATGATTTTGGAACGAAAAATGAGAAATCTAAGACTGATTTCGAGTGAAGACTTTTTTTTTTAGAGAGCACTATGATTTTGGGATAAAATGCTTGGCTATAAGAATGCGGCCTTCTTAGTAAGTTGGTGTTGTTAAAGTGCCTTTACTTCCAAAAAGGTTCCCTTTTCCTGCATTAGTCCTTAGAATTAAAGTTGTTAAAACTTGCAACAAACTGCCCTATTAAGTAACAAGTTATGCAGATCTACATGCTAAGTGTCTATTAATATTAAAGGGTTTTGCATAAATAAAAATCCAGTTTGCATACTGTAAATAAAAATTTAGTTTGTGTACAGTAAACTATTTTAAGCTTTTCGCTACGCATGCGAATTACCAACGACGTGCGCATTTGCTTGGGCATTGTTACGTAACAATAGACATCAAAGGTTTTTCAGAAAGTTTTAACGAAGAAAATTATGCCAAATGTTTACGAAAATTCGTAGCACCGTAGCAAAAGTGTTAAATAAATGGACACCACTTATTGTTCATATTCTCTATACTGTAAGTGCTTTATATGAAGTCATACATTCTAAATACTGTATATTTCAATCCTAATTATGTCGTCGGGTCAAAGAAAAAAACAGGATAAAAGTGAATAAAGTTATTTTTGGGCAAATAAAACCACTCTTTAAGCACAGAATAAAAGCTGAATTGAGAGAATTGATTGGTCTAAGCAAGTCTGCATTGAATATTGCTATTTGAAAGATTTGAATTGAAACCTAAGTTATTATATTCCAAAGCGGCAAGTAAACTATTGGACAAATCAGCCAGATGTATGGAAATCAACAATATTTTCAAGAATGATTTGACTACTTTTTGACATTAATAGGTTTTATGTTAAAGAGCAATAGCAAACTGTCGTTGTCGCAACATTACAGCTCGATTGGATAGCTCCAATATTCAGGCCAGACAAGACTTTTGCAGCAGATTGCTTACAAAATGAAGTAAGGAAGTTATCTTCTTGTATGAGTCGGGATTTAACCTTCATACTTCCACAAACTATGGATATTCAATGATTAACCAAGATGCCATAATACAGGGTGTCCATAAAGTCTCTTTACAATTAAAAAAATTATTACAAAGTGAAATGATGAGATATCGCAATGAGGGTTGTTTTATGTTAATCAATATTTCATAAAATTTTTATTGACACTAAAATTTATAGTTTCAGATAAAATTTCTTATGTTTAATGATTGAGTTATATGAACTGAACCCCTATAAAATGACTACTCCTCAAGAAAAAGCGCAATGTGTATCCTGGTTCATTGACACAAAATCAGATGTTCAGACCCAGCGAAACTACAGAAGTAAGTATGGAAGAGACCCACCATCACGTCGTTCAATTCGTTTATGGCACAAGAAATTTATGGAGACAGGGACAGTGTTCGATACAAGGAGGAGTGGGCGACCAAGAAATCATCAAAACATCAAGCGTGTAAGGCAAGCCTTTCAACGTTCTCCTATGAAGTCCATCCGTACTGCTGCAGACAATTGGAACTACCACGTTCAACAGTGCACAAAGTCATACACAAGAATTTAAGATTGTACAGTATGCTTACAAAGTGCAAATGTTACAGACACTTCAGCCAAACGACATGCCAAGACGAAAAGAATTTGCATTGAACATGCTGCAACGAATTTCTGAGGATGAAGCGTTCCTCGAGCGTGTTTGTTTTAGTGATGAGGCAACTTTTCATGTCTCAGGAAAGTTAAACAAACACAATGTAAGAATTTGGGAATCAGTAAGAAGTAAGAAGCGCTGTATATCAACTAAAATCAAAAGGCAGAAACGTATATTGCGTGCTGTCATCTCTTTTGCTGGAGTTGTTGATTGAAAGTCAGTTGAGGTGCATGTAATACAGATGATTTTTTTATGTTTTTTACAGGAAGCTTTTTAAAACGGAGATTTAAATAAAAATCATGTTTTAATTATGGCTGATGTCAGATTCCACCATTGTGAGGTTGTAAAACAGTTTTATGGCACGGTTGGAATAGAGGTCATATACTTAACCGCTACTCGCCTGGTTTGAATCCAATTGAAAATGTTTTCGCAACTAAAGGCGCGATTAAATTTGATTTTATCTATAGCTAATACAAGGGAGCAATTGAAAGATAAGGTTATTTCTGTAATAAATGAACTGTCAGATTTTTCATCATATTATAATCATTTCTGGACACTAGTCAATGAAATTTCAAACAGACGTGAAGAATAAATATAATTAATTTTTATATGTTCTTTATTTTACTGTACATAATGGATTTTGTAATTCATGCTTTTGATTAAAAATTTCAACCACACACATATTTGATTTTTATTTGTGCAAACTGAATTTTTATTTGTGCGAAACCCTGTAAGCAAACATTATCTTTATCTCTTATTTATAAGGATCGAACGATAAAACAATTTTCTCATTTTTCGCATGTGTAACTGCTTAACTACTTTTGATAAATTTATTTAACATTTTTATGATATAATTACTGATTGATGATATGCAAACAGCTTTTTTTTATGCTCTTTTGAGTGTCTGAAAAGCTCCTTCAAAATTTTTTTCAAGAAATTTTCGAAATGAATTTCTTTAGACAACAATTATTTTTACATGCTTAGATAAAAGAAGATTGAAAAAACCAATCTTAGACAGCACTGAAGAAAGATATAAACTAAAGCAAAGGTCCGGAACCTATGGCTCTTTTGATAACAACATCTCACTCTTGTTGCCAAGCATAAATTACCGCACATAAGATTTCAAAAGTAAAGATTCTTTTTTAAGAGGTCATTACGGTTTTAGACAAAAATCGAGAAATCAGAGTCAGATTCAAGGTGAAGACCCTTTTATTGTTTTAGAGATCATTACGTTTTTGAGACCAAAATCAAAAAATCAGAGTCAATAGTCAATAATATAAGTTTTACTTCGCAAAAAATAAGTTTGCTCACGAACAAATTTCTGCCCACTCACATACAGCTAAAAATTAGAGGAGCATTATTGGCTCTCATGAAAATACATTTAAAAATATGTAGCTTTTATGGCTCTCTTACCCAAAAAGTTTTCCGATCCCTTAACTAAAGAATGATTGGGACACTCTACACTGTAATTATCTTTGTCTGTGTTAAGCGTTTCCCTAAATTAATTATTTTAAAACAAGGAAAACTTCTCAACCGTTCAATCTTCCTGTTCATTTTTGTACGACCTGCAGTGTTTAGTAACCAGATGTACATTGTAGCTAACCAATATGTTCCAATTTAAGAATTTGTCGGAAAGTGCCTTTCCCAATGAGACAACGAAAATCACTGCGGTAAATTGAGTTAAAAATCCAGCCCTTTTGCTTGCAAGTCTAATGAGTAACACAGGAGCTTGACTGCCGAAGTATTGTTTACAAACCTCTCAGATAACTTCAATTTTGCCATTTTGTCAGCTTCCAGAAGATGATGTCACGCTCTTTGATCCGATCGGGAGTTGGAAAGAATTTGGATCCCACTTGATGCCGTGTATTCACAAAAAGCTAAATAATCGGCCTTCAATCGACCTGCGTTGCGTCCGACAAGCCCTGACCAAGCAGCGATGGCACTTTCACTCAGTTCATCGGGAAGCAATAGCCGGGGCACCGTCTCTATACAATCGTCTGCTGCTTCATGTGGAATTTGTGCTTCCAAGATTTGCCCGGTCTCAGCACTGATGGTCATTGTCTAGCAAGTAGATTACGTCATTGTACAAATTAATTATATTCTCATCTTCATTTATATACTAATTAATTATTCATTATACCCATCTTTCTATTGCAAATTAATTATAGTTTTGAATGTTTTAATGCAGTGCTTTTCAAACTTCTTTCGTCGTGGCACACTAATAACTTATAAATTTGCCCGCCATTTACCAACTTCATGAAGGCAAAAACCTACTTAATACACAATAAACGTTGATGTTATTTCATAACAACATGCAGCGACATTTAATGAGAAGGATGTAGATGCAAGCGTAAATAAATTGTTTACTAGATACCATAGCCGTTTGCAAACTTGTGCCACTTAAGACATAGCGGTTGCAGAAAAGCAGAATCTCCCGTTCACATGAAACCATATTAAAATAGCTACCATTGTATTGTCGTCTGCTTGTTGTTTTAAAATTTTGTGGCTCAGCACTCCCTCATTTAAAACTCTAATTGCTTTTTGTCAAAGTATGAAAACTTTGCGGCAGCAATCTTTTTCGTGGCGAACAGTTTGGGAAACACTTCTGTAATGAGTAGTTTAGATTTGTTTGATGTTTAAAGATATGCTATTTGTTTCGACTTTTGTGTATATACGTAAAATAAAAGTTTGAAAAAATAAAGCAACAGTTGGCTGTGATTGGTTGAAATAGTTTTATTTTCTATTGCATTACGGTGCATTGTCATTTATAACAATAACAAAAAATACGAAATATGATTATGATTGCAAGAAATGAAGAGTTCACGGCAGCAATCACCGTTAAGATAAAGTTTTTTGTTTCAACAAAACACTTGTCGTTGTTTGTCCAGGAATAATTAGAAATAGAAAAAACTAAAAAGTTCATGCAAGTCGAATTGGAAAATAACGGTGTCCTGGCAATTCCCAGCCGATATTTTGCAGACGCAAATTCAAAGATCATTAAAAAAAAGCCCAGATTTTTCAAATTCCAATTCTCAGTTTTGATTAAAATTGTCTGTGAATTTTTTATTTTTTTTTATTTTTTAGTCTTCTTGGAAAGCTTTTAAGAAAAAGTCAACAATTCCTCCAACGTTTCTTGAACGCTCTAGTCAAAATTACGTAATCTGCCGCAAACGTCACAACGGCTTAAAATAGTGGTGGGCAAACTACGGCCCACAGCGATCTTCTGTGCGGCCCGCAAAAGCTTCATATAATAAAGAAAACTATCAATTTATTTTTTGTCCTCAATTAAAAACTTAGTCATTGTTCGAAAATCAAGTTCGAAAAAAGGTACGAAAATCAAGAAAATCGGGACAAATTCAAAGTGAAGACTTTTTTTTAGAGATCACCATAGTGCGGCCCGCAAACAAACTCAACTTCTGAATGTGGCCCTCGAGCTAAAAAGTTTGCCTATCTCTGACTTAAAACTTCGGTCAGTCAATGGGCTTGAATAAAAAGATTTTACAGTGCCGGCAAAAAACCTTGAGACCTTTTGAAAAACAAGTTACATTTTAGGAACTTTTCAACACTTTAATAAATAGATTTTGTTATGATTGAAATTTAGCTTAATTTGCTTCTATTTAATATAAATGAATTGTGGTAACATTTGGCAACTAATTGTTCCAAAAATATGAATTATTAACTGATGTTCAGTAGAATCATAGCTGTGATAGTGGAAGGGTGTCAGTTTAACAATTTTAACAATTTTTTTAATTTTAATTTTTTATCTATACCTTTTACCCATGGTTAGAAAGTACATGTCAAAAGAAAAAAAAGCACGTGCTTTGGCATTGAGAGAAGAAAAAGTACCAATTAAGGAAATTTGCTTTCGGATAAAACGTTCTAAAGCCACCATTATGAGGCTTCTTTCTCAAGCTAAAGGACATCCTGCATGATACATTCCATGTCGTAAACCAATAAAGGGAAGGCCTAGAAAAACCTCTAGGAAGTCTGATAAACTTTTAAAAAGAGAAGTTGAAAAAGATCCAATGATATCATCAACTCAATTAAGGAGAATCCATCCAAATTTATTTTAAAATGTATCACTAAGAACTATTCGTCATCGGCTACAAAAGGACTTGAACATGCCATCAAGAAGAGCAGCAAAGAAACCTCTTCTTACAGACAAGATGAAGCAAAAAAGACTTGAATTTGCTTATAAGTGTAAAGACTGGACTAAAGAAATGTGGAATTCAGTGATGTTTTCTGACGAATCCACGTTTAAATGCATAAGATCAGCATGTAATAGAGTAAGACGCCGTCCAGGGTCAAATAGATTTGCTTCTAAATACAGTATCAAAACAGTAAAACACCCTGATTCTGTAATGTTGTGGGGAGCCTACATTGGCAAGATGAGTAGAGCAGGTGTATACTTCCTTCCTAAAAAATGTACAATGAATTCTGAGCGCTATATTGAATTATTAGAAACCCATTTTCTCCAAATGTTCTCTCTACATGAATGCCAAGTTTTTATGCAAGATGGGGCACTTTGTCACAAGTCAAAAAAAGTTATGAAATGTTTTAAGGACCATAACATAACCTTATTGGAATGGCCTGGAAACTCACCTGATTTAAATCCAATAGAAAACTGCTGGAATTATATAAAAAACAAGTTGTCAACAGTGAATACCAACTTTATCCAAAAACTCATCATGGAACTGAAATTGCTATGGATCTCAATAAAACCCGAATACTTTAGATCCTTATCAGAAAGTATGCCTGAAAGACTCAGACAAGTCATTAAAAACAAAGGTGAAATGACTAAATATTAATGTATCATTGTCTAATAAATAAAATATTATGTATGTAATTTTTATTCCATTTTTGCTTAAAATTAGATTAGGTCTCAAGGTTTTTTGCCGACACTGTATAATCACTTGTAAGAACAACTTGCAGACAAAATAAATGAAAGGGGGGGTGATGTACTGATTACGAAGTCGTTACGTAACAATGGAAAAGATGACGGCATAAACAAAAGTTTAAAAATTACTGTAAAAGACTGAAATTTAATTATATAAATATAAGGTTAAGATTGCAATTATGAATGAAGTGTGACATCTAGATTAAATTAAATTTTAAGCAATGAAGCAAAAAAAGACAAAAACTAAATGAGCAGCATATGGAATGTTTTTGTCGCTTTTTGCTTATGAAAACTGTAAACATCAGTTTACTAATTTTAATCATGACGGCATAATATAATGTTATTAATTGATATAGATGTCGTATATATGGGGAATTAGCAAGTTTTTTATGTTGCTGACCTTTTTTTTATTTTTATTTTGACAGACGGCTCTAATGAGTGCATGCAACGAAAATAATTTTGATAAATTTTTAAATTCCAGTTAAAAATAGTGCTATGAGATGATATTATAATTAAAGTAAATTGTTTACGAAGCCTGGTTAATCAGTCAAATGGGTCGAATTTGGCCCGAAGGCATTAGTTTGCCCATGTCATTTGTACATTTAGGCGTACGCACGGTAAGATAGGGAGGTCAAAACCCCCTTGAAGAATGGTGATCAGAAATATGCACTTATACGTAAACAACATATTAGCGACAAGTAAGCTACAATATTATAATATCAGTTTTTATTGTTTCCGCTTTGCTCTTTCGACACTTTATTAGTAATTTTATTAAAAATCTTTCTTTCGCTCCAATTGCATTAAAGTTGGCTAATCTACATAAAACTTTTAAAACCAAAAAATATTTTTATCTAGAGTCAAGTTTTGCTTAACTTTTAATGTGTATTGTTTTATGGCAATATGTTCGTGGGATATGTCCGAGTCAATTGTATTCCGCAATGGATTACACTGCTATGAAAATTGAAACAAGTGCTATGGAGGATCACTAAAGATCTAAGGAAGATCACTAAAACAAACTCGATTATAGATTATACTATGGAAAACACGAAAAAAATTAAAAATATACGCAAATTTAACAAAAACCGTTCTTCATTTTTAAACAAATTATTTCAATGTGCAGGTAGATCAATGGTTTTCAAAATTTAAGTCATATTTTTTCGTTTCAAGATTTAAATACAGCTATTCCCAAAAAGTATATGACAAAAATTTTTTGAGAAAAAATTCCTTTTTGTTATTAAGCAAAAAACCTTTTTTTTGTTTTCTGTTACAAAGTAAAGCATCGTCAATTACAAGCTGCAAAGACTTCTGTCGGATAAGCACATGAATAGAATGATTGTCACACTTCATTCACAATTCAAGCTGCTTTAAAAACGAGAAGCACAGACTCGACTTTCGCCCTTGTTGGAGCTCGTCAATGATGCTTATCTCACTGCGAATCGAGTGTTGATGTCTCCTGCCTGGAAGACCACAGGCAGTCGGTTCGATTCGCAGTGAGATAAGCATCACTGACGAGCTCTAACAAGAGCAAAACTCGAGTCTGGTGCTTCTCGTTTTCGAAGCAGCTTAATTTGTAATCAACTAAATCCTCATGTTAACTATATAAAATAAAAATTCTTCATTTACAATGTAATTTTAACATTATAACTCTAAGTTTAATTATTATGACGTAATCTTTTCATTATTAAGTAGTAATTGTATAATCAGTACGGTATACAACCGCCACTTAATTTACATGTATTTGCAAGTTGTTTTTGTAAGTGTTATAATTATTCATTTTGTCGTTTTAATTCCAAGTGGATTGTAAACTTTGAAAAGTACATGTATTACGTCTTTTCTCTGTCTTTCTCTTTTGTTTCTCTTTTATTTTCTCTTTTTATTTTAAGGATTTTCTAGTTAGTTCGAAATACGTAATTGGTATTGTCGCGTTTTCTAATTGGCTGTATCGCAGAGGTGTATATTGCCTGATCGTTGATAAACTTATTTTTATCCGTATTCAGAGAAATCCACCGTAATCCCGAAATCTCTATTATTATCTGGCTAAACGTGGCTTGATGCAGGGGTGGGCATTTTTTCTTTGTTTAGGGAAGGGTAGCGCAGCTTGCGCAATACGTTTTTTAGATCATGTAAAGTGCAATTAATTCATTTAATCTTTGATGCTTAGCGCAATAAAGCGCAAGTAATCTTTTTATTTCTCGTTGGGCAGCGCAATTAAGCGCAACTTATAAATTTTTTAACCAAGAGCGCAGCGCAAAGTGCGCAACGCTTCTAAAAAAAGTATGAAAGCGCAGGGCAAATTCAGCAATTGCGCTTCAATTTGCGTTTGCCCACCTCTGGCTTGAAGTATATAAATAGTCCGCATTTGGTTTTCATTTTTCAGTTGTTGCATTTAAGTTAAAAGTGTTTAGGAATCGTTTGTGTTTGTGTTTTGTGCCTGCGTGGCTACGTTTAAGTTGTCAAGGGTCAGAGTTGGCACCTTAGAAGTTGGTTCGATCGCTAAAGTGTTTGGAAATCGTTTTTGTTTGACCTGCAGGGCGAACAAACTATTTGTCGGCAGCATGGTCGAGTGTTTAAAGCGCCAGGATTGTGATCGACATGGTCTCGATTCAAAACCTACTTGCACTATTCTGTTGTATTCTTGGGAAAAATACTTTACGGCACTTTTCCCTGTTTTGCTGGTCTTGGCAAGCACTTATAAATTTCATTCATATTTCTATTAAATTTCAAGCGGATAAGAACATCTTGGGACCTTCGGAAGTAGGTCGGGGTAATTGCTTACATTATGTATTAGCGCTTCCGTCGCTTTCCATTTGAATAAGGTGTTGGAATAAGGTTGATATATGTAAATTTATAAAAAAAAGGAAAAAAAAAACTGACTAGTTGTATTATAAATATTTACTTTATTATTTACTTATTGTTATTAATATCCTTAACAATGACTGGAAAGAAGAATGGAAATAAATTAGCAAGCACTTTGAAAAATGAACATGATACTATAACAGAAATTGTGAAGACGGTGCTAACTGAGTCTGATGTACTACAGCAAACAATTGAGTCTGAAAAATTTTTGGAAAGAAACCCTCAAAACAAAAATTTGAATACAATACTGGGCGAATTGAAAAGTGATACAAAATTTCTTGATTCAATTGCATCCAGAGTCAGTGACTATATACTAAATAATGAAACTTTCAAACAAATTATTTGTGATTCGCTGTCAATTGAAATGAAAGACGAAATCCAGCAGCTAAAAAAAGAAATTTCTACAATTGAAAAACAAAATGACGATCTTGAAATCCAAATTGAATCTCAACAACAATACTCCCGAAGAAATTGTCTATTGATACATGGACTGCCTCCACACAGTCCAAATCCCAATGAAAATACTGATCAAGCAGTAATTGAATTTTTCAATACTCATCTAGGAATTGCAGTTATGAAAAAAGATTTGGACAGATCCCACAGGCTTCATAATACAAATAGTCCAATTATTGTCAAATTTGTTCATCACAATTTGAAAAATATAATTTTTAACAGCAAAAAGAAGCTGAAAGGTAAAAATATATTTATAACTGAATCTCTGACACCCAAAAGAATGTCTTGCATGAAAAAATTAGGCATTTTAAGAAAGTCCAAGCTGGTTCATTCTTTTTGGTCTTCTGATGGAAAAATTTATTATACTCTTACTGAAAATCCAGCAAGAAAAATAGAACTTAATCATAACAATCCAGGTAAAATTTTTGAAAACATTCAACAATAAGTACGTAAGTTAATTTTTTCCAAGCATCTATGTCTGTTTTTTTTTCTTCCTTGACTTTAAAATTGAACTTGCTATCTGCTAGTATTGCTACATCCTTGCTTTTTTAGTGTTTATACTTTTTTTTTGAGTGTCTTAGTTTTTATTTTTATTTTTTATGATTTTTGATCAACTAGAACTTGATTGCAACTCATCAATAATATCTCACATTGGAGACTCCAAATACTACAGCCCTTTAGAATATGCTAATATTTTAAAAGATGAAAACAGCTTAAAAATTATTCATATGAATGTTAGATCTTTAATAAAAAACAAAAATAAAATTGAATCTTTGCTATTGAATATGCCCATTCCACCAGATATTATTGCTATTACTGAAACAAAACTAAATTCCTCTATTGCTCATTTAGTTGATATTACAAATTACTCTTTTATTCATGTTGAGTCAAAAAGCAATGCTGGTGGTGTGGGCATGTACATAAAAAAAGAATTAGCTTGTCTACAAATACCTGAACTTACTATAGAAAATGAAGAATGTGAAAGTATGTTTATTGAAATTCTCAATTTAAAATTGAAAAAGAAGTCAAAAGTTATTGTAGGTGTTATCTACCGACACCCTCGAAGTTCTTATGATACTTTTCAATCTAAATTTTGTAATATTTTACACAAGCTAACTCACTCCAATTGTTCATATGTTATCTCAGGGGATTTTAATATAGATGTTGGAAAACAAAACAGTGATTTAAAAGTTTCTAATTATTTGAATGACATTTACTCAGCAGGGAGTTATTTATTAATTAATAAACCAACCAGAATTACACCTATCTCTTCAACTACTCTTGATCATTTTTACACTAATCACATTGACAAAATATGTATTCCAGGAATATTAATATATGATATCTCAGATCATTTGCCAATTTTTTGTTCTTTCAAAAACACCCATATAAAAAATCATGACAATCTAGAAAAAGAAATTCCAGACACTAAACACTTTAATACTGAAGCTTTTTGCAATGACATTTGCTCTCTAATGGATTCACCAAAGTACTTGACCAAAATTTCAGATCCAGATTTAGCAATGACAAATTTCATTAATGATATTAAAAATATGGTAACTAGACATACACCACTTAAAAAGTTGAGTAGAAAAGAAGCAAAAACTAGATCTAAACCATGGCTAACAAAAGGTCTACTTAAATCTATTAAAACAAAAAATTTACTATTTTGTCAATGTTACAAGCAACAGAAGATGCATCTAATTTCTAAATACAAAAACTATCTTAATAAGTTAACACGACTTAAACAAGTAGCTAAAAAGAATTATTATCAAAATGAACTAAATAAGCATAAGAATAATTTATCAAAACAATGGAAACTGATTAATGAAATTATAAGTCACAAAAAGTACCAACGTCAAATAATAAATGTGATTTCAGATATAAATAATGAAAAAATTACAGACACTCAAGCTATCTCTAATTTATTAAATAACTACTTCACAAATATAGGTCCATCAATGGATGCTAAAATTCCTAAATGCCCTAATAAAGATGAATTTAAACTTTCCAGTCTTCTTAATTCATTTCAATTTGAATTAATATCACCAGATGAGGTAAATAAACACTTGAGCCAACTAAGCTCCTCCAAAGCATGTGGATTTGAAAATGTACCAAACAACTTGTACAAACTAATAACACCGATT